>CM057002.1:119841534-120468595 GCA_029891345.1 Dryococelus australis
GAAAAAAAATTGGTAATTATTCTTCAGTGGGGGTTGGAATCCGTGGTCATTGAACTTGTGTACCACATATATATAGTGAGATCTCATGTCTAAACTCAACTCACCAAGGAACACACACCAGACACCAGGGTACAAAGTGATGGAGAGTCACATGCAAGCAAGCTGCCTCGCAGTGCACAGCCAAACGTATTTACTTGTTGCGTTGTCATAGGAAGTTACCAGTTAAGTTTTAATTGCCTAGTGCATGTTCATAAATATTATTCAAGGATGAGCACTGCCTATCCAGTTAAGTAGAGAGTTACATAACGTCTATCATACTAGTTGCTGTTTACACGGTTATGGCACCTCATGTATGATTGTTAGTGTTGTGCAAATGTAACTTTTGTTCATGAAACATTAGCGAGAAAAAATATGTAATGAACTTTCGTGAAACTGAAACGAAAATGAGGAATAATTTCATAAGAGCTGAGTCTTAACGGAAGTTTAACGAATTTCATAACATTTTAGCAAGTTACTCATTATGACAAATTTGTTGTAAAACTAACCAAAAAATGTAGAATATGGAGTATTTACCATAGGGGTTCGTGGCTACATTAAAATTATTGTTTTATGTAATTGCTTTAATCATAAAATATTGAAAACAAACAAATAGATGTACTGACAAAATTTTTTCTTGTTGTTGTACTAAATGAACATTCACTAAACACTGGAATATTCAATGAAATGAAGGATTTTCAAACTTTTAGCAGCCAAATTTATTATCAAAATGCCAATAAAAGTTGTAATTTTTTCATTTTCGTTTTGGTATACTGAATATTTGTACAATCCCGGTAGTTCTAATAACTTTTGTATTAGCTAGAGAGTAATTTCCAGTGTATGGTGGCCTTTTGGTGTGTGTGTGTGTGTGCGTGTGTGTGCACGTGTGAGTTTGAGCATGAGTGCATGCGCGTGTGTGCGTGTGTCTCACTACGGTTGTGTGTGTACCCCACAGCTCTGCGCGGGAGTGTGTCACCTGGTATCGCTGATGTGTGTGGAGGACCTGGAGCTACTCCAGGACGTGCTAGCCAGTCATGCAGACTGCCTCCAGCAGCATCTGGCCAGGTTCAGTACGAGGGCTACGGCAGAGCGGCACACAGTGTTGGAGCAGGCAGCTGCACACTCTGTGATCATCCTGCAAGAGCCCGCGCTGAGTCCCGAACAGCACAGAGCTGCCGCGCTGTTAGCCGCTGCATTTCTACGGGACACCTAACTCATGTTGGTGTCCTTTTCAAAATGAAGATCTTGCTTGATCTGCTAACTGAGAAATATGGGAATACTCATCACATATCTTACGTTTTAAAACAACACTTGTAAGGATGACTTGTGTTTGCATCTTGGAGTCAAGGTGTTTGTTACGACAACCTGGCCACACATATTGTGTGTTTATTTTTGGCATAAGCATGGCTTACTACATTTCCTAGTTAATGCTTTACTGCTGTTGCTATCATAATACAACTTTTCTGCACAAAATAATCTTTTAATTGTATTCAGCACGTACTACTTCAAAAATAATAAAGACAGTTAATGTCAAACAGTTTTAGAATGTTTTGGAAGCATTTATGATACCTGTGATGCCGAGTATTGCGCTACACATTCTGAAACACAATTTGTAAGAAAATATTGACAAAGTTCTATTGATTAAGGATTAGTCTCGTCACAGAATAATAATGATCGTGGCAGTTTCCTCATAGTGCTTTACACAGTTGATACAAATTTTTTTCAGGCCTCATCTGTTAGTAATAGATCAATTCCTGTATTGTGAAAACTTGAAAAAAATGCTATTTAAAATAATGAAAGTAGGAATTGAAACTTCAGTACAACTTACAAAAATTTGCAGTAAAAATTGTTTCAGAAGTTCCCTGTTAAGAAGTTTCCCTATTTAATAAGTTAAGTTAACACAATTTTGCACCTGGTCTACACACCAAAGTAATTTCACCCTTCTAAGAAGTTTTCTGGTGTATAAGCCTAAATTTTTCGGTCCCTTTAAGAACTTGGTAAGAGAGTTGAGAAATTGTGATGAAATTTATATTTTGGTTATGAAGTTTTTATGCATCTCTTTAGATTTTCATCACTTATAATACAGCTTTCAAACTCTTTCCATAGATGTTCAAAACACGATTAAAGTTTGTGTGATTTGAATATTTGTCTCCACCTTTGTGTGTTGCTGATAATAAACAATTAGAAATTAATTAAAAATGTATGTAATAAAAACCTCAATAAAAAAATAGTAGAAAGAAAAGTATGCTTGGCAAAGACAAAGTCATAAGTGTACATGCAAGGTATTATGTAGGCCTATGCATTTTTGCCGCTTGATTAAATAAGTGACTCAAGTTGCCTTATTTTACTAATTTAATACCTTTTAGCAGAAATATCTACCAAGTGGAAGACATCTATAAGCTGCAACATAAATTAAAATTTCAGGTGGAACCAACATTGGATGAATGTAATATTAAAGAATGAATAGTTTGCATGTTTCAGCCAAGTGAAACTATGAGGGTTTACACACAGCCTTAATATGGTGTGAATAAAATATAAAGAAACTTATTGTGGTTGCAGCTAATCTAAACATGTAGAGACTTGGCCTCCAATTGCTAATTCAACACCATTACTTTTTAACATAATATTCTATTCTATTTATAATTTGAGACATAACCTATGTGTTTCCTGCTGTTTATTTCAAAGATTCATTTCTAGTGTGATCAGTTTTTCCAGCCTTAAAAACTAAATTACAGGTTTATATTTAAAAATCTGGCCATCTCAGTATCTGGGTATGTGCTTTAGTGCATTGGCAATTGTTACTAGTAACAGAGTTTTTGCTTACTGTCCTACTGTATGGCAATTAGGAGCGATTAGATTACTGATAAATTTCTTGAAATGCCTATAGTTGTGATAATTTTACAAGCAGTCTGTTATTAGTAATCTCTGAAAACAGATTGATGTATGTTCATTGCCCTATCAGAGTTTAATGTAATCTGGAAACAAGTGAAATCCGAAACATAAATTATGAAAAAAAAGAAAACACTATATTAGTAACTCAACACAAGCGTTATATATTTCTGTTTAGAAAGGACCATATGCCCATGATGCATCGTTATGAAGTGGTGTGAATATGTGTAGTTAATATGGTCATGTGAGTTTGAAGTTTTGTCCGAGGATTATTTTTCAGTAAGTAAGCAGTTTAGCATTTACGTCAAATTGCTGCCACATTTATGAGGCACACTCATGTAGAGGTCAGTTTACCATCACTTATGTCACCAGTTTGTGCCTTTTGAACACCAGGTAAATACATACAGACAGACTGAAGTGTACAATGAGTTGTAATTGCTGTTATGAATATGTTGCTCTGGTTAGTATTGAAAATGTTTGGCAGTAGTAAAAATTGGTGTATGCTGTAACATGTTCTTTTTCATCTTTACTCTCATTTCTGTATACATGATGCAATTTTTTGTAGTGTTGCATTACACGCTTGTATTTCTTGTAAAAGAAAGCAGGTGTCATGGTTTGTTCCAGATGTCAAATCATTAATTTACACTGAAGTACTTTGTTAGAAATATTACCACTTTGTGGTACAGAGATACAGTGTTGCTATTCCCCATCCTACCTACATACAGTAAAACTCTCTTAAGACGTTTTTGATCGGATTGAAGAAATAATGCTTATTAACCAGGAAAACTTCTTAAAAGGGTTAAATTACACATGTGCATATAGACAAGGGGCAAAATTATTCAACTAATTAATCAGGAAAACTTTTTAAGTGGGAACTTCTTAACAGGGTTTCACTGTATTTGTTTCAAGTGTACCACGTCTGTGTCTGGCGCGTAACGGGATTCAAACCTGTCGACGCCAGCATGTTTAACAGACAGCTGCTAGTGTGAACACTTGGTGTATTTGTCCATCAGTGTAGCCCTGGTGCTTTGACAGCGACGATGTATGAACTTCACAGCAAACAAACTGCCTCTGAACAAAACAAGTGTTGTGTTCAGGAATGAGAAATCCTACTCTTAAATACCATGTAAAAGGAGTCTACAATGCTAATAAAGGAAAAGAAAAATTTGTATAGGAATTTATAAGTCCTATAATACCACATGTATTGTTTGTAGTTTCCAACATATTCCTTGTAATTGTCTCTTACACATATTGTAAAAATGATAAACTAGCAGTAAGTTTGGAATCCCGTATAACAGTGCATCTGAAATTTATTTAGGATTGATGCATGTATTTTTGTATATGTAATGTTATTTCGTAGACAATTAAAAATTATTAATTTTTTACTTTTCATTAATGATACTATTTGTGCTTTGAATAAGAATACGTATTAATGTAGCCAGTAAACATCTTTATTGCACATTTAAAGGCACTTGAATTTTTGCAGTTTGTAGTATTGAGGTTTGTATTAATAGGTGTGAATCAGCATATTTGAAAATAAGACATTTTTACCAAGATAACTTCTTTGTACCAGCGAACTTGATATTACATTGTAATACAAATAAGTATTTTTATTAAGCATAATGTTTAACATTTCACTCCCTGTTTCACATAAAAAAAAAGACAAGTTTTTGTTAATGAGAACTTAGTATTTATGACATTTTTTACTAACAAGGTTTCACTGTAAATTTACATTTTGTTAATAACTAGCACAATGTCATACGTGCATGACATGTAAGCTATTTGCGCAGTATATCTAAAGAATTCTTATTATTTAATGTTGAGTTTTGTATTGTCATGAGTACGAGTTTACTAGTCTGCAAATTAAGGAGTATGTAAAACAACTGGGTGCTATGAAACACAACTTATGAATTCATTTTTGTATTGTGTAGTCTTGCTAACGTTAACAATTGGTGCCTAAATTCATGTCGTTTGCTGTCTCAGATGTGGCTTTCATTGGCTTGTGACACCTTGGAGCACACAGACAAGACTGATTTTTAGCATTTTATGTGAAGCCAGGTACTTGCATTGTGAATTTGTAGCAGCAAAATGTGATATGTTGATCTAATAAATATATTTTATTTCATTATTTTATGTTTTTTTTCTGACACAAATGACGTTATCTCTTGAATACTCTTTTGAATAAGACTTATAAATAGGGATGGGCCAATGCAGATACCGATTAACCGGCTGACAACACAACCATTGGCATCTGAACATTATTTGCAGATTATTATTCACTGGTTAGTAGCACTAATTTATTTAACACAATGTTAAATAAACCAGCATGCTACATCTCATAAAGCATTAATTTACCGCATCCAACAATTATATATTCTGTCCAAAACCCAGAATATATTCGGAACAATTTTTTTTCAATGATTGGTTCCCATTGTTTATGTTTTACTGTATTTACTGTTGGTACATTTGCCAGAGATTGTGTACATCATTCATTTTTGAACACTATGTGAATGCAAAACAACGCTGATAACTGACAACTGGTGCTATCAATAGTATTGATTACATCCTGCAAGAGTTTTTTGTGTTATATTTTATTCATATATTTTTCCTACATTTGTAGGGTGGCGACAATGCGAAAGCAACCTGTATTCTTATTCTTCTTTTCGTTTCCTGCACTCATATGTTGGCAACAATGAAAACTAATCACAATCTCTGTGACACTGAATTAAACAATCTGTGGTGGTGATGTAAATAGAAATTGGAATGTGATTTCTGATTTTGCACCTAATTAACAGTTATATTGGGAAGGGCCAATGTTTTCATAATTAAGTGTATGGTTTGGTAATGTGCAGATAATCTTACCGTAATTGCTATCATGATGGTACACTAAATTTAAAATATGGTTTGTATGTTAATTATTTTGTGTCATTGGTAATTTTGAAAAGCAGCTAAATTGATGGGCGTAGATTTTATTTTAAACTGTAGGCTGTGGTTTTGGTTAGAATGTTAAAGGTTAGAATAAGACTCGGCAAGTAATAATTGGCCAAAATTGTCGCAAGTAAATCAGTTGTTATTTTAACCAAGGAATTAAGTATGACTTGGTAGGAATACCTAACAAAACTATTATTATAAATTTAAAAAAATTTCGCCCAATTTCAAGTGAATATTTAATATCAAATTGATTTCAATAAGTTCTTTCAATGACATCTTTAGGCTGTTGGTTTAAACAAACCTGCATTTTGAGGTTATGTATGGTATTTCTCAGCTCTAAAATCCAAGTCTGCATCAGATTGCCTGAATTTTTAAGTGTCATCTTTAATGAACTCAGTTTGTAATGAATGCTGTATTGTCTGGTAACAGTTTCTGCTTAACTGTCAAGTCACTCATTTGCCCAGTTAAATTGTCAATATTATTTTTTAGTATTAAAATTAGTGTTGTATTTCATTTCTATGCTGTAGATGCCTAAATACAAAGTGCTTAAAGTGTTCAGAAAACTGAAGACTTAAATATAAGTAATAAAAACGTATTTCCAAATATTGGAAAATAGAAATTATGATTGTGCTCATTAAAACTGGTATCTGCATCGCTGTAATTGGTGACATCGGCAGCTGAAAATCAATATTGTTGGTATTGGCTCATCCCTACCTACAATATTGTGTAAATATAACAGCCGTGGTATATCTGGCATTAGGTCTGTGTGGTAGAAATTAAAAATTAGTCATGTGTAATGCTGGAACCGGATGAGAAGCGCATATGAGGATCAGTCAAAAATCAAGTGTGCTTTGTTTGGGAATAATAAAGAAACTGGAGTTAAAACACTAAAAAAAATTAATTACAGAACATAGATACAAACTATGTAGTTACTTCTCGAAATAGTGGCAATTTTTTTGTTCTGACACATGACAACTAATTAATTGAGGTACGTCACGGCGCAAGTGTTTTGGTGAGTGTGAGTGCTGACACACCAGGGTTATTTTGAACTCTGAAATGCAGCACAGAACGGGAGCCTGGCCAGTGTAGAGAACTGGCCGTGTGACTTTCTGGCCGGGCAGAACATCGGGGATTGCAAGCATAATTTTATATTTAAGTATAACCACTCGTACTTATATACCTAGACGACAAGTGGCCTGTGGAGGCTGCTGGACTTGCTGCGACACTGGAGGTGATGCACTAGGGTTGGTAACAGGACCTGGTGCATAGGTGGGCAGGTGGTTGTCGGTGCTGGTAATCGTCCGGGTTGTCTCATGAGCTGGAATCGCCTAATTACCAGGTTGGCTATACCATATGAGACTTCTTCCCCTCTTGGGGGCCAAGGTGGCTGAGCGATTAGCATGCTCGCCTCCCACCAAGGCGAACCGTGTTCAATCCCCAGATGGGTCACCCGTTGGTGGGTGGGTTTTCTCTGTGATATCCCATTTTTCCCGCCCCTTCATTCCAGCGCTCCTCCATATTCACTTCAATCACCCTCATCGGCTCTGAGACCTCGCTGTTAAGATACACCCAAATCTCTTCACTCATTCTTCCCCACGTAGGTAGGCTAACAACAAGAGGTGAGTAACCCCTAAAAGTTTGACTGGTGGTGTGAAAATTGTTCTGGTATGGGAACTGGTGAGGCTGGCTTCTGTAGATGGTGGATTACTAGATCTCTCCTCGGTGGACTTAGGTTGTCAAGGATCGTGGGGTTGGTGCTAAGCTCTTGTTGGGATTTAAAGATAGTAACAGCCCTTTTAACACTTTTACGAATACCACCCAGATGGGTGTAGGGCATGAGGAAAGACTCCCCAATACCAATCCTGTGGAGGTGGAGCAGGTGATGGTTATCCCTACCTAGGTGTACTTCAACACACAGTAATCGCCAGACCAAGGCTGCCCCTTGTCCCAGCATCCAGCACCAGAAGTGTGGTGGATAGTGAGCATCAGGTTTCACACTGGCTAACGACCACGATATGTGGATGAGTTCCCCAAAGGATCAGGCCTACAGACTCGGGAAAATAATCCCTCCGGCACCAGAAAAGCGGTGGACGGAGTATAACTCAGACTGGTAGTCCAGCCCTAGGAGGATGAGTACCTAGTTTCGGGGCTCTACCTTTCTATACACCAGAGCGCATAGAAAGGGTGCCTGTCCATGGTGTAAGTGTGTGCATGATGTACGAGTTTCCCAGAAGGGAAACTCTCTGTTCTACGCTAAGTTCGGCAACTGGTTGGAAAATATTCCCGGTCTCCTGCTGTCCTTTGACGGACCTGATGTTTACTGTGCAAGATTCTAATACTACAGGAATAATTAAGTGAAATAAAACGTGTTTATTTCTGTACGGATATAAACATTGTGGTTTGTACTACCTTCTATCAACAAAACGGAAGCTGGCTATGCTAGACAGATGAATGTGACCTGTTTCTAAGCTAATGGGGTAGGTAGGCAATATGGCTATAAAAATAACTCGAATTCAACTAATGATACGTGTATGTCTTCAAGGGACCAAACGGTGTTTAAGTTTTTGACGAGACAAACGTAGGTAGATTGTGGAAGATGGCTGCGAGGTACAGAGATATCTTCGAAAGCGTATTGCTTTGAAGGCGTAGTTTAGGAATCTCAAGACCTGAGCTTCGGCACCACAAGTGCAGTGAAGGAACAGGATAGACTTGTTCGGCACCAGGTTTGCAGTGAAGGAGCTGGACAGACTGGCATTCCAAGGTCCGTGCCCCAGGATAATTACTCTTCTGGTTCGTCCTTGGCCAGGTGGAGGGGGGTTGTAGCGTTAAATCCTCTGGGCATCTGACGTCATTGGCCGGCCGAAGTTCTAGCTGTTGCACGTCTCTGCGATTCATACTAGTAGTGCCACCCCTCTGTGCACAATAAAAATATGTGACCTTGATGGATCATCTTGGTGATGCAGCCATTTACGGTAGGGTAAACAGTACAATTTTTTTGTGTCTCAAAGGTTGTATTGTTGTTCGAACTCCATTGCGGTGCGGCAGAGTAGTTCGCACTAAAGAGTAGAAGTCGATTTAAATAACTTGAAAATATGTAATTTATAACATCCTTGGGTGAACGTGGATTGTCACGATCGGGCTGTTTTTATTTAGTGTTAGTGTGAGCCATTATTCAGATCCTCAAAGGGATAAGTTTCTGAGTCATCGTCATTAATACCATCCCGCTGACACATGCCAACATGCGGCGCTGTGCAAATGCGCACTCTACCGGCGACTTCGCCCCATCTACGAGCGACCCGTGCTCAGGGGGAAGTTATAACAGTGGCAAAATAAAATAAATGTATCGAGCATAGATATTCCACAATCCTGGACTGCCGAATACCAAATTGTAATTCACTCACATAATTACATTCTGCATTGTCCGCCTGGAAACCTACATGCAAAAGGCACCTCCGGGAATAAAATAAATATTTGTGATATTCCACTACCATAGTGACATTACGGCCGGCCCGCCGCTGGACGAGGTGTTTTAATTCATCGTCACCTCCAAGTGGGGCAATAAAAAATGAGCGGCGCTCCAGCACCCTAGATAACATACCCATGTGCTGGAAGGCTATGCTATAACCCCCCACACACCGAAGATCTGCTGATCAAAGAAATTTTCGTATAAATAGAAGTCCAGTATCCAGCAACGGCAGACATGCTGGACTCGCCGGCCGAATAGGATCGCGAGCCCTTCCTAGTCAGCAAAGACTCTCCTCGATCTGCAAGGACTCTCTTAGTCTGCCAAGACTTCCTCAGTATGGAAAGACACTCTTCAGTCTGCGAGGACTCTCCTCTCCGTGACCTGCAACATGGCGCACCACTCACTCCACAGACTGTGAATACTGCTGCCTCCAAACAGCTTGTAAACGGCTCATCCTCAACCGAGCCTGTTGACCATGAGGACAGCAACTTATTCGTCCAAGGTAAACCTACTCCATGTATTCGGCAACAATTTACTCAAGTCAACTTCCGTGACGCCGTGGTAACAAGCGGGTGTAACCTAGTTTACCTCCTGATAAACTCCCGGTGAATTTATTTTACACTGTGAAATTGCATTAATTTACTGTAGATTTATGTCTGTTTAATTTTTGGTAATTTGTGAATATTTAATTATTACCAGGTTCGCCTTCGCCTATTTTATTCACGTCAATTATAATTATCGATATAATGGTTAGTCAGCTAATTAAATTGGAAATTGATTTCAGCCGGTACTTTCCAGGTTCTCTGTTCCAATTAATAAAACTCACATTAATCTAATTTCCACTTACCTTCATTTTGTATCTATATCCCAGTCATAAGACATCCAGTGTTAGGTAATTACCCTCTCGTTGGAGAGAACTGTGTGTTGTATTGAGTTTACAAGGAACCAGTTGTATAGCAGGAGAGGCAGATTACAGAGCAGGCAATGGCATAAGGAACGCCGCACCCTAGTGAGAGCCGAAATATCCGACGTTCCTATAAGTGACACGTTAGAGGTCGAACCCCTGCTGCAGACAGACGAAGCCGTCCACCAGCCGATATTGCCATTCATTCCCCTCGAACACGTGTCCTAATTGGATAAGCATTTAGGTGCCTGTTGGCCCGGGTACCCTGCAGGAGGTTATATAGCCCAAGTAAAGCAGTCACTGCCTATAGCCCGCGCTATTCCTGTGGACAACAGTGACTAGCCAGGCCCCTAAGACGTCCCGCATGATTAAACTCACCTCTGGTAAGCTTATTCGGGTTCAACACCCTACAGAAGTAGAGCTACCAAGATTTTATGTTATCAAGCTGGTGTCGGGGAAAACGGTACGTGTTCGACTCCCACCTAAGGCAGTCCCCAAGTCACGTGCTCTTATCACCCTCGTCAGCTTTCGTTCCGCACGTCGACCCACTCTACCCGTTAGAATCGCCCCCCCCCTGTGCCAGATCATACACCGCCACCCCCACGATCGCATAACTGCATCACCCCGTCATATCCCCGGGACAGCTGGCATCCTGCTCATTGACAACTGTTATAGTGAGGAAGGTTAAACTCCCCGGTCGGGAATCTAATTACATCTGCCTCACTCTGGGGTTTGACTCCCTTCTTTTCCGATGGTACCTTACTATTAAGCGGCCACCCACGACATCTAACCCTTCCACTACCCGTCGGGTCCAGAATGTTAGCCACTTACCCCATGGTAGGTTTCCTTCAAGTTCCGAGAGGGCAATCGACTGCTTAACCACTACTTCACGAAGTAGGGCACGCAACAATTTGGCGCCCAACATTGGGCCAATAAACTCCAGCTAGCTTAGACTTGGGAGTTGGAACCAAGCCATACACCCCCACCCCCCTCGACATCGTTTACTCCTTGCAGAGGAGCACGTTCACGACTTTGGGGAGAAGCTCTAAACACCCTGTGGCGCCCGTACTATCCCAATGTCTGACTCTGAAACGACTCACACTGCATCCTAGCCGAAGACAATGCCACAGGGGCCAGTAACGCCACTTGTTCCGTGCCAAATTGCACAGGCACTGGCTTGAACACCATCCTGTGCAATTATTGTCACAGAACCTTTCACTACAGGTATATAGGATGGGAGGATACACCTCGATTCCCTGATGGGCTGGAGTACCATTGCAATGACTGCAAGCAGGAAGTTCACCAGACATGCCAATGGTCAGAATGAGAAGGCCAAGACCGGTATCTCGTGGACTGTGTTTTGTGCAACAAGGAAATTCCACCAGGTATGCATCGGCTGGTCGGACGAGAGGATCCGAAACCCAGGTCAAGTTTAAAAGTGTGACGTATGTCGTAGGGAGCAGGCGTACAGACCACGGAATCCCACTCACAGGTATAGTACAAACATTCCTGGGCTACCCTGCGAATTATTGCAAACCCGATTTTAATGGGAAAGCTTATGTGGACCCCGGGAAAATTCCTCGCAGAGTGCGAACTCGAATTTAGGGAGTATTTAATCCTGCGAAAACAATGGTGAGTCGCACTCACCATAACCTAAATTGGCCCCGCCAAACATTGGTGGGAGAAATACAGTAAATTCGTGGAAGGCTGTCCCCTATTTCAGGGTCCAGCTGACATCCTACTTCTCGGGAGACATGCTCTTTAGTGAGTTAATCACTTATCTACACTCCCGCATGTAAAAGCACGATAAGGAGGTAGAGCTCTTTATTAGGTGCAAAGGACGCCTCCACAGAAGGGTTTCCCCGAGTAGAATGAGGGACAGCGCATGATAAGCATTACCCACACCCTCCTCCCCTCACTGCCAAATTTGCTAATCACCTCCTGGGCCCAGACTGTCGAGGAGCTGGTAGACAGGGCAAAAGAGTTGGAGGTGAAAGAACAGATGGCACGTGCCAAGGCTAATGGCCCGGCCCCCTTCCCCCGACCACCTGAAAGGCATGACACGACCTTGCAAACCCCCGCCGCTACCCTTTTCTTTACGCGGGTACTGACCAGACTGGCATTTAAACTAGGGCCCCCCCACTCTACCCTCTTCCTCCGCCCGAGGGGCCAACAATCATTTTTTCCGCCTTCGAGCCTTAGCACCACAGGGCGACAGGACATGCATAAACCCGCATTCGTCCCAACACGCCCCTCGCCGTCACACAATTAGCAGACCCCGACGAGCCCTGATTGACACCGGGGCCACAGGAAATTTAATACGGACCGACATACTCACACCCTCTCAAAGGACAGGGTTTCGGCGCCAGCCTTTAGACATACAGATGACCCAGCCTAGCCACACCCTATTCACTCAAGAGAAAATCAAGCTCACAATGGACGTGTGCCACCTAAACCAGGAAACCTGGTTTACTGTTGTTCCCAATATCAGCGGAGAAATTATTCTTGGGCATCCTTGGATAAAGGAGCAGTAGTGCATAGTCGATTGCGGACAAGAAAAGATTCACCTAGGGAAAGCCGAGCAAGTAACTATGCGCTGGGAACACACACACCCAGAAGTGGAAATCACCCTTTTAGACTCGGCTAGTATTCGGCATTGGCTCTCGGGACACCAAGTCCGACAATTGGAGGATATACTAGGTAGGTATGCACACGTGTTTGAGGACTGCGGACCCCTTTCGCAAACCCGGAGCATTCAACACGATATATGGCCCCTTACTGATCAGCCCATTTATAGCCCACCCTATAAGGTGTCCACTTATCGACAGCGAGAAATCTTAGAACAAGTGGAGGAGATGAAGCAGCGGGGGGGTTTTGAACCATCCACTTCTGCATACAATAAACCCATCGTACTAGTCCCCAAAAAGGACAGAGGGAAACGATTCTGTGTGAATTATAAAAGGTTAAATGAGAACACCCACAACATCGCACCCCCTGTCATAGATCTCCATAACACTTTTCAAGAAGTAGGAGAAGCAGCAATACTCAGTACGCTGGACCTTCAGTCTGGGTACAGGCAGATAGCCATACATCCGTACAGCCGGAAATATACCTGCTTTCACAACTCCCATGGGAGAAACCTTACAATTCAGTGTCATGCCTTCCAGGCTTAAACATGCGCCCACTAATTTCCAACGTTTAATGACAGCCGAGGTTTTAATCGCTCTCTTCTTCTGGCACCTTTACTACCTGCCTTATATTTAGTCGTAATGTAGCTGCCTCTGATGACAAGTAGTATGACCTGGGATACTTGGCTGTCCCTTGAATTGTACCCTGTCTTTTTTTAGATCTTGTATCCACACTCGCTCACCTGGGGCCAATGGCTCCAATTCCTTAATGTCATGCCTTCTGTCATACGAAAATTTGTTCCTGGTTTTCAGACGATTGTCATGTTCACGGATGGATTGTAGCATCCCATGTTCCAATCGTAGCTGTAGGATCGTTTGTACAACTGGAAGGGTAGTTCATAACCTACGACCAAACAACAGCTCTGCTGGTGAAAATCCTGATATGCTAGCAACCACTGCCAAGCATTCCATATGTACTACTTCCATGTATCTAGAAAAGTAGTCATAAATGACTAAATAATGTGACAGTAGGCTGGTGGAGCAAAAATGAGATTTTAAGGTTTGGGAATTTTGGGAAGGAATTTCTGCTGCAGTTTCTCACTAAAACTTCAATGTTGTTTGTGGGCGTCAGACATTGCAGGATGCAATGTCAAATCGGCGGTGTAGAGCAGACTCTCATTCCATGGTCGTGAGCCGACAGCCACTGCGATTTACTTTTGCTGGTGCTTCGTCCATCATGATTAATAAAATTTCATACCTGTACTATGCTTTCTACGCAGTGAGGTTTTGGGGCGACTCACACATCCATATTTAGTTACACGAAGATAAAAACACTCTGAAATACACTGGAAAAACACTTGCATAGTACACTCAATAAATTGCAGGAAAGATGGGGGCCCATGGCCCTATAGCCCGTAGGCAACCCGAATGATGACGCAAACACTGCACGTGAATTCACTGGATTTTATTAACGTTCCCTCAAGAAACAGTTTACATTGATTTGACTGGCTTTATCCGCGGCAGGGTTACATGGATAAAACAGCACTTGGCCACTAAGAATTACGGTGCAGTGTTAGTCCACGGGAAGGGAGGAGTGGAGATGTCTTGGGTGGCTACACAAACGAGGTTATGGTAAACTAAAGGTTATTTGCAGTGAGAGTGATTAGGTAAAACAAATGTTGATGTGCCACCCAAGCGTGCGAAACGCGACCCTGTCGGTCCGCACGTCCGCCTCCTCAAGACACAGTAGAATGACTAAACTTTCCGCCATGGCGCGCTGGCCAGGTTGGTGGGCAAGCGGGCCATGCGGACTATTTTCTTACACACACATACCCTGCAAAAACATATCCTTGTTGCTTAATTACTCATAACGTCAACATCATAAAATCCACAAGAGACAAAAAACCTTTTACTGAATACAAAACACTGGATGAGATGAGATGGGTATGGAACATGTGAAGAATGCAAAGTAAAGAAGCATAAGAATTAATACACTGAGGCCCGCAGGGGCACTTAAAACACACTAGGGCTGTTCTTATTCATGTTGCATGACTTGACGTCTTTGAGTGTTTCTTAGTTAATGAGTAATTAACTCCACCCTGATCTTACAAGATCTACTAGTAAAATAATTATGTGTGAGCATACGTTGTTGTGCTGCGCCTTACACTGCTCTGATCTGCACTTGCGTTCATGTCACGAGTGCTTACGTGATCACTTTACACTGCACTCGCAAAATTGCGAATTTCTGCGACTGACGCGGTGCACTATTGCACTGGTGCGCACGAGCGCCCATTATAGTGCTTCTCCCTTCAGCGTTCGCCGGAGAGAGCGGGCAAATGGTCTTGGGGAAGAAGCTGATGTCAAATGTGTTCCTCTTATTTGCATAATGTCAATTCCCACCATAGCCCATGGTCGCTCCTGCAATGGTGTCTGTATAAGAGACTCCTCACGCTATATTCTTCTCCGCAGACATTGTTCACAACCCGCTACCAGTCGCCCTACATCTTGAAAAACATGTGGCCACCACACTGACTCGTTCGCTCGCCTTCGACACTTCACGACGCCCATATGACCTTGATGTATTCTTGTCAACATCTCTGTGCGTAAGCTCATCGGGATAAACACCCATGTCCCGTACATAATTAGACCTTGTTGGTAGGTCAGCTGATTTCTATATTTCCAAAACACGGACTCTTTTTTTAATCTGATGCCAGCTGCTTCCCCCAGGCCTGTTTGCCCGCCGTCAGCGGCGGCCGCTGCAGGGAGCAGCACGCTACTGGGCACTCGTGAGCACCGGTCCAGTAGTGCACTGTATTGGTTACACAAAAACAGCGACTTCGCGAGTGCGGCCATTGTAGTTGTTAGGTTAGTGCTCGTGATGGGAGCACAAGTGAAAAGCAGGTCAGTGCAAGGTGCAGCACAGACCGGTGCACCTGCACGCATGTGTTCTGAAAGAAGATCCTGTTAAATCAGGTGTATGTTAATATTCATTAACTTCGAGATACTCCAGGATTCCAAGTCATGCAACATGAATAAAAACAGCCCGAATATGTATTATGTGCCCCCGCGGGCCTCAGTGTACCATTGCTTATTTTTCTGTACTTTTTATTTCTCACATGTTTCATCCTCACTTCATTTCATTCAGTGTAACATGTGCATTGGAGGATCTTTAAATATTGTGTAATTTTTTATTCAAGAGTTGCAAGCAGTAGAACAACGTATATGTATTTTGCAGAGTTTTTGTGTGTAAGAAAGTTGTCCGTGCGGCTTGCTTGCCAACCAAACTAGCTAGCACGCCACGCCAGGGAAGTTAGTCATTCTACCGTGTCCCGAGGAGATGGACATGCTGACCGACGGGGTCGTGTTCGCATGCTTGGGCGGTGCTTCAAATATTGAACTGATAATTTTCATTACAATATACTTTTAGTATATCGGAACCTCGTTTCATTAGCCGCCCAAGAATCTCCACTCCTCTCCTTCCCATGGAATAACATTGTCTTAGAAGGCATTATTTTTCAACTTAAATCTTTGTCAATGTTACCCTGCCGGCAGGTTAAGCCCGGCAAATGTTGTAAGTTGTTTCCGAGTGTAACATGTAGTAAAACCCACTGAACTTACGAACGGATTATGCATCCTCATTCGGGTTGCCTACAGGCCATTTTTTAAGTGTACTATTCAAAGTGTTTCCAAAGTGCTTTGTATCTTTGTTGCCTAATCAATGGGTGTGTGAGTCACCCTAATTCTTCACTGTGTAACAAGCATAGTATTGGTAATGTATTTTTATTAATCACGATTGCCGGAGCACCACTGGAAGGCTATTTCCGTGGCTGTCGGCACACGACCCTGGAAGAAGGAGTCCGCTCTACATCACCGATTTTGTATTGCATCCTGCAATGTCTGGCGCCCAAGAACAATACTAGAGGTTTGGTAAGAAACCGCGGTAAAATTTATACCCAAACTCCCAACCGTGAAGTTAACTATTTTTGCTTCACCATCCTACCACCAAATCCCTGTAGGATTTCGTCTCTCAGAGCTTGCGACCTTTCATCTTTGTCTTGCACTAGTCGTATTTCTTGCAGGCGTGAGCCTGTAAATGGGGTTGTTTGCAGTACCATCTCAGCCAAGAGCTCGTCCTTGTCCTCTATCCCCTTCTGGGTGTGCACCTATGGCTTGTGCACTGGAGCTCTCGAGAGTGCACCTGCTACACAAAATGACTTACCAGCAACATCACCACGTCATAGTTGAAACACATTAAGTGCATCCACATTCACTGCAGTCATGCTGTATGTTCTGCTACAGGTTTACTGGATAGCAGGGTAACTATAGGCTTATGGTCGGTCATAAATGTTATTGTGCTTCCTAACACATAGTCCTTAAATCGTTCACATGCCCATGTTACAGCCAGGGCGTCTTTCTCTATCAGTGCACAGCATCTTTTCACCTCGCTTAGGCTTCTAGACGCATATGCTACTGGTTTCCACTCTCCTTCCTGATTCTGCTCCAGCACACTCCCCAGTCCATACAACGATGCATCTGCAGCTATCCACGTTGGTGCAGTTCGAGAGTACAATGCTAGTGTTGGTCGTGCAGCGATCTCATTTCGCAGTTGCTTTGCCACTTCTCGGTGCGGTACTCGCCAGACCCATTTCATATTCTGTTGCAGTAAGACCCGTAAAGCCTGTGTATTCTCTGCTAACTTCGGTAGAAATTTTTTCAAGTAATTCATCATACCTAATAATCGTCAGAGCTCAGTAACGTTCGTTAGATCCGGCATGCTTGTAACTGCATCAGTTTTATCTGTGTCTGGTCTCACTTCTCCTTTTCTGACCACATGTCCCGAAAATTTCACTTTCCGGCATTTGAACTTGCACTTTTCTATATCCAGTGTTACTCCTGCTTCTCGTAGCCTTTCTAACACCACATGTAGCCTATCATCGTGCTCATGTCTGTACTCCCACACACCAATATATCATCTGTTGATTCACCACTCCCTGCAATCCTTCTATAATGGTGTACATCTACTGCTGGTAGTGCTTGGGGCCTGAACTGAGTCCAAATGGCAGCCTGTTAAAATTGAACCTCCCAAATGGTGTAATGAAAGTTGTTAGAGTTGCCCTGTTCTCGATGAGTGGGACTTGCCAAAATCCCTTAGATGCATTTAATACTGTAAACACAGTCGCAATCTGCAAGCTAGCTAATGGCACTGATGGCAGTTGGACTTTTGTGTAATAACAAATATATTTAGCTCTATTTAGTCGACGCACAACCTAATAGTCCCATTCTTTTTATGTAACCACTACGATCGGAGCACACCACTCTGTTGGGGTCTGTATTTTGTGCAATCACTCTTTCGCCCAACATTCTGTCTAATTCTTTCTTTAAGTTATCTCTGGGTGGCAGAGCTACACGTCTCGGGGCTAGTACTGCAAAGGGAACAGCATCTTCTTTTATCACAATGCGATACTCCTGATGTAGCTTCCCGAGGCCTCGAAACACAGTAGGGAACTTCCTTACAAACTTATTCGACTCAGTTAATGTATTTTCAGTTACCTTAGTCTCCTCTCGTCGAACTGCTTCTTCTTCCCTTACAGTCACCACCTTTAATGCCTTAATTGCTGGCCAGCCCAACAATGGCACCCACTGTCCTTTTACCATGTAGATCTCTTGACTGATCTGTTGTTTACCAAGCGTCAATAGTACCGTGGCAGTACGTTCTACTGGAATGGGATTTCTGCCCGCACCATACAGCCTCTTCTTCGATTTACACAGAAACAGGCCTAACTCATCACTTGTGGTTTATCTATGACCATTACATCTGCACCTGTATCTATTTTGAAGTTCGTTGTTTTTCCTTGCACTTGTATGTCAACATACCATGGTCTTGAACACACTTCTAAAGCCACTTCTCCCATGTAATATTCTTGGTCCAACTACTCCCCTTCTTTTAATTCTTGCACCATTGTCACTTTGCTTTGGCAACATCGGCTGTAATATCCCAACTTATTACATTTAAAACATTAAACATTCCTCGCTGGACATCTGGACCAATTTGGTCTGGGTGAAATGCCACATTTTGCACATTTGCTGTGTTCTTGCACTAGTTTCACGCTGTTCCTACTGTTTTCACTTCCAAAACTTTCATACCTTTCTGATTTGTGTTACCTGAAGTGACCCCCCCCCCCCCCTTGCTTTCTATCACTTTTGACACTGTCCACACTTGCCTGATTTTCCCGTACGATCTGCTACTGCCCTCACACTGTCTTTGCTTGGCGATTACCCTTAACCGCTTCCGTGGAATTGAGGTTATCGTCTATCTATAACGACTCTGAGAGTTTATCATCTGCTACTCCAATTAGCAGTTATTAATTCTTCAACTCACATGTTTCTGCCGCCTTGAACACATCATTAATAAAGATGTCAGCTGGTTCTCCATCCTGCTGGCGCTGTTTGAAAAATTTGGCTCGTTCATAGACTATATTCTTCTTCACTTTGAAAAAGTAACTACATTTCTGTTTCACTACTTTATTCTGATTTATTTGGGTTGCGGGTAACACAAATAATGTTATTAAATCATCTGCCTCCACACCCATGCAATATAACAGCATATTCACCTGTCGTTATTCTGGCTTATTAGCAAGCTTCGATGATATCCTAAATCTCTCAAATCTTGCAATCCCCTTACTCTACTCTGTCGGCATCCGAAAGTTGAAACCTTCTGGGGGTACTATGTGAAACTGTGCAGCCATTTCTGTTCGTTGTATACCCCGTGTCGGGAAGTGTTGGTAATCTCATATTGTTAGTAATCCTGCGATATGTTTTTTTCATTTTGCACTACATCTTTCCTGAAAAATATTACCCTCTTTTTTCGTTTACTTAATCTGTGTACTAACGACCCCACATCTTAAACCTTGTCGTATTATTGTTTATCCCAGTCACTTGCACCTGCTATGTATCTTGTGTCTCTGCCATGAATGACTTCGTCTTGCCAACCTTCTCCCTCTATAGTCTGTATTTACTTACGCATTCATACGTATTCCCCAACACTACAGAAATGCATGGACTAACTTGCAAATTAAGCAAGAGTCACTTCGGGGCGAATGACATCGCGTACCTAGGACACGTCCTTAACCCAGAGGGCATACTTCTACAGGCAGAATCTATACAGGCAATCCAAGACGCCCCTATCCCCAGAACTAAACGGCAGCTTCGCTATTTTCTCGGTTTGTGCAATTAGCTCTGGGGATTTATACCAAATGTAGCCCAACTTATAGCTCCCCTCCACGTCCTCCTGGGAAATGACTATACATGGCGATGGACTGTGGAAACTCAAAGCACCTTTGAGATACTGAAAAAACATTTCAAAAACATCAAGATGCTACATAGGCCTACTGAAGGAAGGACTCTGACATTACAAACCAACGCTACCCAGGTGGGACTTGGCGCCATTCTCTACCAAAAATACGAGCAAGGCAAACCCTTGGTCATCTCCTATGCTAGCTCCTGCCTCAACCCCACAGAGGCCAGTTACCATAGTAATGAGCAGGAATGTCTTGCCGTAATTTGGGCTATTCTCAAGTACCGTTATCTTTTGGAATGCACCCCTTTCGTCCTACGCACTGATAATCAAGCCCTAAAATGGTTATGCGACTTCCACCAGCAACGAGCTAAACTAGGCCTCTGGAAATTATTTCTCAGCGAATTCAGCTTCACTGCCCAACATTGTCTTGGTGGATAAACTATTTACCTGACGCCCTCTCCCACATACCCGACCCAAGAGCAAGTATAAATACTAGTGAAGACTGGGAGTGAATCCCCCCCCCTCCCTGCCACAACCACCATCAAGCTAGGGACTCTGGGCTATGCTTAGGACAAACCAACCTCATCCAGGATCGAATAAGGGAGGAGCAGCAAAAGGAACCCCAGGCAGACCATTTGGTCCAAGAGAACTCCATCGAATCCATCAGCATGGCGCTATAGTCTGGGTATAAAACGTCTACCCAAATTCCCCATGGCGTGTCTGGGCCTCTCCCAACCTTTGGCAGGAGATAAGTGATCATTTCCATCAAAATCCCCATGCTCGACACCCCTCAGGACAAGGGAAACCATTCGTAGCATAAGAGAGTGATATGTGTGGGATTGTATGAACTTGGATCTCCAGAGATACGACGCGCATTGCGAGATCTGCTGTAGTAACAAGGGCTACCCTATTGTCGGGAACACCCTTCTACCCTAGTACCTAACTGGAGCATGGCAACATGTTGCATGTAATAGGCCCCTATCCACGTAGTGCTAAGAGGAATCACTATTTACTGGTGTTTACCTACCTCTTCTCACGGTGGATAGAGACTTTCCCCCTCGCCAGCCAGAGCACTAAGCAAATCGTAGAAAAGTTGGCTACAGATGTATTTCCCCACTAGGGATATCCCCTGACCATTCTGACCGACAACAGGACCCCCTTCACCAGCCGACTCTAGTAAGACGCGTGCAAGACCTGGGGAACCGATGTATGGACGACCCCCCCCCCCTTTTTTTTCATCAACTTTCGAATCCCACCGAAACGCGCAACCAGGAATTGAATAAATGTCTACGCAAGTGTGTGGGCGACTACCAGGCTGAGTGGGACAAGGAAGTCCCCGCAATGTTATTTGTGTTGCACTGCAAGGAGAACGAGGCAACTCGATCGACACCCAGTTACCTCCTATTAGGGCGCATCCTCAGGCATTCCAGTGGGAGGACCCCTCATGAGTCCAGACCGACCCCTGCCCCGTGGCTGAAGCCACCCAAATGCGAGAGCAACAAACAAATGTGAACCCGCCTCGAATTATCGAGATAATGTCTACCCCCAGGTACCCAGGTTTTAGTTAGAGACCACCCCTTAGTAGAGCCATGGATAAGTTTGCTGCGAGCCTGGCCCCAAAGTGGGTAGGCCCGGCCACTGTGGAATAACCTAGGGGAAATGTTTATTGCGTGAGCAATCAAAGAGGACACATCTGTAAGGTCCCCTACTTGTAACTATGGTAATATTATGGTCAGACAAGAATCTGTTAGGAGCAGAACCTCTGGATAGAAATGAACCCCAGACACCCCCGAGGTGGACCACGCGACATTAGATCGCCTTCGCAGGACTCGAGAAGAGTAGACAGCCCTCATCCCCGAGCCAATTACTCGTACCTCAAGGAACATTTCCACAGGGAATTTTTCCCAATGAAGACATTGTAGCATGATCCCACGGATTACCTTATCCCCAATAGCCACACCGCGAGCATGAGTTTAGCAAAGGGACGACCCCCTTCCTCCTCCAAGCACGATGCTTAGGTCATGAACCCCAATCACCTCCCTGCTTGCCCCTCTGGATATAGATTGCCAGGGCACCCTTGAGACCACAACCGCACGCACTGCCCGAATTTCCCCGACCTCATTCTCTGCGGCTGAAGAAGTGCCCTCACCGGACATCGATCTGGATGTGGCAGAGTATCCCCTCCCACAAGGATCAGTCCCGACCTCGTCTCCCCCGAAATGGTGAAGCTCATTCATTCAGGATAGGGACTCTAGGGCACACCCGATGTTACCCTACCCATCCTA
The DNA here is from genome assembly GCA_029891345.1 of Dryococelus australis. Lineage (NCBI taxonomy): Eukaryota > Metazoa > Arthropoda > Insecta > Phasmatodea > Phasmatidae > Dryococelus > Dryococelus australis. The sequence continues at coordinate 119,863,970 of CM057002.1, forward strand.
TTCCATCCCAGGCAAGGAAGGAGTAAGTGGACGAGAATAGGAATAAAGCTGAAAACCGTCTGTGCTACCACCTATGGAACCATCGGTCAACCTGTTGACCGGCCCGAGCTGCTCACTGTATAAGGCCAGAGAGGATGAGAGAGATACCACGACTTCCGCAAAACCAGTAACTGCGAGTGATCGCGAAATCCCTCCATCGTTGGGACCAGATAGTGAAAGTCGGTACAGCGCGCCACTCACCTGTGCCACTGCCGCTAAGCTACAACAGTCCATTATCAAAAACTCACGTGGAGCAGACGCCGACTACAGTACTACCACAAAGAACGAAAAGGATCAGCCCAGCAGCATCGCCACTCCTACTGAAGCAGATGTCATCTATACCTGGGATGCTGGCCCCATGCTGTCTGCCACCACCAGGCCCATGCCATTAGTGGCCCCACTGTGTGCCAGGCGAACGTGCCATGTCCCAGGCTGCTACAAGGAGGCACCATGTTGGCCCCCTGCTGTGTTTTGCTGGCCTGCTGCCACTGCCGCAGCACCACGCAAATGAGGCCGCCCAACAAAGTGTCGGATCATCAAACGTCCATGCCCTCCACCAGCTTCTGCATCTACTTCTGAGTGAGTACCTGGCAGAAGCCAGTAATAGAATAGCGCACGTCCCCTTATGATCCTCAGTAGTTAATTTTAGTAAGGAGTGATAGCAGTTAGGAAAGCCCGAACCCTAAGGCGAATGAGCATATTAGCGCTCATAGCTTATTTATTAGGGATACAAAATCCTAGCCTGTTAGAATTAGGCAGTGTGATGAAAAGTGCCTTCATAATTACCCAATAGTTTCACTTTTTATCATAATCTTGTAACGTGTAACTTTTGCTTTCGAGGCAGGGAATTCGCAAAGCATAATCGCATTGATAGAAACCGAGGTCATACACAAAGAATGATAAAGTTTCCCAGTTAATGTACTCAGCCTTCTATTAATCAACACAGTAAAGTAATGTAAAGAAAATTATCACATTTTAATTTTGCACTTGGTCCCTAGTTTGCCAAACAAGAAAGTTTGTTTGCCAGAGGAAAATTAAAGTAGCTTCAGACCCCTTAAACAGACTGAAAATTTTATGTTTGCAATTTCCCAAAAATTCCTCTTAGTGCTCACATAGCATAAGCATTAATGAAAAAAGTAATAACACAATCTTGTTGCTATTGTGAATATTAGTATGACGTGTTAAAGTATCGCCACTGAACTCCGTGGCCACTGTTTGAAAGTGTGAACAAGAAACCAAAGCCAATGAGCAGGCCATAAACATAACCTCGACGAAACCCTCTCCATTCCTCGCAATGCGAATGGATGATATTTGTTCAAAGAACCCATGTAATTTGCATAAGAGCATGAGGCGAGAACTCGCTGTGAGTACATCGTAACCTGTCACCCAGGAAATTCGAAACCTTCGTAAAATATGAAATTCCTTAGTGTTGAACTTGTTAGTTAAGCTAAAATATTAAATAACCCGCAACTTGTGAAAGCGGAGATGTTTAAGTATCTCCTGTGCAGTGGTCAAGTACCTTGTAAATTATATGTAATTCCTGTTATGACATTTAAAGTAAATCCTTTTTCACCGCAGCGAAACCCCGCACGTAACAAAAAATGGAATCCGGTAACCTTAAAGGTTAGGTGTTTAGTATTGACACCGAATATATTTAATCACGTAGTCAAAGTATACCTAGTTATTTTCCTTAAGAGGAAACCTCATATGTAATCCTTACCTATAAAGTGGGTTGAAAAGAAAGGTTCTTGTAACATACCCCATGTATTAGATTAGATTTTAGTGACTTGAGAATTGTGTTACTCAAGAATGTACTCTGAAAATCTCTAGCTTGTGTAAAGTGTACTGCAGTCAGTACAGCCAACATAATTTACCTACTCCACTCGAGTCAAATACCCTGTACGCTACGATCGCGAGAAAACAAATATCGTCCTCCAGCCGATCAGGCTCCGTGTGTAGAATTATGGTGATAATTGCTCACAACCCAATGTCTAGTGTAGGAAGACTCAACTCACAATTATGTACCTGTAGGCCTAGATGATAGTAAATTTAGAATGTTGAAAATTGTGTACCCAGATGTCAAAAACCTCCTCGTACGAAACATAATGAAAGTGCCTATTTATTAGCCCAATGAAATTTTGCATTGTGTTCCTTCAGAGACATAACCTCTCCATTATGCACATTATGAATATTTTTCACACTAGTGAAACCCCTAATGTGTTGTTATTGTAATTGAGGCAGAGCGCCAAAAGTATTACACAACCCACATCAAGCTCACGTAGCCGACTGCACATCCTATGTAAAGTGTAAGGAGGCACATGCCTGCCTGTTGCACACCCTCTGCCCCAGTGCAGACTATTGTAAGGTACGTGCGTATAACCTGTAACATCACTTAAAAGTAGAGAACTTTTAAGAAACAAATGTAATCACTTATTCCTATCCCGCTATACAAAGAACCTACATATCCTAGTATGTAAGAGTGTTCAAACTTGCCATTTCTATTAAGCCAATAATGTGCATTTGTGTTAACCTAACTTTTAGAAGTGATGCCTTGTTGAATCCAATGATTACCTGTACCTAACGTAGGAGAGGTCATGTACAGCAAAGTTGCTGCAAGTAATGTTAATAATGCTTTTCATGTACAAACAGTGCATACCTAAATGACCTCAAGACTTCAAGCAAATAGTACGAAACTAATATGTTACTTGAGTGTTCTGATTATCATGTTTTTTCTACAAGATTTTCTTCTATACCTGTGTCTATATCCTGTAGGAAAGCAACCCGGAAAGTAGGATGAATAAAAATTCTTTTTTTAATGCTCGTAAACTTTGTCACCACATGCACTCAGGTTACAGTGCGCCTACACTGGCTGGAATACCAGTCCAATTAACTTCGCCCTGCAGGGGCCACAGTAAACTGCTTACCCACATTGTAATCCTCTGCTAGCATGGATTAATAACATTTGCATCCGGTTAGCCCCATATTTTATTTATCGAGGACAGAAATAAAAATACATTAACGTAAAGATATTTGTGCAAACCAACAATTTGTACACCCTCACTATATAAATTTTTTTTCTCGTCACATGTGTATGTGATCTGCCCTCGAACCAGGAAGTCCTATGTTCAATTAAACAAATGGCTTGTTCCCTCAGCTTTTTCATTTCCACAACTCTTCCTCCTTTGGTAAGAAAATGAGCAGAAGAGATATGACAGGAAAGCTACTCGTCGCTGAGAAGCAGAGGGCTAGACGCATGCCGACCCCCCAACTGCTACGTATACCGAGGAAGGGGGAGAGAGAGCGAAGAAGGAAAGAAAAGGAGAGGCCATTAACCCACAGGCGATAGTAACCAGATGCCGCGCGATGCAGATACGGGTGCCTGGAGCTCAACAAGGCAGCACTAGACACAGAGCAGGCACTCGCCCAGAACACCAACTCATTCAAGGCAGCGTGCCCACAAAAGAGACCCTAGCCTAGAAGCCCAACTGAAAGCTTGCGATTGAGGCAACCACCTTTCAGACCTGAAGTAAGTAGTGGAATCAACAGATGGGTCTATGTCGCTTCTGGAGGTGGTCGATTGACACATGCCAACATGCTGCACTGTGCAAATGCACAATCTACAGGCGACTTCGCTCCATCTACGAGCAACCCGAGCTTAGGGGGAAGTCATAACAGTGGCAAAATAAAATAAACGTATCGAGCAAGGAGATTCCACAAGCCTGGACTGTCGAATACGAAATTGTAATTCACCCACGTAATTACATTATGCATTGCCCGTCTGGAAACCTGCATGCAAAAGGCGCCTCCGGGAATAAAACAAATAGTTGTGATATTCCACTACCCTTCGCTTAGCCTCCAAATGGGGCGATAAGAAAATGAGTAGTGCTACAGCACCCCAGTTAACATACCCCTGTGCTGCGAGGCTATGCTACACCCACGCACCCCCAAGGAACTGCTAATCGGCGAAATTTTCATATAAATAGAAGTCCAGCATCCAGCACTGGCAGATACGCTGGGCTCGTCAGCCGAATAGTATCGCGAGCCCTTCCTAGTCAGCAAAGACTCGCCTCAGTCTACGAACTCTCCTCAGTCTGGAAGGACTCTCTTAGTCGGCCAAGACTTCCTCAGTCTGGAAAGACACTCTTCAGTCTTGCAAAAACTCTCTCCCCTCTCCGCGACCTGTAACATGGCGCACCATCTACTCCGCAGACTGTGAAGACTGCTGCTTCCAAACAGCCTGCAAACGGCTCATCCTCAACCACACCTGTTGACCGTGAGGACAGCATCTTCTTCTTCCAAGGTAAACCCACTCCACATATCCGGTAACCATTTACCCAAGTCAACTCCCGTGATGTCATGGTAACAAACTGGCTCATCCTAGTTTACCTCCTCATAAATGTCCAGTAAAATAATTTTACGATTAAAATTGCGTTTATTTACCATAGATTTTTGTCTGATTAAATGTTGGTAATTTTTTAATATTTATCTATCGCCAGGCTCACCTTCGCCTATTTTATTTACATCAATTATAATTATCGTTATAATCTTTTAGTCAGTCAGCTAACTAAATTGTAAATCGAATTCAGTCGGGAATTTCCAGTTACTCTATTCCAGTTAGTAAAATGCACTTTAATCTAATTTCCGTTTACCTTAATTTTGTATCTATATCCCAGTCATTAGACGTCCAGTGTCAGAGTATTTAGTGTCAGGTAATTACCCTCTTGTTGGAGAGAACTTTGTTGTGAATTGAGTGTACAATGAACCCGATGTATAGCAGGAGATGCATATTACAGAGCGGGCCACTGCGTAAGGGATGCCTCGCCCAAGCGAGAGCTGAAATAGCTGACGCCCCTGTAAGTGGCACACGTCAGAGGTCAAACCCCTGCTGCAGACAGACGAAGCCGTCCCTCGGCCGATCTCGCTATTCATTCCCTTCGAACACGCGTCCCAATTGGATAAGCATTTAGGTGCCTGTTGGCCTGGATACCCAGCAGGAGATCATATAGCCCAAGTAAAGCAGTCATCGCCTATAGCCCGCACTACTCCTGAGGACACTGTGACTAGCCAGGCTCCTATGATGTCCAGCATTATTAAACTCACATCTGGTAAGCTTATTCTGGTTCAACACCCTACAAAACTAGAGCTAGAGCAACCAAGTTTTTGTGTTATCTTGCTGTCATCGGGGAAAACAGTGTGGATTCGACTTCGCCCTAATGCAGTCCCCAAGTCATGTGCAGTATCACCCTGTGCCGCTTTCGTGGCAGCACCTCTGTTTGGTTGGATATGTTTTGTTGTTAGTGTTCCCCGCTAGTATTAATCTTGTCTGACTTTCGGCAAAACCCGTTTAGTTCCAGCATTTGATGAACTTTGATGAATAATTTTATATATATATATATATATATAATTCTGTCAGTTACTGTTACCGTGTTAATTTCCATTTTATGTATGTGCTTGTTTGAGTATAGCAGGAATTATATTCAGCCTTTCGTTTTCTTTTGGATATGCTGCTTGTTTGGTCAAGTTAATTTTTTTTTTTTAATTCATTGTTCGCAGAAAATAAGTCTTAGCTTTCTTGTGGTTCAGCAGTAAAGATAAACTAGGTATGACTATTATTTGTATAACCTTTTAACTTATTTTGTTAAATTATTGTCCGTGGTTTTTTTTTTTTTTTGTAATGTTCAACCAATAGCATTGAAGTGTTCGAATTGTTTTATTCGGACCAATTGTTCGTAAACACATCAGTCAAACTTTTATTATATTATTTGAAGTTAAGTCCTACATTCAAAATTATATGATGTTTCGTATAAAATTTTGTTAAATACTAAGCATTAGTAAGAAGGTTTATAATTTCGTTTACCCAGATATTTCTCAAATGCATTCTAAGAGTATTTTGACTGAATTTGTCAAAACGTATGTATCGATTCTTATACTTGAATTGTCGACCCAAGCTTTTCAACGACTTCGTGAAAAATACTTATGTCCACACTTTCTTTGTGAAAAACATGGCGTGATCTTTCTCAAGTTTTTCTTGTGCTGTTTTACTGTATCTTCATGTAAGCTTCTGTGTCTCATCACTGCGGGTAAGTTACTATGTTTGCTTAATACCCCCTTTGTTTTTTTTTATTTGTGTTTCGGCCCGCAGTTGTTGTATTTGTTTATTTGTAGTGGTTCTCCGATGTACCAACTTTAGCCTGGATTCGTGACCCTGTGAGGGCGAGCTTGACTTCTTTGGCCCTGGTGTGGTTTTATCTGTCGGCTTCCTTGTCTGATTTGCAGATCTATTCCGGATGTGCTTCTAACTTCTCCCATCACTCGGCTGTGATTTTGTCGCCGTTTCTTCAGGCCATGCAATTTTATTATTTTTGATGCATGTGGCTTTGCATGCAAGCCATGTAGTTTTCGATGCACGAACCTTAGTTTAGTCGCAAGCATGTATCGATCTTAAATTAACAAAATTTTGTAATACCCTTTTGTAATCTAATTTGTGTTGAAGGTTAACCTACAGTTAAAATTGTGAAATTTTGTTGCAACGTGCATTCGTCGCCTTGGCCCCATGGTCAATCTGGTCAAACAGCCATTTTGAAAAACTAAAATGAACAAATATTAATATTAAAAGAAGTACTCGTTAAGTTGTTAGGGGTTCCCCATTATAGTATTTTGATTTTTTCTATCCAGTATAACATCAAATAGATTAATACCGAAATATAAAAAAAAAAAAATAATTAAGAGAAAAATTTACTCAACTTGTAATTATATTAATGATATTAATACTATGTGCACTGCTTTCTGTTGTTATATCACTGTCATATTCCTGTTGTTATTGATATTGTTATTGTTTAAAGAACTTTATTTAAAAGAAAAATCTCGAGAAAAATTAAAATAAAAGACACGTTCCCGAATCTGATTATTTGTCACTTTACCCCATGTGATATATATTTTTATTTTGAGTATAGTTATTGCTCCATAGGAAGTTATGATAAGTAAAAAAAAATTAAACTGATTGTTTTGTGTCTGCCCATACTGGAGCAACGACTGTTTTTTTGAGCCAATCAATTTGGATGCTGAATACCATGTCAAGGTTCGGTCTTCTGTTTTCATTATTGTTTGTGTGGTAAGTATGCGCTCTTGCCGCAACCTGATCTGCGTGTTTATTTTTCCTTATGGCCTTTATTGGGACTTTCAAACTTGTATTATTTTTGGTTTTACATGCTTCCTCTCCCCGATAAAGGGCCGTAAGAACACTCGTAAGATTTAGTTCCCGCATGTCGACCTGCTCGACCGGTTAGAATCACCCCAGCCAGATCATACACCTCCACTCCCACGATTGCATAACTGCATCACACCGTCATATCCTCGGGACAGCTGGCATCCTGCTTATTGACAACTCGTATAGTGAGGAAGGTAAAACTCCCTGGTCGGGAATCTACCTCCATCTGCCTCACTTTGGGGTTTGACTCCCCTCTTTTCCGATGGTATCCTACCATTAAACGGCCACCCACGACATCTAACCCTTCCACGACCTGTTGGGCTCGGAATGTTAGCCACTTGCACCACAGTAGGTTTTCTTCAAGTTGCAAGAGGGTAATCAGTGAGCTAACCCCTACCTCATGAGGTAGGGCACACAACACCACTTATGTACAAAGTTATGCAATATGCAACAGGCCTTTACAATGCTATCAACAAAGTCAGGTTCCACAAGTATTGGAATGTGAAAAATCATCCATTGCTTAGCCAAAAGTCAAAAAGTGCACATTACCATTCCAGCCGAACAGGAAAGTTTGGACGGGGGAAGATGAACCTGCTAAACTGGATGTGTTCCGACAGGACCTGCTAGTAGGGAAGGTGTGGTCCCAGTGTTTCAGACACATAAGTTCAGCTTGTACTGTTCATCCAGATACTCCAAGAAACATCACATTAACACCCCCTGTAGTGAGACTGCACTGCCTGACTGAGACACTGAACTCGCCGCCAAAGCCACAGATGGTTTCAGGAAACTCCAAGATAGCGCACCACTGGTGCTAGGAGATGATATCACAGCAACAGCACTTTTCAACCGAGGGCTCCAGCGGCTGAGCTTATTACCCCTGCACCCCTCATCACTAGATGGCATTAGTATAAAAGGGCTGACACATCCAGCAAATTGCAGCGTGTGCTCCTCCACCACTCATGATTGGGTTGGAAGAAACCACCAGTGGTTCATGCTTGACTGGTATGCCCACAGATTCCACTGCTCTTCTTGGGCCAGACATCTGACTGTCAGTTGAAGAAAACCTGTCCAGAAGCCACTTCTGCACGTGTTTTAGACCCCTCTGCTTCTGGAATACTGGACCTTCAACGGCTCCTGAAGATTTCTGCTGCTTACTTACCACCCCTGGAATAGTAACAGAAGTCAATCCCTTCAGGAACCTGCCTAACCGGACAATGACTGCAATACTTAACACTGCTCTTCTGGTAGTTTAACCATTACTTTGGTTCCTTAAGTACACTAGGTGATTCTTATGTTGTGTTACCTGGTGTTCTTATGTTGGTCAGAACTTCCAGGCCAAGTTTAATTAGTTTAGGAGGTGGTACAGGTCCACCATGTTACATTTCTCAGTCAGTATAATACGGGATTGTAACTATTCTCTGTTGTTTATAATTCCTTGAGAGTCACTGTGTTGTTTCTATGTAAACGCACCCATCAGAATGAAGCCAGTAGACCAAGAGCTATTCAAAGCCAGAACATACACACGTTAGATGGCTACCCAAGCTCTGCCACTCGGCTGAATTCAGTAGAGCCTATATATCTAGGAACTCCTCCACCAGGTGAGATGAGTAGTCAGGTTATTCCATACTCCACCACTGCTCTTTATGGGGCCGAAACTGAGGTGGAACTAACTCTTATTGGTATACCCTCTGTGGATACCACACCTGAGTATCCTGTCAAGCTGCTCAAACATAACCTATTGCTCTGTCCACAGCTCTCTATAGGGCCAGGCGAATGGAGCTAGATGTATAGTTTCTGCCTTTGAGTCTGTAATTACTCAGAAATACACATTAGGGAAGTGTCGCTGGGTTGCCTTGTGCGATGTAGTATTAGTCCCTATCACCCATGCCATACTCTCAAAAGGGAGGCATGCAGAGGAAAATTAGAAAGGCAGCATACACCTCCAAAGGTTATCCAACTTGTAAATCCATTCCTCTACTGCCCTCAGCAGAATGTCACCTGAGCAGTGCAGAGTTCATACCGCCCGTACCACTGAGGCCTCCCCCGGCCCTTATTTCCACCGTAGATCAAGACTCCTGGGAAGTCTCGCCCAGTGTAGAGGCGATACTAGCGGCGAAGAGATGCACCTGGACATAGCCTTATCTTGGTTCGGAGCCAACCTGTGGACAACCCAGCACCCAGATATCTTGGAGAATGGTCACCACAGCAGCACTTCACGCCCCAAGGAGAACGCTGGTGACCAGCAGCCTGTCAGTCACCTGGAACAGGCTCCTTGGAGGATCTTAAGACTCCAGGTAAACCAGTGATAAAAGGCCAGCCTTCTTGCAGGGTCATGGCAGTGGCTGTTAACTTAATGCCAACAAGACATGCCACAAGACCAATCTTGTATACCTGCCTGGCACCTCAGAATTATTGAGGCCCCCTTTCTCTCATATGTTTCTCATGATTCTGGCATCATTGTCTAAAACTGTAAAATTGACCATGACGAAAGTCTCCTTTCTTAAAACTTACACATCCACATTTCGTGTGTCATTTAATCTTCCACATTGTTGGTCAAAGTTTGACCTGAAAAGCCCTAACCATTACAACCATTCCTATTGAGGCATGCATCCATATTAACAGAGGACTGTATTGTGGGAGTTAGCTTCCATGTGTCGGTTCCTCAAATGATGTGCATGTAAACTCGCAATAAACCTGATCTGCCTGGAAAACTCACAACAGTATTGGTTTCTGGACAAATAGCTTGGTACCACAAAACGATGTGATGTAAAGTATGCTCGATCTGAGTAGAAAACAGAAATCAATCATCATACCATTAGGCAAATAGTCCATAGGGATGTGACTGATAAAAGTACATAAATTAGAATTAGAAATCAGAAAATGTCTCTGTTAAGAGTTTGAATGGAATTTGCAGCTTATAGGTTTGAGAAAATACCTGGTTGTCATTAATAGCTCCTGCAAAAGAACATGCTTAAAAACACCGAAAAATGTACACTGATAGAAATGGTATTGCAAATACTGTAGGTTCATGGTAAAGTGAGCACTTTTGAGATCCTAATTACGCTATCCTTTCTGCAATTTTTCATCCTTTAAACACCTTTTTAAATAAATATTGCTGTATGAGTAATAAATACAAATATAGTGTGTATGTTTCACCGCACTCGGAAGTTAACGCCTAAAGATAAAATAAAAAATATTTATTGACTGTTATTCCAAATAAGAGGACTTTCAGAAGTTCTCACTTTACCATGAATAGCCTGTACATACAAACACAGTGTTAGAGGTCAGTAGACTAGTAGTGAATTGGTGTAGTTAAGGTAAACATAATAACATTTTTAAAATTCAAATGTTTCTGCTCTGCATCTGACATAATGCCATGTTGAATATGCCTATATGCAAGTTATTCGTATGTCGAACAGAGAGTGTCTGTTCATCAAAATCTTTGTATGAAACAAGAGCCCAAACCATAAATTATATTTACTTCGTATATAGAAATTTTTTTCTACCAAAGATCATATTTAGGTAAACAATGCAGCTGCTAACAAAAAATCTTATTAATACAATCTGATGAACGAGTATAAACAATGAATATCCATTCTTTCCCATTTTACTGCCAAAAACAGGCCATCAATGAACAGACAAATAAATTAATCAATCTACAGCACTTGGTAGAAATTAAAAACTATCCATACAATTCCAACATTGTGATTGATTGCAGGAATTTGGGGCAAGCTATACTTCTGAATGGATTATGAGGGTTGAACAATATAATCTGTAATTCCATTCCACCAACCAAAAACATTGCCAACATACTGAAAGGCCTGGGGATAGCCTGCATCTTCTTAATGCGGGACCCACAAGTTACTGGCAGATCCCAGTAGATTCTTCACACAGATACACTACCTTAAACGACACTAGGTGGAGAGCCCATCAGATCAGAATAAGACCTATTGGGTTGTAGAATATTCCGAACATTATTCAGAGGTTAACGTCACTCAAGGTATTGTGAATTGTACCTATTGGAAAATTCCCTTTTGCCTATAGGTTTGTGCGAATATTCGGTACTTTGAAAATAATATAAAAAATGGCAACATTCATCTTCATTTCAGTAAGAAATTTGGTTGCCAAAAACTGTATTAATATGAAAAATCCTCAATTTCAATGCATATTAAGGTCTTTAATGAATGTTCATGTAGTGCATCAGCAAAGGAAAAATCTTGTTTGTTTTTATTATTTTATATCTAAGATAACTACATGAAATAGAAGTTCAAGTGTAGACAAGAACCCCTGTGGTAAATACTCCATATCCCACATTTGTTTGGTTTGGTTTCACAACAAATTTTATCAATATAAATAAATTTTACAAAATGTTTTGAAATTAGTTAAACATTTGGCAAGACTAAGCTCTTATGAGATTATTTTTGATTTTGATTTTAGTTTTGTCACTTTTATGAGAAAAAAGGTGGCATTTGCACAACCCTACTAGAGTACCTATTCAGTTTTGTGGGAGGAGCACTATTGCCATCTCAGTCAGTTCCTGAAAAGTTCAGCTATCCATGATGTGACCTACAGACTTGGGAACTGCCAGTTTGGCAGAGATTGTACTTTATACTGTTTGTGACTGATAGAAATATTGTGGACGAAATTCGCTTTAGCTTGACAGCATTTAACTTGAAATATAGTATCAATGTTTGCACATTAGAACACATACCTCTGGCTAAAAGTTAACACCTGCTTACGAGTCTGGATTTTCCTGGAACCCACCTGTACCACCACAACCTCACATCAAAGGTTGCTCCCACCAATCATGTACTGCACATGTGTCGGATTTTCACACCACAGGAAAATGAGGTGATGCCAGAATCAGTTTGTTACTCGAAGCAGAACCTTCCCCATCCAGGAAGCATCTCTGAAAACTCCTGGTACCTCCAGCTGGCTCAGATAATATATACCACAAGTAGCTGGATAAGCAGCCCTATTAAAGAAGTTACTGGTGTAAAAACGTCTGCATCTTCGCACTTGCAAATCCTGAACATAATCAAGGAATAGTTTGGTCAGATTGGGCTTTTGTGCCAGGAGATCCCATGCAGCCACTCATTTTGCAGGTAAATGTAAGTGAAACAGTTGTGGCAGCTAAGCTATATCAAAAGCAAAAGAAGAAAAGTTGAACATAATATGTTAGACTTGTGCTGCAAGAATTTAGTGCAAAGCACTGTAACCCAGATAGCATGAAAGCTTTTAGCTCACTTGCTATTTGACTTGAATTTGCTTGCTAAACAAGCTTGTGAGGTCATGTGAATATAGCAATATTTCTCACATCTGACACATACTTGTAAATGGCAAGCTTACAAATTGTGTGAATTGTACTTGAAGCTTGCCAAGGCATGTTTACAGCAAGAGTAATTAATCAAACTTGCTACAAGCTTGACACATGGACACTAAGTTAACTTGATTCAATCCTACTGGCTTGCATTACAAACTTGCTGCAAGCTGGCAGACTTTTTATGGTAAGCTTGAATCAAGTTGATTATACAATCGGGGAAAATTTGTGGGGAATCAACTTCCTCGATGCCTTATCATGGTTTCTCTAAGTCATAGTGAGCATAGATGTGATGAGAGAGAGAGAGAGAGGGTGATGCCACGAAAAAGTCAGTATTAAATACACATACAACAAATCAACCAGTGTGTTGAGAGCCAAACTTTCCATGTCATAGGAATGCCAGATCACCTGATCTAACTTGCAGTATATCTACATGAGGGGCTTGACTGCAAAGGATTGAGATATAACCAATCAGCATAGGCTCCTTCAGCTAACACTGTGTTGATGATCAGACACAAACCGCAAGGCTAGTGCAGCTGTGCACCTGAGGTTTCCTCCCACATCACAACCAAGAATCCCACACACATCTCCACTTCTAGTCCAACCGAGGTGCTATTGTCACCTCTAATATCTGTCTAGGATAGTACCAGAGCTGTGTCACCGCTCACTGTGACGACCTGTGAATGGGTGGGGAATTCTATGTCTTTTCAACCATGTGAAGTTTCAATAATTGCCAGCATGTGTAGTCGTAATGGATTGGTCACCAGACAGAACAATCAGTTCGGCCTACAGATCATCCCATGCTAATATTTAAGTTTCAGTGGAACATGTGGATTTTACATGGTGGAGTGTCCTTTACCATGGCCAATGAACTTCTTAACAGTCAAACTCAGGTTTTTGGCCCCGAATGGCCTGAGTGCTTAGCAGTCCAGTGCCCCACCTTGTGTTTGCGCCTTGGGGCCATATGTCAGCCCATGTAAACAAAGTAGACATCTCCTTTCCCAGTAGCAAGGATTCCAGGTGGCAGGGCATAGTGGCACATTGTAGTTCTCTTGTGCATAAACAGAAGGGAATGGTGAGTGATGAAGGACCACTTGGGAAGGCTGAGATGTGCATTACTGAAGAGAGTTTATGTACATCAGAATCTCTAAATAAAATGCACAAAGGGGATAAAAATTTTATACTTTGTTCTGAAAAAAATATTTTATGCCGAAAAAGTTTTTCACGACTTTACATGTGCAAGGGATATGAATGATGTACTTTAAACTGATATTCTGCTGTATGACGCTTCATCCAGCCTTTCTGTAGTCACATGCGATTAACCATATTCGGATACTACAGCATGGCATGGCATTTCAAGCATGCAAATACCTTCCTCACAACTTTAGGGAGCCCATGACTCCCCCCTCATGCATGTGATACACAGATGGAGCATGTATTGCAGTCTTTAAATGGGGATGGCCAGCCAGCCTATAAGAACCAACAGGTCTTCAAAAGAATGCAGGCTGAAGACCCCGAATTATGAGTGAGTGAGGGAAGAGATTTGGGTGGCCCTTAACAGCGAGGTCTTGAGAGCCGATAAGGGCGATTGAAGTGAATATGGAGCAGCGCCGGAATGAAGGGTTGGGGAAATGGAAAATCCCCGAGAAGGCCCGCCGACCAACAGCATCGTTCGGCACAATTCCAACTTGCGAAAATCCGGTGAGCCGGCCGGGGATTGAACTCAGTTTGCCTTGGTGGGAGGCGAGCATGCTAATCACTCAACCACCGCGGCCCCTCCGAATTATGTGACTATATAATAGGCACGAAAATCTCATTAAAATGCCAAAGAGGTGGTATGTGTGAGGAATGGTGATCAGAAAATAGGGGAATCGTAACTTCTTTAATTTTTTTATCACTGGAAAAATTCCCATGACCATCCACTCATGAACCACCCACATGTCAAGGAGACAACTAGAGAAGTGGTGGTCTGATATTGGTTTGCTGAACTAGTGAAAGAACATGATAAGTATTGTGTAACCTAAAAAACAATTAAGACATGCCTGGCATCCCACCCAGCATCTCAAGCAAGAATACATACTAATATTTGAAAGAAAATAGTATTCGCTTTGATGGGACCATTCCTATGGCTGAAGAAAGGAATGCAGTTTTAGGTGGGTGGAGGCGAGTGCTATCTGGAATGATTAGACAAGCCATGCCATTGTATTTCTGGAATAAAATATGTTTATATATCGGGGATTCTCCAAATATATACTGACAGTGATTTGCGATTATTAACTAAGAACTAGGGAAAAGCATGCAGAAAATGAAGTTAAATTACCCTTGTCATCCCCAGGAGAATTCCACAGAATAGGTAAAAGTGAAATCAAAAAGGGAATCCAGATCCATAGCAAGGAGTAACATCGATATTGGAGTCAAAAGCCCCAGAAATATTCTTCTCATCGCATCCAAAATAAAAAATTACCATAGGTCCTCGAGCATAAACATGATAGGAAATATGTGATTCCCTTACTTCAAGAATAGATACTAAAGTAAGACAGTAGCAATTGTGAAGCAATTAAGTAATTCATTCTTGTCCCAGCGAGAAGAAATCAATCATCATTTAAGGGCTAATCATGAAGTCTGTCTTAACACACAACCTTTCGAAGACTTTTGATGTTTGGCACCGAATTCACAGGGAAATAGCAGGGATAATATCCTGACATCATTGTATCCTACGAACTACAGTTGATGAGAAACATTGGAGTCATGTGAAGATGGCATGTGGTTATCACCCAAGGAGGAGGATGAAGGTTGTATACAAAGCTCGGTGGTACAAATGTAAATTGGATTAGTCTCAGAAACGCATGAGATGCCAGAGGATTTTCCAGAAAGGACACTTTGAGTGGAGTCGAGGAATTTGGGTGGATCTTAACATCGAGGTCTTGAGAGCCAGTGCGTGAAACGAGGTGACTATGGAGCAGCACCAGAATGTAAGGGTGGGAGAAATAGGAGATGTCTGAGCAAATCCGTTGACTAGTGGCATCGTCTTGCACAATTCCTATGTGCGAAAATCTGGGAGTGACTCCACCGGGAATCAAACCCAGTTCTCCTATGTGAGAGGCGAGTAGTATAATCATTACACCTCCATGGCCCCGGGACAATTAGAAATTTTTACCTTCCTCAGCAGACTACAAAAAACATTTAGCATCCCAGATGAACAGATTTTGGAAGGAACCTATCGCTTATTGTGGTGTCCCAATAGTAACGAGATAATGTCAGTGAGCCCCGGGATAGTGAAACAAAACCAGGGAGCTAGTCATGAAGCCCCTGAAAATGAGAAATAATGCATTGCACTGTTATCACTTACGACGAGGCATCAGAAAGAAAGTAGGACAAAGTCTGGGCCGAAGGCAACACACTTCCTATTTTGGAACGCCGAAGTCGATGTATGGTGCGAAGTCGTAAAACCTCATCTGCTTAAATCTAAGAAGATCAAGCCATCAGCAACATTGCAGATACAATATTCAGGTAGAAATACGTAAACCGAGGATGTAGGCACGACAGACAATATGCGAAGCACTTTATAGTCTAACGAAAGGTTCAGGGAATTCCACATATGAGAACAGCAATGTTGACATACTGCACCCAAGAACTATGTTAAGGACCTCAAAAACCTAGTTATAGAAGAGAACCCAAAAGCAGGCCCCTGAATGTGTACTCCTTCATCGAACACATACTCAAAAACAGTCATCTGGAAAGTGGTGAATGAATAGTAACGCCCTCACATATACATAATTAATTAGGGTTAAGTATACTTCTGTGTTCCCCTTGTTTCTACTGTGGAGGTGTTTGTTCTTTTCAAATCGTACAAATGTCTGGACCACCAGTGGGGCAAGACACGAACTGATCATCTGGAGTCTGTAATCACTCACCTACTCTGTCTTCAAACTGTTCGTTAACCAGCTCACAGTGCCCTGTGTTATCTTGTAGTCAGGGCCTTACATAATTCCTGGAATTTTTCTTGCTGCTGTCACTTGCTTGTATTGCCGCTCGGCATATGTTCGAGACCAGCCAGTCGTCTGAAGCTGTGACATATTCATAGCAGTTTCCCCTCATCTGGACAATCCTATAACGATTTGCAGTTTCCACTTGAAGCCTAACACAAATATAATTTTACCGTGGCAGTGTTTGTGATGTGTGTGTGTGTGTGTATATATATATATATATATATATATATATATATATATATATATATGTATATTCATTTGTGTAAAAGTTGTACTACCCTTATATAGAATATTGTGCACTTGTTTGTATACAGGATGATATACGAGGAGTTACCGCCACTCGCAGGGCTTATTCCTCGCATCATTGGGAGCAAAATATGCCACAATATTTACAGAGTAATTCGATAACCAGCATACCGACCATACAGTGGAAAGGAGTTCTCAACTCCATTTCAATATCAATGTGTGGTGTGGTGTCCTACACGATCAGCTGATTGGGCCATTCATTTTCCAGGGATGCTTAACAGGTGTGGTGTATCTGCAATTTTTGCAAGAAGAACTTCCTGTTACTTGAGGATATTCCGTTAGCACTGAGACGTCATATGATATTCCAGCATGATGGTGCACCTTCTCATTTCCACAGTGCTGTGGTTGAGGGCTTAAATGTGCATTTCCCTGAGATATGGTTAGGACGAGGCGATTTTCATCCCTGGCCTCCTCGATCACCAGATCTATCACCCCTAGATTATTGCGTATGGGGATGGATGAAGGATGTTCTTTACCAAAGGACTGTACAAACATGTGAGGAACTACTTGCATATATCTTGCATGCCGCTACAGAAATCAAAGACAACAGTGTGCAGCATGTTAGAGCAACACGTGTGGACAAGTGTATGGAAGTAGACGGAATCATTTTTGAACATCGTTTGTAAGCTTGTTAGATGCAATTGCGATACTCAACTGTAAACAATACAGTCAGATAATACCTCACTGTATTTACTCCTGAAAGGGTTATTTATTTATTCGTCATATTAAAAATGTTTCGAATTACTCTGGAAATATTGGGAATAAGACATACATTTATATGGCATATTTTGCTCCAAATTATGTAAGGAATAGGTTCTGTGAGTGGCGGTAACTCGTGAATCATCCTGTGTGTTTTAAAGCAGTAAATCCCCAAAAAACAGAAATTCACAGATCGTGCCGATTTTTGACTGCCCCATGCGTCATGGCTGCTTCGTAGCTGCAGGGCAAGATGGTTTTCTCACTGCATGTAAATGGAAGCTGTGGTTTGCACAACCTGCCGATGTTTCCTTAGAAGTATCCATCATATGTGTCAGTACCCAATTACCCTAGTCGCTGGGCATAGTTAGTCACACGAGGGAATATCACGTTTTCCTTAGTCAGTTCTCATGATAACTGAGAAATGCAAGCTGGTGCTGGGAATTTCATTACCAACCAACATATATTCCCTGCGAGATGTAAATATACTAGGTCTGACACACAGTGGCGACATATTATGGGGCAAAAAGGGGCGAAGTATGAAATCACACAATCTTAAAATTCTCTTAAACCCAATGAGAAATTGCGGTGACTTTGTTTCAGAAGATACCTCTAAAAATTGCCTAAAAACAGTTTTCAATATTTTAGATAAAACATTATAATTCAGATGCTAAAAAAAAGGGGAGGGGGAAGGAAAGCTTAGTCACATGTAAGGATTGTATTTAATTTGTATCTGCCACATACTAATTCGGTTACAAATCAAATATATGGCCGTAGCCACACGAAACAAATTAAAGAATTTCATTCTCTCACACAAAAAGTAATCTTTTACTTTCAACGAGCTAAACATAAAATTTTAAATTCTAGGCATGTGACGTCCAAGAATGCTTCAAAATGACGATTTAGACTTCACAGATGACACATTTTCTCTTGAAAGATGCTAAAGGCAAAATGGTAGCATCATTTTCAGGAAATGGAACAATATACAGAACATAATCTATTATTTTGGTAGTATTATGTTTCTTAAGGTGAGCAGTTTTTTCGAAGCAAATTCGCGAAGAAAATTGTGTCAAACGAGTGGTTTGTTAGTCCTGTTGGGTGGTCCTGTCTGTGTTTCTTTCCTCTCCAAGCAATCAGCATCACTCATATTTAGTCAGAAGGCCTTCATAGACTTCCTAAACACTTTGGTGAGATGGAGTGTGTTCCCTGATAGTTCATGGCTCCTATATCAACTGAACTGCCCAAAGTGCATAGTTGTACTTTGTTCCTGCATTGTTATATGTACCAATAAAGTTTATGGTGAGTGTGTTTACACGATACATTGTCACTTTATGAGTGTTTAAATCCAGTTTTTAGAGGCAAAGTCGGAGAGAAATTTACTGGCGCGAGGGAAGTATGTTTCCGCTAGCTTGGATTTAGCAACGACATCATCGAGGGTTGCAGTGTCAATGTTGATGGCATCTTTTTCGGGAACATTTATGGGATTCAACATAAATCCAATGTGCCAAAACTCCACCAGAGACGAGTATTCAATTTCTTTCAGAAACTCATCGAAAGAAAACGGTGTTGCATCGCATCCCAGGATTCGCAAGCAATCTAAAAAGTTTTCATGGTACAGTCTAACAAGTTTGTCAAAATTCTCAGACAGCACTTCAAGACTCGCACTGGTGTAGAGAAAGAATATCAGATCCCTGGCTGGCGAGCCATAGCCTGTGACTTGGAAGTCAACGAATTTTAAGCTGGTTGGATTTATCTTGGAGGAACCAGGTCTGTACTGAAACATTATATTGTTCGTCCATAGGTCAAGGTGTATTAAAGTAGCGAAGGGCTCTCTTGGTGATGACGGATATACACCATCAAAAATTTTTTTGCTTTTCAAAATAGAAGTTTCGATTCGTTCCTTTAATGATTCGTATTCAGGAACATTCTCAAATAGTCGTATGAGCATTCTGTCGGGTGGGCCAATAGTAACTTTAGTTGTTGTTTGAAGCACTGTCGCTTTGAACTCTTCTGGTTTCTCTAACTTCATGGCAATTGCAGTGGCGTGAAAGCGTGCCAACTTGTCAACCACGATCTTGCAGTGAGCCAGGTCGAGACCGGTGAAGCGATTGCCGCACTCGAACCCTTGAACTTTCAGGTTCTCCTGAAGAATAATAGCACTATCGTCAACTGGTGCAGCACTGCCCTTCGAAGAAGTCCTTGCTGCATAGCACTTTGGGAACACATCGATATACTTGTCTTCTGGCACATTGTTCTCTTTCTGTATTCTCTCGTAGGCAGGACTCACAAGAAGGTACGTGTTGACCTCCTTCCGTACCGTCACCTCGCACTGGAATAGTTCTTGTATTACGGCAGACTTGGGAAGCATCTTCGCCACAAAGTGAAGTGTCCTCGGTCCAGGTGAGAGGGACACATCCACAGCGAGCATGGTGCTGCCATAGTTGTCTCCTGGTTTGGTCAGAGATCTCACAGAGATTCCCTCCACACGACTTCCTTCTGCATTCAGGGTCGGCTGCAACAGTTTCTCTACATCCTGGGTAGACAGAATACCGCTGCGTGTAGTCATTGTTCACGTTCTGAAACAACACATATGTTGTAGTTTAATATGACTGGTTCTTATACTGGTCTTAAATTACTACTAAGTTATTTATCTTTCATGAAGTTTATATACACTTTACACTCAAACATTGATATGTTTTGTAAATTAAACTATTTAGGTCAAGTATAAGCTGCCATGTTAATTGTTTCGATTGTTAATTTTTAAATCTGTGTTCCAAATTCGGGATGAGTTTACACGAAAAACCCTCTACAAGAAACCTTTGTGGATTAGATAAGTTTTTAGGTAAAGTAATTCATAACAAATAAATGATTTCCTTTAGCAAAATTGTGTAGGGGAATATCTGTAGATTCAGTCACCAAATATTTCATATTATGTGCTGTGGGAGGACTGATGTTGCACAAGATGTGTGTCAAATGTTGCAGAATTTCTGTCTATCTGGTGCAAGTATACATTTTATGGAACTCTTACTTTCTGAATATATTTCTTGTTTAATCTCATAACCATAGCTGTCATGACATAATCACGGACTTTCATGTACATATGCCGTGATGTTGAGAATGAAGTTCAATTTGCAACATCGTATATATATATATTTTTTTTAAGTTTCGTGGTTTTATATAATTAAGGTCTTGTAGTTCCACACAAGGGACTCTCAGCTTACAATATGAAATGCCACATATGCCGAGGCCTGAGTTTCAACAGCCAGCCTAGAGTAGCACATGTATGTTGTTAAGTGTTGTGTATTGCACATGACAGACCATCTTGTCACTGACCATGAAGCAGTTTCAGGAGAGGAATCTCTGTACTTGCAGTGTCGAACACGAACCCAGCAAATGTTACCTAGCTGGCGAACATGGCAAGCTAACCTGAATCAGAGGCGAGGAATAGATGGAATATGCACAGCATTTTATAAATAATTTATGCACCCATTTATGTAAATTAAAATTTCAGTGAACACTTATGCTAGTAAATTAGGTTTAACTTTATTTAAAAGTAATTTGTGTATTTATTTTCACTTTATCTTACAGCAGATAAATGAAGTCGCTAGAGGATGGGACCATAATCATTTCCGACCCAGAAATACTCTACTCTGTCTTGACCAATGTTGGAGAGTATACATGTAGGTGTATCGTCGGCGCTTTCCTACTTGCAGATATCATTAATACTTATTTCCTGTCGAAATTCTGACCATAGTGGCGCATCAACTTGTGTGCTTCTGGGGTTCACAAACCGTTTTCTGGTCAGATCTTCAACTTAACATGGACACCCTACTCCAACACCTCATGCATGTAACAACTTTTGCTAATAATTATTTAAAAGCTCTATATAATGTATTTACATATTAAAAGTTTGGTTTTTTTTATTTCAAATGTTTTATTTTATCATAACATTAAACAGAACACTATAACTGACTGAACACAGGATGAAACATAAGCCAGAAAATGCTTTTGAATTAGATGCAAGTACTTTATGGCACATCTAGAATGTTTAACTGGTCACCTGAGACCACAATTTCAGAGCTGTTGCTTTTTAGTTTGGTTATCTTCCGTACCATATAATAGCAAGTAAGTTTGCATTCGTCAATCAACATTGTTTCGGTTGTTTCCTGGACTACATTTGCTTTTGATATTAGTAAATCGTGTTACATCTCAGACATCAGTATAGAGTACTTTGCAAGCACAATGGAAATCAGTTTTATCAGTGAACTGTACGAGACTTGGAACTGCATATGTTGTGAAGATTTGCTGGCACTCTAACACAATAAAGACATTTTCAGAAAATTAGATCAATGTAAATACAAATGAGTTAGGTGAATGTGCCACAAGAACAGAAGGAAACATCAGTTACTTCTATATTCTCAAATAACAAATATAAAGTTGTGCTAAAGGTAGGTTGGTAGGTTTTTGGGCTTAACATCCCGTCGACAGCGAGGTCATTAGAGACAGTGTAAGTTGCATAGGGAAGAGAGATTAGGGAACGAATGGGAAGGAATCGGCCATGGCCTTTGTTAGGGACTCGCCCCAGCATTCGCCTGGAGTGATTTCGGGAAAACATGGAAGACCGAAATCAGAATGGCCAGAGTGGGAATTGAACCCGGGTCCTCCCGAATGCGAGTCCAGTGAGTTACCACTGCACCACCTCGCTTGGTAAGTGGTGCTAAAGAATATTACTTTCGTTCAAGTTATGATGTGCTAAATTAGGCAGTGGATTCAGAAACCGGATATAAGGTATTTGGTGCAAGTGCATAGTTCAGTACGATTTCAATGCAAATGTTTACAAATGACACACAGACAACTGCCAAGTAGAATAAGATGTAAGACAGAGATTAAAGGTGGTAAATATTCCTTAACCCAGCTTGAAATCTTTGTCCTTATGGCAGCCTTCATTAAGGGCTAAAACAGTATGAGCGAGAGGAACTTTGTAGGAAGTGAAGGGGACGAAGACCCAGGAATACTGTCGTCGTTTGAAAATAAATTAATAACGCAACCATAAGTAAAAATGAGTAAACATTTTATGACAGATATATAATATAATTGGGATGTGTAAACCATTCCTATTAATCCATGTTGCTAGCGAAAGGTGCCTTTAACAGTTTTTCGAATCGATAACATCTAGACATTTATGACCTAAATTTGTCGCATTCAGAGGAACTGCGTTGATCCAGCAAGCAGCCGTCATCATTAGCCACATATACTTGGTGTCAAAAACACAAAGATAAGATAAAACTTAAACTGAGCAACTCATAGATGTTTACCATCTTATCATCGAAGTATTAAGTTTAAATGTTTGTGGCATGGCCAGAGTACTATTGTCACCTCTGCTGTCTATCCAGGACAGTATGCCAGAGCTGTTTCTCTGCTTATTTGCAACGACCCATTATTTGGGGAATTAAACTACAATCTTCACGTCTAACCTGCTCTGATCGAACACTGGAGAGAACATCTAAAAGGCTCAGCTTGTCGTATTATGGCACTACTTAGATTTCCATTGCGCTTGTGAGTTTCACACATCGATGTCTATTATCAGACCCTCTGAATTTCCTTTTGAAACCCAGTCTCCGAGTTTCTTGCTAGTCCCCACCCTGCTTTGTGATCGGGTTTAGGTGTCGTTCGTCGGCTGAAGCCATGTCGACAGATACATCTTCCTAGTATTAGACCTGCCCTTTGTTTTGGATCAATGGCAGGGAAGGCAAAGCCTGAGGGTCACCTTGTCAGGAGAATGCTATGTATGTCGTATGTATGACTTTTCTGCATTTGTGTAAGGTTATCTCTCTCGAATATTATGAAATGGTACTGCAACGGCACTTCCATTGTAAGTATGCCTTTTTCTTTATTTTAGGGTAGTCATAACAACTCTTCCACAGTGTAAACTATTTTTGGAGCAGCTCCATATATACTGGGACCTAGTACTGGTATACGTAATCTGTAGATTATTATAAATTATGAAACTTGTATGGTATTTTATTGGACACCATTTCATAAAGAATTTATCTGAATAATAAGAAAAATTAGATGCCAGGTTGGTCACCAATCGGTGTTTACATCTACAATCTTCCTTGAACTGGTATGCAAGAGAGGCTAGACAGTTGCCAGGTTGGTCACCAATCGGTGTTTACATCTACAATCTTCCTTGAACTGGTATGCAAGAGAGGCTAGACAGTTGCCAGGTTTGTCATCAATCGGTGTTTACATCTACAATCTTCCTTGAACTGGTATGCAAGAGAGGCTAGACAGTTGGCAGCAGAATAAGCCGCAAGGCATAACTCAGGTTCTGGTTATTTGGCTATTTTATTTGTTGATGTTACACACTAGGACCTGACTAAGGTCAGTTGCTGTTTGTGACAGTAACATTGGAAGTCGGTGGTTCTACTCTCAGTGTTGGCAATGGGGTCTATTCGCATATTTCAATTCAAACAAGAAAAACTAGCTTATTTATTTTATTCATAAGCATTGATTCATATATTTATCCTTCACATTACATTCTTTGGCATTTTTTAAAAATTAAGATGAGCTTGGTTTATTATACCGAGATGAAAATCGCCTTACAATAAACCAATAATCATCTATTATATTCTCGGCAAAATGGCTGCTTTACTTTGACTTTGACTTTCAACTATTCGAAATCGTAGTGTCAAGAGTACTTGACTTTATCTTTGACAGTTTCATTGAGTTAATCTCCATAGGAAACAAGATGACGGAAAGCAGATATAAAGTCAAATATAAAGTAAAATGCTGAAGTTTTCAGTTGTGTAAGAATTTTTATTTAAAATGTGTTGCCACCATTCTCGCCAAAGTACATTTATAAAGGATCTGGTCTGTGGAATGCATCAGTAACACGACCTGATGACCATCATGATAATCTCGAAATAGTAACCGAAGGAGCGAACAGACATTGCATAATATTGCGGTCGTTGAAAACCATCATCAGGTAAAATAATTGCTCATCGTCATCTTAGAAACATGACCTGCCAAAAGCATGACTAACTCAGTTAAGTTAACTCTGTTTTTTTACAGTTTTTAAGTTGATGCACAAGAAGTAACAGAATTTAGTTTATGCCCAACAGAAATTCTGTTTTTAATTATTATCAAAAAATCAAATGTGTGCAGTTTTGTACACAAAGTTTGTACCATAGGTATAAATTGGTGGAGTCGGGTGTCAATGAGCATTAAGTGATTTGTAATCATACTAATGTGAGAAAAACATGAAAAATACTAAATATAAAACATTAATGTATTTTGCGATGACAATAAGTAAATACAAGAAAGCACTTCAATTATCACATGAGCATGCCTGACTATGTAAGCTGCATTGTTTCGTGTTTTTAAAGTGCTTCGTAAATTTATATAAACACCAGTGGTTGCAACTGGGACGAAATGGAGTTGGACATATCCTTAAACCTCGCTCCTCATTAAGGAGCCGAATACACACGACGAGCACAGATATTCCAAAATTTCTCAGGATCCAGTGGAACTATCCACTACCACAGCAGGTTGAGGTGTTTGATATCCTGATAGACTAGTCATCCGACAAATTCACAAGTAATTCCGACCCAGTGCTGACATGAAGCAGCTATGAATGGCTGTTGGAAACCTGCCAGATAATGGAAGACATTACCAAAGACTGCAGCTATTGTAAACATCCTAGCCACTTAATTTAATTGTCAAATTCCAGGACCGTGTGCCCAGGAGGGTGTTTGGTGGGGTTAATCCCCTCTCGTGAAGCAACAATAAATAAAACAAAACCAAAAAGCATTTTAGAAGTATATACATAAATTGTGCCAATTTGAATATTAACTATTTACTGAAAAATATGGTATTTGGTTGTCCCTTAACCATTTTAAAAAATGAGCTGAACCATATTCTTTTATTGTGAAACTGAAGACAAATATAAAATTGATTTTTCTGTACCAGAACAACTTCTCCTATTTCCAAACCATCTGCCCGGGCATTTTTAATTCCATCACAAGAAACATGCCAGTCATCGAAGCTCGGTATCACAAATCTGTGTGAGTAGAGACAGCGACTCACTTCTGGCCTACTTATATGCTAGTTGGCACAAGAGTGGCACAAGTGCCTAATTTGCATAATTACCTTATTTGCACAATTCCCTAATTCGCACATTAATCGCTAATCAATTGTGTTTCGATTAGATAATTTGATTAATCAATCGATTAATTAATTGAAAATATTATTGGATCAAAATTAGTTAGATATCAAATTTTATTAGTTTATTGGTGTTGAAAGAGTTAAGTGTCATAAGGGTGATATTGGTGGAGCAGGATCGATGTGTCTTCTGTGATGCCCTGGTGTCGATTGAACAGAGGAGTGGGTTGTAATTGCTTATATAGGTGTTAATGTTGGTGTAAGAAAGTGGTATAAGGGACTTTTTTTTGTTTGTGAATGGTGCGCACACATGTGGCGGGCTCCTGGATACAGAGACAAATGAGGTGTGGATAGAGCGAGAGCATACATGTATATTTTGAATCATTATGATTTACTTTAAAATAGGTTACCAAACAAATTACTTTAGACCCAATTGACCAAAAGACTTTAATTGTGCGAATACCACAGATTAATTAAATCGACTTTAATCACACGATTACAGAATTTATTTCACAAAACGTAAAAATGCTAACTGGACATTAAACAAAGTTAATTAATCAAAACACATACAAATCCATAACAACAAGACTCAAGCGAACACAATAAAACAAATTACAACTCACCGCCATTCCAGGTCTCATAAACCCCCCTGACAAAGATCCCCTCCCAACAAAAGTACACAAACACGAATATAAATACATATTTCACTTCGCCCTTATTGGCTATCAAGGAAAATATTCTAAACACCAAAATGCAAATATTTTCACACCTTAAAAACTGGAAAATATTAAGAGAATACAAAGAATTACATCATAAATTAAATGCAATAGATTACTACCCAAACAAGAGGAATGATTGCACAATAATTGTAATAAACCAATAACAATTAATTGTACATTCAATCCCCATCAATATCGATAGGTTTATTAAACGAATGACACATCAAATAGGTTACTGCTATTTTATTTAATATAAAACAATTTACAAAACACTATATTACAAACTTTTAAGATCCTTATTCTTCACCCACGAGTCATGTGCTTTTTATAAACCTCTCCATCGAACCAATGACCTATTATTTTCCCTTTAAATGATTCTATCAACTAAATATTAATTTGGAGAACTAAATTTTTGCAATTTGTGTTAGTAAAATCCACATTTTATAGGCTCCCCATAATAGGTTTCGAGGTAATATGCTCTGGGAAATTAATTTCTAACTGAAATAGTTTTAAATATTTCATAAGACCAATTAATTGTGTACTTTTTCTCAAAGACAGACTTCAGCTTAGACACTCATGCATATATGCCAACTTTAAACTTTTGCATTCTCTCGTCAAATACTTTTACATTATTGTATATGGTTTTCATCAATCTACTGTATACTTTTTTGGCGCCATATAGGTAGTTACATGATATCTCGAATTATAAAATTTAAGTATTTAAGGCAAAATATCCACCCATCTGTACGTTCCCTTCGGCATGAGATGTTTATATATTTACTGCTTGATCGATTTGTTGAATTGTGCCACCACACTGGCTTAATGGTCCAAATACATTATGTAACGATTTACCATAATCGGTCATTAGTTTCCAGAAATTCGCATTAAAGAACTTCGATCCTTTGTCGGTTTGGAGTGAATTTGGGGTTCTTTCTTGTAAAATGATCTTCATTGCATCGCTTACTCGTTTCGTTGTCTTGTTTTTCACAGGTATACCCAGCCATATTTGGAATAAACATTACAATGGTTTAATATACTTGTATCCCTTATTGTATTTCGAAAGCTAAGTAATTTCACAAATTGG
This sequence comes from Dryococelus australis, assembly GCA_029891345.1. Lineage (NCBI taxonomy): Eukaryota > Metazoa > Arthropoda > Insecta > Phasmatodea > Phasmatidae > Dryococelus > Dryococelus australis. The sequence goes on from CM057002.1 coordinate 119,891,493, forward strand.
CTTGAAAAAGATCATTTAAACACTTAGTAATAACTGGTCTTCTGGGTAACCTTATCCTTGCAGGGGTATAAAATATAAAAAATCCTGGATAGTTGAATGCATACACGAACAATCATTCTACTGTATACAGTTTTTGGAGACAGTAGGTGATTCATTTTTCTTATACATATGGATAGAGAGAGTATACAAACCCTTGGATTGATAAATACTGCTAAAATTTATAGAAAAATTGATAGAGATTGGTAAGGATTGATGGAAAAATCGGTAAAGGTTTGCAAGGATTGGCAAATGTTGATGTAAAGATGGGTAAATATTTGTAATGATTGATAGAGAGATTGGTAAAGAATGGTACAGATTGGTAAATATTTGTAAGGATCGATGGAAAGGTTGTTAAAAATTGGAAAATACTGGTACAAATTGGTAAGGATTAATGGAAAGATTGGTTGAGATGGGTAAAGATTGGTAAATATTGATGGAAAGATTGGTAAAGATTTGTAAGGATTGATTGAATAAATGGTTAAACATTGGTAAATACTAGTAAAATTTGGTAAGGACTTGTGGAAAGATTGATAAAGATTTTAAGATTTGTAAATATTGGTAAAGATCGATGGAAAGATTCGTAGAGAGTTCTAAATGTCGGTAAAGAATGACAGGAAGATTGGTAAAGGTTAGTAAAGATGTGGCTATTGATGGAAAGATTGGTAGAGATTTGTAAGGTTTGATGGAAAGATTGGTAACATTTTGTAAGGAGCGATGAAAAGATTAGTAAATATTGGTAAATATTCATAAGCATTTATGGAAAGATTGGTAAATATTTGTAAGGTTTAATGGCGAAATTGGTAAAGAGTGGTAAAGATTGGTTATGATTGGTATTGATTAGTAAGGACTGATGAAAGGATTGTAAAACATTAATAAAGATTGGTAAACATTGTTAAGGATTGATGGGAAGATTGGTAAAGATTTTTGTTTGTGGATTGGTGATATGGTAAGTTCTCTGTTTCTGTAAATGAACCTTTGACAAAACGGGGTGCATGAAATTAAATAAATTACTATAAATATATAAGTTTGAAAAAATATATTATTGTATAAAACAATTACAAAGTAATGTCAATTTTAAAGTTAAATTTATAAGTGAATATTGTGTAGGAGATGAGATGAGTCTAACATAAGTATTAAATTATAGAAAATGTTCTTTACTAAATGCAATATCATTTGTGTGTGTGTAGATAAGGGTTGGCAGAATGTTCGAACCTATGTCCTTCCCAATACAGGTATTGTATTCGCAGGGTATCGAGCAATATATAAACATTGTTTATTTATTGTATGTACTGTATAAGGATATAGTTTTTTAAAGAGTTTTGCATAAATATTTTTAAGAAGTAATGAATTATATCTCATATCGATCTGTTTATTATGCTGGAATGGTATTTAAATTTGATATTATATACCCTTTTATGTTACAATGTTCATGAAAAGTGTAAATGAATGTTGTGTTTAAACAAATCCTAGTGGTATCAAGCAATGAAGGTTTTAGATTTTTAATTTATTCTTTCTCTCTGTTTGTGTGTGTTTTGGAGTCGATTTTGGTCATGTTGGGTTAATGTAGGGCTGATTTGGGTTATTTTGGGACACTTTGGTTTAATTTGGGATCAATTTGGTTCATTAGGAGCAGGTCTTGGATGGAGTGGGATTGACAATTGAAATATTTTAGGTACTTTGTGTGTGAGTTTGTATTATTCTGTGTGTGTGTGTGTTTAAATAGATCTATGTACGTTTTGTTGTATTGCGATAGCTTGTTAGATATGTTCTTTAAAGAATAAGGAACAATTATTTTTTAAAGAATAGGGAATTAATTTTAAGTAAAGGAATGATCTTTGAGGAATAAGGAATGATCATTGAGGAATACAAAATGATTTTTGAGAAATAAGGAATAAATTTTGAGGAATAAGGAATTAATTTTGAGGAATAAGGAATGATTTTGAGGATAGAGGATTGAGGACTGAGGATTGATATGTAGAGTTGTAATTTCATACATGCTTGTGTTGAATGTGTCATTTATAAAATGTATGCATTTTTGAAAAAGTTTTTTAATAACAGTATGCTTCAATTACATATATATGTTATGCAGTTTGTAATTGTGAAGTCTTCCTAGCTAAAGCAATCACTCACATCTTTTCCGCAAGACTGTTGTTCTCCTTTCAAAGATGATGTTTTACTAATGGAGGCATGTGTGGGTGAGTATATATGATTTTTTGTATGTATGTCGATGAGTTGTGATATATTTGGTGAGAGATGATGCAACCTGTATGGGAGTTGAATACAGAGTGAGAATGTTAATGGAAAGTCATATTGTTTATGTGTTTGTTATGTAGTGTGTTGTAAGCTGTCATGTATAAATTATCTATAATATCAAGCATATGTTAGTGGGATGTTAGTTTTGGTTATGGTAAGTTGTATAATTAGAGTGAATTTAAACATGATAGTTATTCAATATGGAAATACTAGTGTTAAAACGTGAGTTTGACTCGCAATGAAGGAATGAGTATATGTCCAAACCTATAGTTGTATTCCTTTCTTGTTTGTTGTTTTTTCATCTGTCGATGGGTATTTGGTTTAATCTCGTTACAGTCTTACTACTTGCAGTTGGATATTCGTTACATCAAAACATTGGTTAATTTACTTAATGCGATAAAAAGAAATATCTACTTACCTTGTATGGTTCTTGAATCGCTATGTAAATACCACTTATATGTAAATACTATCGCTAAATATATATTTTTGTAATGCGAATACACAAATTTTACTCTTGGTGATTGATAATGTGTGTGCTTGATTCTCCCCATGTAAGACTAACCTATCATGATCGATACAATTTTTTTTTATACTTTCTCAAAATTTTACGCTGCATAGATAAGAATTAAACACGGTATTCTTTGGAATATTGCGAGAATTTGTCAGCCATTCCAAAACAGTCTTCCTTGATTAATTAAAATTAATTAAAATGATTTTGGCTATGATAGGATATGTTAGGCAATGCATTGACTTGCATTAAGTAAAGTTGTTGTTGGTTGCATAATGAGTACATAGCATGTGTTTTATTACACTACATTAAATGAGCAATCTCTTAAACTTAATGATAGATAAATGAATGTTAATTTTATATAATTAATTTATATTTAATGTTTAAGGTAAGTGGGTTTAAAGAAATATGGCACATAGTTATTCATATACTTGCTAATACCTCGTTGCGACTTGAATCAAAGGATATGTTAGTATAACTATACATACCAGCATTTAGGTTGAAGTATTGACTAAATCAGTATGTATGCTTGATTTCTGAATCTTTTCGAAGTTGATAAATATATTTACATGTAACGAAAACTTAAGCTTTTTGTGACACGAAAGAAGGTAAAATTGTGTAAATACTTGTTGTGCAGATAAGATAAACGTATTCTAGAAGGATCGAATCAACTATTAAAAAGAGCAGATCTTAACACACATTCTATGATTATGCAGTTTTTATGTAATAAACCTGTTTTGATTGCTATGTGTAATATGGGATAGCACGATTTGAGTGCGATGAGTGTTATATTTGGATATTAATTTGGTTCTAATTGATGTAATATAGTACATTAGAAAAACGGAATCTTGGCCATGCTTTTTTCTTTTTGTATATCAATATACTTAAAATATGTGCGAAATGATGTGTATTGGAAGACAGATGATGGAAATTTGTTCATTTGTGTTGTATGATATGTTAATATAATTTTCAAGTATTTAGTTTTGCTTGTAAAGTTTGACGGTATGGGGTTTTGCAGTTGCTTGGTATGGTATGTGCAAATGAGTTGTGTGATTGTGCGTTTTATGAATTTGATGACTGTAGCTTTGGTATATGGTAAATTATGAGTTAGTATGCTTGTGAAAGGAAATAAGACATAATTGACATTATCAGAAGGGGCTTAAGGCCCAAATGACTGTACCATTGTGTTGGATATCGGATACGATGCCTAAGATGTGAATTTGATGGTTATAGCCTTGGTATATGGTAAATTATGAGTTAGTATGCTCATAAATTTGTTGTTGGGGTTGATGTACATGTGTTTCGCTGTTACATGATGAAATATTTTATAATAGTTATTCATTGAAATAATGTGTCTGTGGTTTATGGTATATGTTGAAACCGCATATACAAATGTTTTTTCCTGTTATGTTTCGTTGATCTGATAGGAATATAGTAGGAAATGTTTTCGCTTGAAAATATCCTATGGACAATATGATTACTGAACGGTTTTAGACTTGAGCTGCCATTCCTCAGGAGCGAACATATGTTTCTCTACTTATAATATGTATACTTGATATGTGTGTATAGGGAATGCTAGCATAGTGTAAGTGTAATAACTTTCACAACCAATAATAATAAAATATTATACTAATTATAATTCTGAAACAAATGAAAAGGTATATGATAGTTGAAGTTTGGCTGTTTTGCTGAGAGGATATAATTACTTTGGTGAATGTTAAGTTGTTAATAATTCATGTGTGTACATGCATACCTATAAAATATTTTATGGATGTTTATACAAGTATGGATTTTCACGATTACATTAATAACACTATTATGTCATATAACTGCATTCTCCTGAACCATTTCCACCTTCCATAGTTGACATCGAACATATAACATGTGAGTTGAGCAGTATACTCCAATCAGTTAATATGATGGACAGCGATCCTATGTGGATGCATAAAAATGGATTTCCCCGAAATTTGTTTAACTATTAAGTGTGTCCCTGGGAATCGATCTCGGTAATCCAAAAATAACACTACATTATTTACTATATGCAGGAGTACAAAACACAACTAAACCTTTGATAAATTCGGATATAAATTAACATTAGGTGTTCTGACCGAGACTAGAACTTGTTAATCTGAAATTACTATTAGATTAAGTAAGCCTAGCACCTACCCAACTCACAAATAAAATTAGGTTTAAATCAGAAATGAAATAATATTACATGTCCTGACAGAGGATCGAACTCCATAATCCGAAATTACCATTTCTTTAAGTAAGCTTAGCACCTACCCAAATCACAAATAAAATTAGTTTAAAATTGGAAATGAAATAATATTACATTGGTAAATATGTCTTTGATGAGTATGTTCTTGGCGAGTTTATGACTAACTATGTTAATAAAACGGCTTAAACGCATAATTGGCCTTGCCAGAAAGGGTTTAGGGCCTAACTGTCCTTACCATTTTGCTGAATATTGGGTATGCTACCTATGTTATGAATTTGATCACTATAGCTTCGATGTTTTGGAAATCATGGCTATATTTACAAAAGGGCTTAATTCAAATGAGACTATTTTCAGAAAGTGTTTAGGGCCTAAATGACCTTGCCATTATGTTGTATGTTAGGTAGGGTGTCTACATTATAAATTTTATGAGCATATCATCAATTGTTCGGAAATAATGAGTACATGTATGAAAAGAGCTAACTCAAAATTGACCTCGTCAGAAAGACCTTAGGGCTTAAATGCTCTTACCACCACGATGGATATCGGATACAGTGTCCATGTTATGAAATTTATCCTTATAGCATCGATGGTTCGGAAATTATGAGTATATTTACAAAAGGGCTAAAATTCATAATTGGCCTTGTCAGAATGGGCATAAGTAAAAATAATTATCTGTTGTAAGGTAGGTGATGTGATGTATTTGATGGTCGGAGAAGTTACATAATTATTTTAAAAATAAAATAAAGATTGCTTCAACGTTTAATATAATTTAAAGTGGCTATGGTTATGTTTGTTTTGTACAAAATAAATTAATATATCTTAAATTAAAACCCATAACTTTTCGTAAACATTATGATAACCCTAACCCCAAAATGAACTAACCTAGCCTCACTTTTTAGGAGGTTGTCGATAAGGGCGAACAAGGTTAATTCCCTTTACCAAATTCGCCTCCGACACTCCCTCCTCAGGTTAAATCTTATGGCACTATGCATGCCGTTGTCGATAAGGGTGAGAATGGGTAGAGCCCCTTCTATTATTCTACTTTAGGCTAGTGGCGTGGGAGGTGAGATTCTGTCGCCAATCGAAAGGCGCTTACGAAAACTCACCCAGTTAACTCGATCCTCAACTCGATTAACTCTGGACTAACTCTGCTCGGCAGCGGGATAAGTTGTCCCTAGCAACGACAGACGTGAAATGGCGCGTAAATACGCAAACACTACAAAAAAAAAAAAAACAAGAAAATGGCTTAGGCCAGGGCAAACCTAAAACGAGCGGAATTTAGAAAAAAAATGAATGGGAATCAAATATTGTATTTTTGTTATACGATCGGATAGGCGGTGTGGTTCAAATTGTGTTAACTGAAGATCGTATAGCGGTCTACAGAGGCACGCAACAATTATTTTATACTTTTTACTAATGTGGTACAATGCAGTGTCTTTTCGAAAGTGTTTGTTCATTTCATAATTTAGCAAAAACTCTTCATCATCATTGTCATCATAATCATCATAATGCATGGTATTTATAACTGCACTAAATATCCAGATTTAATTTTGCTTTGATTTCCCGCCATCTCAAAACGCCAGAGTTACTCTAAGCATTCAAAGCAACCTGGTTAACTGCAAGTGATCGGGTAAACCTAGTCACGTGACCAAGTTAACCCAGTTAACTTTACCATGGTTACTTTTCGTAAGAGCCTGGTCACATATCGCCGCGGAGGGAGGATTTCGCTCTACCCACTCCCCTACCACGACCCTTCCTTCCGAGTTAATGCACCAGGGTAACAAGGTGATTGAATTATTGCTGAGGAATAATGACGCATGAGTTCTTGAAACATTCTAACACAGTGAACACAGTTGTGTGCATAAAGAACAGGAATGTAATACATCTGGGTGCTCGATGGCCAATGACCTTACTTGTGGATAAGCGATTAGTAAGCCGAGCTATTGCTCCAGGTTGTAAATGTCTCATGTTAATATAACCAAACACAAATTCTACAGGATATTGGTCGTGATAAAAAAAAAGCAGACCCTTTTTCGGATTAACAGCAAAGAGCATTAAATTTTTCCTATTTACAACACCTGTAACCTTAAGTTAAAGTTTGTCTGAAGAAATTAAATCACGGTTGGAATTGGTTTTCATAACATATGATATAACATTATTTGTGGTCTTGTTCACGTAAGAGAAAGAATTAGCGTATTAGTCATATTTTCATTCCTAACAGTTGCACTGCTAAATTTGGTGGACGCCCGAATGTAGAACACGATGACGTTACTGTATACATATGGTTAGGAAGTATACTAGATAAGCAGAGGAGTAGATGCCATGCAGTACACCCAGGCCTGTACAATCGTGTTGATCATCACATTGCTATGCCACTTACAAGTGTAGAGAGGACAGCCATGTTTGCAAGAGTATTTAGTAATGCGAGTGTACGTGCGGGTATTTGAAGGGGAAGATGGGAGACTGTTAGAGAAGGGACCAAGAGAGTATGTATAGCTCATTCATGGTTACTGCCAACTCTCCTGAAGCTCTGCTGAAGTTTTACCTCCAGGATATTCCTCCGCCTCATGCTATAACAAAGTCCAACCAAGTTTAGAAAATAACACCAAAGAAACAACGCAGCTCATTCATGCGCTCCCATTGTAATCATATTTTGCATAAAGACTATTTCTTACTAAGCATTACAAAGATACATATGTTCTCTCTGTTTTTATTCATACCATTTATACGCGAAGTAATACAATATATTAATGAAATATAAGGAAAAGCATAATTTAACCATACATGAGACACTTAACGTAAGTAGCTATTCGATATTTGTGATACACTGCATTTATAGGAAAGAACCACACAAGCCATACATAGGATGATTTTTCAAAGGTTTGATTTTAAAAGTATGAAAAAGCTGCGAATAGACTATAAATGAACAACACTCTTAACAAAGAGGCGAGGATGTGACTGTATCTAGGTACGGCTGCCAGTTTTACGGATGACTACGTCTGCGTCAGCAGGTAATATTTTCTGTGGAATGTGGGAATGAAAGGGAATGAAATGAAAGTGGCGATTTGGATACATGGGTTTTATGGTTTCGACCTATATATGTAGACGAAAGCTTTAGTTTGGCGGCAAAATAAGTGCACTGGCATATCGGAGACGTGAGATGCGCTGGCCGAGAATGTCGGCCATAAAGTGAGTCAGTCGCCGTGGACCCCCACCCTCGCCTTGTGCAAGCGTGGCACCAACTCAAGGTCATTCTTGTATCGTGGTTGTATATTTGATCGATCGCCGTTTCCTTCCTGTTGCCCTATTTGTCTGTCTGATTTTGAAGACGTATTCACGTCACAAATTATTCCTTCGCGATAGAATTGAAGTTGCTACACTGATGACCATTAAAATTGCGACACAAAACGGACGCGCCTGAAAGACCCCACATTTGAGGAACGCGTGGAGCTTGATAGGACAATTGGGTAGCGGCATTGCGGCCATGTATGTCCTCTGGTAGGCGAGTTGTCGTTCGACCATGGACCACATGTTTCCTATGGTTGAGAGATCCTGTAAACGCTCAGCCCAATGAAGCAGTGGGACATGGTGATCATCCAGGAGTCGTCAGACGATGTGTGCCTCATGCGTTCGCGTGCTGTCCTGTTGAAGACGGCCCCACACTGGCTCTGAAGACAGGGGACAACAACTGGATCCAACAACTCCACCATGTAATGTTCGCTGCTCAGCGTACCAGCGATGCGGACTACGCGTGAGCGGGACTGGAGTTCGTTGGCACTTCATACCATAACTCCAGATGCTGGGCCGATATGATGGTGCATAATGCAGGATTAGGCAAAGCGCGCACTACAGTGTCGCCAGACACGGATGGCATGCCGCTCGTCTCTCCAGGTGTCTGTATTCTGTAACGCGTTACAATCGAAACGAATGATTTCGGTAAAATTCTAATAACGAACTTCGTAGGATGTAGCGATTGTTGCGTATCGACGATGCGATTCTGTAACACCAGTGGAAAAGGGTGTACAGAAAATTTTAGTTTCATTTTCTGATACCGATCATTACAGCAAAACGATGTTTAATACAGTTAACCGTCCAATTACCGCTCAAGAGACGTGAGCACGAGTGCGCTGAACGAGAGACAGCTACAAATAAAGTCATAAAGTAAATGTTACGTTAACAAGCATATATTTTTGGACTTATTATTATTAGGAAGAAAATAAACAGCATGCGTAGAATGTCTATAATGTTTTGCTGTACGCTTTACAATTTTCTGTCACCATGGAAATTCAAACATCATTCACCGGAAAACACGTATGTGTGAGAGATGAAAGAAAGGAAGGCGTTCTGACTGCACCGTATATACTAAGTATTAACACAACAAACTTTCTCCGCTTGTAAGATGATGTAACGAAGTTGACTAAGGCGCGGTGCAAAAAATCGTTGTGCTCTGAGGTTTAAGTGTTTCAGGTTCAAATCGCAACTGCTCACAACTTCTTTAAGATATATATATAATAATATTTTATTATATTTAAAACATGTTAAAACTCTTCACATATACGCGCCATTTGACGAAGTTACATGAAGCACAATCAAGAGCTATCGTCGACTGCGACTTTTTTAGATGAAGTTTATTTCTCTGGTTTTCACTACTTTGGCTCACTTTACTCTACTTTTTGTTTAGCGTGTAGGGGAATTGTCCAACACGCTACTGCTTATTTACGGACTTTAGCAATACGAATCGAATGGGAAGGTTACCGAGGGGTCTCGTAGCCCTAGTTACGATAACAAGATTTCTCGGTCCCCCACAGCGTAGTTAACGAGTATTTTCGATATTGTACCGTCATTTTTAGGTCGACCGATGTTACAGAATCAATATTCAGTGACGTAAACGATATTTCTCGTTAACAGATGTTACAGATCGTTCTATCACAGCTTACGAGTGGTGATGCGTGCTATAATTTACATTCATGGGTAAGCTACTGTGTACAGGGGGTATTATTGATCTCCCCAATAAAGATCAAAGAAGCTTAAGGGGGGGGGGAAACTCCCCCTGGGAAGTTTGTATTTCAAGGTGCAAAATGGTGACATTTAAACGTTTTTTCGTACCTAAATATAAAATACACGGCTTGTAAAAATATTAATATTTATTAACATAAAATTTGCTTGAGTGAAAAATATTACAAAAATACCTTCATCAAAACCGGAAACTTGTTCACTCAAAATCAATATTATTTTAATACCCGTCAACAGTGGGGTATTTACATACGGAGCAATTTTGTTTGTACAGAAATGTAGACAGGAAAATTGATTATTCGTTTGTGTAAAGATGGAAATCATTTTTGGCTCTATCTAGACCAAAATCAACTCTATTTTTACCAAATTCTTTAAGAGACAAAAACGAATTGATGTGAACTTCAGAGCGCTCGGGATTTTGAACAGCGTTGCACAGATTGCTAAGGTCACAATACCCAGTTGCAATCCACGTGTTAACATCCTTTGAAAATAATAAACATGGGCAGAAAAACAGTTTGTTTAGGCTGTTACATGCAGCTAACCACGAGTGTTTCCGGAAAAACTTTTTTTTTTTTTTTTTGGAAGTGTACAAAATTACCTTCCTTGCATGTCGTCGTGATCGTAAGTTCAGGCGTCGGCCTACCCTCTTTTACGATGATACTTCTTTCTTGAAAAGTCAAAGCACTGCTGGAAATATGCTTCACTCGTAATCCACACACTCCACACTTACATCCTTATTGGGAACTAGGGTTTGCTGGGAGTACTCGGCTTCCCTTTAAGAAATTTAGCACTGGCCTAAAATATTTTGATGGGTGTGGGAGGGGGAGAGGGTTAGCTTCTCCTTTCTCCTGCATTTCACATGAGACCGCCTGGGTGGTAAAGGGCCCTCACAAGGGCCTGGGCTACCCCCGCTCTGAGCTTCGGCAGTGATTAGAAATGGCGGACTTACATCCCTATGTTTCTATTGCACTCATTCTGTCTACTCGGTTCTCAGTCTTACATGGTAATTTTGTAATTTTTATGTAGGGTGTACATCGCTCACGAATATGTATAACAATCTTAGCACCAAAACGAAATTAAATAAAAACAATACGATTCGTGTTGTGCGTACTAACTTGCCCACACATCGATCTAGTTACTATAAACTACACGACGCCAACTGCCTGCGGCTAGGCCAGCTTCGGCTATGTCCGCTTCCGTTCGGCGAATAAAGCACTACCACCATAGCTTCTAGCACAGGTTGACGCAGCCGTAAGCCCCTGCCCCCGCCAGGGTTGGTCGTCCTACCCCGCAGCCTCTCCGGTGGCTGGGAAACCATTGCGACTGCCTACCTGCTGAAAGTATTACTTACAGCGCTTCCAAACATCTTGGTTTTGTTAGCCAACGAGTTGTTTTCTTGTAATGTACAGTATAGTTTCCCGAGTAGAATGTGTCACACATGAGTGAAAAGGTAATTTAAAGTAAATATAAGTTAGCATTTAATATTTATTTTAATTATATCATTGTGAGGAAACTGTCTGGGCAAGCACTGTTTGCCTTGCTTGCCATAACGAGATGCCACTGAGTTACACCATTGCAGTCGCAGGCGCCTGTAGGGATCAATCAGTGTCGGCCGCGCCATAATGAACGCCTAGACATGGCGCCATGACGATGCAGATGGCGCACACCATGCGTGCTGATACATATTGATATGCAGCATACCTGACATGTATTGATATGCAGCATACATGACACGTATTGATATGCAGCATACCTGACATGTATTGATATGCAGCATACCTGACATGTATTGATATGCAGTATACCTGACACGTATTGATATGCAGCATACCTGACATGTATTGATATGCTGTATACATGACACGTATTGATATGCAGCATACCTGACATGTATTGATATGCTGTATACATGACACATATTGATATGCAGCATACCTGAACACCTGAGCGAAGGCGTTTGATGTGGGTTTGCGCTCCGTAATTGCCATGTCCGACGGATGTCTGTACTGGCGCTCGTTTGTTCAACAGGGCCAATGCCACCCTGCACAACGCTTAGCCGTCCCTCTTCAACCCTCTTATCTCATATCCGCTTCAATGTGGTCGGATTTCTTCGAGCGCGGGAAGCAGTTTTCCGGTAAGATGTTCCACGACTCCAGTCACAGAGCAAGTAAGGAGACAAGAACGGACGCTTCCGTGTTGTAACGATTTTCTTATTTTGGAGTATTTTCCAAGGCTGGTGAGTAGGTGGCAGGTGCCTGGATTAATACCAACAGTAGACACACGTTACGAAAAATAATCACCTAGTACAATAAAACAAAAATAATAGTTTTTAATAATTATTTTGTGATAAACCCGCTTCAATGAATTAATTAATAATTACGATGTGTTCAATGTTTAATAAAATAGCTCATTTACAAAAAATTAAATGTTATTGTTTTTATTTTAATGTTATTGTTGGGTAGCTTTTACAGTATGTTTACAGCTTGCATTATTCTTGAGAGGTTCTAGAACGAAGTTTTAAAATTCCTTAATTAGAACCTACTTGACAAACATTATTCAGCTGCCGAATGCTACTTTCGGCAATAATTAAATATATACCTGTGCTGTTTGTGTTAGTTGTGTCTTTTAAATATTTACGTTACCTCCAAATGTGTCCAACAGAATAAATCAAATCTTGCACAAGCAGAGCAAAAAACCGATTCAATATTTTTAAAATCGTTTTAGTAAGTTATTAAACCAGCACCTAAATATGTGTAGGTTAAATCAGTATGTTTGAGATACAAAATACTCATAGGTTTGACTCAGAACCGATCTGTTCCATAAAAACATTAATTCTAGTGGTAAAATATCTATCTCGGTGTTTCCACAGGCACAAACTTCAAATACAGCGATTCTAAGTCCTATCTAGTGTCCGCCCTGATCATCATAGGCCATGATTCTCCCACAGTTAAAGGCGGAAACCTGTTTGTAAGGTTGTCGTATTCTTCGACGAGACTCGCTCGCTCCAACTGTGCACGTGGATGCCGGGGGAAAAATGAGGCGTAGCTGTGTTTGGGGCACGGCCGTTCGTTTTTCGTCAATACAGCGATTCTAAGTCATATCTAGTGTCCGCCCTGATCATCATAGGCCATGATTCTCCCACAGTTAAAGGCGGAAACCTGTTTGTAAGGTTGTCGTATTCTTCGACGAGACTCGCTCGCTCCAACTGTGCACGTGGATGCCGGGGGAAAAATGAGGCGTAGCTGTGTTTGGGGCACGGCCGTTCGTTTTTCGTCAATACAGCGATTCTAAGTCATATCTAGTGTCCGCCCTGATCATCATAGGCCATGATTCTCCCACAGTTAAAGGCGGAAACCTGTTTGTAAGGTTGTCGTATTCTTCGACGAGACTCGCTCGCTCCAACTGTACACGTGGATGCCGGGGGGGAAATGAGGCGTAGCTGTGTTTGGGGCACGGCCGTTCGTTTTTCGTCAATACAGCGATTCTAAGTCATATCTAGTGTCCGCCCTGATCATCATAGGCCATGATTCTCCCACAGTTAAAGGCGGAAACCTGTTTGTAAGGTTGTCGTATTCTTCGACGAGACTCGCTCGCTCCAACTGTACACGTGGATGCCGGGGGGGAAATGAGGCGTAGCTGTGTTTGGGGCACGGCCGTTCGTTTTTCGTCAATACGTCCACGCTGACGCGCCCGGACGTATTGATATATTTTTTTTTTTTACGTTCCCGGCATCGCTTCACTCGATCGTATGGGGTTCTATGGGTATCACTGGATTACTTTCGAGATGCTCTTTCCAACCGTATACGATTTCTGTATTTCGACTTGGCTTTTTGACGAGTATAGGACGACACTGTGTTAAGTTTTCTTAATTTTTTTACGTTAAACTTATACAATTTCACCATAACCACGCCACGCAAATGTTTTTATACACGCAATCGATTGATCTTGACGAGAGCTATCGATTGAAACCTAAACGAACGTCGTAGCTTCTCCTGGCCAAAAGTTATACTACGCGGAAGTAATGAGACGCGGCGAAACGAACTCAAAATTGAGGCGCAAACCACCCCTCCACCATATCACCGCCCATGCCTCTCCCCCCCTCCCCTTCAAAACGTCAAGCGCGATACTTCGCAGTCCTCACTCAACGAAACATATTTTTTGATCGAATGGTGTAATTCAGTTTTGAATTTAGACGATAGATTCGGAGCTGTATGTCAAACTCTATCCCCCTATTTTGTTATCATCTTATTTTCTGGAATGCCTCCCGCTATGATTGCAAATTTAAAGACGTATCCACGTCAAAACAATGCTACTACCTCTCAGCGGCTCCCCGACTTCCACTTACAGTGTTGCCATTTGAGCATGTTCAGCGCCACTCGGATCGACAACAAATCACCTCATTATCCTACCCTGCTCTACATATTGCTGCCATGCGGGGTCTTAAAGTGCCTCCTTCTTGGTGAGTGAGTGTAGATATTTGGGCGGCTCTTAACAGCGAGGTCTTGACAGCCAACTCCTTTTTGGTATAGGCTGTTCATGGTAAAATGAGAACTTCTGAAAGTCCTGCTAATGATCTACTTTCATAGACATTTTGTATTCTTCCGCCTTATGTAGAAATAACACTTCCATTAGCCTCATCATTTTAATAATGCATTGGTTATGTGAGATTTTGAAATTATTAGATAAGTAGGCCTAAATAGTTAACATATCTGCCTAGTTTTACACACCGACGCATAAAAAAAAAAAGAAGAAAAGCAAAAGGAATAATTTGTAGCTATCACAGAAGGTTACCCAACACTGTTTATTTTACATTAATATATGAAACTACTTTCCCTCCACCGTTACCAACTATATTGGGAGCATGTCACTTAGCACGCCCGTTAAAATATATGCAGGTATAGGCAGTGATATTTTTCCAAGGTTGATTTCAAAAGTGCTCAATTTATCGTGAACAGCCTTTACTCTAATTGTAATGACCAGCAGTGTATTGCACTATATCACGGGATATGGTTTATTGACCACTAAGATGATCTTACGACTTTTTTAAATTTACAGTGACCGAACAATTCCTGCAATATATCAAGCAAAAAATTTTCGACGCGGTTGATTTTTTCCTTGTTCGTCCCGCCTTTTCAATATTGATGTTATAGCAGCAATTGATTAATTATCTGCTGTCCAGCACGATATTTGGCGCACTGTGCACAACTCTAAAATTATCGCCATTCGAACACATTCAAATAAAAAACAGGAAATTTCCCCATGCAAATCTCCGGCATATTGAAACCATCAGAGCCTATGTACACATAGGCATACTGTTTACATTGTAGTTGGTTCCAAGATGGGCATCGTCGAACTGAGACAATGTCACAAACTACAACAAATTACTGACATGTATGAGTAAAAGTAACTGACAACAACCAATTTCAAATGGTAGTCGTTTGTCAATGGTAGATTTTATAAACCTTGGTTTCAATAGGTCTGTTCACGACTCAACTGGTTATTCCCCTTCACATGTCTTTTTGACCCTTGAACTTTCCGATACTTTACTAAATATTCGGAACATTCCTGTCCCTCGCACTTTGGATCTCGGGCCACCCCTCATGCCACATCCCAGCTTCTCAGAACAGGTCGCCAGCTGAGGTCTCTATGCCTCGACGGGGGTGGAATGAGGAGTGGATGGAGCAGTGAATGAATGCAACGATCCCACAGCAACGACCGCCATAATATTTTCCAGGTGCGAGGAATCTTCGGGGATCGAACCCGGTTTGCCGTGGTGGGAGGCGAGTCTTCTGACCACATTCACCATAGCGAACCCTTTTCTACACAAAAAAACCTCGTGCCAATCAACCTTGTAGGCACATCAACCTTGTAGGCACATCAACTTTGTAGGCACATCAACCTCACAGTGGTTATGGCAGTTGCCAGGTTGAGCATTTGGTACAGCAAAATTCATGTTAGTAAAATTCGGGTTTTTGAAACCCATTTTGAAGATATAGCCTAAACTCGAAACAAAAACCTAAGAGTTATAAATAATACCCTGAAACTCTGTATCGAGGCAAATATAACAACTAGTTTTTTCAATTAATTTGTCAGATTTTCTCCAGTTAACAGGCTATATATTTTGATAGCAAAGAAGCAAGTATTTTTCAGCTCAAAAAAAGTCCCTGGCTGTATTCAGAATGTTCCGCGACTCAACCGACATAGTTCGGCAGCGTGTTATACAGATCATTGGCAACAAAAAAATGCCACATACACAAGGTGGTTCATGTACGGGGATGTAAATGCAATAAAAACACAAATGGGAATTACTGAATGTCTTTCAAGATGGAGATTTTTTGGGCATTCGCCATTGCGATGCAGGTGTCTGCCATGGAAGAAACCGGACTGAGCACGAAAACAAGCAACCTATGGACTCTCTATCGTGTTATTCACCCCCATTGCACTGTTCATTCAAAGATCACACTGAATGTATTTAATGCAACTGAATACATTCATGTTGAATGTCTCACAGGAACTGTTCAAAATGTGCAACATCTGACTGTAAACAGGCAGTAATACGTTGTAGCCTACCATTTCATGTTGCCACTGCATGTCTGCAAGTTCTTTTTCTTAGTTGATTAGTCGGTTATCGTCTATAGCAACTAGTCTCGTGTGTCGGATCACCGTCCGCTGTAAACGCTACTCTTCAGCCAGCCCTAGAAGTAAAAGTCTAATTGGGAGAGGTCTGGAGAGCGCGCCGGCCATGGGACTGGCCCACCGCTTCCAATTCACCTGCGTGGATACTCAGCTGTTGCACCACGCCCATTTTAGTCGCAAATTTACCCGTAAATAAACAACCATGTCTGTACTCTGCCACGCCCTCTGGACTGCAGGCCTGCTTTCAAGCGCGTGACGTCATCAGGAATCGTCCTTTCTCCTGATGCTCTACGTGCTCAATACAGAATGCTGCGGTTACTTCCTGCTGTATTATATTTTGATTTTTTTATTTATTTTATAATTAGGTTCTACCGAATTACTAATGCACTTTGTGTTAAATTAAATTTGCTGTAACGATTAGAATTTACTATCGGTAGGCATAAAAATACATGAATTAGAGCTTGACTTTTAATATTTGTTAATCTCTTGTTAATGATCCGAAAATCATAAAAACGCGATTAGCTTACAGACTAAATTAAAGCTGACAATCGTATTAAAAACGCCAATTTAATATAAATTAATACCTGAGAAACATTTTCATTGTTTATGGTAAGAAGTTGAATATTATTTTGGCTTAACTTAATGGCTTACAAAATTTCACAGTTGATGGTGTGCAACTATAAGCATCACGTTGAGATATGACATAGTTTATTCTTAATTTGGATGGGCATAACGCTATACAACGATACCCACGCGACAACTAGGATGGCCCCTCAACATGGTAATATTCAGACGAAAGTAAACGAAATTAATTTCTCCGATGAACCTTAAGTATTTTTTTGTTAAATATACTTAGAGCTTAGTAATTGAATTTTATGGCTCAAACGATTTTACACATTATTTATTAGAGTGATTATTTATATTATATCGTGTTTATTGTGAGATATCAATTGTTTGCCGCGGATTTGATTTTTTAGTGAGTGAATATTTTCAAAATTTCACATCGGTCCTTTTTCATAAAGCACGACTATTGAAATGACTCAACTTAGTATGTACTCTCACGCTACAAATATTTAAATACACATATCATAATAAACTACAATCACCGTACATAATAAATAATTAATCCAAGTGGCGGAGTCAACCAATAATTGATCTGGGTGTTACTTTACAATGCCCTGGTTTTATACTGGAAGGCAGAGCCAGGAGCGAGGTTTAAAGAATAAACTAAAGCTATTCTTAAACAAATAAACGACACGCCAATTCATGCCTTCACCAGGTTTCGAATCTAGAACCCTCGCATAGTAGGTTGGCGCGTATGTTAGTTGAATAATGGCGATCTGGAGATCGTCTGTCAATCAAATCGCATAGCACTTTGGCGAACAAATGGTTTTCACCAATTAGCTTACAATTTGTAAGAAACGTCAACACAATCAACTACAGCCATTATGGCAACGTCTGCATAGTTAGCACAAGGCTAATTTCGTTTAATCTGAACAGATTTGCAGCCATCGCAGTGAAATGCACATACGGAATGAATATATATGTATATACAAATACATACATACAAGTACACATAGACTATTTACGCATCATATGCATAGGCATACATTTATAAACATATACATAATTCATACACATTCGCACATTTAAATACATATTCGTTCATACTTACACATGCGGCCATATAAAGACACAAAAATTTTGTGATTATTTTCTTGTAAATAAAGCCTAGTTGCTTTTTTCGGGTCAATAATCGGAGTAGGAATAAAATCTGACAAATTAACCATAGCACGCTAAATAAACTACAATAAATTCGATATTATAAACAACGTCAAGTAATCTCCTGGCATATTTTTAGCCTGTTTTTCAGAGGAAAGATAGGCTTATACAATCACCTGGCTGTCTGTCTGGAATGTATGTCCGTCCTAATAACTTTGAACCCGATAATCGAATTTAACCAACCAGGTCCACGTGTAGTATTTAGTAAGGACATCAGACTCATAGTTTTCAATCACGCCGAGTACGTATTTTCAAAATGGCAGCGATTTTGAAATTAATGTCACTACGTCGTATTTCGGGAATCTATCCCATTTAAAAGAAATTTTTAACATTGATAGTATATTATACATGCATTGCATTTCGAAAACGGCAATGGAAATAATAAAGATTTTTCATTATATCTCGGGAACCATCTAACCTATTTAAACCAAATTAAGTATGTTTACAGTGCATGATGCATGCATTGAATGAATTTTGAAAATGTTATGAACCAGCCATTTTGGAAAATAGTTCAGCATTAAAAATAAAGCATTTATGTTATATCTCGGTAACTATACAACAGATTCCTGCCAAATTTGGCATATATGTGTATATATGTAATACTATTTTGGCCGTGATCATATAATCAATTTAGATGTGTAAAGCACTTATTTTTAAAATGGCGACCATATTTACTTCGTATTCAGATATTTCCTCCAAATTCTGCTCATCACGTAGTGTCACGGTTGATCATTAAAGCGTACATGATTTAAATGACACACACTTGTTAACAAAATGATGTTCCTGTAAAAATGTTAAGTTGATAATCCTAGCCTACCAAACTTTAGACTGATTACTATCAAAGTTGAAATTTCAAATCCTCGCCGACCTCCGTAATGCAGTTGACTGGGCGCTGACTTACGGTACGAAGCGCTCATTGTTCGAGCCCCAGAATGCAGTTGACTGCGCGCCGACTTACGGTACGAAGCGCTCTGTGTTCGAGCCCCAGAATGCAGTTGACTGCGCGCCAAGTTACGGTACGAAGCGCTCTGTGTTCGAGCCCCAGAATGCAGTTGACTGCGCGCCGACTTACGGTACGAAGCGCTCTGTGTTCGAGCCCCAGAATGCAGCTGACTGCGCGCCAAGTTACGGTACGAAGCGCTCATTGTTCGAGCCCCAGAATGCAGTTGACTGCGCGTCAACTTACGGTACGAAGCGCTCTGTGTTCGAGCCCCAGAATGCAGTTGACTACACGCCGACTTACGGTACGAAGCGCTCTGTGTTCGAGCCCCAGAATGCAGTTGACTGCACGCCGACTTACGGTACGAAGCGCTCTGTGTTCGAGCCCCAGAATGCAGTTGACTGCGCGCCAAGTTACGGTACGAAGCGCTCTGTGTTCGAGCCCCAGAATGCAGTTGACTGCGCGCCGACTTACGGTACGAAGCGCTCTGTGTTCGAGCCCCAGAATGCAGTTGACTGCACGCCGACTTACGGTACGAAGCGCTCTGTGTTCGAGCCCCAGAATGCAGTTGACTGCGCGCCGACTTACGGTACGAAGCGCTCTGTGTTCGAGCCCCAGAATGCAGTTGACTGCGCGCCAAGTTACGGTACGAAGCGCTCATTGTTCGAGCCCCAGAATGCAGTTGACTGCGCGCCAAGTTACGGTACGAAGCGCTCTGTGTTCGAGCCCCAGAATGCAGTTGACTGCGCGCCAAGTTACGGTACGAAGCGCTCTGTGTTCGAGCCCCAGAATGCAGTTGACTGCACGCCGACTTACGGCACGAAGCGCTCTGTGTTCGAGCCCCAGAATGCAGTTGACTGCGCGCCAAGTTACGGTACGAAGCGCTCTGTGTTCGAGCCCCAGAATGCAGTTGACTGCGCGCCGACTTACGGTACGAAGCGCTCTGTGTTCGAGCCCCAGAATGCAGTTGACTGTGCGCCGACTTACGGTACGAAGCGCTCTGTGTTCGAGCCCCAGAATGCAGTTGACTGCGCGCCGACTTACGGTACGAAGCGCTCTGTGTTCGAGCCCCAGAATGCAGTTGACTGCGCGCCAAGTTACGGTACGAAGCGCTCTGTGTTCGAGCCCCAGAATGCAGTTGACTGCACGCCGACTTACGGTACGAAGCGCTCTGTGTTCGAGCCCCAGAATGCAGTTGACTGCACGCCGACTTACGGTACGAAGCGCTCTGTGTTCGAGCCCCAGAATGCAGTTGACTGCGCGCCGACTTACGGTACGAAGCGCTCTGTGTTCGAGCCCCAGAATGCAGTTGACTGCGCGCCAAGTTACGGTACGAAGCGCTCTGTGTTCGAGCCCCAGAATGCAGTTGACTGCACGCCGACTTACGGTACGAAGCGCTCTGTGTTCGAGCCCCAGAATGCAGTTGACTGCGCGCCATCTTACGGTACGAAGCGCTCTGTGTTCGAGCCCCAGAATGCAGTTGACTGCGCGCCAACTTACGGTACGAAGCGCTCTGTGTTCGAGCCCCAGGTAGTATTGTATTTGTTTCTGGTTGCAACTAAATGATTTCTCTACCAACGAGGCGTCAACATCCACCTACCATGCAACATTCTAATAACTTCAGCAAAATTATTTGCATCCGTGTAAAGGGAAGTAGACTCATTAGTTATATTGATAACTTCTTGTCTTAATATTATGTTAACAGTTCTTGTTGGAAGTTGTAAAAAAAGAAGCTTTGAGATATAAGTAAAACGTATTATGATGTCAAGCTTTTTAAAACCATTTGTTTATACAACTCTCGCTGGTATTGAGAAAATCTATCACATCTAAAATTATAGATTAATTCAATTTATCTAACAGTAATTGACAGCTAAAAAATCATTTTCTTATAAAATAAGAAATTGTTTCGAAACCCCCCAAATATACAGACACAGTAAAAAGTCAGATTTCAACTGAAAATCGTTATCCTTCTTTGGTCCTGGTTGTAACACTGATGTTAATTTAATATAAAATAAAATTATGCTATCGAATATACTGTGGAAAATCTGCCACAGAAATTATTAATGCAAATACACAAAATTTAAAAATATCGTACTAATAGTAAAATTGTTGTAATGAACAATGAAATATTAAACTTTAGTTTATAACCAAGTATCCTGACCTGTAGAAAATATTAGAATAAATTACTCTCATAAACGTACAACATGTGGAACAAAAACAACTTTATATTTTACTCAAACATTCTTTGGCATTAAAAAATGCATACAAATTAAATGTTACAGGAAATTTGTTCACTGTAAACGTTTTCACGTTATATTCAAATTATATTTCTAACTGACCCGCTATAGTATCGATTTACAATGTTTGTTAATAGTGGAAGTATCTACGAAGTGCGACTATTTAAGAAACTTCAAGAATGTTTCTTTTTTTTGAACACGATTATTTTACGTATTACGTAGTATTGTAACTTCGTCGAAGTTGACTACTGTAAATGATTTAATAACAAATGAACTCAATAATTAGGTAGTTATCATATCTACCTGTATTTAGGTATTAGCAGTCTTAGGTGGGGTTAATAATGATCGAATTATCTACGCATTGTCAGGCTCCAATAAAAATGTATATTTAAAGCCTTTATGGAACTATTTTATTAACGCGTCCTTAAATGTAAACCTCTTCATTATTCGAAATCGTATCTTAGTAAAATGTAATATATTCAACACATAATGATATTCTGATTACGTAAATTAGCAGCTCCCAACATCTTCCACGCAGTAGGACGTAAACCTAGCAGGCATCACTTATCTCTATGTGCGTTCGTTTTCTGCCGTTTTTACAGAGAAAAAAAAACCAAAGATGATTTCTGACTTCTATTTCAGTCATTCAGTTTTGTGGTTATATTAAGTTAATTTCCATTATCAGTGCTAAACTGCTAGAACGGAAACTAATTTCATCTGAACAAGGTTCCGCTGTGCTAGGGACACCACGGCCGTTTGTTTTGCGTGAATACGTCTATGTTGACGCGCTCGGACGCCTTGATGTTTATTTTACGTTCCCGGCACAGCTTCACTCGATCTTATGGAGGTTTATGGGTGTCACTGGATTGCTTTTGAGATTCTCTTTCCAACCGTATACGATTTCTGTATTTCAGCTTGGCTTTTTGACGAGTGCAGGTCGACATTGAAATAAGTTTTCTTGATTTTTTACATTAAACTCATACAATTTCACCATAACCACGCCACAAAAATGTTTGTATACACGAAATCGATTGATCCTGACGAGAGCTGTCGATTGAAACTTAAACGAGTGTCGTAGCTTCCCCTTGTCAAAAGTTATACTACGCGGAAGTTATAAGACGCGGCGAAACGAACTCAAATTGTTGCTCCCCTCCCCGCCGAGAGACAAACCTGATAATGGCCGTGTAGAGTCGGAGCTGTAGTAACTTCTTTCGCCCGTGATCCCGTTGCGAATGATATTTGATGGCCTCGAGGCGCCCGACACACACTTAAGATTGTTATCCTACAAGATTGTGGCGACATGCAAGTTACGACACATGTGTTACATCATCTTCTTTTGACTACGTCATCTCGGTCCAGGGTCGTCGTGACTCTCACACGCCGATATAGGCTGTTTACGGTAAAATTAGAACTTTTGAAATATTTGCTTAACATCTACTTGTATACACATTGTGTGTTCTTCCGCCTTATGTAAAATTAACATGGCCATGGGCCTCATCACTTTAGTCATGCGTCGTTCAAGCGAAACTGCGACATTATTGTAAAAGTAAATATTCTACAAATCTGCTCATTTTTAGACTTCGATGCATTAGAAAATAAAGAAAGCGAGAGAAGTAATTAAGTTATCAAAAATGATTGCCTAACACTTTTTGTTCGACGTTAATATATGGAACTACTTTCTTCTCCATCGTTGCCAACTTTACTGGGAGCCTGCCACTCGGTGCGCCCGATAAAATGTATCCAGGTAGGGGCAGTGAGTTTTTTCTAAGGTTGATTTCAAAAGTGCTCACTTTACCGTGAACAGCCTATACAGAGGAGAAATAGTCAGTTGTTCAGAGGAATGAAGCCGCACGCGCCGATAAAATGGCGTTGCGGACCAGCGACAAGGCGGGACGCCGTTCACCAATCAGCGGCTCGGTAACTAGCTCGCCGGCCTGCAGCTCGGCCAATAGAGACCCCTCCTCGCAGGCACGCAGTAGCCAATGAGACACGAGGTCCGTTCCCGGAACCTCGCGCAGCCAATCAGAGAATGGCTACGCCCACATCGAAAGGAAAAGCCCACGCCATTTTCGTCTCCATGCGTTTTCTGCTCTGAGAATGCGTAGGCCGCTGCCGGCTATTTCAGCGGACGCAGGGACTCATTCTCCCATCGAGTTCAAAACTTACGGGCTTTTGCCGGGGGCCGGGGGGGGGGGGAAATTTAAAAAAAAACAAATCTTTTAACTTGACGGGTAACGAACACAGCCAGCTACAAGAATAAAATGAAAAAATCTTGTTGGTCGCTTTCATTGAAGTTTGAATCACGAATACATCATCGCTTACTGGAAGTTATATTGCTGTTTTATGGTATTCTGAACTTAATGTCAGTCACCGCCACAGATTCGCAGAAAACAAATATACCGATATTTTTCCTACTTTGATTGCTTTATTTTGTCAGTTTATTTTTTTGTAGAGGAATTTTTAAGGTGAATGTGCGGACATTGTAATTGTTCTGTACGAACAACGCAAACATTTACATATTTACACTGGTGTACCGGAAGATTCTCACTTTGGAATACTCAATGACACGTTTGACTATTAAAATGGCGATCCAATAGCGTGCGAATACTAATTATACGCTATTTGTGTTTCCTTTATATTTTTCTAAAATCAAACCTTTGAAAAATTTTACCATGTAAGGCTTGTTTAGTTGTTACTTATTTTATGTCATGAACACAAGCGTTTTGTACTTGTGTTTACTTTAATGACACTTATTTTTGGTTAAATTAAAAGTTAACTTATATTTTGACTATAAATTATTCTATATCTTTTTAAATTAAAAGTAATAAAACAATGATAAAATAGTTGGGTGGGTAATGCCTGGTAAGAAGTAGTTCTTATGCAAAGTGTTATTACACTGAGTGTATACGAATGCGGTGCGTTGTCCATTTAGTTTAATTCTCGAGACTTTGTTCAGCTTTGATTTTATGAGGCGGAGGAATATACTGACAGTAGAACTTTGCCAGGGCTTCGTAAAAATCGTCGTGCTACTGTAAAATAGACGGACGACAGGTTCAGCAATTGAAAAATAGGTAGACATGACGTAATCCCGGCAAGTAGTAGGGTCGCACGGATCTCAGATCACTTTTTAGACCTTGGCCTTGACCTTTCAGACGTAGTCCCATAAAATTAACCTAGGGCCGAAATCGCTGCGCATACCAACCACCTGCTCCACAATCTGCTCCTCACTTAGCGCCTCAATTGAGGAGCTAATCCTGTTCTGTAATTGGTCAACACTTAGCACCTCCCTTCATGATACCTACCCTGCACATTTCTCCATTTAACAATCCTTCACAACGAGCTATACTGGGGTTATCTACACCTGAGGTCTGATTCAGTAACTCCCATCTCCCCCCTTCGCTAACCTACACCTCCATCCCCTCAACACATCACCCTCCTCTCCTCAGATATCGTTAACATCCTCTCCACACCACCACCATACACTACTCCCCTGCGAGGTAGGCTGTCTTCAGCTTCAAACTTGACAGATAGGCACCACTGCTGTCTTCATCATAGACCATCACCCTAATTGTAGAGTTGACCACCAGAAGCACTGATGTCTCTTGATGCCGTCATCGGCCTGCAGTTAGCACACAAGTTCTCGCAATGCCTGCCAGGGAGTGGACGAGTCGTTGGCCTGCAAGGGCCAATCTTGGTAATGTTATTAAATGTTATAACAAACTCTGAGATCGGCTGCAAGCATAAGACACTTCTCTCCATAATTTATGTAAAGCATTAGTACACTATAAAAGCTTTGCTTTTGGATGGTTTTCAACCGGGCAACTCCAGCTCTATAACTATATGCCTTTAACCAGTTGGCTATCGTGACAGTTGCAGGTAGAGGATTTTAAATGTTGTATTTATAAAAAGAAATACATAACTCGCGCATTCAAAACTAATATTTAGTTGATATCATGGTTGAACAATCGATTTAATAAAGCATAATTATATTTAAAAGTTAGGAATTTTGATATTATTTTGTAAATAAAACTTTAAAATTGTCAAAAATACATGTATGATGCTATATATTCACAAATCCGTATTTTAAAGGATATTTAGTTTAGAGACTCGCAATATCCATATATTCAGAATGTAATTTTTTTATAAAAAAAATTTTTGTCAATTAAAAATTGTTTAATTAATTTTTTTTACAAAACAAACATACCCAACTGAAATACCAACATATACATATATACTAGACACTTAAAAATATATCGGTAGAAATAAGATTATGTAATTATAACTGCCGCCATCTTGAATTTTTGTAAGCATTTAATATTTTTTTTATTTTTAAATTAATAACATAATGATGTAGAACATCAAATACAACAGATCCTTTACCTTTCAACAGGTAATTGAGTCCTAAACCCTTTCTAGCGAGATCAATTTCGAGTTAAGCCCTTTTATAAATACAGGTATAATTTCCAAAGAATTAATGTTATGGTCGTCAAATTCACAAAATAGGTTACATACCCGACATACACCATAACTCTAGGCTCATTAAAGTCCTAAGGCCTTTATGAAAAAGCCAATTTTGAGTTAATCCCTTTTATAAGCATAGTTACTCATCATTTCCGAACCATTGAAGATGTAGTGACGAAATTCATAACATAGGCATAGTACCTGACATCCAACAAGATTGTAAGGATATTTAAGTCCTTAGAACTTTCTGACATAGCCAATTAGGCATTTAAGCACTTTTTGTACAATGTTGTTATAATTTCCGAACAATTGAAGATATAGTGATCAAATTCATAATATAGACACCATACCCAACATGCATTGTTGTAGCAAGATCATTTAGACCCTAAGACCTTTCTGGCAAAAATTTAATATGAGTTAAACCCTTATAGAAGCATAGTTATTATAATTTCCGAATCATTAATATTATGGTAATCAAATTCATAACATTCACACCCTACCCGATATACACCATAATGCTAAAGTCATTTAAGCTCTAAGACATTTCTGACAAGGTCAAACACACCTAAAACCCTTTTATAAGCATAATTACTCATAATTTTCGAAACATTTATGCTATAGTTATCAAATTCATAACACACATATCAACCCTTACAACAAACAAGACTACAAGGTCAAACATACTTAAATCCCTTTTATAAGCATACATACTCATAATTTACGAACCATTGATGCTGCAGTGATCAAATTCATAACACACACGTCAATTTCAACAACAAACAAGACTACAAGGTCAGAAACACCTAAAACCCTTTTATAAGCATAGTAACTTATAATTTACCATCTACCAAACCT
Organism: Dryococelus australis; assembly: GCA_029891345.1. Lineage (NCBI taxonomy): Eukaryota > Metazoa > Arthropoda > Insecta > Phasmatodea > Phasmatidae > Dryococelus > Dryococelus australis. Next base: position 119,918,435 of record CM057002.1, read on the forward strand.
ACAAACATCAAATTCATAACATATACATTAACCCATCGACAAATAAGACTACATCACAAACACACCCAAAACCCTTTTAGAAGCATTGTTACTCATAATTGCCCATCTACCGAAGCTATAGTAATTAAACTCGGGCTCTAACAACTGGTCAGCAGATTCCTACTGAACTCGATTCTCATCCAGGATACTTACATTTTATTCAGTTTATTAGAGTTTAATTTAAACAGTGAACAATGAGCGAAGCCCATCAAGGTAAATAGATTGGTGTAGTAAGCAATGGATAACTACACAATATAGAAATTACATATTGGTTCGAGACTCATAACTTACATTCCGATACAAAATGTGTACCAAGTAATCACACCTTGCGAACATTGCTTAGGTAACAGCTTCGCTTGTGAAGCAAGTTCACATTTATGCAAAGGCTATGCACATGCACACAAAAACACACATGCAAACACACACACATGCACTCACACAATTCACCTACACATACCAGCCAACTGAAAAAGAAATAACTTTACAAATATATTAATATACCATACATCTCAAATGAGCCAAAACAAACAATCATATCATGAGACAATTTTAGCTTACAATACTAACATCAGAACAACAGACTAAGTTTCCGAAACATTCCAATCAGCTAAGCTAACATTACCTTTAATTAGCATACCTTATCCATCACATCGTGGAAGTAATTTCATTCGCCTTATACTCAACAACATATATAACTAAAAGATCGACAATAAAACCAGTATATATTCCATCTAATGTTAGGATATTCGAATAATCTGCACACATAGAAATAAACTCAGTACTCAATTTCACAACATATGAGAGACATACATCATTTTCAAATATATACGATTCCCACACACCTATCTAGTGTCAAAGCGAATGCTTATGTACTAACGTAATGTATCGAAATGTACTAACATAACATATTGTAATGTATAATAACATACTAAAATAATGTTCTAATGTAACATATTATAATGTACTTACATAATGTATTGTAATGTACTAATGTAACACATCATAACACATTAAAATAACATTACATTAGTATGTTATGATACATTACAATACATTATGTTAGTATGTCATGATATGTCACATTATACATTATATGTTACATTAGTAAGATATGATGCATTACATTAGTACATTATTATAGAATGTTGCAATACATTATACAGTGTAGTTGTGCAAAAATGAATGTTATAAAACAAAATGTATATCTTCCAGTAACTGTAAGTTCGAAAGAAAACATATTTGAATAGAATCATGGTATTCTTTTACCATAAAATATACATTTTATAATAAGCAGTTCTTCATGTGGAGAAAGCGGGAGTAGTATTATGTCGCTGTTGAAATATCCAAATGGACTTAAATTTGAAAATGTATATGTGTTTCAGTGTGTGTGTTTTAGAGTATAGTTCGTCATTTTGGGTTAATTTTGGGTTGATATGGGTTGTTTTGGGTTAATTAGGGCAATTTGGTTCATTAGGAGCAAGTCTAGGGTATAGTTTGGTGCTTTTGTGTGAGTTTGTGTTATTCCGTGTGTTAAAATAGATCTATATATGTTTTGTTGTATTGCGATAGCTTGTTAGACATGTTCTTTGGAGAATAAGGAACGATTTTTGAGGAATAAGGAATACATTTTTTTAACAAGGGAACGATTTCTGAGGAATAAGGAGAGCATTTTTTTAAAAAAGGAACAATTTTTGAAGAATGAGGAATAAGGAATTATTTTTGATGACTGAGGATTGAGGAATGAAAATTGATATGTAGAGTAGTAATTGCATGCATGTTTGTGTTGAATGAGTAATTTCTAAAGTTTATGAAGTTTTGAAAAAAGGTTTTTATAACAATTTGCTTTAATTATATATATATATATGTGTGTGTGTGTGTGTGTGTGTGTGTGTGTTATGCAGTTTGTGGTTGCCTTCCTAGATGAAGCACTCACTTGCATCTTTTCCGCGAGACTGTTGTTCTCCTACCAAAGATGATGTTTGACTGCTGGAGACCTGTGTAGGTGTGTATATGTGGTTCTTTGTTGTCGATGAGCTGTGATAGAATAGTGTAGAGATATGAATTCTGTATGAGAGTTGAACATAGAGTGAGATAGTTAATGGAAAGGCATATTGTTTAGGTCTTTGTTGTGTAGTGTGTTGCAAGCTGTGATGTATATAAGTTATGCATAATATCACATATATGTTAGTCGGATGTTAGTTTTGTTTATAGTAATATGTATATTTAGAGTGAAAATAATCATGTTAGTTATTCCAAATGTAAATACTAGTACTAAAAATGAGTTTGACTTGCAATGAAACTCTGAGTATGTTCTCAAACCTATAGTTGTATTCTTTTCTTGTTTTTTTTTTAAATATTTTTATATTTTTGGTTATTTAATCGGTCGATGGGTATTTGGTTTCATTTCGTTACACCCATACTACTTGCAGTTGGATATTCATTATGCCAATAATTTGGATAATTTACTTGGTAGGTGATTAAAAGAAATATCTACTTGCCCTGTATGGTTATGTACATGTACATAACTCTTCCAAAGCAATCCTAACCTATTATGAGCGATACAATTTCTTAAAGTTTCTCTAAATGTTACGCTGTATACATAACAATTAAACATGGTGTTCTTCAGAAGTTTGCGAGAATTTGTTAGCCTTTTAGAAACAGTCTTTCTAGAATAATTAAAAATATTAAAATGATTTTGGTTTCAATAGGGTATGTTAGGTAATGCATTGACTTGCATTATATAAAATTGATGTTTGTTATGTAATCAGTACTTAGCATTTGTGTTTTTACACTATATTAAATTACCATGTCTTGAAACAGATAAAAAGAACGACAATTTTAAAGGACGATATAATATTTAATGTTTAAGATAAGTGGGTTTTAACAAATTACGTGCACATTAATTCATATATGCATATTTACCTAGTTGGGAATTGAAACAAAATATATGTTAGTATAACTGTCCATGCCTGCATTTAGGTTGAAGTTTTGACTTAATCAGTATGTGTGCTTGAAGTTTGATGTTTTTCTAAGTAGATAAGTATAATGACATTTAAAGAACATTTCAGCTTCTTGTATGATGTAGAAAGATTTAATTGTTTAAATACGTGTTACGCAGATAAGACATAATCCTAGAAGGATCGAATCAAGTATTAAAAGGAACAGATCATAACAAACATTCTTTCATTAAGGGGTTTTTATGAAATAAAAAAAAATTTATTGCTATATGTAGTATGGTATAACACGATTTGAGAGAGATGAGTGTTATATTTGGATCTTAATTTGGTTTTTAATGATATTATTTAGTAAATTAGAAAAATGGAATCTTGGTAGGGTTTTTACTTTTTGTTTATCCTTATACTTTGGTATAATATGTGTGATAATGTGTATTGGAAGACATATGATGGAGATTTGTTCGTATGTGTTGTATGATATGTTAATATAATTTACAGGTATATAGATTTGCTTGTAAAGTTTGATGTTATGGGGTTTTCCAGTTACCTGGTTATGTATGTGCAAATTAATTGTGTGTGTGTGTGAGGGAGGGTGTGTGGTGTTTGTTTTGGAGTAGATTTTGGTCATTTTGGGTTATTTTTGGGTTGAATTGGGCTGTTTTTTATTCATTTATATCATTAGGAGCAATCTTGGGTGAATTGAGTTTGTCATTTGGAATATTTTATGTTCTTTGTATGTTTGTTTGTTCGTAAATATATATGTTTAACAGAAATTGCTTGGAAGTATAATAACTTTTTTTACGGAGTGGGTATACTGTTTGCTATTTGGGAAAAATTTTTGTGGTAGGCCATTAAAATGTTTGCTAGGAAGGATGAATTGGAATATTTAAAGTAAACTATAAATATTTCATATATCCTCTGGTTAATAGTTTAACAATATGTATGTATGTTGTGTATAGAACAGATATGTATGTCGCATACAAAGCAAATATTAAATTATATTCACTTGCAATAGTTTAGGAAAACTTTGACATCTAGAAATCTGTTATATTTTGACACTTTCACTGAAATATCATGTGGTATAAGAGAGAGAATTCTCTTTCATTCTCTAACCTTGGTTTTGTATAGATGAGTGTTAAGTAGGGTTATAAATTAATGTAAATTGATATGATGAATTGACTAATATTACATGATTTTGATAGGAGTTTAACAATTTGTTCGCTGATTCCATAAACATGATAGGGAATGTTGGATTGATATTTTATTAATTAGGAATCATACTTAACTAATGCACATAGTTAGGGGTGATGTTAATGTATGATTGCGAAGTTCGTTTCCCATATAATACTAACATCATGAAATGTTTAAATGGTTAATGTAAATAGATGTTTATGTCATTCTGTTTGTGTATGTTTACATGTAACTTCGAAGAAATAACTAAGTATTCCTATATTGTATTATATATTTAAGCCTGTAACTTAGACACATCCCTCTATGTTGACATTCGTTTGAAGGGGTGATAACAGTAAAACCATATCCCCTACAGAAGTATTTCTGGTTTACGATTATTTAAGACGATCAGTTAAAAAATATTTAAAAACTTTAAAGAGATGATTTTCATATATCATTTTGTCTCTTTGTATGAGAGTTACTTCATGAGCAAGTATAAAGGTATGTTGTGTTTAGAGTAATATTATAGGATTGTGGAGAGATGTTTACATTTCGGCGGTTGAAGTTCGAATGAGCTCCGAACAGTATTGGCATTGTGATTGATAAACTGTGTTTGTTATTGTTTCATTCAATGGATCAACGGTAGATTGGATCTCTAATAAGTGGTTGCTTTTTTTCTCCTCGTATATTACTACATTTACGAAAGCTATAAAAGCTCATTGTCTTAAGGTATTTAGCTCAATCTGTTTAGGAAGATAGAGGTGAACACATCGGCTCTACATTTTACAGAAGAAACCTAGCATTAAGCATTAGATATGAGGTATAAGTGTTGTTGTGCTAAGGAGTATTTCGATGAGAGAAAGTTATGTTCTCATGAACGCTACTGCCATAGTAAACATACTATACATGTACATATATGTTTGAAATGTCAATCTTTGTTTGGAAGTAGTGATAAACTAGATCTACATGTTATGAGCTGTTGTGGTTTACTCCTGCAATGGGTGAACCATCCACTGTCAGTACTGCAATAAAAACCTTAAGCATATTCGCAGTGTGCTGTGCCATGAAAGAAGTTATTGTGTAATTAATCCTGAGTGTGTTAGGTATTGATGTACAATCTGTGGACTTATATTTACGAGAAAATATGCATTAGCAAGGCACGTAGTGGTATGTAAATGTAATGCATTAACAGGAATACACCATGTTCGTCGTTTCTGTGGAGAAACATTTACCGCATATGGTTATGTTTATCGTCATGAAAAGAGAGCCTGTTCTAAGAATCCTACTTTGAAAGTATACCGATGTGGAATATGTCTACGCATGTTTAAGAAAGAGAATGGATTAAAGAAGGATGAGAAAGAATGTAAAATGCCCTTGCAATCAAGTGAATTGATTATGTCATTGGCAGCTACTTCGGTAGAGATTACACAAGCTTATTTCCAGAGTAAAACTTGTGAGGAGTAATTTATTTCACATTGCAATTTGAGAATATATCAAAACAAAAATAATTGTTCAGAAAACATACTTAGAAAGAAATATTCATGTATTAAATGTAATTCGGTGTTTAGTGATCATACCCAAATTGAAAAACAATTGTTAACTTGCGATAGGAGTGTTGGGGTGGATAACGTAATTCTTACTGGAAATCAATGCCGATTTTGTCTGAAGTTATTTACATTCCATAATAATATGTATCATCAGATTACGAGCTATTATTTTAATAATCCTGAATGTAAAGTACATCGATGTATGATATGTGCACGAATATTTAGCAGGAAGTCTATGTTAGATAAACATACAATTAAATTGAAACACAATGTAATGCAGTAGCGTTTGTTTTTCATAGACACTGTATATATTTGTAGGTAATGTAAATCTTATGAAATGGTTTTAAGGCTGTAATATTTATTTTTGGATTGTTTACGCAAATGTTTTGTTGGGTTGGAAAATATGATATAGTGTATTTATGTAAGTAATTTTGAATATTGTGTGAAATAAAATTAGAAGTGTAGGGAATGCAATTGTTTTTATTCATTACCTCCTTTTATTAACTGATTGGGAGAAATGTTTTAAGTCTAATGTGAGTTAAAGCTGAATTAAAGTGGTATCATTAAATATACATTATTTTATGATGGTTGCAGAGCTTGTTATGATACATATAAAATATGTGTAAGAAAATATTACTATATATATTGAGATGGAGTTCCCAGGCAATTTAAATGATAATTAGAAGAGATATAAGCGACTTCTTGAAGAAAGTATTTTTTTCAATAAAAAAGAAAGGAAAACATGTGTTAATTAATTATTTAAGGTGAGAGGTTGTTTTTCCTCCTACTAATTTCTGAATTATTTATATATCTATATATAATTGCATAGTTTCAGTAAATTCTCAAATGTTAACCTTGCAGTAGCATTTGCTTTGACTCTAGATAGGGTGTGGGAGATAGTATCAATTTGAAAATGATGTATGTCTCTTATAAGTTGGTAATCGAATACTGAGGTTATTTCTATATGTGCAAATTATTCGAATATCCTAACATTAGATGGGAAATATATAGGTGATTTTATTGTCAATCTTGTAGTTATATCTGTTGTTGAGTGTAAGGCGAATGAAATGAATTCCATGATGTGATGGAGAAGGTATGCAAATTAAAGGTAATGTTACCTTACTTGGTTCGAATGTTTTGAAAACTAAATCTGTTGGTCTGATGTTAGTATTATAAGCTGAAATTGTCTCATAATATGATTGGGTTTGTTTTGGTTCATTTGAGATGTATGGTATGTTGATATAATTGTAAAATTATTATTTTTCTGTTGGTATGTGAAGTTGAATTGTGTGATTGTGTATGTGTGCGCGTTTTTAAGTGTGTGTGTTTGTGTGTGTTTGTGTACATGTGTGTGTAGCCTTTGCATAAGTGTGATCTTGCTTCACAAATGAAGCTGTTCCCTGAGCAATGTCCGTGAGGTGCGATTACTTGTTACACATTTTGTATCGGAATGTAAGTTATGAGTCTCGAACCAATATGTAAATTCTATTTTGTGTAGTTATCCATTGCTTATTACACCAATATATTTACATTGATGGGTTTTGCTCATTGTTCACTGTTTGAATTACAAACTAATAAACTGAATAAAATTTAAGTATCCTGAATTGGAATCGAGTTCAGTAGCAATCTGCTCACCAGTCGTTAGAACCTGAGTTTAATGACTATAGCTTTGGTAGATGGGAAATTATGAGTTACTGTGCTTATAAAAGGGTGTTAGTGTGTGTTTGTCCTTGTAGTTTTGTTTGTTGATGGGTTGATGTGTATGTTATGAATTTGATGTTTGTAGGTTTGGTAGATGAAAAATTATGAGTTACAATGCTTATAAATCGGCATTAAGTGTGTTTGACCTTGCAGTTTTGTTTTGAAGTTGATGTGTGTGTTATGAATATGATCACTACAGCATCAATGGTTCGGAAATTATGAGTAACTATGCTTATGAAAGGCATTTAGGTGTGTTTGGCCCTGTAGTCTTGTTTGTTGTTGGAGTTGATGTGTGTGTTATGAATTTGATCACTAGAGCATCAATGGTTGGGAAATTATGAGTAACTATGCTTATAAAAGGCATTTAGGTGTGTTTGACCCTGTAGTCTTGTTTGTTGTTGGAGTTGATGTGTGTGTTATGAATTTGATCACTAGAGCATCAATGGTTGGGAAATTATGAGTAACTATGCTTATGAAAGGGTTTTAGTCATGTTTGACCTTGTCAGAAAGGCTTTAGAGCTTAAATGACCTTAGAATTATGGTGTATATTGGTAGGGTGTGAATGTTATGAATTTCATTACTATAACATTAATGGTTCGGAAATTATTAGTAACTATGTTTATAAAGGGGTTTAAATGCCTAATTGACTATGTCAGAAAGGCCTTAGGGATTAAATAATCTTAACATATTGATGGACGTCTGGTACGATGCCTATGTTATGAATTTGATCACTATATCATCAATGGTGCGGAAATTTTGACTGCATTTTACAAAAGGGCTCAACTCCAAATTGACCTTGTCAGAAAGACCTAAGGGATTAAATGAGCTTAGCATAATGGTGTATGTCGAGTATGGTGTCTATGTTATGAATTTGATGACCATGGCATTAATGGTTCGGAAATAATGAGTAACTATGCTTATAAGAGGGTTTAACTCAAACTAAACTTTTTTAAGTAAGGTCTTAGGGTCTAAATGACCCTGGCATCGTGATTAATCTCAGGTATAATGCCTATGTTATGAATTTTATCACTCTATCTTTAATGGTTCGGAAATGATGAGTAACTATTCTTATAAAAGGGCTTAATGCAATATGGACCTTGTCAGAAATGCCTTAGGGCCTTAATGAGCTTAGCATTATAGTGTTTATGTCGGGTCTGGTGTCTATGTTATGAATTTGATGTCCATAACATTAATGTTTCGGAAATTATACCTATATTTTTAAAAGGGCTTAACTCAAAATTCGTCTTGCTAGAAAGGGTTTAGGACTAAAATGACCTGTTGAAAGGTAAAGTATATGTTGTATTTGATATTCGAGATTGTTACATAATTAATTTTTAAAAAAATCTTATATGCTAACTAAAATTCAAGATGGCGGCAGTTATAGTTACATAATCTTTCTTTCTGCCGATATATTCTTAAGTGTTTTATAAATATGTATATTTTGATATGTCAGTCGGGTATGTTTGTTTTGTAAAAAAATTAATTAATCAATTTTTAATTGACAAAATTTATATAAAACTTGGATGTTGTGTCTCTAAACTAAATGTACTTTAAAATACGAGTTTGTGAATATATAGCATCATACATGTTTTTTGACAATTTTAAAAATTTATATACAAAATAATACTAAAATCCTTAACTTTTAATTATAATTATGCGTTATCTAATCGATTGTTCAATCATGATATCTAATAAACATTCGTTTTGAATGCGCGAATTAGTCTATGTTTTTATTTTCATAAATACAACATTAAAAATTCTGTACATACAACTGTCACGATAGCCAACTGGTTAAAGGCATGTAGTTTTAGAGCTGGAGTTGCCCGGTTTGAAAACCATCCTAAAGCAAAGCTTTTTATAGTGTACTAATGCTTTACATAAATTATGGAGAGAATTGTCTTATGCTTGCAGCCGATCTCAGAGTTTGTTATAACATTTAATAACATTACCAAGATTGGCCCTTGCAGGCCAACGACTCGTCCACTCCCTGGCAGGCATTGCGAGAACTTGTGTGCTAACTGCAGGCCGATGACGGCATCAAGAGACATCAGTGCTTCTGGTGGTCAACTCTACAATTAGGGTGATGGTCTATGATGAAGACAGCAGTGGTGCCTATCTGTCAAGTTTGAAGCTGAAGACAGCCTACCTCGCAGGGGAGGAGTGTATGGTGGTGGTATGGAGAGGGTGTTAACGATATCTGAGAAGAGGAGGGCGATGAGTGGAGGGGATGGTGGTGTTGGTTAGCGAAGGGGGGAGAGGGGTGTTACCATATAAGACCTCAGGTGTAGATAACCACATCATAGCTCCTTGTGAAGGATGAGCGAAGGGGGGTGCGGGTTAAGTAGATGATGGTTTGGAGCATGAAGGGAGGTGCTAAGTTTGGACCACTTGCAGAACAGGATTAGCTCCTCAATTGAGGCGGTAAGTGAGGAGCAATTCTATGCATTAGCTATAAATCTTTTGTCACCATAATTTATTCCAAATTCCCCATCTGTGCACCGTCTTTGAAACTATCGTAGTTAATCAGCGCCTTATAAATGGTCCCGAAAAATGCTACTCGTTGTGTTGCGTCAGTAAATTGTCGAGCTATTAAATTCGAGCAGTCACATTGAAAATGGTCGTTGTTGCGGTCTTTGTCGTGTCGTGCTATGCTATGTGACTCCGGCTTAAAAATGAAGCATTGCGAGAGCATGTTTTGGTTCTCCTCGGAACTCTGATCGAAGACTAGAGGAGTTTCAACACAGCGATCTGTCGAGGAAAAATAGCAGTAGGCCTATTATCGCCGTGGTTTAAAACACGGCTTTGCGTAAGAAGAAATAAATATTGTAAATGGAGGGCTGCACACAGTGATACTTGCTGCACACAGTGATACTTGCTGCACACAGTGATACTTGACCAATTTCGGCTCTTTCCTATACTCGCGTGTATGTATCAATAACAATATTTATGAGGTGACAACAAAATATTGACTTTCCTTTCTGTCCTGCAACAGATGTTTTGAAATACTCTAGATTTTTTTAAATTAGAATATACACGACCGCTTACAACGAAAACCATATTACATCTAGGCAAGCCCCTTTAAGGGCGTAGGCCACGAAGAACATTTATCAATCTATATTAGCACTACATCTACTGTCAGACAGCGCGAAGATAACATCTGTCCATTCAGAATCGCTTACAATATATATCCATGTGATAACTGTGGTGAGGTATGTGCAAATAAGAGTGGATTGTATGCTCACAGCAGGAATTGTTCTACATAAAAGACAGCATCAAAATTATTATTCGAATGAAGTGCCATTTGAGGATGTAACTATTTTAATCTTTTGTTTGTCAAGTCTGTAAAATAAAGTTAGTAAACAAATTACTTCTATGTTATTTATTTATTTTTAACTTTTAGTAAAATTTAACTATTAGGGAGGAACAAATAAGTAATGTGATGGATATGAATAAAGCAAATGTGCAATTCATTTAACATCAAAATCAGTTTTTTCTTACGAACATGCATAGAATATAGCTATGTACATGTTCTTGTAAGCTGCGAGGTTATAAGAACATTGACTATATACATGCTCAGTATACCTGATGGAATGGATATCAATGAAATTTTGAATGCTAATAACAAATAAAATTTGACATCATCTGAAAAATAATCTATTTTCGAATTAAGAGTATTTTGTATATAAAGGTAGGAAAACAGTGGGACTAATTTTATTGCATTATAGGTATATATTGTGACGGAGTATCCTTCACGATTAGAGCAAATTACAAGTCTGCGTGTGTTACATTTAGCATATTTTTACAGTGAGAAGCCTGTTGGCCGGTTTCTTGCCGTGTGGGAGTGCGCGGCTGGTTGCAGCTCTGAAGATTTTAGGATTCATACGGCTGGTTAGCTGTGACTGGCTAATTTTCCCACATGATTGGAAAAAAAAAAAAAGAATTGTTATAGGTGACGCGCAGTATATATACGGTCACAGCCGTGTGACCGTATATATACCGTATATATATTACACCGAGACCAGCTGCCGAGCTGGTCTCGGTGTAATAACAGCTACACGTAAATCTATTAATATATCAACAATGATTACCCTTTAATGCATCGTGTATCTTATATGCTACATAATCATTTCTCCGTGTTGTAATAACATGTAGCGATTTTTACGGCATCGGTGCATGGTGTAGCTGTTCGTATACAGTCCAGCGTTAGAAGAAGTTGCAGCAAACACCGATAGATGGCAGCAGCAGTCGGCAGAGGCGTTCAAACACCAAGTAACTCTATCTGGCTTCCATGTTATGTACCTGAGGAAGCGAATGAAACTGGCGTGTGTTCTGTTATGTTTTCTCCTGTCTAAAATATTTTTGATGTAATATAAGTTAAGATATTCTTCTTTTATATGGATTATCCCATTTTTTTAACAATTGATGAGCACTAAAATGTCCTGTTATTGTTTGTATCTAATCAGCTGCATTGTGCATGTATGCATGTTGCAGTTTAACCTTGACATGTAGAGGAGGGAACGAAGCAAGGTGCTTTATGTGCCAGAAAGTAGTGAGGATGATTTGGATCTTTCATCAGATGATTCCGATCAAGACCCTACTTTTAATCCTGACGCATCATCAGAGACTTCTAGTGAAGCAGAGAGTAATAATGAAGCCAATTCTGAAATGTTTTTGGCTAAAAGTGGTCAACAAACAGAAGCAGAATGCAAGAAATCGGGTGAAAAAGATGGAGTGAAATGTAAAACTGTAAAGACTGGTGCAGTCATAGGAGGACAAATGAACAGCCAAGGAAACAAATATGTTACAGTGGAACCAAGCTCATTACAATGTGGCACTGTGAAGAAATATCGTAATATAGTTTGGAAAGAAAAAAAAACTTGATTGTTCCTGATGCACAGTGTAATTTCCTTGGCAACACTAATTTGCCATCTGAATTGCTGGAAATGCAGACCTCTTACCAGTTCTTCTTTTATTTCTTTACAGACGAGGTTTTTTTTAGAATAATTGTGGAGGATTCCGATCTTTATAGTGTGCAAGTAAATCCAAACAAACCAGCCAATATATCTTGTGACATCAGAAAATGTATAGGCGTTAGTATTATAGTGTCTGTTGTACATGAGCCAGACACTAGGCATTATTGGAGTGAGGTTGTCGGAAATCAGCTGATAAAGACAACAATATCTGGAAATAAGTTCGGAAATATTTCTAGATGTTTACATTTCAAGGACAACACAAATATGACTTCTAGAGACGAAGATGGTCGTGATAACCTTTTCAAAATTCGGGCCATCATTGAGTTACGGTGAAACAGATTTATTAGTGTCTCGGTGGAAGAAATTGTTTCAGTAGATGAACAGATGTGCTCCACAAAAGCCCGCTACTATTTGAAACAGAATACGCCTAACAAACCGCACAAATACGGCTATAAGTTGTTTGCGATAAGTGGTATTTCGGGTTACGCCTATGATTTAGAAGTGTTCACTGGAGATGAAAATAGAGTAGATAAACGAAATGTCTCTAAAGAAGACCTGGGAACTTGTGCAAATGTTGTTGTTCGCCTTAGCAGAGTTGTGCTATGTCATACGAACTACGAACTGTACTGTGACAATTATTACACGACAGTCCCTTTGTGCATTTACTTGCATAAAAATGGTATTTTCTGCTTGGAGACAGTCAGAAGAAACAGAATTCCAGACTGCAAACTCCCTCCTGAAGAAGAGTTGAAAAAGCTTCCACGTGGAACTTCAGTGGAATGTACTGCGTATATTGAAGGTGTTGACCTATCGAATGTTGTGTGGAAAGACAACAAAACTGTTATGCTACTTTCTACACTCGCCGGTCAGTTGCCTATGCAAGAGGTTACTCGGTATGACAAAACATCTAAATCAAGACTACCTGTTGCCTGTCCAAAGCTCATACAGCTATACAACCAACATATGGGAGGTGTTGATCTTCTGTACAGTATCATGGGTAGGTACATGTTCATAATCAAATCAAGAAAGTGGTACATACGTTTATTTTATCACTTTTTAGACATGGGTATTGTGAATGATTGGATTTTATATAGATAAGTTGATGCTGCTAAAGGCAACAGCAAGACACTGAAGCTGGCAGATTTTCGCATGGAAATTGCTCACTGCCTATGCCGCTCTGGCAGCAAGAGTGTACGGTGTGGATGACCTAGTAATGATCTGGAGGTGTAGATCCAAGCAAAAAAGTTGAAGGGGCCCACAGCACACATGCCACCACGAGATGTGAGACAAGGCCAAGTTGGGTATTTTACTTCACATTTGGATGTAAGACAGCATTGCAAAATGCCTGGTTGTAAAGGATTCAGCTGGGTGCAGTGTGGCAAATGTGTAGTTGCACCCTGCTTCCATAGAGGTAAAAACTGTTATAAAATGTTTCATCTACAGTAAGCAAGAAGAGACCAACTACCCGAACAGTGACATGTAGGCTATGTAATATAAAAAGTAAAAACTGTAATATGTATGGTTAGGTTAGGTTTTATTGATTAGGTTAGGTTTCTTTGTTTGGTTATACTAGGTTACTTATTTGCTTTTGTGTAGGTTTTATGTTTGATTGTATGGTTATGTTAGTTTTGCCTAAGTTGTGATGCATTCTTGTTTATTGCTTTTATGTACCTATATGATTCATATCTGTCATTGTAAATTGTAATATTGTGTATAATCTTTTGTTGTCTTTCACATATAAATGTTTATGAATTTTCTGCTTCTATGAGATACTTTTCCTTTGTCATTACTAAATAAATTTTAAATTTAAAAGGCTATGTCAAGATAAAAATCAAGAATTATTCATATAAATGAATTTATGTCATTGTTAGGGCAGTTCTTTACGTAGCTCATCAGATATATACAACTAAATGATAATAAATTGGATTTATCAATCAATAAGAATTTTTTGGTCATTTTTCCCATTCGCAGCAATTAAACTTCAGTATAAGATGATTTTTTGTATCACATATGAAAATTAATTAATTAATTTAAGGGTTAAACAGCTTTAAACACAGGTCCGGTGCGCAACTAAAACTTATGCACTTCAGTCCGCCGCCGGTTCAATGATTTGGCCCAAGTTTATCGAGCTGCATTTTCTGCTGTAATCCACCATATGAGTTATGGGAACTTGGTTTACTGACAACACGGCCTCCGGGGGGCATGTGAGAGATCGGCGATCAGGGGCATCTCGGTATACACTTCGTCCGCCGAGTGTTGATCTTAGGGTGAGTTGTTCTGCGCTAGGGCGGATCGAAAGGCAGTGATCCAGCTTGGGGATAAGTATTGGTTCGACGCAGACAGAAGTAGTGTAGACTTATAAAAATTCTTATCAGAAGTAGTGTGGACTTTGAATATTATTCACCAGGCGAAATTCGGACTCAGAATAATTTCGTATCGCTCTTGGACTTAGCCGAAATTTGGTATGGACTGGGAACTCTGTCTATTTTTCGTCAAGAGTTGAGCAGAGCGAACTAAGACTAATTTCAACTTAGTTGTGGGAATTAGTCAATATCTGGAAAGGGTCGGGGACTCTGTTTTATTTTTCCCCAAGTGTGGAGATGGACTTAAAAGTTTTTCAGCGAAGCGTTGGACTTAGCCTGTGAGCTCAGTCAGAGTGGGACTTAAGAAAATTTTCAAAGGAAATTGTGCGGACTTTCTTTTTTTCCTCTAGTGGAAGTGTTTGTGAGTTTTGAGTTATTTTAGCCACTTGCCATGAAGGGGAACTTAGGTTGAGCCAGCAGACGGAGAGGGATTTTCTTCTTATGCTGCTTTGGTAAACTGAATAAGTGAAGGACTTAGTGTTTGTCCACAGCTACGAGCATGGAAGACTCGGGTTGAATGGTAACTTGAAGTCTTTCTCCTGACCTATTGGGACTAGGTTTTGGCTGGGAGAAAGAGAGTGCGAAGAATGTCATAGGACTCGTGCCCTCGCAGTGTGGTTTCTTTTTAGGCACCGAGTCAATGGAAGGGATTATGTAAAATTCAACGTGAGTGTGTTTGGGGAGCACTGGGCACCAAGAATTGGGGGAAGAGGAGCGTAGATTCTAGAAGTCAAAGCAATTAGACGGAACAAAAGCCCATTAATGCGGGTTGAGAAAAAATTGACAATATTGATAGGGCATGGGTTTGTGTGTGTGGCATAGTGGTGTGAGTGTTGGTGTGATTGGGCGAAAGAGGAGAATAACCGCAATTTTAGAAGTGGCGAAAGGTGGGACAATATACCCTCCTTCACCTTTGAAGCCAGGTATTGACTGTTGTGAATTGCGTTGTTGGGTGCACTTTTGGCACACAGTGTACAGGCGGGAAGAATATCCTCAGGCAGCCTTCAACTGTTTGTGTTGAGTGTTTGAAAGTCCAAGAACTTCCTGTCACTTTCGCAGTGGAGATAGGTGGGGATAATATCCCCTGCTTATCTTTGACGCATAATATTGGCTGTTGGTGAATGGTGTTGCTGAGTGCTCTGCTGGCACTCACTGTACAGGCGTGGAGAAAATCCTTAGGCACCCTTCAACTGTCTGTGCCGAGTGTTCGGAAGTCCAAAAATTAGGCGTCATTTTGGCAGTGGAGATAGGTGGGACAATAACCCCTGCTTATCCTTTAATGCATGGTATAGACTGTTATAAATGGCGTTGTTGGGAGCATTTTTGGCACTCAGTGTACAGGAGGGGAGAATATCCTCAGCCACACTTCAACTGTTTGCGCCGAGTGTTTGGAAGTCCAAAACTTACCATCACTTTCGTAGTGGATATAGGTGGAACAATATCCCCCTCCACACCTTTGAAGCTTGGTATTGACTGTTGTGAATTGCTTTTTTGTTGGGTGCACTTTTGGCACTCTGTGTACAGGGGAGGGGGGAGGAGAGAATATCCCCAGGCACCCTTCAAACTATTTGTGCCGAGTGTTTGGAAGTCCAAAAACTTACCGTCATATTCGCAGGGGAGATAGGTGGGGACAATATTCCCTGCCTATCCTTTGACACCTGTTATAGACTGTTGGTGAATGGTGTTGCTGAGTGAACAGCTGGCACTTAGTGTACACGTGGGGAGAATATCCTCAGGCACGCTTCAACAGTTTGTGCCGAGTGTTTGGAAGTCCAAAAACTTACCGTCACTTTCGCAGTGGAGATAGGTGGGACAATACCTCCTGCTTATCCTTTAACACCTGGTATAGACTGTTGCTATTGGCATTGTTGGGTGCAGTATTGGCACTCAGTGTACACGTGGGGATAATATCCTCAGGCACCCTTCAACTGTTTGTGCCGAGTGTTTGGAAGTCCAACTAATGATCGTCATTTTGGCAGTGGAGATAGGTGGGGACAATATCCCCTGTTTCTCCTTTGAAGCCATGTATTGACTGTTGTGAATGGCATTGTTGGGTGCACTGCAGGCACTCAGTGTACACGTGGGGAGAATATCCTCAAGCACCTTTCAATTGTTTGTGCCGAGTGTTTGGAAGTCCAAAAACTGACCGTCATTTTGGCAGTGGAAATAGGTGGGAACAATATTCCCTGCTTAACCTTTAACTTCTGGTATTGATTGTTGTGAATGGCGTTGATGGCTGCACTGCTGGCACTCAGTGTACACGTCGGGAGAATATCCCAAGGCACCCTTCAAGTGTTTGTGTCGAGTGTTTGGAAGTCCAAAAACTGACCGACTCTTTCGCAGTGGAGATAGATGGGGATGTTGTGCCACAGGCACTCCGCAAGCATTCCAGTTCAGAGGGAGAACATTTTAGTGAAGTATTTTCACAACTTATCAAGTTCTGTGGTGACTGCAACAAGAAGCTGTATCCGTTCTAGTACTGACTGTGGTGATTTCAGCACTGCGTGACTACGATAGCTAACCACGTTTGACGGGAAATACGTCCTGTTATTCACGGTATTTTCGTCCTATGATTCCTGGAATCACGCGCTGTATCACGAACTGAATCACGCGTTATTTTGCCATCACATGATATCAATACCATACTTTGGGTCCATGTGCAAAGTTCCAGTTCATTGGTTGACGCCCTAACCTTGCTCTCGCATTGGTGGGCGACTCCTCTCGCCCTGACTTCTCATTGGTGAGAGACTGCTCATGCGCGACTTCTTGGTGAGGGGAGATTTCCCCCAGTACACTCATGTTGCTTTATTATGCCATGCAAAGCCTGAGGAAATGCGACTCGATCAGAGGACACCAGAGACTGCACATCACCGCCTGCGACGACTCGCCTGAGCTGCGCTGAGACTCTACTCTCCTTCACCACTGCTGTCATATCATTAATTTGCTTCTATTGCCGTTATTATTTTATTTTATATTAACAATTCCCATGTCGTATTCCGCCACATCGGCAAGTAAGTAAACGTAAAAGGAAAATTGTAACAGTTTCAGTGTTTGATCTAATTAAAAGTGTTAAATTGACTTAGAGTATTTCTTATTGAGTGTTTGAGCTCATCCCTAGACCGCTCGGGTAACACAGGACAATTTCCCCTGCTTATCCTTTAACGTCTGGCACTGATTGTTGGTGAATGGCGTTGTTGGGAGCACTGTAGGCACTCGGTGTACACGTGGGGAGAATATACTCAGGCACCCTTCAACTGTTTGTGTCGAGTGTTTGGAAGTCCAAAAACATAGTGTCACTTTCGCAGTGGAGATAGGTGAGGACAATATCCTCATGGTTTTTGGGCTTATCTGAGGTTTTGTGGCCTGTTGTGAGTGAGAACGGACGTCTGTGTGAGTTGTGGAATCTGAGCGAGGATCGAAAGCTATAATTAACCTCATCCTAGAGACCATTCCTCTTGGCGTGGTATATCGAGTTAAATAAAAAATAAAAGGTGTTCCGGAAATGTTTGCAACTGGGCTGTTTTAGTTGAAGTACTTTTTGATGGCCGGAAAATGACGTAAATAAGGAAAAGGGGTTTTCTTGGCTTTATAAACTTTAAAAAATTGTTTTAATTGAACAAATGGAGATTTGTGCATTCATAGAGCTTACCCACATTGTAGAAGTTGTTGTAAAATTGTTATTGGATAATTGTGCTTTAATTGTAGGTCGATGTGTTTTTATAATTTAATGATGAGGTTTTTTTACGAAAGAGTTTTGCCTATTCATAATATAAGGCTAATGAAACTGTGAGAGGTTTTGTATCGAGTTTTTAAATGACCTGTTTGATAAAAAGATATTCTTGGAATTTTTATTCATGCCTGGTGCATCACCGAGTCTACAGATTCTTTGGAATAAAAAGAGGAGTTTTAAAATTGTGCGTTTCTGATATATAGTAGTTTTTCCTAGCCTGTTGAATGTTTAAAATTAGTTTTTATAAAGTTTGCGTTGGGTTTTTTTTCCTGTACCCTCACACACTGTTCACTCGTATGTGTTAAAAAATATTTAAAAATTGTTTAACAAAGAAGGTATTAGAGGTTAGGGATCCTATAGAATTTATCTGATGATGTGTTAGTTAAGATAGAGTGATAAAGGAGGTGTGAATATGTAATCGAATTGTGATCATATGTGAAATGTAAAGAATGGGGTTTGAGTAAAGTAAAGAGATAATCGAGATGTTTTCGGCGAGTGTGCTGGTGTTCTGATATTAGTAGTTAATTGTGAACCTATTCCCAAAATTTTACTGGACGAAGTACGATACATACAGTCTTACAGTGATCCTCACTCTGCTGCTATATGTTTGTGTGAAAAGTTATTTCTGTGAAACCCATCCTTTCCTTCACTTATAGAGTGAGTTTAGGATGGAGGGTTGGGTGAAGTTGTGCTTCTAGTGTGAATTCGCTGCATTAAATGTATATATGTATAAGAAAAAGTAAGATGACTACAGAGGAAAAGCACTCGGAATCGTATGTAGCAAATTCATAATGCAGAATGGAACGAAGCAGGTGCGTTTCTGGCTTATATAAGATTTTGGGAACTATTTTCCTTGTATCCCTCTACGGACGGTCTGTACGAAGTTCAAGTTACTCAACAACCAATTGCGAAGTATGGTGGGGCCATGGTAATGCACGGCTCTGTACAAAGTCCAAGTCACTCAACGACCAATTACGAAGTATGGTTGGGCCCGCCATGGTAATGCACGGCTCTGCACAAAGTCCAAGTCGCTCAACGGGCAATGTTGAAGCGCAGTGGGGGCCCACTTGAGTTCTAGGCACATTTAGTGCAACATGCAAATACAGTAATTACAAACACTCCTGTTCGGAAAAGTTTACGCGGAGTGTTAATTTGAAGAAAATGTGGACAATGTCATCAGGAGGTTTTTTTATTCTACCTCCTCCTCCTCTCCCTCCTCCTCTTCCAATGCACGATATATAACAAGCAGAAGAAAATAGCTTACAGAATGGGAGGGCCCCATACACATTGTATACCTCTGGAAATATCATAGTTCTTTTAAGCGAAATTATTTCACAAAATATTTTTTTCTTCGTTCAAAAGTCTCCCTCGTTGAATAGTTCATGTTCCATAAGCAACTATTAAAAAATAGCTCCATCTACGCAAATCCAGCCTTCTACATTTTAACGTGAAATAGATCAACCTTTATGTGAAATAACACGAAGGTGAAATATATGTTCACATTAAAAAAATTATTCCCGGGAAGGGCTGTGAGATCCAACGATGAAAAATTAGCAGCTAGCAAATTGGTCACAAGTTTTTTCAACTCGTCTAGTAGGATCCATCCTGGGCTAAACATAATGTAGATTGTTTATGAATTAAAGCTAAATTTTTTCCATGGCAACTTGCGTTTATGGTTTTCATTTTGTGGATTGTTACAAAATTGACTTTGGCGTGTGGAGTTAAACATGAAAAAAAATGAATTTTTACTGTGTGTTGTTATTTTGAAACTGAGGCTACAAGTCGGCTGGATGGACAATGCATTGTAGTTAGCTGCTAAGTGCAGTGCGGAGATAGTGTTAGACGAACCAGGAGCAAAGTCCAACGTGTTGATGGTTACCAGACACCATGCAGGTGCTGAAGTGAGAAAACGGCATGGAAGCACATGTGCTACTCAGGTTACTTGACACCATGTAGGCGCGGACCTGTTAAAAGTGCCAACACATGTCATCCCAAGTCGTGTAGCCCTGTGCTTGGTTAAAACGTGTATGTAGTAAGTTTGATGGCAAGCAGAATTATATGAGCAGTGGTGTATGGTTACCAACTTTTTTAAATAAGTTAATGACGATTTAATTAATACTTTTATAAAATCCTTAATTATTTTAGTTTTTAGGATCTATTATTGCATTTTTTTAGAGTTTTTTAGGACATTTATAATTTTGGAGTTAAAGGTTAGTGTCAAATTTCAAGGTCCTTTGAATGTAAGATGGCGGCAGCATACTAGCTTCCAATATGGCGCCCGGAAAGAAGATCGCGGGCGGCTCTGGCTTCGGTCCCGTTGCCCCCGAATCATCTATTTTATTCTACTGTGAATGTAGTTGCCGCTACTGAAGACCGCACCAAACGCCGCCCCATCATGTAACACACATGTTCAATGGGAGAGAGGTCGGGTGAACGTGCTGGCCAGGGGAGTTGACGAACACCTTAGAAAGTGCATTGGGTAACACGAGACGTGTGTGCACAGGCACTGCCCTGCTGGAAGAAGGTATCTCCTTGGCATTGTAGAGATTGCAACAAAATAGTCTGGATGATAGTCTGGATGTAGCGTTCACTGTTCAGTGTTCTCTTAACAAACATTAGAGACGTATGGTAATTGTAGACTATTGCCTCCCCAAACCACGATGCCAGAAGTTTGTTCTGTATGTCGCTGCCGTATACATTCTGGCTGTTGCCGATCTCCTGGTCAACGCCACACTCGCGATCAATCGTCACTGGCGCCAAAGCAGAATCTGTCCTCAATTACTAAACAAAACTCCTCGCCATTCATCCCTCCAGTAGGGACACCATCCGAGGTGAGCTGCATGATGATGGGGTGTGAGAGGAAGCCTGGCTAGCGGCATCCTTGATCGTAGCCCAGCGTACATCAAACGGTTCGTGATGGTCCTAGCTGACACTCTGGGGTCAGCAGTGGCTCTAATCTGTGCGGCGGTCACCATGCAATCAGCGATGGCTGCTCATCTGATGCGGCGGTCCAGGAGGGACTCTGTGTGCCGCTGCCGTCTGGAACCAGGTTGACGAGCACGTGCACCATCATTGGACCACCGGCAGCACCAATTATGCACAGCGGACCCTTCACGTCCTATGCGTTCAGAATTTCTTCGGAAGGACCATACAGCCTCCCTCAGGCCCACAGTACGACCTCGTTCAAAGGCTGTTAATTGCAATTGCATGACGAGTGGTCTGCTATACTGTCATGGCTTACAACACAACTACAGTTGTATTGGGCTCAGCGGTGTTGTCATTAGGAAAGATATACCTAGAGTGGACTTCCCCAGGTTAAATTTTCTGACCACTCCAGCTGTAGTTCGAGGAATGAACACCACGTGGCGCTAGTCCATTTTCGTGGCGTGTGCGTGGGGAATGTTGGTGATGTTGCCTTTCTCACGTCGTATATATCCGTTTACGAAAAGATTACAAGTTCTGTTAAACATATGAATGAACAAAATGACACATAATGTACGCATAACTAACAGGAAACGTTGCATATTACTCATACGGTAATAATAAAAGAATAAACACCACTTGATAAAATACGCGATAACTGTGGATTAATGTTCTCTCTCTCTCTCTCTCTCTCTCTCTCTCCTCTCTCTCTCTCTTTCTCTCTCTCTCTCTCTCTCTCTCTCTATATATATATATATATATATATATATATATATATATATATATATATATATATATATATATATATATATATATATAGTCACACATATGTACTGGAAGTTGTTTGTGTAGCTCAGTAAGTTAGTGCGAAGGTCTGTGCCACGTAATCGTAGGCTTTAGAGGAGTTTATATCTCGGATGAATATCGAGATTTTTTATGTGACAAATTATGGTTGTTTATAACTTATTTTATTGTTATAAATGTTTATTTCCAGAATATATTTGTCTAAACATAATAATACGCAAGTACCAGCACAGTACAGTCGACGAGAAGTGGTTGCTTGATAATCACATCGATTGTTTTCTAAAGTAGATAATTTGAGCTGTATATCGTGAGTAATGTTAACAGGCACACATTAAAGCCTTAAGTTTTATATTGTAACAGTTCTGTCTTCTTTTGGCCGTATAACCGTAAAAGCGGTTTTAATTATGGAGAGCACAAGATTGATTATTATACTCATTAAAGATACACATTTAAAAACAGCGGCATAGCTTTGTTGGGGGGGGGGGGGTGATATATTTGGACACATCCCTCCCCTCTCATCGAATAAAAATAAATCATTGTTTCCATGTTAGAAACTGATTTTGTTAAAAAATTACTATTATGCAAATTCTAATTTTAACATCTTGCCTAATCAATGCACTTTCCAAAATTTTGTCGGTAAAAAGACATCGTATTTATATATTTATTGAGATAAAGAGACTTGTCTCGAAAACGTCAAAAGGGCCAGAATAAATAAGATAATGGCCAGCTTACCGAAAAGACAAAGATGCGGTATCTGAATCGGTCTAGAAACATTTTTAAGATGATTTGCAACATGTTTGCTCTGCGATATAAAGTCTGACATATTTTCGGTGATATCCATCGGTTATCCCAAAATATACAGCACGCCATTGTCTTTTTTTTAACAGCAAACATTCTGTCTCAAAAAAGTTCTCAAAATGTTAATAACTAGCTTAATTGTGATAAAGAGTCTTGTCCTGAAAACGTTACTGGGCCGGAATAAATATGTAAATAATATAAGATAATGGCCAGATTACCGAAAATACAAAGATTCTTTATGGGAATATGTCCAGAAACATTTTTTTAATGCGTACAACATGTTTGCTCTGCGATGTCATGCCGACATATTTTTGGTGATATCCATCTGTTATCCTAAAAAATACAGCGGACCATTGTCTTTTCTAATGGCTTGCAGTCTGTCTCAAAAAAGACATCACACCGTTGTCAGATGGCTATCTTCTGGCATTGAAACGACAGTTGCGAACAGTAGAGATATCGGGCCGACAATGTGCAGACACTTTGCCGACAGGTTGTGTTTGCCGAGGTGTAAAAAAACTGAACCAGCTGACTCCGGTGTCTTAGGAAGGCTGGCAAGTTATGTTGCTCAACTGCACCTCTACAGCCGTGCACAAACATCCAGATGATCTGAGCCACTACAGTGGACATGTGTACACAGCAGACATGTGTGGGATCCAAACACCATGTCAGAAGCGTGAAGGAATTTGCCCCAATAATAGACATTCTCGCCTGTCGCGAGACACTTTGTGTTTTGACAGCAGTCCACACCTTACACAGCGTATATTGCACTCTTGTATTTAAAGGATTACAGGAAATTGGTGCACTTTCTGGAAGACGACCAGTAAGTGACAGACATCTAGCACTCAAGTGCGAGGATTTAGTGGGACCTGGTAAAAAAAATAATTAATATCTTCAAACACAAGTAGCTGCCAGTCGACTTTATCCACGTATCAGCTACGTGTAAATGCACTCAAATAGTTATAAAACCTGTCATTGTAGTGAAATGCGGCAAGAAATAGTACCTTATATAAGTATACAGTCGTAAATTAGTTTCTAAAATTGCAAATACTTAGCTAAAACATGCCAACAAACAATACTTTGAATTCATAATTTACATTAAAAACGATTATTCTTAAGTAATTACATGAATATTATTGAAATATTTCCTCTATGCGCTCATATATACACAAATTTGCATCAGTAACTAATTTACAAATATTTTACTACTGCGATTTATTTTATGAGCTCTCTGTAGTATCATATTGTGGTGGAGAAACATTTGTCATTAATTTACTTTAGAATTTATTGTCGACATGTATGACTCAATGAACAAGTTTATTGTACTTATGAGCTAGTTTCTGTGCCCTACTACACTACTCTGGTATTTAGTACAAAATCGATCATGCTAGCTCACTAAAGTTTTATTCACTTAAAATTATTACTTAACATTACTTTAAACTTTATCTGAATACAGACGAAATCACGTATCAACATTATGTGCTGTGGACTACACATACGCTTTCAACTTCTAATCCATGATGGCAGCACATCAGCGAACACCTATTACTCGGGAAGTAAAACTGGGGCCCTGGTGAATTTATTGTAAGGGATGAAATGTTTGAACACTTCTGTCACATTCAATTCCTAACTCGCCAAGTACTGAAATTGCTGAGTGTTAAGCTGGGAACTTAAGAAATGTTAGTATAAAAAGTGTAAAAATAACTTCACACTAAAAGTTTTACAAATTTAAGCATTTAAAAATTACCAATATAAAAAATAACAGTCGTAGTTTTGTTGTACTTTCGCATTTGTCTTCCTTGAGAATTTTTTTTTCGATGCATATAACAGAAAGTAAATCTTTATTTATATTTGAAATTTTTTTTGATCTTCAAAGTGATTATCAGGGATAGTTGGGGCGATAATAGGAATACAAATTGAAATGTTTGCCATTACATTACAAATGTTTGTTAGTTACTCGCTGTCAAAGGAAATTAAGGAAAAAACATATTATGGCACAGTTGTATGTAATCTGTACAAGTTATTTTATGCATTCAGTAGTAATGTATGAAGAATAAATATCTAAATAAAATATTTTGGGTGTTTTAAAACTATGAAGTAGTGTGTACTGCTCATCCATACATTCTAATAGTAAAATAATTGATAAATGAAATGCCTTGAGCCCTTGAAATTTGTAACAAAATGTCCGAACATTTGAAAAGTTAAAAGTCCTTAGAGGATATGTCAGGGTTACCCAGAATGTGACTGTTTTGCAATGATAAAACACTATCATGACAGGATCACATTACTTTAGAAAACTCTGCTTTTAAATATTACTCTATGTTTCGCTGCTGCCTTATCATGTGTGATATTGATCCCATATCTTCATCAGATTTGGCACAAATGAAGAACATGAGCTATATTTCATAGGTTTACTACACACGGCCAAGAGGCTGCGGTGGTGTAGTGCCCAGACTACTCACCTCCAACCTAGGCGAACTGGGTTCGATTCCCGATGTCAAAATAGTGCCAGATGATGCCCCTGATCGGCGTGTTTTCTCGGGAATCTTCTGTTTATCTCGCCTCATTTCACCCTCATCGGCTCTCAAGACCTAGTTGTTAATAGCCACCCAATTCACTACGCTGCACTTAGCCAAGGATATTTTCTGTGACTGTATAGCTACAATCTCAGTGCCTGTCGATGCTATGCCATCGCCACCCTCCACTGTGCTGGTGTTTCATGACCTACCTCAATAAGTACTTGAAGATCGCTTCGAGGACTGTGCTTGCGGTCGAGCATAAGATTTGGAACATCATAACCTTAAATCTGGGGAATTCCATTCCAATATTTCTCTGCTTTTTGATGGCTCCCTAACCTGTTCGAGACTGTTCTGCTAAGGAGCGGTCCTAGGTGAAGCCAAACCCAAAGCACGTGTGTGGATCATGCAGCAATCCTGACCCAGCAACTTGAGAGACAGAGGATAGTGTCCTGGTTGCCATCAGACTCAAGAGAAATGAGCAGTGATGTTGACCTCAATAACATGTATACTGAACGACATCTGGAACACAGAATTCTCAGCTTCATGGAGGAACTCTCGACCACAACCACCAGCCAGCATCACCTCCGATGTGTGCCACTCCCCCCCGCCCCCCTCATAAATGCGTTGCATGAATTCTGGACTTCTAGTTTCCTCTGTGGAAGCGACAACAATTTATACGACACATGTTTATTGAGAAATAAATTATTCCAGCCCTCGCTTCTGAGATGCGAGACCTTCATAATAGTCTGTAGGTGACTTCTGCCAGCTGACAAAAAGTAACTATCAAAATACCTTGTAGAACGCCTAAAGCCTTCTGTTGCGAATCCGATGATATGAGCTATAACAGGTAGCAGTATTCCTACGACATACACTAACAGGCAGCGATCACTTATTGGAACATTCATATTGTGGATACACCAACCAACATCGAACTCGCACTAGAAGAATGAAAGTCATGTTCCAAGAACTATTCTGATAATGTCCCAAATGAAGTTATACTTTATATCTGAATCAGTGATTTCAGTAAGGAGGATTATTTTACTGAACATTAGGTAAATCAGCTATTATTTACTGACAAATCAGTGTAATGCACCGAGGTTTCACTGCCAGACCAGTGAAATTCACTAGGAAATACTACAGATCATGGTTTATTCTGTGAATACGAGCAGCTAAAGTGATCGGTAAAATTTTACTGATTCAAGTGGAACATTTTCGATTATAGAGTGTAGAGATTCCAAAGTAGATAGTTTTTCAGAACACCACGGTGGGACCACTTAGATGTCATTGGTGAGTCAAATGACATTGAGCAAGTCTATGTTGTATGGAAAGTTAAATAAATGTACATGTCTGAGAGTTAAAACTTGCAAACATTTGTAAATGTAGATGTTAAGAATGTTCACCTCCCGCATTAAATATTGTTATTTTTTACTGTATGACGAACCTAGTATTTTAGTCTTGTGAAGTACCTACATCGGTACTTGTATGAAAACGTCTGTTACAGCCTCTTTTATACCTGTATTCGTGAATTTATAGAAAATCTGTGATCTTTCAACTACGTGCTTAGTGCACCAAACACGCACAAGTCACTCAGCCTAAGATTGGGTATGTAAGATGAGTAATGCAGCGTTTCCTCAATTACATTAACTGTATGGGGTATTATTTTGTTCCGTTACATAATTACCCCTTGAAACAATGCACCACTGCGCTTGTTCTTGATTTCTTGGCATAAACTTTGTAGCATTACAAAAAAATATTTCCTATTTGTAGTCAACCCACTTCTAGCGAATTCGTTGAAAGGAAGCGATATTAAGTCATTTACAATTAATGTGGTGGTATTGACCGTCTTGCAGCAGATGATCAAAGAAAATTCCATTGCAGAATTTGGTATTGTGTCTTTGGTTAAGTATGGCATTACAGATTTCATGTGTGTCAACAAAGGGACACACAAACGCTTTTCTATAATCACCATAATAAAACTGGCAATAGTTTAATGTTGTGAAGGGAGTCTATTCGGGAAATTTGGCAAGTTTTTCTATGCTCTATGTTTTGCTGTAAAAGACAGGTACATTTTAAATTGGTCAAGAGGGGGGGGGGGTGTTTACTTTTAAGTTAACAAAAATAGATCATAAATTTATGTTTAGTAGTTAAATGTATGTAGTTTTGTGTGACAGTTGCATGATGCTGCGGTGGAGGTTACATTTTCAAATGTCAGCAAATATAGAGTTCCTTTTAATAAGATACATAAATTTACCTACTTTCTGTTAAATGTCGACAGTTAAAATACTCTTAAAAATACCATGTTTATATTCTTACCTATGTTTAAAGTACACTGAAGTATCGAATTAAGTATAAAAATTATCACCTGAACTAATTACGATTTAGTAAGATTTGGGTAAACATTTTATGTAATAGTAAGTAGAAACTGAGTGATTAAATGACGATAAGATTCGTAACACAACTTTTAGATCATAGCTGAATAAAGAGCCTACATTGTTACCGATTTCTTTTCATGAGCTTCTTGTTATATTAATTGCTTTCAGTATTATAAGACGATAAAATTAACAAAAGTGGTGCTGCGGTTTTTTAGACATGAGGTTTCTGTTGCTATACAATTTCGAAATAATTCACTTATAGATATTACAAATGCAGGTTCTGGGAATTAACACTTATCTGTTAACGAGTGACTGCACTCTCAAACTAGTAGCTGAAGCTGAAATTTTGGCTCCAACTGGTTGCCGCAAACAAATGGGAGGTGTCAACCGAAGTGACTAAAAAAAAAAGTTTATTGATTAAGTACGCGCGTGAAGAAATTCTACATTCCTAGCCCAGCACAATATGATATTGATGAACAAAATGTGTGTGGCAACTACACAAAATAAACAAAAAGATTGGACCATCAGTCGTTTCGGAGAATAACCATTTTTTTCTCTACAACCGAGCTTTGAAAATGTGGGTTCCCTGTTTAACAATTTATATCACGTGGTTTTTCAAGGAAAGCAGACAAGGTGCACATTACGACACAATAATAGGTGCCAGCAAGTGTCAAAAGTGGCACTTCATGTAAAATGTTTTGCAAATTATAACGCAAATGCATAAACAGTCTGACATACAAACCAGTGTGTGTTAATAGCTTTTGGTAAGAAACTGTCATGTTGAATGTATTTAAGTTTATTTGTTGCAGAAATAAAAGGTAAAAGACTTACATTTTACATAAATGCCAACTGTCCTTTTAAAATTATGGCTTATTATTAAGGACCGAAGCCAAATTTAAAACAGAAAATACACCTGTGGATTTGTCTGGACTACAATGCTAATATATTTAAAAAATATATTTGTGAAATGAAAAAAGTGTTTAGGTCCATTTGAGTTAAGATATTTCTTATTTCTTTTCCAAGTAATGTCGTAAAGAAACTGTTCTAAAGATGTATCATTATGTACCACACAACCAAAATCACTCCCAATATCTCGAGTCTTTTGCAAATAAAAAGATTCATGATGTTACGCTCGTAGTTTCCATGCATACTGTAACTGCACTGTCCAGTCTGCACATGTATGGTTAAACTTAGCCGCATTTTACTTTTGTTTTGATTTACTTGTCATGACTAATAATATTGACTGTCAATAATAATACTAAATCCATTTCCTAGAAACAAAGTCGCATACCAATTTGCTGGCCCTTCGGAAGTAAATTTCCCCAACTCTCGGCTCAACAACTAGGTCAGCACTAGTAACATCCTCTGTGCTGAAAATATCTTCTTCGACTATGGTGGCTGGAATCAACATAAAGACGATGTGGAAGAAAGCAACCAGAGATGAATATTCTATTTCTTTTAGAAACTCGTTAAAAGAGAATGGTGTTGCATCGCATCCAAGAATTTGTAAGCAATCTACAAAACTGTCATGGTACAATCTGACAAGCTGGTCGTAGTTTTCAGACAGCACCTCAAGTGTCGCACTTGTGTAGAGAAATAACAACAAATCCCTGGCGGGAGAGTCGTAACCAGTAACTTGGAAGTCAATGATCTTTAATATTGTAGGATTTACCTTAGGAGAGCCAGGTCTGTACTGAAACATTATGTTGTTCGTCCACAGGTCAAGATGTGTCAAAGTAGCGAAGGGTTCTCTTATTTCCTTGGTAATTGCATTAAAATTTTCCATGCCTTTTGCCATTGCAGTATCGATTCGTTTCTGCAAAAGTTGGCATTCACGAATTCTCTTGAACTTTTCCACTTGACTGTTACTCAGAGGACCAACAGCTACACTGGTCGCTGCCTGCATTGCAGTTGTTCTGAACTCTTCTGGTTTCTTGATCTTGATGGCAACTGCAGTCGCGTGAAAGCGTGCCATCTTGTCGACCACGAGTTTGCAGTGTGCCAGGTCAAGACCGGTGAAGCGATCCCCGCACTCAAATCCTTGGACTTTCAAATTCTCCAGCAGAATGACTGCAGTCTCGTCCACTGGTGCATCTTTACCTTTTGAAGATGTCTTAGCTCCATAGCACTTCGGGAACACATCGAGATACTTGTCTTCTGGAACATTGTTCTCTCTCTGTATTCTCTCGTAGGCGGGGCTGACGAGAAGGTACAAGTCGGTCTCCTTCTGTGTCGTCACTTCGCACTGAAACATTTCTCGTAGTACCGCAGACTTGGGAAGCATCTTTACTGCAAGATGAAGTGTCCTAGGGCCAGGTGTGAGAGATACGTCCACAGCAAGCATGGTACTGCCATAGTTATCTCCTGGTTTGGTCAGAGATTTAACCGAGATGTCTTCAATCCCACTGCCTTCTGCATCGAGAATCGTCTGCAACAGCTCCTTTACGTCCTGTGTAGACAACATATTGCTGCCTGTCGCCATCGCGCTTGTCCTAAAACACCACAGAATATATGCATAATTAATAATGGCAGGAAAAATGACTGACTATAATCATCTTATTGCCAAGTAATGGTTTATACACATTACATGTATATTCAATTTGCTCTCATTTGCCGTACTAATCAGCAATAAGCTAATGTAAAATTTTCATATTTTTATTACTAAAGCTCCAAAAGATAAACCTTATATAATAACTTACAGTGACAATTTTGACAAGTTCTATGTAGGGGAATATTTGAACATATTTTCTTTATGCAATCAATATCCTTCGTTGTATTGCTTCATGGCATATCACTAATATCAGTCATAAAGAAGAACTAGTCATAGAATAGGCGTTTTTCCAGTTTAGCTACTTTCTTTATTGAAAAAGTAGATATTATATGAGATGTCAGGTTTTATAAAACTTTTTAGTGTGTAAGGGATGGGACTTTCAGTAAGTGTGAAGTTATTTAATAAATGAGGAAATTAAACATATCTTTTCAACTATTTTTATTATAATTAACATGTACTATAATGCAAAACTGAGCTGAATTTACAAAGCAAATTTTAATTCTGGAAGGGAAATTAAGTGCGTAATATTATAAAATGTATTAAGTATACTAATATTAAATACGATATATTTATAATAATAGATAATGTATGTGTATACATACAATATTATTTTTAATGTATATAATATATATTATACATATTATATAAAAATTTACCTCTTTAGTTTCAATTTCTGATTTAAAAGTTACTCTGGACATTCAGATCGGTTTTATATAATATGACATATGTAATTTATAATTCAATATACAGATATTTTATATACATATAAACTGCTGAAAAAGAGTTTTGTATCAAAAAAAAAGTTTTGAATGTTCCAATGCTATTACTTAGATGCATTTCTAGAATAATGTTTATGCAATTTTCTAGTATTTTTGCCGGAATGTATGTGTCCTACTTGACCGTAGTTCACTTTTGGCGCGCGGTGCCTGACACTGGCTCTGTGACAGTCGAATGTCAGCTTTTTGTCACTCAGTGATGTGAAGATTCGTAGTAGGAACTTGACTGCAGAAGTGATAGGATCATGCCAAGGCACACAATAACTAGTTTCCATGTGTCAAGATCATTTATCTCGTATAAAGTGGTGTTGTACAGCATACGATTGCTGAATCTGTGGGTGTCTCACAAAGTGATGTATCTAGGATCTGGAGGCTATACGTAGAGACTGATGCTAATAATGATCGACAACGTTCCATTTGCCCTAGGGTCACAATAACTACTAAGTACCGTTATGTGAGAATGAATGCATCCTGGGACAATACCTCGACAGCAAAGGAGATAAGAGATCGTCTCCGAGCAGCTACGGGTACAAGTCTCTGACCAAATCGTGCGCAATCGTCTCGAGTGGCAGGCCTGTGTCCGAAGAGAACCAGGAGATGCCCGTATCGCAACAGACAACATTGGCAGAACCACTTGCAATGGACACTGGATCATCACGAGTCGACAGTTGAAAGATGGTTCAATGTTCTGTTCACCAATATGACGAGCATTAGTTTTAGGCCGGATTGCAGAAGGTTGAGGGTGTGGAGAAGACGATGGGTGGACTGGCAAGGCGTCGTGCTGTGCAAGAAGTCCATGCATACCGAGGTGGAGGAATCCTGGTCTGGGCAGCAATCATGCTTGGACATCGAACGTCTTTCGTTCGTATTGAGGGCACAATGGCAGGTCGGAATTATATCGCATTGTCCTTCAGACTGTCGTGCACCTATTTCCATAGGCATTTGGTGAAATGTTTCTGATGGCGGATGATAATGCCCGCGCACACCATGCAAGAGTCATTGACCAATACTGTCTGCAAGCCGGTATTCAAAGAATGAATTGGCCAGCAGTCAGTCCAGACGTGAACAAGCATGCCTTGGACCTTTTGAAAATTGCAGTTCCAGGATTCCATCGACAACCCAACATTGTACAGGAGCTGATTTGCCGTGTAGACAGAAAGTGACAACTTCCCACAAGTGTGACTGGATAATCTCATCCATGCAATGCCTGCCAGTATATTAAGCCAAAAAAAAAAACAGAGGGGCAATATGCGTGACCTTGGGAGCGCATTTATTTCGAGGTAATGGGCCCGTTGCCCCAGGGTGTGTGTGTGTGTGTCTATATATATATATATATATATATATATATATATATATATATACACACACACACTTGTAGTTACAGAGAGTTTCAGAAAATTTTATTTTTTCTCTTATGTACCATAAAGATAGCCGAAATTTGTAAGGCAGTTACGTAGAGATTATATAGTGTTTTTGGCTCGCTCATGTTTGTAGTAACTGTTAATGCGAAATATTTTCTTTCTCAGCAGTTCATAAATTAAAATATTATATTCAAGGGGGGGGGGGGGGGGTAAAATTAGCGCAGACTGCTTTGTATCACCCTCAGGAAAACTTAGTAGAACGGTTGAATCGTAATACTAAAATTGCCTTATGCAGTTTTCAATCTGAAATTCAACATCACTGGGACGACGTATTACATTTGCTTTTTCTATGTTTTAATAATATAGTACATAGTGCTCTTAAATATGGTCCCTCGGAAGTGTTTTTGGAAAGAATTTGATGCATCCGCTTATAAACGTGTGGTCACTCCGTAGCATTTGTTTGGAGAATGTGATTAACAAAAAATGGAAGAAATATGGGCAGACGTGACCTGTAACTTTATTACGTATCACCAAAAAATGGAACAGAACAGCAATGTACCCTATGAAGATTTAAACTTTAATCCAGGTGAATCAATTTTAGTTGAGACTCATCACCTCAGTTAAAAAAATTGCCTTTTTAAGTGCTAAGCTAGCAGTGTAATGGCGTGGGCCATATAAAATAGTTAGGTTACTTTCGCCAGTGACAGCATTGATTATTGATCCACAGTCTCGTAACAAATGTGAAAAGTTTCATATTTCCCAGTGTAAGTATCATGTACCCACAAATGCCTGGTTATCAGTAAATAAATTAAACAGAGTATGATATAAATAATCTAAAAACTTTTCCATTTTCCATGTACAACTTAAACACTCCTTTTCATAAATTGAAATTTCCATTTTGCCTGAATTAATAATTTACAGCGAATGCTATCGGCACAAAATGGCCGTCCTTTTGATTCAAACACGCTCCGGCAGCTACGTATTTGCATCACAATGCAAAAAAAAAACTCTTCAAAATATTTTTGCAAATGCAAGACAGGAGAATTAGTTAACATTTCATTTAATCTTTGATAGGCGTTTTCTTGTGCCCCATTCCACAAAAAAGGTACATTTTCCATTTTAATTTATTCAATGGTTCTGTAAGGTCAGAAAGATTTGGAATAAATAGACTGTAAAAGGCAACCATTCCTAAAAATCTTTTCACACTTCTTAAATTTCTTGGTTGAGGAAACTAAACAACAGTATTAATTCTCTCCGTATCAGTGCGTAAATTACCCTCGGAAATAATAAACCCTAGCTATCGCACATATTGCTGTGCCCAACTAATTTTTCCTGGGTTCGGAGTCAGATCATCCTTCCTTATCACGTCTAACACTGTTCGCAAATATTTGAGGCGTTCCTCTAATGTGTTACTACAACGTACACGTCATCGGTGTATGTAAATATGAACTCATACAAGTACCTTCCTAACACGTGATTCAGCGCTCGGGATATAAATTGGAGTCCTGAATTTACCCCCAAGGGCAAATGTGTCCACTGGTACAACCCCAAGGGCAAATGTGTATACTGGTACAACCCCAAGGGCAAATGTGTCCACTGGTACAACCCCAAGGGCAAATGTGTCCACTGGTACAACCCCAAGGGCAAATGTGTCCACTGGTACAACCCCAAGGAATACAAAATGTTAACGGCGCTCTACTTTCCAGATGTAATTCAAACCATAGAAAAGGCGAATTCAGATCCAATAAAATAAAATGCTAGACTCTTTGTAATAGTTGGGAAACAGTCTCGATAACAGGTACAGGGTATGAATCTACGGAGAAATTTTTATTAACCTTGCTGTAATCACATATTAACCAATATTGACCTGGATTTTTTTTTCGGTGGCAAAAATAACGGACTCGCTACGGACTAGTGGATTCTTCCACAGGACCTTGTTCTTTTAAATCATAAATTATCTCCTTAAAGACGTCCATTTTGGGAGCATACACACAGTATTGCACACAGGCAACAGTTTCATGATCTCTTCATTTCAAAACAATAGGAATTTCTTTAAAATGCCGTACCTATGATGTAACCTAATCACTATATTCTGATCTTAGATGGTCTAATGCCTATGCTATCTGCTATCTCTCCAGAATGATTTACCAACAGAATTTTTATACATCGGAAGGCTTAACCTGCAACTCTATAACTAAATTTCAAAATTTTCTTGCAACATCAATACATGCATGAGTGCTACCCAAAAAATCAATAGGCCTACCCAATATCTCTTCAAGTGACACATTTTCAAAAACACGGAACAGAACTTTCCATGAAAACTGTTCAATTATAATCTTTATCACTGTTGCAACATTTATAAAATTATTTTGCTGTTGGATGATTCGTACGAAAATAAATTTGACACTGCCTTTTAGGTGTTTCCATTTTATCCACTTTTTACATACAATCGTCAATGGTTAGTTTATTTTATTTGAATTACCAATGCTAACAACTATTGCTGTGTTTGTTAGTTTGTGGCAAATTTTTAAAACTTGCTATTTTCAGGTAACAAGTTGAAAAATATAATTTCTACCAAATTTGCTTCCGCACCCGGCAAAACCCAAAACTTCTGCCGATCTGATGGTTTAATTTGCTAACTGTTGCATTGATTCTCTCGGACGCTAAAATATTTCTAAAATTTTCATGCACTGGTGTGAAATGGTTACTGGAGTACCTGATTGCCGCAAGATAGCTTGACAAAATTCAAGAATGGATATACACTAATTTATTTATAGCTTTCCCTACCACACTCTGAAATGATGCGGGTGATTAAAAAATTATGGCAGCATATAATATTGTCATTTTACAGATACTAAGTGAAACCACTTTAGCTATTTGAACAAGCAATTGTACTATCGTGCTCAAATTTAAACTATGCACTACACAGATTACTCGGCAGATACGGCAATTTAAAAAAAAAACGCTGATTGGATTGGACTCGACGTCTTGTTGACCATCAACGTATCCTTTTCTCACCAGCTCCCGCATCAGGAGAGTCGTCTGCCTTGTAGGTTACCCACACATCGGCAAGCGCTCTCTGCAAGGATTCTTTGCTTAATGTTTGAATTCCTAGCTTGATCACCCCTTTAAACTGACCGCTCGGCGCAGTCTATCTGCGTGTGACTGCTTCTGCCGACACGAGTAAATAGGAATCCGTCTCTGTTTCCTCAGGTAGATGTTCATTTTCGAGAAAAAAAAAGAGACCTCTCATTAGTGTGTCAAAAAGGAATCAATTCAGTCTGGGTTTGCACAATAAATACAAAACATCGTTTAATGAATATATTTTCTCTTTTTCCTGTAGTACAAAAAAATACATAAGTTCCCAATATGGGATTGCAAGTCTGACAAAAAATAGTGTACTAAAAACCCATAACTTTTACTTTCCCTACAAAAGCTTTACATTTTAAATATAAATTAATTATACAAAAGAGTTTGAATTGAATATTAATATAACTTTGATTGTTCTGATTAGAAACACCCCCCTCCCTCTTCCTTATTAAGAGGCCAGGAGGAACAAGAGTTTCTGCCCTTGTAAAGTTCCTGGCCTGTCTCCCCAAACAGAGGAAAACCTAGGCCTTATATACAAAATAGTCGTCACCTTCTAGATAATTTTCCCACGTTCTTGAAGCGGAACACACTCTGGTGACATCTTGGCTGGCCAGCGTCTCGTTGCAATGTCGATGCGCAGGGGAGGGGGAATGACAGCCGGCGAAGATTCGAAGGGGCACACGAG
This sequence comes from Dryococelus australis, assembly GCA_029891345.1. NCBI lineage: Eukaryota > Metazoa > Arthropoda > Insecta > Phasmatodea > Phasmatidae > Dryococelus > Dryococelus australis. Next base: position 119,954,787 of record CM057002.1, read on the forward strand.
CGTGCCGCGTGACACTTGCCATCCAGCAGTCAAGCTGGGCACAGCAGCGAGGTGTCCAGTTTAGTGGGTCCCAACGCACCAAAGATAAGCCGTATTCACGACCCTCGCGTGGTAATAGCCATCCAAGGCGAGGTGAACATAGGCACAAATACATTGTGCAAGGAACCGTCGCAGTATGCATAGGCGCGTCCGGGATCTTGTCAGTTCTCAAGGTCGTCACGCACGGCGTCGAGAGTAACAATAAAATACCAGAGAACAATAGTGTTTCCCAAACAGACAGACAGCTAGTGTATTTTGTTTATTGTTATGATAAAATGAAAAATTTCGCATGTCACATGAATTCGCAAAATTATTGCAAAAAGGGGGATTTTCATACGATATATTTCTGATACAAAACTTTTTTGAGCAGTTAACATGCTTATATATTTATATGAATAGAGTTAAACTGTGGTGGTCTCGTTTGGTCCATGTATAGCAATAAGTACTCCTGTAAACACTGCAAAAGGAAACATACATCCTTAATACCTATATGCATAGCTGATTTGTAATAGTTTCATTGTGTTCTACTACTTTATATTCCAGATTTTTCAAATTTCTACTGATAGATGTAAACTGAGCTAATGATTTTAATACAAAACTTAAAAATATTTTGTACATAAGCACGAATTTCTCTTTGTCCTATTATTAAAAGGGATGCGGTAGGGTTGTAGGCAGACTGCTCTCCTCTCGCCAAGGCGAACTGGATATGGTTCTCGGCAAGATCACCCAGAGTAGATCGATTTGGTTCCTTCCAGGCCATCATTAATCAGAATGTAAGGGCAGGTCATTGACTGGCCAGATTTCAACCATATATGTTTACATTACTGACTCTGGTCGCCATCTTCGAATTCCGTGACCTTGGGAGAAATTTGAAATCTAAATTCTAAAAAATTGAAATTCGAGGAAATCGAAAATTTTGATTTAAAAAAATTGTAAACATCTTGGAGAAATTACATTATTTACCCCGACCATCATCTTGAATTTGCATGACCTTAACCGTGATACCAGGTAACCTGGAAACTGAAAAATTAATAAGAAGCAAACATTTGTCAAATGTTTTTATAATTAGGGATAAACCACATCAATTACCCCAAAAGAAATCTTGGACATCCATTAACTTGACCTTGATCACAGGCAAATAAACACAAAAAAATGCAATAAAAATGCTAAAAAAATTGCAAAAATATAAATAAAACAAAAAAAACTAATATAAGAATTTTCATTAAATGTTATATTTAATTTAAATAATTGAAAATATGAATAATTTGTTACAATTTAGGAAAATATTGGAAACAAAATTACTAAGCCTTACAGGGTTCAGTTCTCGTAAAGATGTCAGAGCACACCCAATTCAAGTTTGGTGACTAGCTGACAACAGAACCCCCAACCCTATATTTCACTGGCTATTTAGTAAGCCCCCCGACCACCCCATGACCTCCAACGAATACATTACGCCGACCCTAATTCACTTCATACCCTACCCACCATTTACTCTCTATAATTCGATCCCCGCCACTATGCTAATGATTTAATGATGGCGTCACACTGTCCGCTCGCGATTGGATGGTATGCATGACATATCAACACATGCAGATAAAAACTATGCGGTTAGTGTCACGACACATGACAACTTTTCGTCTGATGATAGGGCGACGTAATGTTCTCTCTTCCCTGAGCTATTTAGCATTCAATCAGGTAAGTTATACATTTATTTTCAACTCTTCCATTACAGCAGCTTGCGGGATATTTTCAGCCTTGCTCGTAGTTACACTTATTTATTTTCTATCAAAGCAAAAAATCTGCACAGATTTCAATTATCCGTTAGGCTCAGCGAGCCACTGGAGGCTAGCTATCAAGATGAAGTGTTCGTTTAATAATAATATTGCATCCAGCCCATCGTTTACTGCTGTTGGACTGTCTACACTGCTGGTGATGTCATTCGCAAAAAATTAGGTTTAAGTCGTTAAATCTTGGGATGTATGAGGCCAGCTCGGAGGATACGCAATCATTTCATCTGTGCTCTTCTTGGACATAACTCTTTCGATCAATCTATCAATTAATTTTTCAGTCTGTAACTAAAACATTTTTAAAGGAAGTCCGTATACAGCAGATATAACCGTGATGCATACGAGTATGTTCATTAGGAGAACGAAGGCTCTTTAAGCACTTTTGATAACACCTTTACGTGTGGTACAATAATGCTGTCGGGAGGCATAATGATTGGTTGCAGACAGGGCATATTTACAAGAAAAAGCAGTTGTACTAGTGGGATCCCTCTAGTGTGGGCAAGGTCACTTAATAGAATACTGCATGGGGCGCAAGTATTTTATCCCGATGGTGGGAAATTTTCGTTCCAAGACTTATGTGATAGCTTTTACTATGCAATAGTGTTTCAAGAATACAAATACGAATATCACTACGATAGTTGTATGATGCGCAATATAAAATCCCAGATAAATATTTTGTATTACAGATATCCACTGCAAAAAGAATTCACGAATGTGTATTTATGTTAGTACGCCGGGGAAAAAATACCTTTGTCTTTAGCTCATTCAAGAATATAAAAAGGCACAATGACATGAAGGTCCAGGTTCGACACCTGTAGAAAATATACAGTTTACAATACTGATCTATGAAAAAAAAAAACCCACAACATACTGGTGGGACAAGCGGAACATACTGGTGGGACAAGCAGAACATACTGATGAAAAAAAGATACACATCACACTACTGATGGGAAAACCCAAAACATTCCAAGCACCTTTAAAACAAAATGAAAGCCGGCCCACAGGGAAAATTTATAAACAAGGTGTGGAATATTTCGCACGCGAAACGTAAATTCTAGAATTAACATTTATTATGCCGATCACGCCTATATACAGACACATCAAATGTGAAACAATATACAGTAAAAAATTTAAAATCTTTAACCCCTTAAACCAAAGTCAATTTTGTAAAAATCTATGGGAAAAATAAAAACTCACATGTATGTTACAGTGGGGGAAAAAATAGCTTTAATTCGTAAACAACATACACTATGGTTAGTCTGGGAAGGACACTACCAGACGAGATGAATAAACTTGTGATCGACTGGCTGTCACTAACATATCGTCGCTGCCCTGTCCGAAAATATATATTTTAAAATGTGAAATTATATTTCGCCCTCGTGTTATTATACATAAAGGGTTATCTGTTTTACGTTAAAATGTAGCAGGTGGGGTATCCGTACCACGAGGTGTTTTTATAAGGTTGCTAACGATAGACGAGTGAGTCAAAGAGGGAAACTTTTGAGCAATGAGTCTAAAATTATTTTCTGAAATAATCCCATCTAAAAGGACTGTGATATTTTGGAAGTTGTGCAATGAGTATGGGCCCCTACCAACCTGCAAGCTATTATATTCTTCTTGTTTCATATCATAAATTTGATGAGCAGGAGCATGCAGCTAAGTGCGGTCCTGGTTTATTGAAAGATTGACTCCATCCGACTGGTTCCCACAGATTGACTCCTACAGACTCACTCCTACAGATTGATTCCAAATTGACTCCAAAATGATTCCTCCTCTTACAGACCGACTCGAAAATTACTTCAAGATGACCCTTCCTACAGAATGACTCCAAAAGTCTCACAATGACTCCAAAATGACTTCTCCTCTTGTCGCTGGGTCATATGTACATATGTATGCATATCACATCTGAAACATTTATGTGATCGTCGTTCCTGGTCACACTACCAGTTTTTTTACTGAGGCTATCAGTCTCGCCTACAAATTGGAATATTTCAGGCTCTGCATTTGTAAGTGTGTGTTTGGCGTATGAGCAAGTGGGGAAAGTACCACTTTTTTCTTCGGATTTTTAGTGATCTATGGATGCATTAGAATTATGATGAGTAAAGGCTACCTTGTCCAAGGATGTAAGTTTCAAATATAATTTTCTGTCATGATCAAGGAAATAAATATAATGTATGTTTGGATGGAGACGTAAAAAAATGCTTAAATGCCACTAACGAAATATCTTAGTAAGTTTAGCTAGGCAAATTAAATGGACGTGTCGCAACCGTGCAAAGTACTTCGGTGTTTTTCATGAATATGGCGCAAGACAACGATTTTACGAAGTCTACTGTAGAGCTTACCTCTATGGATGTACCTCCACCCACTGCTGGAAAATTACATGGAAAACAATGCTGTTACTGTGCCAAGTCCTTCGGTAAAGGTTGCAATGCTCGTCGCTATGAGAGTCCTTTTCGCGCAATTAAGCATTAGGACAATGACCACATGCAGTTTATGCAAGGTGATACAATGAGGGAACAAATCGAGATTTGCAAGGGTTCGTCTACTGGGAGCCAATAAGTCATGATGCAAATAATTCCTGCATCGATGGGTACTATTTCCGCAGACGATTATGAAGAGACAGTTAATGCTAAAGATGAAATGAGTGCAGTAGAATAGGTTTGTGTGGAATGTACACTTGATGTCGACGAACTTCCAAATACATGGTTGTCGTCCTAATTACTGTTGATGACCATTTGACACCCACAAAGAAAAGTAAAGTTGATATTGATGATGAAACAGGAAGTGAAGACGATCATGAACACAGAATAAAAGAAAATTGCTATGGTGTTAGTGTTGACAATGAAGACGGTTATGGTTTCCTTGATGCGACGTTCCCATACATTTCACCAACGATTTTTTCCGACAAGTGATGCGAGAAGAAGGCAGAAGACACTGAGAATACTAACTACATGTTTACCGAAGACTCGAATAAATTTGTTGATAGAATGAAATATTTGACTGACCTTCAAAAACATGGGTGTAACTTGCACATTGTTGAGATATATTCAATCATTAGTAAACTGAAGGAAAGATGCTACATCGAATGATGTGATGAACTTCTTTCTTCTGAAATTGTAATTACAAAATTATATATTATTATGGAATAATTATTTTTCTTTATTTTTATTTGTCGTATCCTTCTATCGCTCGCAACTTTAAAGTGTCGCTATGAGCACTAGACTTTAAACAGAAAGATCTTCATATAGAATGATAATAAACAGCTAAGTATAAAAAATACATTACTGGATAGTTGATTGCATACAAAACAATACTTCTGTAGACATGTACAAATTTGGAAACATTTGTCGAACGAATGTAATTTCTATAAAGATGTGAGTAATTGGTTGTGCTAAAGCGTGGTGGTGAGGGGTAACAATAAATACTCAATTTCAATGGTAATTTAATAATCTTTAAAATGAAAAATTGCTTTTTTTATAATCAGTCTTATAGTTTTTAATAAAAAATGTCACTTTAATTTATCATGCATATAGGTAAACTGCTGATTGAAAAAGAAATATAAAGAAAAATAGGAATGGAAAATGTAAAGTTTTTTAATGTCTATAAATCTGAGTGACACCACCTCACCTAGCAAATGAATCGAGAAATTAATGCTACCTATGTGTTGAAAATATAATCCATCATGGAGGGCACCGATCGTGCAACATATATTTAAAAACTAAACAAATATGGCTGTCACCTGGTGGGTGAATTAACACACTAGCAACACCTAGGTGTTGAAATCCAACATGGTGGTCGAACGAAAATGAGAGACAAACTCCAGTAATCTATAAACAAATGACGAACGAAAAATACAAGGTGATGGTCTCCAGCAATGGATAAACAAATGACGATCTAAAATATGCTAGGCAGCCTCCAGTAATGTATAATCAAATGACGATCGAAAAATCAAACATGGCAGCTTCCAGTAATGCATAAACAATTGACAATATAAAAAAACAAACATGGCCACCATGATGCCACCCAAGATGGCAGTCGAACAAAGGAGAGAGACAGCCTAACATGACAGAAACCTACCAAGATGGCAGACGAATGAAGGTGACAGCCTACCAATATCGCAGATGCCTACCACGATGGAAGTCGAATGAATGTGAGAGACAGCTTACCAACATGGCCACCAGCCACACCTGCCAACATGCAGTCGGACGAAGATTAGAGACAGCCTACCAACATGGCGGACGCCTACCAAGATGGCGGACGCCTACCAAGATGGCGGAATTGGCAAATGGTGGTAGGTATACCTCTGGAAATGTAATTTTAGATTTTTTAAAAATATTTTAAAATAATTTTTATTTGAGTTTTTATATTTGCCACTTATTTGTTATATATTTTTTTAAAATAAACTTTTTAATGGCGGCCCCCTTATTGGGTTCTCTAGCGCCTGAGCTTCTGTGGCACCCTTATTGGGTTCTCTAACCAGTGAGCTACTGTGGTAACAAAAAACATGAGTTGTTAATGCAAACAGTATTTTCATCTACCGAACACAGAAATTGAAAATCTTATTGCAAACACAGTATATCAATCCGGTCTTAACACATGAGAATTTATATTTTCCCTATAAAATACTACGTACAAGGGGCTATCACTAGGAATGGTCTGTAGCTGCGGTAAACCCCGAGAGTGGCCTTGTCGGCCACCAAGAGTGTAGAGGGACGGTGTTTATGGAGCTGACAAGTACCACATCCATCATCTCCAAGAGTACATGAGCGACTGACGATGGCGCCGAGTGGTATAGCTGAGGTCACTTTCATTCCCTCCACCCCCTCCCCTCGCCAATGTGTGCTTCCCCGGGCTGGCCGCGATCGTCAAAAGTTTTTTGGCACAAAGGCAATATGGCGACAACTGACTAGTTGTGTTCCGATCGGAGGAGACCTGCCTGCCACCCCTTCCCAACCAAACCCTTCAGAGCTGGTCCGACTCCAGAGGTACCTGACCCTGTCCAAGAACCCCTATGCCCCCTACCACCCCTCACCGAAGTGCGAGGTCCTGGGGGTCATTTACCCGAGCTGCATGCTATTCTCATTTCTCACAACTGATTCAAGATGGCGGTGACTGGATACAGGGGTGTAGATGGCTCCCGAGGTCCCTGCACCGCCACGCCACCTCCCACCTCTGCCATCACCAGAGAGCATGTCTTTCCCAAGACGAAGACTGTCTGCCTGCCTAACTGACTCCCTCCACTCGTGCAGCGAAGTCTGGACTCTTCCAAATGTGTTAACTTGTCTTATTTGCAGCGAAATAAAAAAATTTCACAAGTCCCCGCCGATCAAAATTTATATCCCTGAAACTGAATATTACCCGAAATCTTAATCCCCAGATAAAATTCCAGCAAATTTGAAATCTTAATTTAAGAAATTAATTTTAATCCAAAAAACTTAATCCGTTTCCAGCAAACTTACTAAAGTATTTCCAGGAAACTAAGTATATTTTCACACACGAGATATTTTCACTTGCTAAAATTTTTATTTTAAAACAGAAGGATCACCATTTTTCAAACATGCATAATTCCATTTACCTAAAAGTCGTAAATTTTACGATGGAAGACACGACACATGCATACATATTCAAACTTTCAATCCGTTTGTGTGTGTGTGTGTGTGTGTGTGTATATATATATATATATATATATATATATATATATAACATAGAAAAATGGGTATTTGACGTGTAGAGTTGTCAACAACAAAATTTTTTTTACCTATAACAAAAGTTTCAATTCAAAACTTTCCCAAACCAAATTTTTAGATGTGGTATCTGCCATAAAATCTGTATATACTCAAACTTACTTATAAATCGATTTCCCTAGAAAACAAATTTGAATATAATAATAAAGATATAGCACGAACGAAGGTTGAAATGACTTCTATTGGAGCTGCAATTTATCAATTTCCACGATGTTTCAATACATTTAAGCAAAATTTAAAGGAAAATGGTGGCCATTTTGCAATCGCATAACCCATCTTTTAGGATAATACATTCCACTATTAACCAATTATTTACATCGTAAAGAGATATCCCAGACAAATTACTTTATTCCATAAAACCTAGGAATTGGCACAATGAATTATCAGACATAACTTAGTGGGGAAAAACGAAATACGTATTACATACACATGTTTAAAACATAAGACCATTAACACAATTACAGCAAAAAATAGTTTACTCAACATACTGTACTCCTACTAACACAATCGTTTAGTAAACAAAGTCTTTAAAAATTCCCTACAAAACACTCCTCAACCCATCTTTCACTTCTACATTCCTGAAATTAAATTATTATTTATTCGTTCAAATAGAATATTAAGTAAAGACGTATTCCATTAACATACATAGATTTAATCACATGGTGAATTAGTACGCATACCTCTGCAATTAACATACAAATATTAGAACGGAATACATTTTATCGTCATTAATGACACCTGATACTTTTTAAAACACCACATTCACAAATGAACAAGTTAGTTGTCATTCTGACATTGTGATGCGCGCGCGCACACACACTCTCTCTCTCTCGAACCCAGTTTATATCAACCAAGTCTTGCCAGGGATGATATTTTGTTAGTTATGGAAAAAGCGATTAGAGTGCTCACTTCCAGAACTTTTCCTCTGGCATTTTTCAGTATAACAGTATTTCGTGTTAGTAAAAACATAGTTTGTTTTTGATAGATTTCGTAGACTTTTAACTCGTTGCAACATACTTTCAATAGAAAATGCAAGAATTTCTCTCTGTTACGAAATTTTAATTACTTTCCTCTCAAATGTCTCTGGGGAGAAAATATTTTTCTCACCAAAACAAGTTCACTTTTAATAAGGAATAGGAAAAATAAATTTTAAGAAACATTTCTGATTTCTAAACATTAATTTATTGACAAAACTAGGAAACTACGGGATGTTACAAAGCATAGAACATTTTAGACAATTGTTTCAAAATATATACAAATACAGAATTAACCATAAATTTATATACAACATTTTAACACAACCAAGTAGAGGAGGAAACAAAAATCATAGCATCAGTAAGTATAGGGTACTTCACAAACATAGATACCAACAATTTTAATACTGTTTATAGGTTATAGGGTTTTTGTTAGTTTCTTGTTCCTCAAATTAATTCCTGGAAACATACTTTATTCCTTAAATATTTCTGTTTAGTACTCCAATAAGGCTTTTATTTTACAAACCATATGTTATTCCTCAAAAAAGTTTGTATAGTACTCAAATAAGGCTTTCTTAATCCTCAAATCATACTTTATTCATCAAATAGGATTGATTTTTCCACGAACCTAATTAACACTCCAAGAAAATTCAAACTACTTAAATAGTTTGAGGAAGACTTAATATTTCAAATCGATACACATACCTATATAAAATGTTTACTTAAAATAATTACTTTTTTCATTTAAGTAATACGGTTAAGTAAAATGTATTATCATACTTCTCGGGTGTTTACAGATATTACTCCATTCTTAAATGTTGTATAATGAAAACCATCTCTTTTATTCCATAATATTTATTGTTTTTTTTAAACTGCAATAAATATATAAGTTTATTAACAAGTTCATTCGGGTCCTCGGGAAATATGTAATGAGTGTTGTTGATGCCTTCCGCCTTCTTCACAGCATATGTTGAAGGAATGTCTTGTAAAGTATCACTGTCATCCTCACTACTGTCTTCACCTGATGATTCATAGTAAATATCGACATTATTTTGCTTATAAATAGTAGGTGTATAGTTGCCGACACTGCTCTTCGCAGATGGTTGCGGTATGTTATGTCGAAAATCGTTACATTCGCATGCTATTGTATATTACATACAATCCGATTCTCTGTAATTTCTTGTAATTAAATTATTCCCCTCTCCTTATGTGATAGATACTATGTAGTGTAGCCGTTACATTTAATTTCTCAGGAGGAAGTTTATTTTTTTTTTACAGATATTGACATGACGTCTCAAGTTATCCATTCATGCGAACTGACGAAAACAGTATTCACAGTTAAGAATCGCACGAGATGAATTCTTCAAACATTCGCTCCTCTCATGTCTGTGAACATTGTAGGTGAAAGAGAAATTTTCCCACAGTATTTGCAGTGTTGTTTATTCGGTGATGTTTCCATTCCCATCAATGTACATTAAATGAATAATCTTCTGTGTGAGGAGAAAGTTTACTTCCGAATATATATATATATATATATATATATATATATATATATATATATATATATATATATATATATATATATATATATATATATATATATATATATATATATATATATATATATATATTCACATCACAATGTCAGAATGACAACTAACTTGTTTATTTGTGAATGTAGTGTTTTAAAAAGTATCAGGTTTCTTTAACGACAATAAAATTTATTCCGTTCTACTATTTGTATGTTGATTGCAGAGGTATGCATACTAATTCACCATGTGATTAAATCTATGTATGTTAATGGAATACGTCTTTACTTTAGTATTCGAGTAGAATGAATAAATAATAATTTAATTTCAGGAATGTAGAAGGGAGAGATGGGTTTAGAAGTATTTTGTAGGGAATTTTTAAAGACTTTGTTTACTAAACAATTGTGTTAATATGTATGTATGTAATACGAATTTCATTTTTCCCCTCTAAGTTTTATCTGATAATTTGTTATGTCAATTCCTAAGTTGTATGGAATAAAATAATTTGTCTCGGATATCTCTTTACAATGTAAATAATTGGTTGATAGTGGAATGTATTATCTTAAAATATGGGTTATGCGATTGCAAAATGGCCACCATTTGCCTTTAAATTGTGCTTAAATGTATTGAAATATCGTGGAAATTGATATATTCCAGCTCCGATAGAAGTCATTTCAACCTTAGTTCGTGCTATTTCTTTATTATTTCATTCAAATTTGTTTTCTAGGGAAATCGATTTGTAAATAAGTTTGAGTATATACAGATTTTATGGTAGATAGTGTATCTAAAAAATTGGTTTGGGAAAGTATTGGATTGAAACTTTTGTTATAAGTAAATTTTAGTGTCGTAGACAAGTCTACACGTCAAATACGTATTTTTCTCTGCTATACACATATTTTTAAAAACAGACTGAAAGTTTGAATACGTATGCATGTGTCATGTCTTCCATCGTAATAGTTACAACTTAGATAAATGGAACGATATACGTTTGAAAAATGATGATCTTTTAATGTTTTAAAATAAAAATTTTTGCAAGTGAAAATATCTCTTGTATGAAAATATACTTGTTTTCCTGGAAATACTTTTACAAGTTTGCTGGAAACGGATAAAGTTTATTGGATTAAAATTTATTTCTTGGATTAGGATATAAAATTTGTTGGAATTTTATCTGGTGATTAAGATTTCGGGTAATATTTAGATTCAGGGATATAAATTTTGATCGGCGGGTACTTGTGAAATTCTTTTATTTCGCTGCAAATAAGACAAGTTAACACATTTGGAAGAGTCCAGACTTCGCTGCACGAGTGGAGGGAGTCAGTTAGGCAGGCAGACAGTCTTCGTATTGGGAAAAGACATGCCATCTGGTGATGGTGTAGGTGGGGTGGAGGTGCAGGGACCTCAGGAGCCATCTGCACCCCTGTATCCAGTCACCGCCATCTTGAATCAGTTGTGAGAAATGAGAATAGCATGCAGCTCGGGTAAATGACCCCCAGGACCTCGCACTTCGGTGAGGGGTGGTAGGGGGCATAGGGGTTCTTGGACAGGGTCAGGTATCTCCGGAGTCGGACCAGCTCTGAAGGGTTTGGTTGGGAAGGGGTGGCAGGCAGGTCTCCTCCGATTGGAACACAACTAGTCAGTTGTCGCCATATTGCCTTTGTGCCAAAAACAATTGATGATCGCGGTGAGCCCGTGGCAGCACGCACTGGCGCTAGGAGGGGGTGCAGGGACTGAAGTGACCTCAGCTATACCACTCGGCGGCATCGTCAGTCGCTAATGTACTCTTGGAGGAGATAGATGTGGTACTTGTCAGCTCCATAAACACCGTCCCTCTACACTCTTGGCGGCCGATAAGGCCACTCTCGGAAGTTACCCTAACTACGGACCATCTCTAGTGATAACCGCGATTTACGTAGTATGTTATCGGGGAAAATATAAATTTTCGTGTGTTAAGACCGGATCGATATACTGCGTTTGCGATAAGATTTTCAATTTCTGTGTTTGGTTGACGAAAAAACCGTTTGTGTTAACAACTCACGTTTTTTGTTACCAAGTGACGTGAATTTCAGAGATTTAATGGAAATTTCTAGTACATCTCTATAAAGTGTTGCACAATTACAGACTTAAGTACTTCTTCACGTCATCCTAATGTTCCTATGCTTCGACGGAAGTAATTTGGGTTAAAAGTGAATTATTCTGAAAATAGTGAAACTTTAGTTAAAAAATAATCGTTTTGCTGTCTATTGTAGGATAAATGCAGAGTTTTTCTCATAAATTTCAACTCATTTGTCTATCATCTTCGCTACATGTAGATAATCAGGCTCTCCAGACACACAGCTTATAAGACGATGTAATTGCTCTGCTGCAGTCCACATCAAACGGAAGTGTTTTAAAAATCGCTCAAGGTATGTGCGAGAGGCATTAAGTCGTGTACGTGTATTTCTATTATGCTATTGTATCTGGTTTAAATCATATTCACATGCGGAATCATGTTAATGTGTTATTTATTCAAACTGATTAGCTGGATTTCGGTTGATGAGTTTGCACTTGTCGACATCAAATGTTATTCACATTGTCAAAATTCTCTCTTGTGTAAATTACATTTCTAAGCTCGAGACTCACCTTACGTTTAAGAATCGCATAATTCCACTTATTATTATTCATGTAGTCGTTTGAAAATTTCCGATTCGATGTGTGTAATTTATACATAAGTAGAACACACTAAAATTCTTTCATGTTTAATTGCATTCCGAAAACAGATTGTTTAGCTCGTAAATAGCATCTTTCAAAGTCGCCTATTTACCAACTATATCCACCCAAAAAAACATAACATTTACACTTAGTCCACTCTTAGAAATTGAAACACACTGAAATTCTCTGGTGTGTTAAATATAGTCGTAAAAATCGACTATCTACCACCAACATCCCTCCAAACACCTACAAATTATTTTAAAAAATTGCCTTAGCACACTACTGCACTCAACTCTACACCTGTAGTCCATTCCCCACTGGAAGCGACTTTCTCGGAGCCCTGCTAAATATCTACTTGCGGTCCCGTCTCATGTCCTTTCGCCAAATGTAAACAAACATTGCCATGTGACTGCCATATAGCATCTGTCACAATAAATGTTTACATGCCATTGTGTGTGTACATGTGTTCGTATATTTTCGCTACACCTAAAAGTAAACATTGAAATGTGACTTCTACTTTTATACCTGTCAAATGTGTTGTTTACTATTTACAGCTTTTCAAAGAATTCTGTCATATTCCAAAAACCATTCCGTATGAATATTCACAGTTTAGGCCTCCAACAATATTTAGATCAGCTTTATGACTTTTGAAAATGTCTGAATTGATGACAGTTCTTACGGTTATTTAACATTAGTATATTTGTTTTCTATGTCATAGCACAATACATGTAATGCACATTAGTATTTTGCCACGACTGTGTTTAACACTGTTACAACTGCGGGGTAATGAACTATAGTATTTAAATTTTTGTTATTAATATGTGTTGGGTTATTTCTTTAAGCGGACGGCCTCAGTTCGAATAACGAAGGAATAATCAGTCCAACGAAAAAGACCTTAAAATCAAGCACACAACTCGTGTAGCGCTTTTTTTGTCATACTGACTTAACAAAATTTTGTGATGAACATGCACACAAATAAGCCTACTATAACTTTTATTCCACTCATATTTATATGTATTGCTACTTACTGTGTATTAGGTTTATTGAAATTTATTGGGGCTGGGCTTGGTTATTTTGTTGGGATTGGTGGTAAATCACATTACACAACTGTGTTACAAACACCTAGGGCAACGGTACAACACTGTGATAAATAAACATATGTGGATGCAAATAAATTACTTCGCCATAAAAACGGTTCACATTTAAAACGTATAAATAGTTCACATCAAATATTTGAAATCACACACACACGCACAGATCCATCGTAACAATCACCACACAGCCACGCAATGCTATTTCACATGCAGCGGTTAATGAAACATCTTAACTGTATATTTATTACTGCCATGGAAATGCATATTTATCACAACATCGTAACTTGCTTAGGTAGGTTTAAAAAAAAAACACATCTACAAACGTGATGTTATAATTTGAAGCATTTTTCGGAGCGAGTATAATTTATGCTTCGTTCGGTAACAAAGCAACACGTCATGTCACGTCATGGCTCGCCATGTCTGCCAAACTTAACTTTGTTTCTGCCCCACCATCATATCTAAATATATTAAAATAAGTATTCAAACAATAAAATTTCTTTTCAGTTGTAAATTACAAATTCAAAGATCGTTATTTTGCTGTAATAAGTATGAAATATGCTACAATTGAAAACATGAATAATATTCTAGCTTACTAGCGAAGTGAAACTTCCCGAGTGTGAAAGAGACTAAAATAGAGATAGCTACAAGCCTCACTCAACAGACACTTGCTTTCTCACGCGATAAAACAACGCCATACCATTACGGCCTACTCACAATATTTTCCACTGTTATTTTAAACTGAAAAATTGAGATATATTTCCATCGGGGCCAACCAAATATTTAAATAGGCACCGTTTAATTTGCAAATAGTATACTAAAAAACGATGTTAAAATAATATTTTAACTGGGAACTATTTCTTACCGGACATTCCCAACACGTCGCTGTTCTCGCTGTTGTTAAGTCATACTTAAAAATAAATAAATATGAAAAGTTATAGAAGATAATAAGGTAAGTTTCATTTATTCAATAATACAGTACTCTAAAGTTAACCACAATGTTATATATTTGTGGGGTACAGGTTATTGAAAAAGCAGGTTGGAATGTTATGCCTAGAGTGTTTTTTCAAAGGTTGATTTTTATAAGTCGCTTCCAATCGGGAATGGACTATATAAGATTGCAACCCACCACTCTGGTCAATCGCCTCCAGGACATCACACCATCAACATCGGACAGAGCTCCTGATACCCCCTCCCCCAAAAAAAGAAAGAAAGAAAATCAAGAAAAGAAATTAACCCATTCAATAAATGAAATCCTTTCAATAAATTTAACCCTTTCAGTAAATTTAACCCTTTCCATTTTTCATCGGATTAAGAAATTTTTAACCGAATTAACATCGGATCAAGAATTTTTTGATCATATTATAATCAGATTAAGGATTACCCCTTTTTAAATCAACCCTTTGATATTAAATTGATAATCCGATCAAGAATTTTTTGATCATATTATAATCAGATTAAGGAATACCCCTTTTTAAATCAACCCTTTGATATTAAATTGATAATCCGATTAATAAAAAATGGGGTGAAACGCTCCCGCCCCTACTGCTCGTAAGAAATGCCCGAAGTTATCTTTTACGTCATGAAACACAGTAATATAGTGTATACAGCTAAGCACGAATAACGGTATCCTAAGGTTATATGCACCTCTTCCCAGCCCCAAAGACACCGCATTCAGTTTAAGTATACAGCTCTAAAATGATCACTCTGTTTAATAAATGTTTGTTGTTATTACAACCTCATAAATTTTCCAGGCTAATTAAAAACCTGCCAGTAATTCAGTAGCGACCAACCTGGATGTAAGTAAGTAGCTCCACTCTTCTCTGTAGTACGTAGATTAGAGAAATGTTTCCTTGTACAATTGTTGGTATTATAGTCACGTTGGCATCTTATCACTCGTAAGGAGCTTTGTCAATAATGTTCAACGTAAACCAGACTACGTGCCCAATCTTTTCTTCACAAATCTCAACCGTGAAAACTAAATAAAGGATAACACCGTCTTGAGCTCCAACAGGCAAACAGGTGCTAAATCGTTGAGAGTACTCAGGACATACCTTTTTCCTTTAGCATGGTTTCCGATTCTGTCCTAGACTCTATGGTGTCTACAGAAATCACAAAATAACACCTAAAAGTAAGCGGATTTAGGCCACTAGTAGGTTGTGGTCCTCTTCTTCATTGGCACATTTGCATCGCCAGAATCAGGTGCCGTTTTACAACTGCATTTTAATCCATTGCAAAACGATTGGTATAATTTATTTTCAAAATGACACACATTTATCAGTTTGTGTAATGTTTGTTTTGAATGAAGATGGTGCTCCGCAGTAGAGTGAAAATGTTTCTTCTCGACTTGCATATTTTAAATGGGGCGGTGAAAGTGGGAGGCTTGCGCCAGCTTCGGCTCGACTCGGCAGACCTCGGCAATCCAATCAGATGGCAAGTAGTGTGCCTTTGAAGAGAGTGTTCTAGTGTTTTCGCCAGTGGCAGTCTCGCAATCACTTCAACTGAGGATATTATCGGCCAAGAGTAGCCAATAGCATGAAATGCCCCTACCCACACTTTGTGGTAGAAATTATTTTTAAAATACTTGATTGCCTGAAGCATAACTATTCCAGAGTTTGAATCTCGGGAGATCTATTATGCGTATCTCTCTCCACGGTTTCCTTGTGGCTCCAAATCTCCGGCACCTATTCATTCTTTCGTTTCATTTCATGCACGTTTATTCGTATTTATCTCCACTTAAAGCTTCTTTACAAAGGGTAGGCCTATCCCGCCACTCGGAAAGACTCAACATATTCAATGTCCGCGGAAAAAAAAAAAAAAAAAAAATTAACGGTTTCAATTCTCAAACTAAGGTAACCAACCCGTTTCTCAAATCAGGCGATTGCTTGAAACTTTGTTGTAGTTACGTATGAGCATATACACTCTCAGAGATTCACGTAGGAACACCGCTGGAAAATATTCAGAAACTCGAGTCGGTATTCAAACAGTGAGCCCCCGGTTGCCTCAGATATTGCTCTAACTTTTAAATTCCTCGAATACAGCTGGTGTTTAGTATTATTTCTACGTTCCAAAAGCAGCTTCTTTAATAGGGCAGGTTGGGATGCAAGATACTAGGATGTGTAACGAGGAGCAGTTCGGAAAAGTGTTTCTGTTCTCTCATTCCTGTTGGACGTAGACTATATTGCGTATGGTGGTGGCCATGTTGGATTTTCTTAACTAGTTCATTATCTTGAACTTAGTGATCTTAAACCCTAACATTCATGACAGTCGCCAAAAAAAAACTTAAAATTATATTTAATTGTATAATAAAATACATTTCAATAAAATTGCAATGAAATTAATTTCAATATACTATTTTGGATTGGTAACTTATTTTGTAAAAATTAAAAGAAACTAAGGGTGTTACAAAATAAATTGATATCACTATAAATAAAAACAATAAACTGATATTTTTATTTAACTGTGTGTGTACCTACATCGACCATGTTAAGTGCTGCTCCGGTTACGTTGGATGTTCCGACAGTGACCTAGACCTCCCAATGTTACTGAACCCAAAAATTCCACAAAAATACTGGAAAAATAGAAATACGCATTAACATCAGATAATGTATATCTGAATATAAAATGTTTCATAAAATTCATTTTTAATATTTAATACGTGGTTGATATATCCTCCCTGTATTGAATGCCATAGTAAATGCAATATTGTAATTGTCATATTCACCCGATTAAAAATTCTATATAGGGACTATGTTCAGCAATATACACAGATGTAAAAATAATGTTAATTGTGATAAGTTAACTGCCTAAATTTACTATACAGGTTGATCTGCCTGGTGCCAACCCCACCCTTCTTCCGGAATGGTTGCAGACAACGAAATGCGGTTTTCGCTAACTAAAATTATGTATGCGGCAAGCAATTTACCACTAAGTGACTATTCATAACATGTGTATGGAAACTCCATTGTTTGTTGATCAGCCGAGTCTCACATGTTCTTTTACACTATGAGAGGAATTCAAGTACTGGCCAACCAGTGCTATCACACAAGTATAGGGTGCTGTATGCTGTGTGTGTTAAATGATGCTAGATACGACCAGACATCATGGCCAGTACAACAGAACACCCGCCCTATGAACCGACTGAAACTAAACCATCACCAAGAGAGACGACACTGCTACACACCGAGGGGGGGGGGGGTTGTGTGTGTGTGTGTGTGTGTATATATATATATATAATTATGTTCATCTTTTTTCGTCTAACATAACGTACAGCACTCGAAGCTCATGCAACATGCATTTATTGGTGTGTGTGTATATGTAGACCGCAGTACGTTATGTTAGACGAAAAATGTTCCATTGTAAAGTGTGGGAACGATAAGGACATCACAGCTATACACCAAGGCAAACAGATCTAAAATTACAATGTAAAGGAAAATAGCTATAAGCACTTTCCAACTACCGCAATCACATCGTATACAAGAATCGGCATGCTGTACGGTGTGTCACGCAAGTGCTGAGTGCTGTGTACGCTGTGTGTGTTAAACAATGCTAGACAAGATCAAGCTGCTCCAGTCAGTACAACAGAACGACCTCCTTACGAACCGACTGAATTGAAACCATCACATTCAGAGTGCAGCCTTCACTCACGACACTGGCAGCGGAACACATCAGACCAAACCATCGTTGTGCGATCAACCAACATCGTGAGAAACTGTAAGACAGCCCAGGTGGTCGACCAGCAGCACAGGCAAGTCGAAGGGATGGCACAGAACACTAGCCAAGAGAGGTCTTATCATTTTGACGTGAATACGTCTTTGAATTTGATACCATAGTGGGAAGCAATCCAGAAAATCCAATGAAAACAAAATCGGGGGATACAGTTTGGCATTGCAGCTCCGAATCTATCGCCTACATTCAAAATTCAATTACACCACTCGATTATCAATGGATCAAACAATATGTTTCTTTGTGAGGACTGCGTAGCATATCGTTAGAAAAGGATTGGGGGAGGGGGGGTTCGTTGCAATTATGAGTTCGTTTCGCCGTGCCCAGCAGCTCTCGTGAAGATCAATCGATTGCACTTATGAGTTGCATTGCAATTATGAGTTTGTTTCGCTATGTCACATAACTTCCGCATAGTATAAATTTCGTCTAGGAGAAGCTACGATGCTCGTTTAAGTTCCAAATGATAGCTCTCATGAAGTACAATCGGTTGCATGTATAAAAACATTAGTGTGGCGTGGTTATGGTAAAATTGTATGCGTCTAGTGTAAAGAATTAAGACAAATTAACACGATTTCGGCCTATACTCGTCAAAAAGCCAAGTCGAAATACAAGAGTTGTATATGGTTGGAAAGAGCATATCAAAAACAATCCAGTGATATCCATAAAACCTCATATCATTGAGTGAAGCGGTGCTGGGAATGTAAATAAAACATCAAGGCGTTCGAGCGCATCAACAGACATATTCATGAAAAACCAATGGCCATGTCCCCAACTTGGCTACACCCAATTTTTTTCTTTCAAACTGTAAAATTGCCTAAAAAACTGAGGATGTTTCTGCAATTTTTTAAAAATTTTCTGAAAAAATTGTGATTTGTTTTTGTTCTAAGCAGTAGATTTTGTTCGATATGGTGGTCAAAAGTCAAGGTCAAATTCGCATGAAATCATCCCAGGTCAGGTCAAGGTCGTATGATGGTGTCGATGTCCTCGCATGTTCCGTTGTTGCACATCTCCTCCTTGCTCAGTGTGAGCAGGGATAAATCATGTTGAAAGGAGCATTCAGCAGATGAGATGTGTGTCCCAAATTACAGGTTGATTTATTATTCATTCCCTTAGGAACTCACAAAGGACAGAGACATCCGAGAGAGATGTGTACCTGTGGGACAAGAGCAGCTGACGATTTCGTGGCAGGTGCCATCGTTCTCACATGGGTTCTGCTGACAGTCATCAACGTTGAGCTCGCAGTTCTGTCCCTGGGAGCCCTTGGTGCGGTGGCAGAGGTAGAAGCCAATGTGCTCTCGCACTGGTCGATCTCCTCCTGGCAGTCTTACAAAAATATCGGTAGAGTGCACTCTAGCACTTGTGATCTCGTCCCGGTAGTAGCAATTAATGTAGCTATCTTGGTAGTAGCAGTGGTGGCTGTTGACGATGTCCCTATATGTTCCGTGGTTACACAGCTCCTCCTCGCTCAATGTGAGTGGCTATGCTGGACTTTTATGCCACTTAATTTTTTCATGTATGGAATGGTTTTATATGTTGCGCGAGGTTATCCCGACCGGCGTTAAAACCTAATTATGTTTATTGCGACCTTTAGCCCACATAGTCGAACCATACTGTTGCAGACTCTCTGTGCTACCATTTTGGAACACGAGTCAAACCGACTTGAAAAGTTGGAATGAACAAGCGAGTAAGACGCGGTGCACACCGGAGCAATATGATAGGTGTAAAGGGCTTGCCCTGAGACGCATACCATTCTCCAACCGACTTGGCTACTAACATGCATGCCGGAGGGGGCACAAAACTGCGAAGGTGCTCACGCTTGCGTAGCGGGATTTGGGGGCTCGCCAATAAGAAAAAAAAAATTGGCTCTAGCAGTAATTTGTATTTCTTCTCTAGAGTAAACCCCGAGCACTCCTTAGTGCTGGGGCCTCCAGCGAACCTAGTCTTCAGCAGCCCTCGCGGCTACTCCCTGCCATAACAGTCGTCTACACCCATCAAAAACAAATATACCTTGCTACTTTAACTTCTTTTATCTCTTCCAGACACCTGCAATTAGGCAGCTTTAGTTAAGTAGTTAAATATTCAGTTTTCTAGTTCACTTTCCCTCTGGTTTAGGGCCAGGTCGCCTACACCTGGTTAATGTAGTTTACCTACAGGACTCCGTCTGCTTGGTAGGAGATAGCACGAGTCACTGTGTTTATTGAGTCCTCAATAAATACAGCTTTGTTCTCTATCCTAACGCTTTCATTTCTAGAGTAACCTCTACTTTGCCTGCTAGGAATAAGTCACACTGTGCACTACCGACAGAAGCCAGGTACTTTTGTAAGTCAGAACTAGCTTTACTGAGGCTGGGGACCTCCGGTCTGGTAACACACCCATTAGACAGCCACCTGTTGTTTCCTACTACCTCGAGCAACCAGATGCTGGAGGGATGGAACAGAGGAGCCACAGCCACTAGGAATACCTTCCACCAAGGAGAGACAGGATATCTAGGTTATATCCCCTACCAGAGCACCTGGGTGCTGGAGGCGGTATTGGCCTGGGTATTGCAGCCTGGCCTTGGCTGGATATCACATCCAGCAGTAGCATTGGTGGGTCACACGGCTCATCGTCCCTGATCTGCCAGCTAATGTGGGGCATCAGTGGGGACTCTTACAGAGTTTGTGCCATGAACCGGACCTACACTATTATAGGGAATAGTTTCTCGTCCGGAATGCACAATGTATCTTGTTCAGCGGCGAGCCAAACTCTCTGACTTATAAGATGAGGCACGGTCGACGGCGTAGGGAACAAAAGACTGCTCATCTAGCTGCCAAGCAACGGAATACCTTAGCCCCTCCTACACAGGAAAGACAGGTTGAATGGGGCCGCGCCACCTCACTGAGATTACGGGCAGTCTTGACTGTCCACGTGGTACGATATATATATTTTTTCCACCGTTCGTCCGAACTAGTCATGACCATCACCTTGTGTTAAGGGTCTAGTATACAGAACTGAAATTAGGTATGGACAAGCCAATCCTAGATTCTGGAGTCAAGAGTCAGCAGCCTGACACTTCGAGTACGGTATGAGACAACTCTGTACAACATAATCTAACCCAAGGACTGCAGCACAGGCTTCATTCGGCCATTAACAACCCACCTTACTAACCGACCCAAGACCTTCAGAGTTAGTCAGGTTACCTAACACCTCCAATTAGCTACCAATAACTGTGGTTTTTGCATACTTTAAATAGGGTAATATGGTGAGATTTGAAAACGTTAAGAAAAAGTGAACGATACGTTAATAAGAAGTATGCTATAAAGGTATTTCACTGTAGTTGGTGAAGTGGTGAGATGGGCTTTCAAGACAACCTTGTCTAAATACAGACATAATCAAAAATTCTAAATTTGGCATACTTTTGGTTTCCAAAATATTTCTTTCGAACCTTCTTTCTGTTCACTTAATGTTTTCGTTAGACTTGAGATGATTTAGTATGATGGTGTCATATCTTATATACCTAAAAGTAAGAGATGCTCTTAAACAACAGAATTGCAATGAAGATATTCATTTTCTTTGGAAAAAACTAACCAACAATAAAAAAATTAATAAAAGTAACAATGAACTTAAAAAGTTACAATTGTTTATCTACTAAAATTAACACTGACAGTACACAACAATATATACACACACACAATGGTTTCAAAGACCACGATCTATATTAATAAAAAGAGACATACATATATTGTAATTATACACCATGTAATATTTTGGAGGAAAATGTAAAAAAGTTTTGTATGTACCCACACCAAGAATATTTTAGGCATAAAATATTTAATGTGATGAACAAATGTTTGTACACCAATCTCAAGACTCAGAGCAAGAAAAAATTATTCATTTTGTGTGTATGTGCAGTTATTTCTTAGGCCAAAAGTTTGATGGTTTTCGAAATGCTTAAGATGATACAATCATGCACCTACAGAAACATTAAAACTGCAACAAATGTACGTCGCAGAAACTGCCTGGCTGCGATGGTCAAACACAACATGTTAGATGCATCACAATTTATGTTGCATTACTCCTTAATGTTCTCTTGGCATGCAAGGCTGCTGCTTGCTAGACGACATGTATAACATAAATCAGCTGAATGAGGGAACCACAAAAAATACAGGAAATATGAATAGTTATGAACAACTTGTTTACACGTATACATTGTACATGTTTCACTACACAATACAGTCAAGGAAACCGTGTACACAATATGGAATGTAATTGGTCAAACCCTTTGAGTTCCATGACTGAGGCACTGTAATATACGTGTTCTCAAACACACCATCAAATACTTGCTTAATTTTAAAGATGGCAAATCTCCATGTTTCTCATCTTCACATGATCAGCTGCTGCCCATACATCAGTCATCAGTGTTTACTTAACACTTATGTGTTTGACTGAAGAGAAAAGGCAACACCAATAGAATAATATCTAGACTTAAGCACTAACAATAATCCTATATCCTTCCCATACACCACACAGACTGGTGTAAAGGAAGTAGACCAAGAAACATCTTTAAGAAGGCACATACAGTCTGAAGAGACTGTAACCACACGCTAGGCACTGGCAAGCACAGCACACTGACGAAGGCGGCTTAAGTCGTGCTGTCCCTGAGCCAGGCTGAGCCCACACTACACATGCCCATCCACTCGCAACTAATCAAAGTCTACAGTTTTGCTCTTGGGTGGGCAGTCGACGGTTGCACAGCAGTCAACACCCAGTCTTGTGTCGGAACGGGTGGACTCGGCACTAGTGGCCGCCCCTTCGCTGTCCTGCCTCAGACTGAGCAGCACCGAGAAGCGCGGTATAGGTATAGCCCCTGGTCCGCAGTCCTGCCAACACACCCAATAAAATATACATTAGACCAGTGTAAATCTTTGATAGTATAGTCAAAGTCAAAAGTTTAGTATTTGATTGCACTTCACCATTAAATTTACTAGTCACATTATGCAGAGCTTTAAATCATCAAAATATATACAAGAAAAAACGTGTGCACATTGAACGCATGTTATTACCGGTAGATAATATATAAAATGACAGGAATTCAAGTCCGCACAGTGTAGTACTCATTGACACGCACACACACGCGCACACATAAAAGGACGACACATTTTTCACGTGATTGCACAATCTCAACGTTCCTCCCTGACTAAGCCAGTTTCATCAGGCAAATTGTGTAACAGAGTGGAAAGAATGTGAGAAAGAGAGAGAGCATGTTTGCATGAGTGTGTGCATGCATGTGTGCACGCGCGCTGGTCGACCAGTACTACACTGTGAGCACTTGAATTCCTGTCCTTTTATGTACTATTTTTTAGTGATGTCAAAATACCAAACAATCCGAGATTCCGATACCTACCTTGATTCTTGGCTCGATTCCTACTCTCGATTCAGCAAGGAAATAAATTAATGGTATGACGTGAGCCCAATTAGATTGACTTGGCACGTAGGTAGAGGATTTTGTCCGCTACAACAAAAGTGGGGTAGTTTGGTTTAGATAGACGGCGTGTTCGGTCTATGCCGGATTGGAGATTCCACAGGCGTGCTTCGTTGGTCCAGAAGTTGAGGTTGTCCCAGACGAGTCGCACTTCAGTACCGGTCAGACACCCTTTTACCACAGGGTGACATGTAGAATGTATGCGGATACAAGGTGGCACGTCAATTACCAGAACCGGAGCAGGCGGGAATGCTTAACGACTAAGTTCGGTGGCGCGGTTCTGTTCCACCTGCCTGACTCTCCTGCATAGGACATGGTAGTGCGATCCACGGTTTGAGAGCAGAGTGAGCCAGGAATTGTTCCCTACATTTTCTACCACTCCTCTTCTCGTGAGGCATAGGACAAACAGTTTGACAGCATACGTGATGCTCTTAGACAGGAAAGTCTGACAGTGAAACCCAATAGTGATTTGCCGGCATAAGCTCGATAAGAGTCCGCACTAATCACCCACAGTATGTGGGCTGATCAGGGATGTGGAGCCGTGGGAACCGCCAAGTCTCTACTGGTTGTGCATTCGCACACAGTTGAACGACAAAACTTCAGGCTACGGTCACTGTGCACTAACTTAGTGTGAATGGTAAGAAATAACCTGAGCCTGTCGCCCCTCCGGTGTGAAGGTGTTTCTCCCCCACGAGCAATGACTTAGTGCTAATGTGTGACTGGGAAGAAACTGGTAGCCGTCTACTATGTATGTCTTCTGACGTGCAGACACCTGAAAGGGTTCCACAATCAGGCTAACTCGGTTTAAACAAATCTCCCAGTTCCTGTCGGCAGTGTACGGCATATTCTGTCTCCATCCGTTAATACAAACAAATACCCTGGCAATGAAAAACAGAAAGGTTGAGAACAATGAGTGTTTATTGAATGTTACATGTGACCTGTGCTACATCCTACCAAACTGTGGAGGGATTAAGGTAACGGCAGTTCCAGGTGTAGGCGACCTGGTTCTAAGTTAAAAGGGGAATAGCTGGTTCTATACGAATTCAAATTAGTTAAAAGTTGAACTGCTAAGTAAAAGTGAAGTTAAATGTGAATGTTCGTGTTCGTTG
The DNA here is from genome assembly GCA_029891345.1 of Dryococelus australis. Taxonomy (NCBI): domain Eukaryota; kingdom Metazoa; phylum Arthropoda; class Insecta; order Phasmatodea; family Phasmatidae; genus Dryococelus; species Dryococelus australis. The sequence continues at coordinate 119,979,934 of CM057002.1, forward strand.
GTCGTCGAGACATAGTAAGTAGCCTCTGGGGCATACATGAGGTTTCCAAGATCTTTGGAGGTCGCAGCACTGAGTCAGTGCTGGATGTCGCGAGAGAGGATGCGTAAGAATGATTTTCGAGCTCGGCAGCGTTTGAACCTATATAGTGGAAGCTTGTAGGCTGCTGGTGCGGGCTGCAGGGAGGGCGTGATGTCCTTCTACCCTGGTTGGCGTGGGAATACTCTGGTCAGCATTTCTGCATTGGGCCTCGTCGTCAGTGCTCAGCCTTGCCCAAGGTCTGGGCAGCTTGCAGGCTCTCAGTGCGGAATGTGAGGGGGGGGAGGGGTGAGAGGGCGCATGCCTGCCAGGTTGCATATCCTTCAGGTGAAAAGAATTTGTTCATAAGTTGTGGCAGTGCAGAGGAGTGACACATGAGGGTCCTGCACCCCGACTGCACGGGTTCCTACCCGTAAGGCAGGATGTTTCTCTGCTGGTGCGAGACAAGGGAGTTGCGGAAGACGACCGCTCTCCACCTTGCCCGCGGATGCATCCTGTCGTGGGGCCGGGTCATTGGAGGCATCGACGGTCTCGATGTCCAGGTCCGCGACGAGGCAGTGGTAGGGAGAGCTCTCGACCTCCACTGCGGGTGTTGCTCCAGCTGAGGGGTAGTGGGAGGCATTTATGATCTCGGTACCTGCTGTGACAGTGAAAGGGAGCTGCGGATTACCACGCTCAACCTCGGCTATGGGTGGTGTGTCTCGTCGTAGGGCCAGGTAGTTGGAGGTGTTAATGGTCTCGACGTCTAGGTCCTGTGGCGAGGCAGTGCAAGGGAAAGGGGTCTCGACCTCGACTGCAGAAGTTGCACCAGGTGTCGGGTAGTAGGAGGTATCGACGGTCTCAATGCCTTCTGTATCAGTGGCTGATTGAGCGAGCGGCAGAATGGATCTATCATCCTCAATGGCGCTAATGGGTTGCGGGCTCACTATGAGTTCGCTGTCCGGTGGTCTAGTGGCGGCCACTGGGCTCTAATCTAGAGTGTATACCGTTAGTCTTGTGGCAGGTAGCACTTCCTCGTCGAAGCTTGAGATCACCTTCGTAGAAGGTGGCACGACCTTGATCTCAGGCAGTAGAGTTGTACTAGGTGGAGTGGTAGGCGCTCGAGTTGGTTCTACCCCTCCTCACCGATGGTGCTTCTGACCTTTCGCTGATGCGACTCGATCAGCGAGGTGTCTGGTTGCTTTCTCTGTCTTGTGGGCTCCGCCATGATATTTCGGAGCAGCTCGGGATAGCTTTGTCGCATCAGGTTGCGACTGTCAGCCTAGCTGCATGGCGTCGAGGGCATTGATATGACGCTAACTGCGCCTCGGCGTGTTTCTACGTCCGGTCTCCATGGTGGAACGTAGCTGGGCGCCCGTTCAGCGTCGATGGGTCTCGCCTCATGTCACTTCATGAGTGATGGTTCGAGTTCTGGAGCTGCCCTTCGAGTTGGCAGTTCGTCCTCACTGTCGGAGTCCCCCGATATTTCCCCTATGGCGTCGTGGTATTCAATCTGTGGCATATCCCCTGGATATGGTCTTATTTGGCCTTGGATGGCCTTTCGGATCCGTCCTCCAACGTCTTTGGCCCAGTAAACATTGTCTTGTTTGCCGACAATACGATACGGTCCGTCCCATTTGTCAGCCAGGCCAGCGCTGAATTCGTTACTGGCCTTGCTAAGGGGATGTGTCCTGTGATATACGGCTTCACCGTGGTTGAATTTTTGTGTACCCGTCTTCAGTTGTGGGTACTTTTTTCGGATATACTCATCCTGGGCCTTCTGGGCAGTGGTAGTACGGGCTAGCCAGATGTCTTCTGACTGAGGCATATTGGTTGGTTCGCTTTCCCACTGCCAGTCGCCTGGTCGGCGTGGGGTCTGTCCCAGGAGTGTACTTGGGCTTCGTTCGTTCAACGACGTAGGGCAAACAATATGGTTGAGATATGCTTATCCCAGTGACGGTGGTCGTTCCCCACACTCATACAAAGGGACTTCTTGATTTCTTGGTTCCTTCATTCAGTGTGGTTGGCTTGAGGGTGATACGGAGGAGTAGTCCATGTTTCGACTCCCCATCACTGGCATACTGACTGCCATTGGCGACTCTTGCACTGGGTGCCATTGTCAGTCAGTATAGCCTTAGGGTATCCCCAACGTTCAAATATTTCTGCCTCCATCTTTCGCACAATTGGGGTGGTTTCCCGGCTAGGTAGAGGGAAGGCCTCCACCCACCTGGAGAATTGGTTGGTAACTACCAGTAGGTAGCAGTTTCCCTTTGTACTACGTGGGTATGGTCCCATCAGATCAGTGGCTATATGTGTCCACGCCGTCTTGGGTTTCCTTGGTCGTGCTGTAGGAGGGGGAACTGGGTAGGCTTTGCTGCAGCAGCACGTTACACAGTTGCTGACGTACTGTCTGACGTCACGTCTCATCCTGTCCCAGCTATATCAGATCCCGATGACCAGTAGGGTCTCTCAAGTACCCGGGAGTCCAGCTTGAGGGTGATGGTGGTGGTGGTGGTGGTGGTGGTGGTGGTGGTGGCAGATATCAGCTCGCAGTTGTTGTGGAACCCCGATTTTCCAACCTGCGTTGGGGTGGCCACTCCGTGTCCAATAACGTCATCCCTTGCTTCGAAGCGCTGTGGCTGTTCATGCAGTAGTCTGCGAACATCGGGGTCCTCCTGCTGGCTTATCGTGATTTGGTGTTGGGTGATCTGCAATTGTAGGAGATGGATTTGTTCGTTAGGACTTTGTTCTACTTGGAGATGGGGGGACATCTTCTCCTCTTCTGTTTTCTCCTCCAGTGTCAGGAAGCAGGACAGAGCACCTGGCAGGTCATTCGTATTGGCTGAACAGTGCTGTACTTCAAAGTCGAATTCGGTGAGAAACATGTCCCACCATCCGAGCTTGGCTTTGCTATTCCTCGACTCGTGTAGTCATTGGAGGGCTTTTGAGTCTGTATGCAAGATGAAATGTTGCCCTTCTAAGTAGTACCGTTATCTCCGCACTGCTCAGATGACCACCAGGAATTTCTGCTCATTAATATGATAGTGCTGCTCCGTGTCGTTGAGGCAACCGCTATCACATGTGGTTGGTCGATGTCTTGCTGATAGAGGACTACACCTAGTCCGTTTTGGCACGCGTCTGTTTGCAGGATAAGGGGTTGGTACCCTTGCGGACGATGTAGCTGTTGTATATTGCAGAAGTTAGTCTTTAAGGTCACGGAATGCCTGTTACTGCTCCGGTCCCCATCGTCACCAGGTGTCTTCCTCTAGAAGCGGGTGAAGTGGTACCATGTGTTGTGTAATATTTGGCACGAAGTCGCGTAGCAAGTTGCACAAACCCAGGTACCGTCGTAGTTGTTGCTTGTTTGTTTGTTTGTCGGCCTATTCGATGGCACGTATTGAGTTCTGCTGTGGTAAGTTTCCCTCGGGTGAGACGACATGTCCTAGATAGTCGATGGATGGCTTGTCGAAGTAGCTCTTCGACAGCTTGCAAGTCATCCCGTGGAGTTCCAAGTATTCCAGTACTCACTGTAGATGTTCGAGGTGCACCTCCCAGCTATTCAAATAGATGATTACATCGTCGAGGTAGGCAAAGCAAAACTCTCCAATGTAACCTGTCAGTACCTCTGCGGACATCAGGAGTTGGAAGGTAGCAGGAGCGTTCTTCAATCCGAACGGCATTACCCTAAATCGGAGGGTTTCACCCTCGGGTATGGTAAATGCAGTGTATTTGAGGCTATCGGGATCCAGTGCACGTTCAACTAATTCGTCTATAGTTGTGGGTTTAGCCATGAGGACCTTCCTCAGGCTACGCAGTAGCATCCTGCCAATCGATCAGACGGCTGTTGCTTCCGGGACCTGGGAAACATGCATTGAAACATCTGCTCGTTTCGATGGATAAATATTTCGGCCTCGTCTTCTGGTACCTGGGTCTGGCTATAAAACTGGATTGTCAACCGCACTAACACCTCCTCGCCACTGAAATCAGATGCGATGCGGTTGCAGAACTGCTTTCAGTCCATGAGGAACTCACCGTATCTCTCCCACCATGTTAACACTAAGCCTTTCAGGTGTAACTGAGCCCTGTCTACCCAGTGTTTCGTTGGTAAATCAGTATCCCGGAATTCTTTTACATACTCGTGTGACGGCCACCGGGTCCTCATGTGCCTGCAAAATCGGTAATCTGAATATCACCATCTCTTCTGGTTGCCAGGTGCTGTCCCGGGTTGGATATAAATCCTAAATGGCTTTGATCAACGGAAGTGGGAGACATGTTTCTTTCTATATATCTCACACTGGTATGCCATCCCTGGCAACGAGACGCACTCGTCGGGCAATCCTATGCATAGGTGATCGTAGGATTCACTGCACGTGGTGCATTGGATATGGTTTATGCCTCAGCCGGGACAGGTCATTTCATTACAAAAAATGGTTGGGTTTTTGACAACAGAGTTCACATCGGTATTCGAGGCCTTCTGTATCCCGGACCTCATCTGACCAGCCTAGGCATATGTGGTGGTAGGTCTTCGAGCAATAGGTGCACTTTATCCATAGTGAGCCGATACCTGGACATTCGGTATGGCTACCCTTCGGGTCTTGTTTGTCTCCTTCATAGTCACGATTTATGCCCGAGGCAGCACTGATCACGGAAGTTGAAATATCTATGGTTTTTGGGCACCACTGGGTTTTTATTGGACTGCTCGAAGTCCGCTGGGTTATCCCAGGTGTCTCTTAGGCGTCTGGGTCAGGTGACCTAGTTCGGCCTTTCACTTAACAAACAGTTACTTAGTGTGACGCCCCACGTTGGGCACCAGAAAATCACTTGACACATGTCCAATTGACTAAGGCTGGATCACGGACGTCGTGGCTTTAGTTGCGCTGTAGGTCAAAGGGGCATCTAGGGTTTTCGGCAAGGGTCACTTCCAGCTGGATATGGCGACGGGGCACATGCCCTTACGAATGGGAACAAAGTTATCTATACTTCTTTTAACTAGTCCCTTATGTTGGCCAACCCTTGTACTGGTACTACGTTGGATGACTACCGGCGACTGGCGGGAGGTGCTGGCGGTGTTACACTTACTGACGTCTTGAGAACTAGTGATGGCTGGCTGCAGACAGTGGCATTGGAGATTCCCAGGAGTCCCTCGGTCTCGTTCACCACACCACTCAGTGAGGGGGGGGGGGGGGGGGGGAACGTGTGACATCCCCCTGGTGTGTAGTCGGTGTGGTGGTAGCAACCCTCTAGTCATCTCTCGGCCTTCGCGCATCTTCGGTGGCGCTCGGGCATGCCCTGAGGCGGCTGATGGCTTGTCGGCTATCAGTGTGGTGGAGGGGTGACGAGGCACTGGCTTGCGCTGGCAGGCCGTGATGTCCCTGTACAGGTTGGCGGTGGGTTTGACTCTCATGTTGTTAGCAGTACGCATACTGGGTTGAAGTGAGATTGAGTCATAATCGTAATTAAATAGTAGTATAAGCAGCATGCGTCTAGTTTTGTTGTGTCATACACAAGTTTTTCAGTTCAGGAGTTAAAAATTAGTTTTTTTTATTTTGTTGTGTGGCTTAGTGTGTATGTAAATAAGTAGCCTCTGTTGGTTAAAACATTGTCAGGAGTTATTTGCATTAGATAAAATGTCACATAAGTATGTGAACAATGAGAATCATGCCAGATGGTGGCTGCAGTAGTCCCTGTCCATTCTCTTGGCCTGGGCGACCAGCTAGAGGGATAAAAAGATCCAAAAATAAACCAAGTGACTGCTTTCTTAGTCTGTGATAAATATTTCCTGTGCAGTTTGAAATACATCGGACCCACCTTTTTTTACACAGTTCCCTTATTTTTAACTGTATCTAACTTATTTGGTTCCATTTTCAGTTTTTACTGTATAAATTTCCCCCTTTTGACAAAATCCCACATTTTGCAACAATTTTTCCTGGCCCATTGAATAGTATAAAAAGGGATATTCAGAGTAGAGATTTCCTAAAGTTAAATACCGGTGTGACCCATATTCGAAGGCAACCTTTGCAGAGAAAAAAAAATGACACATGCTGCTCAACCTACTAATTAACCACGATTACGACTCATCGCTAAATGTTCCTACTTCCACCGCTACAGAAGAACAGAAAATTTTCAACATGAATTCTCGGCCGCCTCTTCTACCAGGCAACAAATACTTATGAGGGATTCTCCTCACCTGAAGGTTACGCAACCCAGCAGGCACGCCGCCCCCCTTCACCCTACTGAGAGCCAATAAGCCGCCCACCACCGGGCCAGACCGAGCGCCACTGAAGAGGCACGAGGCAGAAATGCTGACCAGAGTTTTTGACTCCTACGCCAACCAGGGCAGGATGCTCACCTTCCCCGCAGTCCGTGCCGGCAGCCTACAAGCTTCACCTAAGTCCGGATGCTGCCGGGCTCGGGCAGTCATTCTTTCGCATACTCTCTCGTGACATCCCAGAGCATCAATTCATGTGCTGGAACCTCCGGAGATCTTGTAAGCTTCAAATACACCCCCAGCGGCTACTTGCCACGTCTCTAAAACCAGCGAACACGTACGTACATATTTAACTTCATTTTGTTTCTTATAAACACCTTTTACTTACCTCAGTTTAACTTTAACTAACTTTGTATTCCTCTAGAACCAGCTATTCCCCTTTGAACTTAGAACCAGGCTACCTACACCTGGAACCACAGTTACCTTCAGCTCTCCACGGTATGATAGGAGGTAGCACGGGTCACATGTTTATTGAGTCTTCAATAAACACCCATTGTTCACTACCCTTCTGCTTTTCATTTACAGAGTACTTGTCTGCATTGACGGTCAGGGACAGAGTACGACGTGCACCGCCAACAGGATCCTAGAGATTATTGATTAGACGGCTACCTGTGTCTTCCCAACCCCCGAGCACTAAGTCAATGCTGGTGGGGAGAAACACCTGCCCCAACCACTAGAAACACCTTCCTACATGGAGGGGCTACAAGCTCACGTTATCTCTCACTTTGAGCACTACGTTAGAGCTGAAGTGACCTTAGCCTGGGGTTTGCCGCCCAACCCAGTGCGAATGCACAACCAGTAGAGGCTTGGTGGCCCACACGACTCCATATCCCTGATCAGCCCGCATGCGTGGGGGATCACTGGGGACGCCTATCGAGCTCGTGCCGGCAAGTCACTATTAGGTTACACTGTGATTACCGTTCCTGTCTAAGTGAATTACGTAGGCTGTCAGACGATTGTGCTCTATGCCTTATAAGGTGAGGAGTGGCAATAGGTATAGAGAACAATACTTAGCTCACACTGCTATCAAACCGTGCATAGTATTACCACATCCTATGCAGGACAGGCAGGTGGAACGGGACAGCGCTGCCCAACTTAAGACGCCAAGCAGTAGCGCCTGCTTCGGTAACAGTAATCTTCTTGTCGCCTTGCTTTCGCGTTCACCCTCCGTGCCACCCAGTGGTAAGAGGGTTTCTAAACCATACGGAGACAAGATACGGCTGCGCAAACCCAAACTTCTAGAGCTGTGAAACCTATGACTGGAATCGCCGCTTCGGAGTAGACCGAGCTCGCCACTATTGGGTGAAACCCACACCAACCACAACACCCGTGACAACAGCATAAGTAAGCAATCGTCAACACCCGTCGCCTCGTACCCTATAACGAGAGTAAACCACCCCGCTTTTTATCTAGCGGAAAAATCCTCGACATACGCGTCAGTCAGACTTAACCGGAAACACGTCAATATTTAGGTTGAGAAATACAGATGCGACCCTGACATACTTGTGGGTAAATACAATACCTGTGGCCCAGTGAGGACAGGGTTGGGCTGATCCTCCTCTTCTTCATGGTGTACCGGTAGGTGTGGAGCAGGGCACTGTGGGCTGATGGGGAAGCCCCCAGGCATACTAGCCCCCGGTGGGAACACCAGTGGCGGCTCCACCATCTGCAACACCACACACTCACTTAACATAAACCTGCAGCTTGCTCAACAACACACCGAGCCACACCACACACACCAATAACACCAACCTGACAGCAGCACATCTGGTACTAGTGATGGTTCATTTGTGAATGATTACTTCAAAATGTACTAATAAATGAGAGAACAAAACCATACAATTTGTATAATACGAAATGAATCAATTCTTTCGTTTTGAGTCGATTTAAAAGAAGAACATGAGCAGCAAGAACATTAAAGTTGGAGAGGATAAAAGAATCAAAGTCTGACTTGTTCTTAAAATAATCTGAAGTCAAGAGCATTCAGAACTTGTACGAAAGATGGGAAGAGAGGGGATGGCCTTCACAACAAGCACTGTGTTTGTGTTATGACGCGTGCCAGGTAAACGGACAGTTGGCACGGTCACCAAGCACACGTGTTTCGTGTCTATTCAATTATTTTCCGCTTAGTGCCAGTTACCCTGACGGGGCATGTTGGTTGGCGGCTAGGCACAATTCTCTACTGTCGGTTAGTTTGTGGACAATTGCCTTGTTTGAGGGGTTTCCCACTGTGGGTTTGATTACGGAGGTAAAGAACTGGCGGGAGGTGTCGGGGATACCTGGCTTACTTATGTTATCCTCGGCCGAAGATTGTGCTGCTGGTATCTGCTGGCTGGAACTGGAGGTGCGGACAAGTGGCTGTAGGATGATGATACCATGCTGGTGAACACGATATCGTAGGTTCCAGGCGGCTGACTCCAGACTCCAAAAACTGGGGTTGAAAACCCAGTGTCTCACCTCTGTACCGTACATCAGTCCTTGTACGATGGAATGGTACTCTTGGACAATACGTCTGTATGGCGGAAAGTACATGTATGTATAAACAGGAGAGGTAGGCCTTTCTAATTAGCGGGTTAAAGCGGCGCTGTCCCGTTCAGCTTGTCTACTCAAAGTAGGAGGAGCTAATAAACACTGCCGCTTGGTGGCGATGTAGGTTGTCCTTTGCTCCTCTCTCCTTGAGCCGTGCCTTTCTCTTAAAGGCATAGAGATTATACGACCACTTAACAACCAATGCTGTGCAACGCGGACGCGAGACAGATCACTACTATCTATACAATCTAGATTAGGACTATGGATCCCCATCAGGAATCCACCAGTCTAACACACACTCTGCATTCAACTTACACCTGTTTTAGATCTCCGGGAATAAAACAGCATAGCCCCGACCACTAGTAACTCATCCAACCAGGGAGAGACAGTACTCTTGAGTTCTATCCCTACTGGAGCACCTAGGTGCTGGCGGGAATATTTGCTCGAGGGATACGGCCTGGCCTTGGTAGCGATATACACACAGTAGTGGCAGGAAGGCGGTCCATATGGCTCAACGCTTCTGGTCAGTCCGCTGGTGGCGGGGGACCTTCTGGAGCACCGAGATCGTGCCGGCAGCCACTGCTGGCAGAACACTAATATAGGGATTTGTCTCACGTCTGTGGTACAAAGTCTATACTGTTCAGCGGCGTCATAACCTATATTATGCCTTTTAGGAAAGGACACAGCTCAGAGAGTGAGGAGCAAAGGACAGCCTAACTTATTGCCAAGCAGCAGTCTGTATTAGCCCCTCCTAATTTGAGTAGGCATGCAGAATGAGACCGCGCTGCTTTAACCCACATATTAGAGAGACCGGCCTCTCATGTATATAAGTACATTGGTTCTACTCCACATGTACATGTTCACCGAGAGTACCATCCCATCTTTCACGGACTGGTAGACGAGATCGAGGTGCGACACGGGATTTCAAAACCCCAGGTTTTGGAGTCCAGAAGCAGCGGCCTGGAACCTACGGTACTGTGTTGGCCAGCATGGTATCACTGACCTACAGCCAGATGTCTGCACCTCCAGTTCCAGCCAGCAGCGACCAGCAGCATCGCCTTCGGCCGAAGACAGTATAAGAAAGCCAGGTATCCCTGTCACCTCCCACCAGACAATTACTGCCGTAATCAAACCCACAGTAGGAAATAGTGTAAGCCAGGTAGCTATCCGCAAACCCATAGCCAAGCTGAATATAGAGAACTTTATACGTAGCCGTCAAACTACGTGCCCCATCAAGGTAACGGGCATTAAGTGGAAACTGAATCAATAGACCCGTACCGCCGCATGTTTGATCTAATGCCATGAAAACCGTGCCAACTACTACTTAACCCGGCACGCGTCAAGGTGAAAGGTTATTTGACCATATGGATGTTAACACTCTTAATGTAAATGACAGCTACGTAGCTATCCTGAGCTATCACAAAACCCATGTATTTAATGGACAGTCTTGTTTGAATCGACACCACTTATCCACAATGTTTGCAGGATGTTGGCCATCCCATCCTGATCCACGAAGCGAAAGCTCTTGAATGAGATGCTTGGCAAACAACATTGTTGGAGCCAGCCAGCCCAGTGGATCAAAGATCCTTGCTAAATCCGAGAGAAAGGCAGGTTTTCTGTAACAGTTTGCGCATTGTATGAAAATTAATCGGAAGAGGGATTACATGAAAGCCCAATACCTTCACCATAGAAAAACTTTATCAAAGGAAAGAGAGTAAGGATGTTGCAAAGTCTTTCTCAAGAAGTCCTAACAAAACTTCTAGTCAATTGCTCAACTTGAAACTGCCACCTGCCAATAATTTAGCCAATTCTTTTTGCAGCTTAACTACCTGGCCCCAGTAACTACAACATATACATGTCTTCAAGGTACGGAAAATGTGCTCTCTCCATCAGCAGCAAGCTGATGCAGTACACGTACTGCTAAGTAGGAAGAAGCTGACAATCCGTAAGTTACAGTTTATAATTTATAGTCTTTAAAAGGATCCTCAGGTGACTACCTCCAAACAATACGCTGGTAATTTTGGCGGCATTGATGAACTGTAATTTACCGGGACATCTGCTTTATGTAACCAGAGAAAACAACTGGATGACAGCAAAAGCGCAGTACAAGTCATATTATGTCCGCCTGTAGCTAAGGAGCGGAAGAAGCATATCACTGAGACTAACACCACTGCTGAATTTCGCTGAGCCATTTAAAACAACACTACGTTTGTTACGGTACTATTAGATTTACTGACACCATGATGAGGAAGGTAGTATACATCATGACCACCAGGATGGGGAGAATCAACTAATTCCATACGGCCACTGTCCAACTAGTCATGCATAAAAACCACATAGTCATCACGGAGAGTAGACTGTTTTTCCAAGTGGTGCTACAGGGATTCAAGACATCGCACAGCATGAGCTTGAGATTCACCAAAATTGGGGCTGGACTCAAGAGGAAAAATATACATCGCATAGTCACTTACCCTTAGTGGGATTTACCGTTAGAGGGTAAAGGACGAGGTACTTCCCCCCCCCCCCCCCCCCTGACCGACAGTGAAGCCATGGTCGTTGCTTGAACTGAGGTTTTCCTGGTGCACAAGTTGTTGGCCTTGGCCACGCGAGTGGGTGCCCTTGTTGGAATATAAGCTGGTGTGATCTTAAGGGCCCTGACTACCCTCGTAACGTTAGTTGGCTGGACAAAGGTAGGTGTCTTCTTCAGCAGCGTAGGAGGCAGCGGAGATACTGTGTGTGGTACATACCAGAGGTGGTTAGTGTTATGGCGAATTTAATACTACTAAAATTAAATTGCCATTAGTGGACTGTATAACAAATTTCAGCAAGAAAACGACTGACTGGTGGTAGCTGCACACAACTCAAATCACCACCATGATATCCAACACGAAACTGCTTTTCTTCTTCCTGTAGCTCAGGACCTCCAACCTTTGAGACAGCTTTGACAAATGAAGAATGCGCACCAAGGCAGGTGTACGGGAAATTTAAAATGAGTTTCACACAAGTATCAAGGGGTCAGTAAAATAAACTATATAAAGTTTTGCTGTTAAATTACTGCTGATCTAAACTTCTATTCACTTCTATTCAATCCATATTTACAAAGTCACAAGCCCAAACAATTAGAGTAGAGCTTGCTGAGCTGGTGGCTGACCCTTTTTGACATGCAGTCTCCTCTTTCTTCCAGGAGTATACCTGATTGTCAACTGGACCGCTTTCCCTTCGTACCCCAGCCTGAGCTAACCCTAGTTTGGCAGCTTTTCCCTGCCCAGCCCTATAATGAGGCATAAGGTGTTGGGGATAACCCATTGGGTTGATAATGGGTGGTCAGTAAGGGGTCGAGACTGCCTGATAGAATATGGGATGCAGAGGTCAGGTGAGATGGTACGCCTGTAATACTAGTCTTCAACCCAGAGACTTGGCGTGCGGAATGTGGCGATTTGACCCAAGTTCCAAGTTGGAGGTTAATGTAGACAGCAAAGGGTGTTCCCTCTCGTGGCTCCCTGGAGCATGGAACATCGCGATCTGACCCAGGTGTCACTAAGAGCAGGACTACTGTAGGGAGTTGGACTATAGTTTCCAAGGAAGAAACCTGACACACGGAACATCGCAGTCTGACCCAGGCACTTACTGGAAAGTCGGTAGTCCAAGAGACAACTGCTCTAATGAAGCTCAGGAAAGCAAGCTCCCTAAGCTGCACTTCGAGACAGCTATCAAGAGGAGAGAAAAGGAGCAAGGCGTCTGCTCGTGACTAACCCTAAAAGAGTCTTACTAGGACAGGTGACGAACTGGAGAGAGAAAGGACAAGGTGCAGTAATACAGAGTGCTGGAGAGACAACTCTAACAAGTCCGACGCGAATGTATGACACAAAAAAATCAGATCAATACCAGATCAATTTGGCCCCGAATGGACCAAAATGTTACGTACGATTTGATCCCCAAACCGGAGGACCAACGAACAACAAAAGTACATAACAGTTGTTGTTTCCATGTCCTTTAATTATGTACAACACATGAGCAAGCAACAACATGACCCGGTCATGGTGGCCATCTAGCTGCGACTGTTTGATTTTAGTACAAGAACGATTCAAGTCACTGTAGCTTAAGATTTGTTCAATAACACAACTATTTACACAGAATACCTGGGAATCCAAAAAAATATGTATGTACATTATTTATGCTTGCAAAACTGCACAATACACTGCGGCATGCGAAATAGTGTACTTTGATTCAACATCAAAGTAAATAATATTTAACTGTTTCAAGATAAAAATCTCAACATTCCACAGCCCTGGCAATACATACATACATAAAAAATAAATATTTAAGTAAAGGTAACAAGTATGCTGCTAGGATACCAATAATGTATGAAAGGACAAGTACTCATAGTCTAGTACTTGTTAACAAGAGTGCACACACACACAAATACATACACAAAAGAGGACACATTTGTCGTTCTTGTGTGTGTGCATACATGCACGGGTGTGTGGATTTGTGTTGTGTGTACATGTGGGGTGAGGCACAAGACTGTCAGACTCACGAGAGGCTGGTGTGGGAAGGCTGGGAGGGAGGACTGCGGACTGGAGCCACGCCTCTGCTGGGTCACGTAGTCGTGGAAAGCTGCGAGGCTGCACACAACATGATTCTGCTGCACCAACTCTGCAACACACACGTTCACGCCCATCACACACTTTGTCTCCTACAAATGCATACATATCACTATAACCTGTTCTCCACAAAGTTAGCAACTATAAAATCTGTCTTTGGAAATCACCCCTGCAAGAAATATAAATCAGAATGTCACTGATTCGACTCCATTTTTTATGACATTCTCTCTTTAAAGATCCATCTTTGAGGAACGGTGAACAATTGTTATAAAATATTAGAAATTTACAGGAAACCAGTTTAAAAACAAATTACTGTGCTGATGCAAATCCCTATTCTCAAAATTTTGATGTGTGACGTCTAATGGGGTAAAGACTTGCGTGCAAGTACACAAGTTTTTGTATGGATACTGAATCGGGCGCACACTGTATGCGAGGTTCTAGTCCTGGCGGGGAACTGGGGCTCACCCATTGTACAGGACTGGGCTGGTAGCTTTGCGGCAGGGCACAAAGTCTGGTACTGACAGTGTAATCTTGTGTTTTGAGGCCTCGTGCCGGGATTGACATACCTGGACGATATATTGGGTGGCTGGATGAACCAGCAGCGGGTGCGTAAGCAGTAGGTGTGGCAGTGGTGCCACGTTGAACTGAAGGAGGTGCAGATCTCAGTACTGATGAGACAAGATATGCTATAGCTAGGGGCAAGATTTTGTGGTGTTATTTTAAGGCAAATTTTGTTTTTAAAACACCTGATTTCTGTGTTATCGGTTTTATTACGAAAGTCTTACAAACTTAAACATCATAGATAAAATTGTGCGTTATTAGAGCCAACATTGTACTGGGTTATTTTAATGCAAATTTTATTATTAAAATTTTTCGATAATTAATATTTATATGCATATTTCCATTAAAACTTTATACAAAGTTTATGCAATTACATAAACAAGAGAAAACAATTTATTTGAAAAAAGGTAATGCAGAGCATTAACATAGGTTAAGAAATAACTTTTTGCAAGTTTCGTTTCTTCGTAACTTGAATGTTGAGGTTTCTAAATAGTGTGGATTTTTTTGTTACAGTCTTACACGAATGGCTTGGATATAGTTCTACAGAGAGAAAAAAAATTCAATACTGGAAGCAAAAATATCCTTACATTTGCTTTTACAATTTTACTAATATCACGAAAGGATAATTTCTCATCCATATGGTACATATTCAATATTTACTGAGGTTATTCACTCAGCCTAAATGACAACAGTTTAAAATTAATATTTTTTCTTCCCATCATCTGAAAACTTAAATTATTCTTATTATAACTCACTTTACGCTTTTTTGGATCAGACTGTTGGCCATGGTGTCACAGATAAAATCATATACTTGACTAAATTTCACTTATTTTTGTTTTAATTAAAATTCTGGTGTTTGGCAGTGTATTAACTTGCATTTTGGCGTTATTTCGGCTCTATCGCTATTTACCGTATAATCTTAGCTCTGGCTATAGCCTCTGTAGATCGCTGCTCTGGCCGATTAAGGTTTGCGGCAAGCCACAGGTGGATTCCAGAGCCGACTCATACAGGTTCAATAAACAGATTCTTCGGTACTTCAGGCTCAACTGGGTCTTGCAGATGTCGTAATTCCTGTGCTCGTTCTCTATGGTTGAGTTTAGCTAATGAAATCAGCAAGTCAGTGGTTAACTCCTGCAGACGATCAGAGGCCAGTAATATTGTTTTTACCCTCTCCTTTGGCCCACGGCACTTGGAGTAAGTCATGGGAATGAATATACACCCTTTAAGTCGGTAAGGCTAAGCAGGCATCCTTGTGTTGATTACAGTAGGTCAGCCACGTGTGGGCAGTTGACTGAGCGGTTTCCCTATTCCAACACCTGGCGCAAAAGCGCAGTACATGTTGCAAGTCGGCCTTTGCCGTTGACGGTCACTGCGTGGGTGTTTGTCTCAGCCGAGTATTCCTAGTTCAAGGAACACTTCCTTTTCTTGGCATTAAGGTGCAATGGAAAAGAATGTGAGCACCAAACCAACAAGTTGGTCAGAAAGCAATGTACATGTGTGGGCTCTACCTTTCTAACTAGTGTAGCTAGAATGGGCGGCCATGCTAAGTATGTGTCAGTGGAAACAATGTGTTTCTGGCTCCAACTAATAATTTCCCGGATCACCTGCATCGACCTTGAGTCCGCAAAGTCAACTAGGATGATGCAAGTTTACAGGAAATGTGGTACTCAGGATTGTAGCAAAAACACACATATTATTTCCTTGTAAGGGAAATAACCTGTGATGACATACTACCTCCTAACATCAGTAAGAGTAATTGCTGGGAAGCTAGCTACATTAAAACTGCCGGTAGAGGCAACCGGTACTGACTGATAAGGAAAGGGTAGTCTTGTGCCATAAGAACGACGAACTAGCTATCGCAGAATAATATTGTCCAGATGGGGCTGCTTTGTCTAGTGGGTAGACAACAAAATGGCGTAAACTGGCACAGTGCTAGGGTGAACTAAGCAAGGATGTGTCAGGGAAAGTCCCAAGTTTGACTTAAGGAAATTGGAGTATCCTTCTGGCACGGAATAGCAGTGAAAGAAAGGAAGGTAACCGAGGAAATGCTAATATCCGTAACGGCTAGTGCGTGTTCAGTATCTGAGCAATGGGTGCTGGACGACTGAAGACTGGTGTCAGAATCAATTCGTGTAGCTCCTTTTATACTAAAATCAGGCTGCTACTTGATGCTGGTTGGCTGGCATCTCATCATTGGAGTGGGGTGGTAGCAGAGCAAGGGGGTGGCGAAAAGTATAGCTCGCTGATGTGACGTCACAAGCCAGCTGGAGAGTGAAGAAAAGAACAAACGAAGAATCCTACTAGAGGCACTATCTAGTGGTGGATAAAAGTACTCACTGCTCTAGATGTATAGTAGGGTAGGCCGGTGAATAAAACAATCTACTCTGTCTACAATGTCCATCCTAAATGGTGAACAGTACAAACTCTCGTGGCGAGAAAATTGCAACATTAACTTCCAGACTCAAAAGGCAAAGACTAGGTGAAGGGATGTGTTAGAGTTGTTTAGTCACCATTGTTGCAAAAAGCGTCATGCGTCAATTTAATTGATTAAATTTCTGAAGTTAGGATGCTGATTCCCCTCCGGAGATTCAATAAGTCAAGAATCACCTTTGTAATCTGATGAGCGTTGAACAAGTTTGCCTGGGTTTTTAATATAAAGGAAAGGAATATGAAAAAAATTTGAAAAAACGCTGCAGTACATTTTGCCCCTACAAAACGTTTATTTACAAAATAAAAAATACATAACATATAATAACAGATTGAAACAAAATTCCACATGGCCAAGAATATGCATGTTGCCAGTAGTACCAACTAATATCCGATACAACCAAATTTGATCAAGTTCCATCTTCATCTTCTTACGTGAATACATAGGCGCATTTCCAAAAACACTAATTACAGCAGTATTGTCTGCCTTGCCCTCATGAACTGGAAAAGTCTTCCAACAGATTATCCTGTTTGGATCAATCTCACTAATATCCTTTGGTGCAGGCTCCTTCTCGACATGAGACCTTCTGAAGAAACACATTTCCAACAAACCACTGCCAGCTTTAGCAGTTATTCCTTGAAGACCAAAATGGTACAAAAGACACCAAAATATAACTCTCTTCTATATCAAGGATCTTAACTGTCCAAGACCTATCATCTTTATTGACATCCTTAGTAAAAGACACAATATTACGATAAACCTTCCTCGGTAGTAACCAGAAGAACGAATTCGCCTCCGATTCATGTCAGGATGAAATCTGCAAAAACACAATCAGTACTGTTAATAATCGTAAAAATTAATATAGTATGCAAAAAGGAATTAAACTATTAATACAACACAGATACATACCTCAAAATAAGGTAAGAACACAAAAAACAGAAAAATCCAGGTTCAATCCGCACCTACTACTTAACCTACTTGCTCGGCATTTAACATGCGAATGGTGAAATTACACAGCAGCGCTCCAATCTCTAAACGTAGCTGGTGAGAGTGTTCCTGATGTCGTCGTGCTGTAGTTTCCTAACGTGGCGGTGCATTGTGCTGGATACTGATGCTGGGAGACTAAGCAGGACAGAGAGGATTTAGTCCTGAGAAGGACTGAGGATAGGATTCCGTAATGCACTTCTTCTGTATTGAGCAGGAGGTAGGTTTGGCAGGAACCTTCGTAGAAGAGAGCGCCTGGCTAACACGTTGCCGAGTGGTCAGAACCAGTATCCTACAAGAGCCTGCTGGAAGACTGATGAGAAAATCTCTAAGGGGTGAAAGACAGTTACTTCTTATATACTCCTCCTAGACGGCAGTCCGCCGCTGACTGGCCGTGTCATGAGGGCAAGGGGTGGTTGAGCAGCGAGAGGTAGTGAAAGCATGACTTGTCTATCTGACAACACCGGCCGGCTGATGATGGGAAACAAGAGACATACAATTATACTACTAACGGTATCTAGTGGTGCATAAATGAACTCCTTGTACAGGTACGGTGGTCCGGTGAATAATAAAAGCTAAGGATGAGAGTACAATCGCAGCTCATGGGGACAGCTAAAATGGGAAAATAAAATTCTACCCTAACAATGCTAATCTCGGGATGGAGCTGAGGTCGCCCGCTACCAACAATGGGGAAACGCATCATGTGCAGTAAATGAGGGAAAAGTGTAAATAGAAGTAAAAAACATCATGAAACTTCAAGACAACAGTTATTAAAATAACAGCATATATATTATACAATGTTTAAACTAGAGGTCGGTCCAAGCCCCCTTTTGCCGATAATTACCCATACCCATTCTATGTGGCTGATCCAGCAAATAATGCAAATACAAATTATTTAATTTGTAATGTTTTATATACTAATGAGTAACTTTAAAATGCGCTCACAGTCTCTAAGATGTGAAAAAACATGTCAATAGATTCCAAAAAGAAACATACAATTCCTTATACAATATATACACTAGAAATCACTATGCATGCGACACAGCAGTATTTAAGCATGTGTCTTTTCCCACCCACTCAATGTTTACATTACAGTTTAGCATTTTGATCAGTTTATAAAAAACCTTCACTATATCAAACTCTGGGGAATAATCTAAAACAGTAACTATTTTTCACATTCTTAACCGGTTTTGCAACGTAATCAGCCGGCTACAATCACCATAGCCCAATAGTTGCAAATGCCATATTTGTCAAGAACCTAACCACAAAACACACAGGACAAGTAAAGATGGCAGTGTTTTTAAATACAGCGCACATGTTCAGTGTGTAATTTCATTAATCTGATTTATATATGCTTACTATTAACTTTATTCACATTGTCAACATTTTAGGTTAGAGATGTTAGTTTTATAACAAAATACACATTATGATTCTGCCTATGAATGAGCACCAACGCCATAGTGATTCTGTTCTTTCAAATAAGATTTGTACATAAAACTATAAATATTGCTACAAAAGATTTATGAATAGTGTCATGCTGCTAACAAAATATCGATATACAATGTGGGAGAGAGATTAATATACAGTTAACGTTTACTGGATAGAAAATATACAACAATTACAATTATAGAGTTAAAACTTTTTTATACAAATTAATTTTAACCACCACAAAAGCCGATATTAATACATTAAATTTAACGAATTTCACCAGGTATGGCTTATATAGAGATAAATATGTAGCAACACCAAAGCCAGCTATATCAGTTTCAGTTTAATTTCAAATTACTTGTTACATAAAGATAAAAGTACAATTAAGAAAATAGTTTTTCAATTGTAAAAACAGAAATTCTTTGTTTGTGAAAACATGTCCTGCAAGATGACCAAGTGCAGTATTTCAACGATGATTAAATAATTTGGATTGATGAAATGATTTGGTTGAACCATAGCCGATTGTAACTCATACCGATTTTGGGTTTATTGGCCAATGTATCGGTATTGGTTCAGTCTTACTAAAATGTTTGTATAGAAGCCGGTTTGAAAATATATGTCTGACCGTATCAAAGTACGTAAGATTACATGGCCTGCCATACTGCTACTAGATTGAAAAATTAGGCAGAAATAATTTTTTTTTTTTAAGCTATCACGTAATTTTAATTTGACCGTAAATACAATTTTACAAAATGGCAGACAAAATATATTTTGTGTGGACACATTTGATGGTTGTAATATATACAGCCAGCATACAGAGTTTGATTGGAATTAATTACACTGTGTTCATTATGGAACACACAAAACTAGAATAGCTATATGGCTGCCATTTTGATAGTAAGTGTCAGACATATCTAAAACATACCAGTTAACATTACCTGCTGTAGTAATATCTGTTTGACACATTTGGTAGGAATTGGGCAATTGTTTTCCGAGATATGACATAAAAACTTTATTTATTCATGTCGCACTATCTTACAAAATGGAGGACTAAAGAGGCTCCAAGTAGACATATTTAATGTTTTTGATATGTATACTTGACGCATGCCCGGATAGGCTACTAGGCCCGGTGGTCAAGAATTTTGTCCACAAGACCAAAAGCGGGATGGTCTAGATTAATGCACAGCGAAAGACAAGAGGTGTTGGCTAGTATGTACTTGTTATTGCTTCTTGGGTACCGTGGTCGTAGTGGGTTTTATCCAGACGTAGCAAGCTTGGCCTACACTGAACTGGCGATTCCACAGGTGAGCTTCGTTTGTCAATAAGTGGACGTTATCCCAGTCGAATCCTGTAGCAGTGCCGGTTAACAATCCTTTTACCACGGGATGGCACAAGGGATGAATTTGTATACACAGAGATACAAATAAGATAGTTACCGGAGCAGTCGATACTGACTCGTGCCTGAGTTGGGCGACGCGGTCCTGTTCCGCTTGTCGCTGTGAAGTGGGTTGAGGAAGTGCACTCAAATGTCTGGCAGCAAGGAACGCTGCGTTTTGTTCCATACATTTACGGCCATGCCTATGGTCGTAAGGCTTGGAGTCTCTGCTTACAGTATGCTAGGTACACCTTGATGTGAACAAACTAAACACAGTTTATAGTGTCAGTCTGGTTTTGGCTTGCTGACCAGGCTCTGTAAAGTCTCCACTGATCCCCCAGGCTATCTGGGCTGATCAGAGATGGGGAGCTATTTAAGTCACCAATTACAGCACTGGATGTGCGTTCACACAGAGATGGATGGCAGGTCTCAAGCTACAGATATCCCAGCACTAACAATGTTGCAGGATAAAGTAACTCGAGACTGTCGCTTCTCCCTCGGTGAAGGTGTTGCTAGTGGTTGTGGCTCCTCTGTTCCTCTCTGCTGGCACTGGTACAGTGCTGTGGCAGTTAGAAAGCAACAGGTGGCCGTCTAAAGGGTGTGTAGAAAATATGACTGACCCCTGAGGGGCGCCCGCTGTGGAAGTTAATTTGGTTATATCAATTACCCGGTTCTTGTCAATGGTGTACGTAGCAACCTGTGTATAGCAGGTAAACAGACAGATACTGTCAGAAATAAAAGCGGTAATGTAGGAAACAAAAGTATTGATGGTTCAATAAACATGATACGCGTGCTACCTCCTACCAGGCAATTGAGTACTGAAGGTTACTACGCTGGCCAGGTGTAGGCAACCTGGTTCTAATGGAAAAGCGGGAAAGAAATATCTGAATGAGAAAAGATATAATACTTCTAAACTGGTCTAAGAAAGGTGCCTTGAGGAGACAAAAATATTAATGTGTTAGTGAGCGTGTTCGCTGGTTGACTGATTGTCGACGGTGAAGTAGCCGCAGGGGGTGTACTAAATGATTCAAATTTTTTTCTCTAAAGGTCCCAGTACTGAGCCGTGCTGTGGGAAGTAGTGAGAGAAGAATAAGAATGACTCTCGAGCTCGACAGCATCCTGACTTATATAGTGGAAGATTGTAGGCTGCCAGCGTGGGGTGCAGGGGAAGCGTGACGTCCTCCTGCCCTGGTTGGCGGTGGAAAACTCTGGTCAGCGTTTCTGCTTCATGCCTCGTCGGTGGCACTCAGCCTTGTCTGAGGTCTGAGCAGCTTGTAGGCTCTCAGCACGCGGTAGGGGGGCAGGCGTGGCTGCCAGGTTGCGTATCCTCCAGGTGAAGAGAATACGATAATAAATTCCCATTGCCTGTAGGATAGGCAACAACTCACTCACGGCTGTAGTGGTGGAAGAGGTACTTTTAGTGATGAGTCGTAATCGTATCAGATTAGTTGTATAAGCAGCTTGCATAATACTGCTAGCATACAACGATTAAGTTGGAATTGATTAAATGGTTTCAAAGATATAGCACACTATGCTAAAATAACTAGATGGCCACTACTTTCAAAATAAATATCCGACGTACTCGAAACATATTTGCACCTATCAATTGCCACAATACTGCTTGTTTGCCAAATTTCGTAGTAATCTGTCAATTGGTTATAAAGATATTACACAAAAACTTTATTAACTTACATAACGAAATCTTACAAAATGGTGGACAGAACTTGTTTATGGCATATATGTTGCACTATTACGAGACGTATATAAAAATTAAACACCGCACAAACAGGCTGAAATGGTTTGGTCGCAAAGGCTGCAGGTGTGGAACAGAGGAACTGGCAAGAAATTAAACTTGGCCTACTATAGGCTGTCCCTGTTGCTAATCACAAAGCGGGAAAGTTTGGTTATGAAACATGAGCTACAATTGCCTCATCACTAGGGACCCCTGAAAATATTTAAAATAGAATGCCTAATTTTGGTGCAAAAATTAGTGAAAATAGGTGTTAAATTTTGGTGTTTAAAAATTAAAAATTAAAACTGTGTTCAATTTCAGTATTTAAAAATAAACGCGGTGTCACTTTTGGTGTTTGAAATGAAAGCTATGCTAAATTCTGTAACTTGTTTAAAAATAAAATCAATAATGAATTTCTTTGCATTCATATTAAAAAATAAACCAAATTTCTGTGTTCGAAAATAAAAAAATTTGGTAAATTAGAATGTTTTGAAAGAAAATTAACACATATGTTTAGTGTCCGAATAAGAAATAGAAAAGTAATTATTACATTCAAGAAACAGCAGTATTACAATTAATTAGTTTTAAGAAAACATTAATTCAAGAAATGTAGAGTACATTTTAACAGTTCTAGAAAAGTAGCATAGCCACAATGTATCCTTCCACCACAACTGTTTGTCACTGAAGAAAAATACGTTTGCAAGCAAATGTTTTGAGTCCAATGCACTTTTGCATTTACCACTTTCCTCGTGTTCCCTGTCATGGCAGGAACATGTAGGCACATATAGGATATTATAGTAAGATTAGCATTCCAACTTGTTTAATTTTTGTAATTCGTTGAAGTTCTGTTCATATTATTTTGAGGGGGAAAAAGATCAGCGAGGAGGTAGGGGGCTTTAGTTTAGTCTTTCGTGAGACAGCATTGTTTTGAGGTTCTTACGAGTATGTTGTCTTTTAGAGTTGCATATTGTTTTGATGGAACGGTGGAAAATATTGTTTGTAGGGAAATAACATTTACATTAATGTAACTTCGAAAATTTTAACTTCAAAGAAAAAACAAAATGCGATATATGTCACCATTCGTATTTGTGCAGATGCAGCAAATAAAAAAACACGCTCACGTGCACGCACACTCACTCACTCTCTCTCTCTCTCTCTCTCTCTCTCTCTAATTAACGATATAAACTAATATTATTCCCACACTACTAAAGTGGCAAAAGTGAGGCTTTTTTCATGCCACGTGCGTTTCCATACTTATAGTAAGGGTTTACAAATACATTGTTTACAAAAAACACGAAAACTTACGGTTTGTAAAATTTGCAACCTCTTCACCAGTGTTTTCTATTGTAATCCTTGCAAATTTACATCACTAAAATCACGTTTGTTAGTCACTGGCATTAAATAATATATTTGCAGAATCATTCACTAAAATCAACACTGTGCATGTTTCCCGAAACCAACAAAATTAAATTTGATACGGAAATTATATTTGTGTCGCTATTACGGACTGGGTTAAAGAAAATGGTGGAACGAGCTGTTAAGCAGTAAACATATGCCAATTAACATTAAATTTCACATCTTTTGTTTCCACATAATCCACCTAACCTCAAAAACTAGAGCAGCCAAGTACTTTTTCACAACTCAGTCGGCATGCATGTTACAGAACTTGCAAATCATTATTATATTCTTGATGTCAAAAAAATGTAGAAATCTTCATGCTTCATTACTCGTTTGCGATCAAAAAAAGTAGCTGTTTCTTGGCATCTCAGCACAAAAATAGTCATTACAAAATACTACGAGGAGCGGCAAAGTAGATAAACACATCTGCCCTGTTGGCAGTACAATCAATTGTAGACACGCCATCGATTGTCAATACACAATCAATTGTCGACATACAATCGATTATCAACACACAATCTATTGTCAATGATTATGTAGTTACCGTATCTGTAAAATTTAAATATTAGTGTTAACGTCTTTCTTGTGCTAAATATTATGTTTTGTAAAAAAATGGTAGATTTCGTGAAATAGTGAAATAACGCCCCATTTCGCGGTATTTTGAGAATTTCACAGTTCACCATTCTCTGGGGTCCCTACCTATCCCTGTTGCTATGCACGTTGCATTAAACAGTGGGGGGTAGTGGAGATGTTTGGGAAGCTCATAACAAGATCTTGAAAGTCTATGAGGGTGAAACGAGGTGGATATGCTGCAAAACTGGAATGCAAGGTTGGGGGAGATGGGAGATCTCTGAGAAAACCCGCTGCAAAGCAATATTGTCGAACAAAATTCCCACATGCAAAAATGTGGGAGTGACACAGCCGGGAATCTGACCCGGTCCACAATGGTGGTAAGAAAGCACTCTATTTGTCAGCTGGCAGGGTGTAGGAGAAGTACGCACGCTGCTGGACCCGCAGGGGCTCGGTGGTAGCGACCAGCTCGCGCACAGCCTGCAGTACGCCCACCATGTCGGGGCGCTGGCGTGGCTGACGCACGACGCAGCGCCGCCCGAGCAGAACCAGCCCCAGGAACACACCACAGTCGTCGTCGGGCGCGCGCCGGTCCGCCAGTTGGCCCAACTGGGCCACCTCGCATGCTTCCACATGGTCCTTCTGCAACACACAAACAAACACTTCCCATCACCTCCCACGCTCTTCAATCTCTCCTCTCAAGCCACTATTGTCACGAGGCCTCCAACCCACACCATACTAACTACAAAACTCACTATACCACCACATACCGTGAATCTAGTTACATTTTATAGCAAAATATGCAATTGTCATGATATGAATCTGTGGCTTGTATAAAAATTTAAATTAAGTTTGACGCATGACGCTTCCTACTCATTATTATTGACTCCGCATCACAACGTGCGCATCACGAGCCCACGGGGGAATTGAATCCTGACTAGCAGACTCCAATGCCAGCACCCACATAATGATAGGAAATCACGTCATTGCCTCCGCCACTTGTAAACCCGCTGAGAAACAGCAGCAGGTATGAAAGAGTTTGCCCCTAAGCGAATGACTGATACCGCCCGAAATCACCCTTAAACCTCCCAGCCGCCACCCCATCAAGAGACAGCAAAAGTGTAGCCCGGCCAGAACCTAAGGGGAGGCAGCCGAAGATTATCGAAAGCGAACAAAGCACGTGGGAACCCTCTAGCCAAGAGGAATATAATGCAGTGCACCCGGCAGAAATGCTAGTCAGGCAAGGCAGCTCGCCCTAGAACCATCCAGTGCGCTAGGAATCTCTGCCAAACCCGCTGATCCCTGAGGAGCAAATACCAGCTGTCCACATAGCTCGCCTCAGCAAAAGTCATGCCAAGTCTCTCTACTGCACAGCCACAGCCCTCCTCAGGACTCTCCAAGACCTACCAGTTCTTCTGCTGACAATACCTTCCCTAACACAGCAGCCAAAGAGTCGTCGTTACCCCCCCCCCCCCCGACACTTGCCTTCAAGAGTCGACATACACATGATGCCCCAGGTCCCTTCAGGGCTACAACCTGCAATAAGGGTACAGTTGTTTTCACAACTACTTAAATCAGCTCTCGTCTGCTTTTCAAGCCAAGCTCCTCAAGCCGACAGGCATCTTCCATCAAAAACCTAGTCTCTAGAGGTAGGAGGTAGTACGGGTCACCGTGTTTCTATTCTCAACTGAATAAAACCCGTAGTCAAGTTAAACTTCTGTCTTTCCTTGCTCTGAAGAGAATGCAGCATCACCCTCGAAGGGAGCAGCAGGGGACCGCGAATTGGAAACAGTATAACCTGTTTCCTCCAGAGAGTAAACACTCACCGGAGGGGATGTCAGGCCTGACAAGGCTTGACCCAAGTACTTATGGAGTACACTTTAGCTAGGGTATTTTGCCTGCCACACTCTACAGGATGAACATTAGCACCTTTCCTGTCCATGATGTTCGCTCACCGACGAGGGAACAGGAGGAACGTCTGGAGGACAGCTGCTATCCTTGCACCTCACTACCTCCTGAGTAATCAATCTACACCACAAATAGTGGAACCTCACTCCACTATCCTCCCTGCCAACCTATTTAGCCTCCCAGTTAGGGTTCCCGGAGCTGCTCACCCTGCCGTTGAATAACTCTACCAAGGTTACACTCTCCCCTTGGGAGTGGTACCAACCCCAATCGACCACATGGCCGCCAGCCAGCAGCATGCCAGAGCCAGCCTGCCCAGCCGCAGCCAAAGTCTTCTAGCCAGGACCAGCATCTGCAGCAAGGGAGCAACACCCGCGGTAAGCTAGCCCAAACCCACGTGTCCAATGACCGGAGGCATCACCTTGCTCTCACAGACTTTGTACTAAGTACGCCCCCGACATGCCCTACCTTATATAAGGGGCCTGAACGAGGCCAATAAGTCATTATACAGATGCCTCCACAAGAGAGTCCGACCCCCAACTTGCACAACTGACCTGGCGCAGAATTAAGAAATTTCCCACTCTTGATGTGACATCCCGCTCCCTAGGTCATCACGCGTCAAATTTAAATGGAATTTTGTTCCAGTAACTTCAATCTTTACAAATTTTGGTGAATGCATTAAAAAATATTTAACAATATACATGAAAGGACATCCTCAAGACAACAAACACTTGGTCACAATAGTAATACCTTTGGTGTGACAAATCTTGTACTTTGTCGAGACATTTAAAACTGACCAAGCATTTGTTTTTTTACAACTTTATTTCATTACGGAAACAGTTTCTGTTCATTTGTAGGTAACAGTTGATGCAATAAAAAAATGCAAATTTATTAAAAATAAATAAACTAAAATATATCAAAATAACAAATAAAGGTGACTTATTGGGAACATATATGTATGTACTGTGGTTTGGCAAAGGAAGGTAGTTTTGGTGGATCTTTGTCGAGGAGTTCAGTCAGGCTCTCCCCAAATATTTGGGGTTCAGTTCTGCTTTGGGACGGGTACTTTACAGTGTGCAGAACAGGCGGTGTGGTTACTCTGCAGGGCACAAAATCTGACGTGACTAGTACAACTCGATGTTCGGTTGGTACAACTGGTGGAAGGTAACCTGTGTGACATTTCCGTACAGGAGAGATTGGTTGTGGTGCAAAGGTCCTCTGTGTGGTTTGAGGTGCAGGTAATGCTGGAGACTTGTACTGTGATGTAGGGAGCAATACAGCAGGGGTCAGGTGTGCAACGATGGGTGTCTGCGCTTGCTCGGGTCGTCTCAGATAGTCCAGTATCCACTCGGGGTAGGCTGCAGGTTCAATGCGTACTGAACTCTTGTAAGTGTCTGATTGCTTGGGCCTGTTATCATGGGGTAGACTAGCTATCTGTTTTACTGAAATGAGAGTTGATACTAGTGCCCTCGACCTGAAGCAGTGAGTATTGTTTTAACTCTCTCCTTTAATTCCCTCCTTTGGGCAAAAGGCATCAGAGGTTGGAACTTCCTTACACAAACTGTACCGTATGTGCAGGTAATTATCTGTACTGAGTTTACGTGTGTCACCACAAGGGTATGTGGCCTGGTAGTAGACTTCCTAACTTAGGGGTTACAATATCCTTAGCAGGGCCGCTCCGGGGAGACCGTAATCGCAAAGTCAACAAGCTGGTTCGCAGTCAGTGTACCTGCCAAAGCATCCTCCTTTCCCGCAAATTCCTGGATTGTTGGAAAGGGCGGTCTGTATTAGTGCTTGGACTGTTATAAAGCAAGTATGTGGCTCGAATGAATAGATCCTGTAAATACCTGCAAATCTGACACAAGGGTATCTACAAGGTACTAGGCTACAAGGAATGGTACTCAAGTAGGAATGGTACTCAAGTTAAGAGCCACTCACGTTTTATATTACCTGAAAATAAAACCCTGGTGAAAGCTCTCTAGCTTCGGGCCAGCATCGCAGGCTTCAAACCTACAAAGCTATAGTTATACCACTAGGGATATCAATAAACGGGATGCCAGCTGTCCCAAAAGGGTGAAATGCTCAGTCGGATACGAAGGAAAAGTGAGTGTTGTGGTGAGTGATCTGGCTATAACTCGTGAGGTTTATCTGCCGTGGCCTCGTTGGCTGTTGAGAGGAGATAAAGTTGGCTACGGGTTGTTCCCGGTGCGTCTTGGGAACTACGTTGGGAGGGATTTGAACACTGATAGTCTTCCCGGATGCCAACGTTGCAGTACAGAAGTTGGGGAGCACTTCAGTGTTTGGGTGTCGAACCCAAATTATTTTACCAGAGTTTCACTTTACTACACTCCATCTACTAGGGAGGTCCTATGTGTCGGTACTAGAACTTGATGTTAGTGTAGGGATTGGTTTAACAGGGGTTTCCTCTGAGTCAGATCTTTCATCTGGGTCACACCAACTTAGCAAGTGTTTCAGTGGGGTTTCATGGTCTGGGGGGCGTTAACTATACTGTAATCTAGTGGTTCAATCTCAGATTCACTAGGGACCAGCGCACTCTGGTTGGAGTCATTAAGTAGCTGATTTGTAAGTGTTTGTTTAACTGTGGCGCGCCTCTTGAATCGCCTCTGATGGCTACCGGTACCTCCGCGTTGTTTGCGGATTTACAAGTGAAATACCAAAAATAGAAGGCTGTCTACAGGGAATGCGGATATGCAGTCCTAAGCGGGGTGAAATCTTCAATCACTCCCGCGGACCTGCCGTGTAAGAGGAAAATCCAAGTAACAAGACCTTGTGTATCGTATCAGTGGTGGGTGTCCTGGAATATCAGGGATGGGTCCTTTACCAGATCGTGTCTCCTGAGGGTTACAGTACACCGCACGGCTGAATAGAGATGTGAGATTAATTATTATTACTGCACAATTGATTGACACACAACACAGAAATTAAATAGAAAATTAATAAAGTAATTCGACAAAGGATCTACATCTAAAATTATGGTAGTCAACACACAAGGTGTTAAATTTGGAATGTAATATTTTATTATGCTTAAAGAAGTATGGCGGAAAGGCCCGGCTAAATTAATACACACTAACAGGTAGGCTAAGAAACAAATAATAAATATTAAAACACTGTAAACATATTGATACTCAAATTTTGCTAATCGACAGGCGAAGGCGAGCCTGGGGAAAATTAATGTAATAAAATGAATTCTTACAAAATTCCTAATTAATAAAACAAATAACGCTATTAACAGCGTGAACATATGAGGGGCTCTATTCATGGGGATGTAATCGTGCAACGACCTGTTACCACAGAGTCAAGGGAAGTTGACTGAGGTAAGGGTAGTGGGTACAGGTGTGAGATTTACCAATAGACATGGAGAGCTGTTCCTGGACGGTCAGCTGAAGGAGGAACCTTGTCCAAGATGTGGCTGGAGTGCTGGCGGCCTTCTTCAAGCTGCTGGCTGGAATAAGATTCGAGCCCTGCCTCGGGGCCGAGCCCTGGGCGGGCTGCAGGAGAAGTTGAGAGTCTTCTGCAGACTGTAGGAGAGCTCGCGAACCTATGCGGCCGGTGAGCCCGGCATCTCTACTGGACCACGCAGCTGGATTTCTGTTTATACGGAAACTGGCTGTGTCAGCGATAGCGCATGGGCTTGGGCTGGTTTATCTGCTGCAGGAGCATAGATATTTTCTTGCGCCCCAGACTGAGGCAGGCGGGCCGTGACGTCAGAAGGTCATGGCGGTGCTGCTATCCCTACGATTGTTTAGAACTTCTTGGCCATGCAGGGTAGCGTAGTATAATTTAAATAAATATTATTATTTCTTTGTCAGGGTGGCTCCCGCAGGCTCATTCTTGATTGTGCATAGCAGATCATAATTTCAGACGTCAAGTTCAATTATGTTGGTGACAAACCAATGCATGGCATCTCTTTTATTTTACCATCACCAAGTCTCAGCGACAAATGAACTTGATTAGCCCTGCGCTTGGTGCACTCAGATGAGGTGAAGTCGGCCATAGAGTGCGCCTTTCTGTAGTGCAGCATGCTAGCATGCATCAAAACAAAAGCTTAAGGGCACAGGCTGATCATTGTATGAACAACTGGAGCTGGACAGCTGAAGACTGGGGAAGAATGGCGTGGCACTCTGGTCAGTTCCAGAGCGGCGGGCAATGGGAATGTAGAATGGCAAACTGGCTTCGAGATGCAGGCCGTCTCAGCTTTTACACTAATTGTGGGCCGATGTCCAACTCTCATTGGCTTATTCCACAGGGGTGAGGGGTGGTCGTTGAGCAGAAGTATGCAAATGCATTACTTGCCTCTGTGACATCACCGGCCGGCTTGAAGGGGATGCAAAGCCAAATACAAAAGACAAGAGTTGTTAATGCTACAGCAATCTAGCAGGAAGTAATTGAACTCGCTTGTCCTCGAGCATGATTACGGTGGACCGGTGAATAAAACAATCTGCAAGGCAGACAGTACAATCTCACATCCTAACGTAATAAGTTTAACCTTCCCATTCAATGTAAGGGACATTAGAGATGGAGCTGAAGTCGTTAAAATTATTGTTTACTACAAAAGCATCATGAGTCACAGTATTTTAATTGAAACACCAAAAACACACCATTTTATTAGCCCTTTCGCAACACAGTGTCACATTAATATCTTGACTATTTACAGAATACATCAACTGTATATGGGTATATGATGTCATTGGAGTTTACACACAAGGTAGTTATCCAACTATAAAAAATATTATCATATTTCTATTGATAAATGGGAAAGGAAAATTCCAAAACTAAGACTAAAATCAAAATAACAGCAAACTGTGGCAAAATGTCTGTTCACTATACAAAAATATGTGAAGACTCATTGCTTGGCAAAAATACTTTTGTACACTTTCTGATTGCATGTTTATTGTTTGTCCAGTTATTCTAGAGGAATGTTGGCCACCATAAATGACACAGTTAAGGACATGTCTAAATTGGTTTTTTCGGCGATCTGAAAATGTCACCAACAGATATTTGCAATTTACACCAACTTTCTTACAGCACAGATTACATTTTTTTTGTTTATGAACTACACCATCACCGCTCAGAGTTCACTGAACACATGGTACAGCATCTTACACGCACGCACGCACACACACGCACAAATCTACTCTCGATCTATCGTTATTCAGGGGACTGCCAAAAGTGTCCAAACATGAGGAATTTCAGTAGGCGAGGCTCAATAAAATACAATTTCTAACCTTATAAAACATTATGTAGAGTGTAGTACGAGCTGTACATTATCTTTTAATAAAGTTTAGATAATAAACACAATACAATGGCAATTTTAGAAAAAGTATTATTGTAAATATTACTTTAAAAAACATTTCACCTAAACTTGTTTAAATAAAGCAAATATTGTCTCAAAATACAGTATATAATTTATTGTAATCAGACACCAAATGCAAGCTGATTTAAAACTTTCAAACCCTCTGAAAATGAAAATAGTATGACACAGAATGCAGGTCAAATTTTGAATGTCCGGCACGCACTCTGTCATCTGAGAGCGCGCAAAGTTATTGATTTGGCAGTGTGCGCATGGTGGCGGTGACAGGATTACTCCTCCATGCTGCTACTTGTTGCAGAGTGCCGACACCTTGCATCTATAGCAAATGTCAGTCTTTTAAAGTAATTAATTATATTTTACTGCAAACAAAACTTGTAATTTTGAGAAGAAATGAATAACTAAGATGATTATAATTTATTTATTCACTGCTGATTCAAAACTACATCCTCTGATTTTCCCTGTCACGAGTAACACTGCACTCGGGCTCGGTGCTTATCCATCATTATTACGGTTGTGTAAGAATTCGATGTGGGCTTCAAGAAATAAAAAATTTTTCTTGCGAGAATCGAGACGAGAATGAGAAACTTTCTGTTAATAAACATATTTGTGACCGGCCTTTAGTATTTTTAAAAATCATGTGATTCCCAGTATATGATTAAATTTTAAACTTACATTCAAATGTCAGGTGAACATTAACAGTCATAATGAATACCTACTTTTATTTTGAAACATACACGTTCGTTATGTACATGTTTTCAATCGTGAACTGGGCTTACAAAGAGCAGAGTAACCACAAGTGCCAAAATACCAGTTTTACCAAATTCGCTAACGATTCAATTGCAAAATACACCTACTGTATTGGCCACTTGATTCACAATAATTGGAAATGCGCTGTTCACAAAAAAAAAAAGTTGTCAGTTGTTAATCGTAAAATTTGGTTTGTTAACGGTGATAAGCAAATTATTCTATTTTGCTTCTACTAAAGAAATATTTTTCTCATAGGATATTTTTTTGAAACTGCGCTCGTTTTTTGTTTTATTATTGTAAACTTACTGGTTGGCCTTTCTGAAAAGAAGAATTGGGTACACGATTTACTTACATGGCTGTTCCCTTTATGTTATAAAATATTTGTCTACGTTAATATAATGACGTGAAATTTACTTCTTATATCAGCACACTACTCAGCAAGTTGGCGAATTGTTTGTTCGTGAGGTGTAGGCCTACTGGTCAGTGCCTTTAATGCATAATTTATCGTTATGTCACTGTGCAGTGAATTAATTTTAATAACTGTTTGGTTAATGAGACAGTATTCAATACAGTATCTCCTGCTACATAAAGCAGGATAACCATTATCTGGCTGTCACTCTAGAATTTTTGTTTTGTTTCAAGCTTGCATTGTGTTTGAACATGTTGGTTAAAGACGTGTGTGGAGTGCCTTGAAGATGCTTTCATTGCATAATTGTGTATTCAACAAACAAATAACAGTAACTGATATGTAAAAAAAATTTTTTGGCATCAAAAACTTCTAGTTTTTTTCCACGAAAATTAATTTTCTTGCTTGCTGTTCAAGAACACCGTATTTCTTGACATTTATCTCGAGTTTTGAGAACTTGCACAACCCTAATTATTATATGACTAAAGAAGTTGAATATACCCTTACAGGATTAGAGTTTATTCAAGAGATGCTTGTCTACTGAAATGAATTAATATAAATACTCAGATTACCCTACAGGAAGTTACTGAAAATGAATTTTACGCTTCGTAATACAATTCACTTGATATGCAAACAATTTCTGGTGACATGGGGAGGTCAAGTATATGCTTCTGAGCATATAACTTTATTCACAAAGATGCTGCCCCTTGAGTTAACTAAATATTATGTTTTAAAGTCATGTTAATTTTACGCCAGATACAATGAAACATCAACCTTACGGGAAAAAAATACCTTTAATGAGAAAAGAAAACAACTTTGCAAATAATAATTCCTAGCTAAAATACATTGCGTAAAATTTTCAGAGGAAACCATTTGCTTTGAAATACAAGTGATGATAGACACAACTATTTTGTGCAGTGCATAATGTTGATAAAATGTCTACGTTCGCCAGGCGCAATTTATTTGCTTTGTGCTGTAGCCGGCGTGTGAAGGCAAGTGTGCAGAGCCGAGAGACTCGTTTTTTACTTTTGCTAGACATCAGCTTTCCTTTTTGTGTTGTGAGGGTAGGAAGGAAGGTGCACGACTGCGAGAGACAGAAAGAGGGGGCGGAGAGAGGAACCTAGGTCCCTATGTTCATTACTATAGGTAACCATTTTCTCTCTCGATGGCATGTAAGGGGAAGTAGCAAGCCAGACTCTCACGTCATGTGTTGGGGAGTCAGACTGCGCACCGCAGAGCAATGAAAATCTGCAATGTGCGTGAAGTTTTTCACATCCAGTTACCAGACATTTGTATAAACAACCAGCTTAAAAAAATCTACGCAGGAAATATTACGTGAAGGGACCCAAAATATACTTTGATCGATGTTTCATTGGATAAACGATAAAAGCAGTTTATGTTAACATTATTTAAATAGGAATTTTTGAGAGACCACAAAAAATTGTTAGACATGGTTTATCGATACATGCAATAACGATGAAAGTCGACTACTGGGTTTTACATTGCAGCATTTGTACTATGTTCAGTTTATCAAAGACAGAAGAAACTTTCACTATTAAATTCTTGAGAATGATGAAAACAAGTTGCTACTTTTGGCATTCTTAATAAATTTTGCAACGTAAACACCCAACTAAAACTACTACTCACACATATTGTTATCTATAAACGAACTTAAAACACAGAAGACAAGTATAGAAAGTTTGGTGTGTTAATGAATACCACCCATATGTTTAGTGCATAATTATTACAATGAACTAAAATAAAAATTTTCTGTGTCATATCAGTGTATTCATCTTCGCAACATAACCAAAAGCTTTTGTTCAAATTATCTAATTAAAAATCATAACACAAGAAAGGTTAGCCATTAAAATGGTAATTAAAGAGCACTTCACAATTCATTTTAATATAGTGAATTCCATGTACAACGAAAATATTTTGACCTCGCTACAATCAACATGAATATTTTTATTTGCTCTAAGTGTGTGCAGTAAGGAAAAAAGTGATAATGCTAGGTTTTGTTTTGCATTATTTTGCAGGGTTCAAAAATCTTTGGGCCCAGTGACACAGCATGCAAGAGGTGAATGAGAGCGTTAGTTACCAGGTACTTGTGTTGTCTGTCCTCCTGGTAGGCGCGCAGCCCTGTCGCCAGCTCAAACAGCACCTGCAATCAGCACAACCCTCAGACCATGCCGATGACAGTTCATCAGTGTGTCAGTGTGTTACACTGACCAGGGGAGCATCGCCGCACTGACAAACTGCACATTCACCATGCAAACAAATCAAGAGTTTAAGTACAAACTATGGACAGAAAAGTATTAAGGGTGGTACGCAGCTTCGAAAGGTAAAGCTGAATAACAATTTCGGAGAAAAAAGGTACAAAAAGTACATGAACAATTTGTACCTGAAATAAAGATCTACAATCACTATTAACACACTGTGATAAAATTATCAAAAGGAAAGACAATATGTTTGTCATCCTAATGTTGAATTCCATTTCATTAAGTATTACATTTTCTCATATACAGTAGAGCACCACTTTAATGAACTTCATGTTAATGAACACTTCACCATAACAAACTTATTAGTTGGTCCCGCCAAAACACCATACATTTATATGCAAATAACTTTCAGGTATACAAAATTTTAGGTAAAAATTTACGGTAGGTTTATTCAATATTCATGTTAGCAAACACTTTGTAATCGGAATAAAATGTAAAGAACTGCAAAATTACATTAATTTTTTTTTAATTTTCCGATGTTAAAAACATAAACAAACAGCAACTGTTTTTGGTAGATAATTCAGTTAAAGATAATACAATACATTAGTGTGGCAATACGAGACAAAAATCGTAAAGCGCAGCGCTACTAGTGTATCGCTGCAACAAATGCGCCACATCATTGTGTAGGCACAGATAAGAAACCTCTGACTTCGCCGAAGTTTTACGTACAACAAAATGCTTGTCATCATATCTCTGGTCTGTTCTCTCGCATTTGTGTATTTTACCGTGGATTGCAAATGAGGTTACCTTAACCTCTAAAAGTATTTTCACTGAATTGCAAATAAATTGTACCATCTTTTAACAAGTTCTGATTATTTGCTATAATTAAAGCTGTAGATAATGGATTTCGAGATTTCATTTCTATGCTGCGAGCCTTTGAATTTCGAAATTTGCACACACCTCGAACAAAGTGCGAAATTCAAAGGCTCATAGCAGGAAATGGAGGTTCGGAACCCAGACTTATGTGCATATCTTTATACTATAGGGACGCGAAAGCAACGTGTTTATTGTTTGTATTACTTTAAGTAGCTTGATATATAAATATTCGCCTGTGAACTCGGTACTTTGTTCGAGGGGTGTGTTTAAATTGCGAACTTCAAAGGCTCGTAACATAAAAATTAAATCTCAGAACCAGGACTTTTCTGCATATCTCGACACTAAAAGCACTTGTGACCTACATGTGGTATGTTTTATTAACTTATTCTGTTTAGTTTTCATTTTATAAGCTTCTGAACCTGCTACTATTGAGCACCCCTGTGAGCATTCCCAATGCAACCGTGTTGCACATGTGCGGTTCTTCCGCTGAGGGTGACTTGTTATCCTCTCGTATGCGGCGTGAGTCACAGTTACTTTCTTGGCCAGAGGTTGGCAATAAAGATTCGAAACTAACTTCACTTCAGTAACATTTAATTTTACCTCAAGAAATTTTTTTTGTAAGCTTCACTATAAAGAACTTCACTATAACAAACTAGCCATATTTTTGGTCCCTTGAGGTTTGTTATAGTGAAACTCTACTGTAACTGTTCCATACCTTGCACCTAGTATTCTCTGAAAACTAGGGGGCTACTATTATATTAACAACTGGTTGAATACTTTGAGGTGGGCCAAAGGTAGCACTTTTTAAATGTAACATTAATTAAGTTCCCTGTTGGCAAGTGGTTTGATTTACCTGGTGGACAAAGTTAATAAATCCACATCCCGCTTGTATTGATGTATTTATTGACGTGCAATGCTTCCTATCATTAATTTTTTTTTAGACTTCACATCATCACATGCACACCACATACCCCAATGGAGATCCAAACCCGACTGGCTGCCTCCAAGGCCAGCGCCAGCATAGTAGAAGGAAGTCACGTCATCACCCCCGCCATTTGCTAACACGATGAGAAGAAACCACCGGCATGCAACAGTTTGCCTTCAAGCGAGTGATGGATACCGCCTGCATAGCTGCCAAACCACCCTGCCGCCACCCCACCGAGTGATGGCAGCATCATTGCCACCTGACCCACACCCATGGGGTGGCGGCTGAAGAAAACTGAAGGGACCCGAAAGACATGCTGACCAGCAGAATATAATGCCGTCCACCCGGCAGAAACTTCAGTTGTGGCGAGGCAGCTCGCCCTAGCAACATCTAGTGCTAGGACTCTGCCAACCCTTCTCCCTGAACAGCCAACATTGCCAGTTGTTCCAGTAGCTTGCCTTAGCATCAGGAGTGCTAAGCTTCTCTACTACAGCCACAGTCCTCCAGAGAGCTTCCAGAGTTCTACCAGTTCTTGCAACCTCCGACACCTTTTCTACCAGAGCAGCCGAAGGGTCGTCTCTAACCCTGATACTTTCTGTCAAGTTCAACCCCACCCGACACGTACACCACACGTGGTGCCCGGAGTCCCTCCATGACTAACAGCCACAATTAACGTTCAGCTGTTCTCAAAACTACTTAATTGTTGCTCTTGTCCACTCTTCAAGTCAGGCTCTTCCAGCCGACAGGCCCCTTCACCTGTCTAGCTCTTTTTCAAACCCATAGTGTGTGTTGATAAGAGGAGATAGTACAGATCACAGTGTTCTAATCTCGTAAGAACAAAACACGTGTTCCAGCTAACATCTGTTCTCCATTCTCTGAAGTGAACGTGTGCCTTTTCCAAACTTGGTAAATGTGACGCGTGCTGCTTATTCCAACTACATACAACAATTACGATTCATCTCACTGCAACTTAGTATACTACTTCTACACACGTGAGATTCAAATCCCGCACCAACCCGTACACGGAAGTCGTCTGCCACATTCCTGGAGGGCAGCTGGACACATGGATACGAGGGGTTGTGCAAGGCAGCAGCATGTAACCTCCCCCCTCTCCTGCGCTGAGAGCCTAGAAGCCATCAGCCGCCTCGGGGCAGGCCAAAGCGCCACTGAGAACACGCAAAGGCCGAGAGATGACGAGAGGGTGCTACCCCCACTCCAGTCTCGCAGCAGAGGGACGTCACACGCCTTCCCCGTGGCCGCCGTGACACATGCTACCTTGACTATATAATATAAGTCCGTACGCAGCAGACCTCACCAGTTGCTCTTCTTCAGTCTTCGAGCTCGCTCCGCCACTTCTAGTGCTGGGGCCCTCCAACAATTGTTAGATCTTCAGCAGCCCTCCCAGAGGCTGCCACCAACTGCTCAACACTCATCCGCAGCCGCCAGAGGCTGCCTACATTGATGTCACCGTCAGAACTCTGCAGTACCTGCGACCAGACACTCCAGCGATGCCAATCACCA
This sequence comes from Dryococelus australis, assembly GCA_029891345.1. Taxonomy (NCBI): domain Eukaryota; kingdom Metazoa; phylum Arthropoda; class Insecta; order Phasmatodea; family Phasmatidae; genus Dryococelus; species Dryococelus australis. The sequence goes on from CM057002.1 coordinate 120,017,757, forward strand.
ATAGCTACCAGAAGCTTTCTGTCATACCACACTTACTACATTTAACTTCTTTGTCTCCTACAGACACCCGATTAGAATTAGATTTTTAGTAAGCAATTTTCAACAGTTTAATTTCATGTCCTCCATTAGCCTAGGACCAGGTCGTCTACACCTGGCTACCGTAGGTTTACTTCCAGCCACCTGTCTTCTTAGTAGGAGAGCATACATCACCGTGTTTACTAAGGTCTTAATAAACACGGCTTTATTTCTTTTAACTTCCAGTAGCATTCATAGAGTACGTTGTAACCGACTGCTGGGAGACCTTGAGTCGAGTACCGCCGACAGGGAATGGGACATTATTACTACGAACTAGCTACAACTGGAGACTTCCCCTCAGGCGGCTCCAGTTGCAATACACACATATTAGACGGCAATCTATTATATTCCTGCCAAATATATAGAATAGAGGAACCCCGACCACTAGCAACACTTTCCACCCAGAGAGAGAGAGTACGCCTGAGTTATATCCCTACCGGAGCACCTGGGTGCTGGCGGGGGTATCTGCTTAGGAGCTACGGCCTGGCCTTAGTTGGGATCGCACACCCAGTAATAGTCTTGGTAGCCCACGACTTCAATGCTTCTGGTACGCCCGCTAAGGTGGGGGCCTTCTGAAGCACCGGGCTCATGCTACCAAACCACTACTGGGCAACAATATTCTAGGGCTACTCGTGTCCGTAGTGCTCGATTCATAGTCTCAGCATCTAACCGTCTCTATGCCATTTAAGGTGAGACACGGTGCAAGGAGGGAGGAGCAAAGAGTTGTGTGCCTTGCTGCCAAGCAGCCGGCTGGTTCAGTTCCCCTTACAGCTAGTTGACGAGTCAAAACGAGATTGTGCCGCTTTGCTCAGATCACTAGAACGAGACTACACCAGCATCCACCATCTGCAGCTAACCACCCCTCTTAATAAAGACGTCAGTAATTAAACACTGATAGCACAACCGGCCTAAGTGGAACCAAAACCACATGACCGTCATCCAGCCTTAGCTAATCAGACACGTGTCAAATGTCACCCCAGAAGGGAGCGGCATGGGACCATGGATTTGGCAACTGTTTAGCAATGTATAGTAGGACTGCAGGCAGCCTCTAACCAGAACTGCACGTAAATCACATACACCACAAAGTAAATCGACGGCCACCCTAACTGTGGACCAGGTACGCGAAGGTACTTGGTGCGCACGTACGGAAGAGCCCCTAACACTTGAAAGACACACAAAGCATCTGGACCAACAAAGCCAGTTAACCCACTCCCTCCAGAGCATATAAACTATCTGGAGGGGATGCCAGGTCTGACGAGGCTTGACCCATGAACATCTGGCTCACACACTAGCAATCAGATTGTTGCCTGCTGCCCTCTACAGGATGAACCATAGTAACCTTCCTGCTCATGATGTTTGCCCACTGACGAGGAAGCAGAAGAAATGCACGGAGGACAACTGCTGTTCTCGCATCTCGTCACCCCCTTAGTAATCAGCCAATACCAGCCTTCAGCTGTTGTAACTCCCCGTGAAAGAGCACTGGCAACCCGACACCTGGTGGAGCTTCACTTCATTACCTCCCCCCCCGGACAACCTATTTGCCCTTCCGATCCGATTAGGGTTCCTGGTGCTGCTTACAAAGCGATAAGAGCTTCTACGCCGTGGGGTCGCTCTCCCCCTTGGAGCGATACAGCTTGCCGAGTAGACACTCGAAACGTCACGAGCCGTGACGTCAGCTCCAGCCAGTCCTGTTCATGCCAGCCCACAGACACAACAACCGCACACAGACACCAAGGACAGCCTTCCCAACCGCCAGCTCCAGCTGAAGCAGACATCTGAGGGACAGACACATTAATCGCCCTGGAGTGCCAATGCCTGTGGTAAGCCAGCCACACCATGCATTTCCGACACCCGGATGCATCACCTTGTTACAGATTTTGTGCTCTGCCGGCAACAAACCCAACCAAGTTTATTTGAGGGACAACTGTGAGGCCATTGTCTAATGTACAGATGCCTTCCCAGTAGAGTACACCCGGAACCTGAGCGCCTGACTTGTGCAGAACCAAAACATACTTGACATGACGTCCCATTCCGTAGCCATCAAGTGTCAATATGTTGCATTGCTTTTAGGGTAGAAATGGGTCGTTTCCAATTTCCGGTTCCACTGGTTCTCAGCCTTCAGAACCACAAAGTCTAATAATTGCAACACATAGCTTAAACCCAGCTGAATAGCTGGAGCGAAGTTTCCCAATGTCAGATTCCTGTCCACTATATGGTTTAACACAGCAGACACTGCCTCTGTCAGAGCAAGTGTGGGCATGAGCCAACCTACCTGTATTTTATGAAATGAATTGCCCAAAAAAAATCAATAAATAAATAAAATGTAGAGGAAAATTTTTTCCCCAAGCATAATTTTAAGAAATAGGTCTGTGGCCAGTAATAGGGGGCAGCTTGTAATCTTGGAAATATGACAAACAAAATTTCAATTTAAGCAAAAATAAGGTACTTTTTGTTTGTTTATTTTAACACACGTATAATACTCTTGTGTAACATAACACAATTAGGAAACAAGTAAACATGCCATACATGGGGCGATTTTTCAAAGGTTTGATTTAAAAAGTGTGAATAAGTGAATGTGCTATTCCAAGAGCAGAGTAGAGACATTTGAGAGGCTCTTAACATCAAGGTGATGACAGCCGATACTCCCGATGCTATTCCAGTAAATTAATTATTCACAAGACATTTATCTATTGAAATAAAAAATATTTCAATAAGAAATTTCCTGATCTATGCAAAAACAAAACCACACAGTCCACGGCTCATGGTGGTATGCTGGCTTCTCTCGCACACAGCTCAGGAAGCAGCGAGGCAGACGATCAGTGGTACAAACATACACTCACCACACCAAAGCTGTAGGTGTCGACCTTGACAGAGAATTGTCGGGAGCGCAGGAACTCCTCGGGTAGGTAGGGGCGCGTGCCGTGGACGCGGCTCACCATCACATGGGTGTAGTCACTGCGGGGACCCTCACGTGCCAGGCCAAAATCTGCAATGCGTGGCTCGAACTCCCACCCCAGAAGGATGTTCGCACTGCAACAACAACAACCACTGGACATTACATTTGTTGCATTCTCAAATTACTGATTACAAGGCTGGCCACCAACAATGGACTTTTAATGGAAGTTAGGAGCTGGCCTGGACAGAACCTACGACCACTGACTGCAACTTATGCATAACCACATACATTTGATGTTACAAGCCTGTATACAATGGCACATATAGACAAAACTAATATTCACATCACAAAAACTGAAAGAAAGAAAAACCACAAAATACAGTCAACTCTCAAAACTATGAGCATTCACAGTTCCCTGGAAAAGGGTTGTTAGTTCAAAGAGGTCATTACATATCTGAATTTAAACTGATTCTGATCAACTAGAAACCCCTATATGCAAAACTTGATTTAAAATCTTAGTTAGGTAATTTTTGTATGGTTTTAGTGCCAAAATTACACGTTACATTTGTTAAATACAATCAAATGTTTCCACAAATCAACTTGTACAATGTATGTCCCTGCGAGATCAAAGTTGACATTGTTAAGTGTACGCTCGTACTTGGTTCGTGTACGAGAGGCATGGGTGGCCTTCAAATTCTGGAATGCGAGTGTCACATAAAGCATGACTGGGGAAAGTTACTCCCGCTTGGGCAAGGAACTAGCATATATCATGTGACGTGTGGGTTTGAGTGTCAGGACAAAGTTTGAAACACTGGGCAACACTCCACGCCAACATGTTACCTGTGGTCATACAGCAAGTGGAGCTCTCCTTTGCTCTGTTGGTGGTGCTGGGGCAGCCAGCTGAGGTACGGTGGCCGACTGGCTGCGGCAAAGTGGTGCTCATGCTGCTAGGTGGGGTGTAGGTAGGGCGTGTAGGGATGGCAGTATATTCTGTAGAAAGTACTGAGGGATCTATGCCCAGTATGGCTGTATGTGCAAATATTCGGTATAATGAAACAAAAATGAAAAATGATAGCTTTCATTTTCATTTCGGTAAGAAATGTGGTTATCAAAAGACGTAACGAAAAGGAAAACTCTCGATTTCGATGAATTTTTGGGTGTTAATGAACATTCATTTAGAGCACTAGCTCAGAAACTTTTTGCTTGTAAAGTCTTGTTTGTTTTCATTTTTTTATAACTGATCAAACTACATAAAATTAAAAATTAAATGTAGGAAAAACTCCCTTTGGTAAATACTCCATATCTTACATATTTTTGGTTTGATTTTCCAATGAATTTGTTATAATGAATAACCTGCTAAAATGTTAGTAAATTTGTTAAGCTTTCATTAAGACTGAGCTTTAAAGATATTGTTTATAATTTTTGTTTCAGTTTCACGAACGTTCATAAAATATCTTTCATTTTCGTTTTGTGAGAAAAAAAGTCGCATTCGCACAAGCCTAATACTCAAATACTCGAAGGGTATCCGCCCCGGTATTCGGTTTAGTAACGAAAACAAGGCATTATTTTCTTGTAGTTTTGGAATTGAATTACTGTTTATTTCCTCTTCCATGAGGTTCAGTTCCCGTTAAACACTATTTTTGATGCCACTTTTGTAGTTCTTCGGCATGAGGCCGAGTTACAATAATTCACTCTGAAATAATATGATCTGCCACACAAAAGTGTGTATGTGCCGTGAAGGCAGGTATAGTTAGCGGTCCTATAGTGTATACGACTAGACCGGACATGTCTAGTCACTTCACTTATCTTGGCCATTCACTAGCCCGAAGGGTTATATAGCACATCATATGAGCAGCTACAGTACCAGGGTATATTGAGTTCCTAGTAAGGGCTCCCCCAAAGATAAGCCAGAGTAATATCCTAAGCATTATCTTGACCAAACTCGGAACACCACTCAGTGTTACTTGTATTTTCCATTTCACTGTTACGCGTAATCAGCGTTACTTCACGTACTCAATACAAGAACTGAGAATTTGAACTATGGCTTGCTCTTCAACTCACAAGGGAAACAAGGGTTATTAATGCTATAATTAATAAATAATAAATGTCTGCCAATTCAACGGTTTGTTGGCCTTACTACATCCACGTAAGTAAATACAGCAAAGTGAAATGATAATTACCGTATTTACCCGAAAGGATGACAACCCCTTCCTAAAAAATATATATAAACCTAAATTCAAGACTATCCCTGTGAAGTGCTGGAAAAATGATTTAGGTTAAAAGTATTTTTGCATGAATTTACGACAAACCCTTCAAGAAGAAATGCCATTACATGAATAATATGATATATTTTATTTACTATTAACGAAAAGCTGATCACAATGAAATAGGTGTGTCTAACCTGGCTGTATGGTAGCAGCATCTTCCTTACATTGTAAAACTGTTGTGGGTGTTATATAATAATGACTTTAGCCATTTTGCTTCCCAGCAAAGGCTTCTTCTTTACAGCTGGGTGACATCAGATAAGGGGACCCTTGTCAAAGTTGACAGATACAGTCTCAGCACTACAAAAATACTGTTCTAGCAGTGTCACACATTTATGATATTGGAGCCTAAGTTTTAAACTGAAGACTACCCCGAATTGTAGTAGACCCCTCATTTTTTCTTTTCCTTTTCTGCCAAAAAACCTCAGCTACCTTTTGGGTAAATACATATTAGGTAATAAACTTGAGGGGTATCATTAAACCCACAAACTTATACTATATAAAACAAACCTTTTTTGGGTCCAATACCAACAATTCAATTATAACAACTGTGGTGAGACCACAGAAATTAAACTTTACAATAGCAAAAACCACTAAAAATCTTGACAGTATATTCCAATTAAATTCCACAAACATTTATAAAAATTCTCAAGCAGATACAAACACGTCGTGAATTATACCATATCCAAGTCAACTGTTTATACATTCCCAATATACAAACTTCTAAAGTTTTAATTCCACACGAAACAGCTTTCCAAATTTAAGGGTCTTGCTTACAAAAATACGACCCCACTAAATTGCCAAAGGAGCTGAGGTATTCTGCAGACAATTCTCATTTAAGTTATTTAAACTGAGGAATTCATCAAACAAATATCCTCCGTGCCTGCATTCAGACACCAGTACTCACTTGACTCAGAGTATACAAATTATACTCAAAATAATTGTGTTATCATTATGCCTTTAAACTTCACGATAAGACAGGGAACAAAATTAACTTACTGTAGACAATACAAGTACGAACACTCGCCAGTTCGGCGCACCCGTTTGGGCCAATCAAAGGCCGAAAAGGAAAGACTATTAAAAAGAATACTACTAAAAGGGAATCGGGGATGTACACCTATTTAAGGCCAATCAAAGGCATCTGAACAATTCTTACACAGAGGGAATCCATAATACTAGATTACAAAAACAAGCAAACGGAACCAAATATTGGCTCTACCACTATCTTCAATTGGCTTATAAAATAATTACATAAAAAACTGCCCACAATTATAATTCAAGTCCAAAACTTTTGGATAACCCAAAATCAATTATTGAGGCTTGGTTTAGTTTGGCATCCTGATGATGAATGAGACAGCAGTCAAAAGCACCCTCAATGACAAAGCTTTACAAACCTCAAACTGAACCTTAACTCAGGAGGATTTATCAAACTGATTTATATTCAACATGTGAGCAATACAAACCAAACCAAAACCAAGTGAAGAGAAGCAAGAAGCAAAAGGTTCATAAAATATTTAAAAGAAGATAATCCAGACTAGAATTTCGAACAGGCAATCCTAAACAAAATTTAACAATTAATAAAATTTAAATTTACTTTAGCCCTTCATCAACCAAGACAACTATCTTCACATTAATGAACTTGAAAACTGTCAGCTGCCAACCCAACCTGTCTCGTGACGAACATCGACCGATATCGTGCATGGTCACACACCACACCCACCTAAGAGTCACGTGCTCTTGTCGAAGCCTCAGAAGGAATAGACCCATCTCACACTTGCTCCGACGAACTTACAAAATCAAGGGAGGGGAAAGCTGGCCAGTGCGCATGCACTGGAGGGAGGGAAATAACCAAAGATAAGAGGTGAGGAAAAAGGAGGGGAACACCAAGGTCGGACCAGTGGAATGCACAGCAAGGTCAGGTAGAGTAAAATTTTATCTAAAATATACAAACCAAACTTTTAAAAATAAAATAATAAATAAAGATCTATATGCCTGCGCAGGTCGCGCAAACTTAACCACGGAATACTTCATTTCTAAGAAAATATTTAATACAACTAACTGCAGACATTACCAGTAATTATAATAAATAACTGCAAGTCAGGCAAAGGCTACCTGATAACGTTACATTATGTTCAAGCAAGGTGTAAATAACTGAATAATCAAATTTAATTAATTGTAATTCTAGCCTAGGAATCCTAACTGAACTTTGTGGGGTGTGTCCAGAAAGGACCATGTAGTATAACACAAGGGGGTTCTCTACTTGACCCGTAGTGTGGCCAGGCTAGGACTTTAAGGGGAATACGTCACAGTGACCTAGGTTATCTGGAAGGTGCGGGGTTAGGAAAGGTTAGGTAGACGTAGGAGGTGCTCGTTGTGGACACAACTGGAGGCGCTACAGAAGTGATGTCCTTCTGGGGAAGATAGCCTCTGGAGAATTGGTGTAGTCATGGTTGCGGCACGGGTGCAGGATGTCCAGCCCTTAGTCAGGATGCCCTCACCCTTCACAGCCAAAAAAGGGCGTAGCAAGAATCTATCACAGCTGCGGGTTCCGACTCCGGTCTTCACAGCCCTAAGGAGTGGATGAGTGACTCCAGCGAATCACCCCGAGCAACTCTGGAGGACTGGTCGGTTCTGCCTTTTATAGTAATCTCCTGCGACCTTAGGAGCTCCAAGGGGTTCAGGGAGCTTGGCCCCACCTCCTTGGGGTACAGCTTGTGACATCACATGCATGGACCGTGGATGCTTATCTTGCCTGTCGCTATGCACCTGGTGTGAAGATCTCGAAACTCAGGGCGCTCGAGTAGGCTGTGACCCTTTGGTGACTGACCCGCTTCTCTCTGTGGTGCCAAATTCAAATGGTGCACTCTTCAGTTGGTGGGCGCAGTAAAGTAGAATAACTTTGGTTCCAGGAGGGCAATGACGTGATGGTTTTCTGTCGATTCTGGTTGGCAATACAGTAGAACCTCTCTATTACGACCCCTCACGGTTCCCGATAATAGGGTCATAATAAAAAATTTGGAAAATTTTGGGTCGATTTTGATCCACCTCTAACCCCTAGGACCCCAAACTTGCCATTTCTTTATTCACTTTACACATAAAATTGAGTTCACAAGAAAAAACAATTGTCCACCATAAAAAATTAACATATTACGTAGGCGTGGGTGCACATAAACTTAAAAATATTCATTAAAAAAGGGAATTAAATTAAATTTGAAGTTATCATACATACACTGATTAAGAAACTAGTCTGTGTAATGTGCCGCTGTTTTTACAGCAAAAGAGGAGGGATAATGGAAGCGAAAAAGACAGGGAGGGTAAGGCAGAGGTGGCAGCATGTGACTTAGGACAAAGAATCCTGTGACTTAGGACAAAGAATCCATACTGACACCCCTCCCCCCCTCCCTGCTTCCAAAGGACAATACACCAGTGTTCCCTTCTGGCATCAAGTAATTTAGTGCTTCACGGTGCTTGGGACAACAAGTGTCAAAATCTATGATGGTAGCTTGAGAACTGTGCAACCACTAACATAAGTAAGGGCTAGTTTTCTATAGACTGAAAAACGTGGATAATAAAAATTAGTACCGTGGTTGGAGAAAAGGTCTACAAAACCAAATCCGCACATAACTGAAACCGCAGTTCAAAATACCGCGGTTGGCGAGGGATTACTGTATCTATTTTTAGATGTGCCTCAAATTTTCGACTTTTTCGACCCAAACATTTCACGGTTACCATTAACAAGCAACACAACCCGTATCGCATTGTAAAATAACATTTAACTCAGCTTTTATCAAATTTCATGACATACTGAAGCAGTTAAAATGACACGCTAAAAGGGCTGTAATTTATTCCCATTCAAAAACAACATAAACCTCACACCACTCATAAACAAACTTAAAATAGACCATAGATAAATGCCATACAAGAGATGATAATTTTGCTACAGCGCAAGAGAAAGACATTCCTTAGTCCACACAACTGCCGCACCGCAAACTCTTAGTGTACAGAGATGCCATTTTGTGTGACAATTTGTAAGGGTTATTTTTTATCTCCAGTCACATTAACATTTGTGGAATAGCTATGGCATGGCCATGACACTTTTTTGTAAACATTGCTATATTTTACTAAATGTTTGGCTATCTTGAGGAGGAAAAAATTATGATGTTTGTATGGAATTGAGCCATAAAAGTGTTCATTACAGTAAATATTTTATTAATAAGCCAGAAGTCTTAACGTAAAAACTAGCTAAAAAGAAAGAAAAATCCATTGTATTGCATAGGCTTTCATTGGGACCAAAACAGTTATTTGTTATAATGAAATTTTTGTTAACGTGAAGTTCATGAAAGTGGGGCTTTACTGTATATGACAGCATGTGTCAAACTACAGAGTGAAAAGCTTCACAAGATGTTAACTTTCAATTAGGCTAAGTTGTCAAAATAAATTTTTTTATTTCTGTTTCAGTTTCACTCATTTCCAATGCACATTTTTCATTTTCATTTTGTGAAACAAAGAGTTATATTTGAAGAAATGGAGTGAAGAAATTTGGGCTGTTCTTAACATTGGGGTCTTGAGAGCCAGTTGCGGTGAATCACAGCACCAGGATACAATATCAAGACCAATGGTAGAACCCAGAAAAAAACCTGCAGACAAGTGTCATCGTCTGGCTTGGTCCCCAAATGCGAAAATCCCGGAGTGACCCCACCGTTTTAGTAGGAGGTGAGCTCTCTAGCAGCTATATAACCATGGCCACCATATTCACAGAATATGTACCTCTTGATGTCACCGTGTATGACGGGTGTGGGGCGTGTGTGCAGAAACTGGAGTCCCAGAGCCGTTCCCTCCGCGATCCTGAGGCGCTGGACCCACGTCAGTGGCGGTGTATGCCCCTGCAACATTTACAACATATTCATCTCCTGCAGCCGCCAGTGGTGTGGCACGCTCAATGCCTCCATGACTGTCGAGGTAAACAATTCCTGGCATGAAAAATTTCCTCCAAAATATAATTTTAGGACTGAAATTTTCCACAAAAAAAATTTTCTTTTTAAATACGTTCATTATTTAAGACACAGACATGCTGCTTCAATACAAATTTGACACACCAATTTTGTAATAAATCACTAAGAAAAAAAGTGTAACTGAAAAAATGGGGGAAAAGGAGCGAAATAAAGAAAGGCCCTACGACAATGAAATGTGTTTCTGGTATGCAGTTGACAGTAAAGAGGTAATTAAGTGCTGAGGAGAAGTTACCCGGCACAACAGACGGTCCTCGACGGAGCCGTTCGGCATGAACTGGTAGACAAGGCAGGGGGCGGGTCCACCCAGGCTGACCCCGTAGATGGGCAGCACGTTGTCGTGGCGACACGAGTTGGGGAAACTCAGCTCCCGGAGGAGCAGATGGTCCTGCTCCCGGCTGTCGCCCGCTGAATCCCGCTGCAACATCACACGACACCATCTTGTCACTAGCTGACTTAACATGCCGCACACAGACTCATTTACAGTACAATCCCATACAACATATTTAAAGGGGTCAGTAGAATAAAGTGTTATCAGCAGGAAAATGTTGTAAGCAGGAAACAATATTACACCTGCAGGAATACATCAAGCAAAACAAAATTCTAATGTAATAACTTGACACGTGCCAGTTTATCATACTACTAAATACAATTACCACTCATCCCACTTATGACACCACATCACGCCAAGTATATCTACTTCAAACCCCGTCAACCTGTACACAGACATTGCGTGCTGCCACAATCCTAGAGGGTGCACAAACACATGGATACGAAGGTTGCACAAATAAGCAGCCATCCCCCGCCCCCGTGCTGAGAGCTTACAAGTCATCAGCCGCCTCAGGGCACGGCCGAGCGCCACCAAACATTCACGTAGCCGAAAGATGACTAGAGGGTTGCTACCCTACTCTGGCTTCCACTTCTATTGCTGGGGCCTCCAGCGACCTACAAGTCTTCAGCAGCCTACCACAGGCTGCTCCCATTGTCAACAACAGTCATCAGCCACCACCAGTGGATTCTAACATTGCTTGTCACCAGAGGCTTCAGTGATGCCAATACCAGTAACTACCACTACCAGAAGCTTCTTCTGAAACCATCTTGAACATTAACACTCGCTGCTACTAGAGCAGTGGACATTAACTTCTTTGTCTCTTCTAGACATCCCATGAATTAGTTAGCATCGTTAAGTAATATTTAAACAGTCAACTAGTTAACTTCCAGCTTAGCCTAGAACCAGGTCACCTACACCTGGCCAGCATACATTACCTCTAGCATACCGTCTGCTTGGTAGGAGATAGCACATGTCACTCTTTATTGAGTTCTCAATAAATACAGCTTTGTTCTTTTAGCCACAAGTATTATTTATAGAGTAATTCTTACTATGCCTGCTAGAAACGATATACGCTGTGCAATGCCAACAGAAACCGGATGTTTTTAATACAAATTAGACTATGACTGGGGATCCCCTTCTGAAATCCACCAGTCCCATACATACACCATTTGATGACCACCTGCTCTAGACCTCCGGGGATAGAACAGCAGAGCCACAACCACTAGAAACTCCTCCAACCAGGGAGAGACAATACACTTGGGTTGTATCGCTATCGGAGCACCTAGGTGCTGGCAGGGGTATTTGCTCGAGTGCTACGGCCTGGTCTTGGTTGCGACACAACAATCAGTAGTACCATACGACTCAAAGCCTCTGATCTGGCCGCCAGTGGTGGGGGGTCATCTGGAGCACCGAGCTCTTGCCAGCAGTTGCTACTGGAAGTACACTATGCTAGGGAATTATTTCTCGTCCATGGTGCACTACTTGTATTGTTCTGCGGTGGACCTAACTATATGCCTTTTAAGGTAAGGCACGGCTTACAGAGAGAAGAACAAAGGACAGCTCACCTCGCTATCAAGCAGCAGTCTGTATTAGCTCCTCCGACAAAGGACAGACAGGCAGAATGGGACTGCACTGCCTTAGTACAGCTTTTGGAGAAACCAAACTCTCCCGTATTTCAGTATATCGCCGTTCTGTCACACATTCGTACTCCTCAATATTACCACCCCGTCCTACAGGGACTCGTACGAGGTACTGAAGTAAGGTACGGGATTGCCAATCCCAGGTTCTGGGGCGAAAAAATAGCAACTTGGGACCTGCGGTACCGTGTTGGCTGACACTGTATCTCCAACCCAGAGTCTGCAGACAGCACTACCTGTGCCAACCAGCAACAGTGAGATAACCGGCGGAAGTACAGACACGTCAGATAAACCTAACACCTCCCGCCAGCTACCTACACGTAAACCCATAATGGGGAAGAAGGTAGTTACCGACAACTTCGTACCAACCTGTAAACTGACGCATCCAATCAATGTTTATGGCTAGAGATCCTAAGATCTCTAGCCATAAACATTGATTGGATTCAAAAATCCCTACTACAGCGCACTTCGTCTAGCGCAGTCAAAGCCACGACGACCGTGGGCACGCATAAAGTGATTTTCTGGCGCTCAACGTGGGGCATCAGACTGATTAACTGTTCGCAGAAAAAAGTCAAACCAGACCAACCCGACCCAGAGACCTAAGGGTCAAGCTGGGAAAGCGAAGCGGACTTCAAGGAGTCCGATAAACACTGTGGCGCCCAGAGCCATAGTCATGTCAGATTTCAGAGCTCAATGCCACCAATGGCACAAACCATGACTCAGAACACGACATAACAATAAAGAAGTGTAGCAAAGCTGACTGTTCCAGTACTGGCTCACTCCTTAACGAATGCAACTACTGTGGCAACGCATTCCACCACATATGCTTAGGCTGGCCCGATGAAGCCTGTAACACAGAACGTCTGCAATACCAATGTGAAACCTGCAGCATACAGTCAACCACATTCTGTAACAAGGTCACGTGCCCCGGCAGAGGCATTAACAAAATACGTTGCACGACGTGTAGCAAACCCTACCATCCCCCATGTATAGGTTGGCCAGACGAGCGAGTCACGATGCCGGGCATGGCCTATCAAGGCAAAAGGTGTAGGAGGAAACACATTTCCCACTCCTGCCGGTCAAAACCGTCTCGTATTTACATACAGTCCAGAATGGCACCGGGCCACCCAGCAACCGGACAAGTTGCCGATATTCAGATAACAGACTTAACAGGCATGCCACATGAGGACCTGGTAGCATTCACACAGGAATGCGAAAAAGAATTTTGAGAACGACCTTCCACCGAAGCAGTGGATAAGCAGGGCACAGGTACACTTAAAGGGCCTTGTATTAACATGGTGGGAACAATATGGTGAATTTCTCACTGAGTGGAAATGGTTCAGCAACCAACTGGCTACAGGATTTACTGATGAGGAGGTGTTGGCAAGACTAACCACGCAGTTCTACAGCCAAACCCAGGTACCCGAAGACGAGGCAGAGATATTCATTCATCATAAAGAGCAAATGTTTCAGCGAGTATTTCATGGGGTTGACGAAGCTGTGTTCATCCAATCGATCAGCCGAATGCTGTTACCTAGCTAGAGGAATGTCCTTCTCACAGTAAGACCTACCACCATTGACGAACTAGAAGAACATGCATGAGAGGCAGAACAGAACTTTGCGGCACAAGTGACATTCGAGAAACCACAACCCCTGAGCCACGAGAACCACCTGTAGAGATGCCGAAGAATGCACCCGCCCCCACGCCACGAATGACGTTTGTGCATAAGTGCTGGTTCTGTCCGAGGAGCCACTGGAACACGGACTTCCAACGCCAACATACTCAATTGATGATCCCAGCAAATAAATTTAGTCAGACAGAAACTCCTAAGCAGTCTAACACAACAGAGAAACCTGCCGGGGTGCGCAGCAGGCTGCCACCACCGGACTACAAGGGCCGAGCTTTCAGGGCTTAAACGATGAACCATTACTCCCCATAGCCCCGCATATTGGGATAGAAATTAATGGAAACAGCGAAATTGCATTCCTTGACTCAAGTCACAACCGGAAACTTTATCCGTAGTAATCTATCAACTCCGGAACAGCTATGGACAATGCAACCTCAAACAACTGTTCGAATGGCACAATACTATACTACTCTGCGAGTTGACGGCCGAATAAACCTACAGTATCTCGGCGCCAACTGAATTCGTGGTGTCACCTGTACTTTCCTAAGCAGTGATACTTGGCTGTCCATGGCTCAGAGAACAGCATTGTATTATTGAACATGGGCAATACTGTGTGTACTTGGGCGATAAAGAGTAACAGTAAATTGGGACCACAACCCTAAAGATATCGCACCAACACCCATAGATCCACTCGAATAAACCATGAAATAGGGGAAACCAAATTTAACCGCCTGAAACAAGTTCTGGACGAACGTGCTAGTGAATTTGGCCATGGGGAGTTGTTACGTCAGACTCATTCTATTCGACACGAGATCTGGACGATGACCGAAGCCCCTGTATACAACCATCCATACAGGTTATCAGTGTGCCGTCGCGACCTAAAATGGAACAAGTAAATGACATGAAAGACCAGGGGATTGTAGAACCTTCTAATTCACTTTACAACTCCCACATGGTCCTAGTTCCAAAAAAAAAAAAGATGGCAATCTCAGGTTTTGCGTAAATTACAAAGCTTTGAATGAAGTGACGCACCCCATCGCTCCCCTTGCTATCATTCTGACTCATACCCTGCGAGACATTGGTGAGGCAAAGATTTTTAGTACCCTGGATATGGAGTCCGGGTACTGACAAATTGCAGTACATCCAGATAGCTGGAAGTACACGGCATTCAGGACACCTTGAGGGCGAAACCCTACAATTCAGGGTAATGCCTTCGGGTTGAAAAAACGCCCCTGCCACATTCCAATGCCTAATGTCAGCAGAGGTATCGACGGGATACATCGGAGAGTTCTGCTTTGCATATCTCGATGACATAATCATTTATTATAGTGCCTGGGACTGGAACTATATGGAATGACCTGCAAGGTATCAAAGAGCTATTTCGGCAAGTCATCAATTTATAACTTAGGCCATGTGGCTTCCCCTGAGGGAAATTTTCCACAACAAAGCTCAATACAAGCAATCGAAGAGGCCGAAGAACCCACTACCAAAAACAGCTACTATGGTATCTGGGTTTGTGCAACTGGCCAAGAGACTTCGTACCAAACATCGCATACCACATGGCACCACTTCACCAGCTCCTCGGGAAAAGAGACCCATTGGCAATGGGAACCTGAACAACAGGCATTCCAAAATATGCAGAACAGCTTCAGTAACATACAACAACTCTACCAACCTCAAGGAGATCAACAGCTGAGTCTACAAACCAACGCATGTCAGAATGGACTAGGAGCTATACTATACCAGCAAGACACTGACAGTCACCCACATGTGATAACATATGCCTCGACCCGGTTGAACAAAACCGAGCAGTGTTTTCACATCAATGAAGAGGAGTGTCTGGTAGTTATCTGGGCGGTAAGGAAATATCAATATTACCTAGAAGAGCAACACTTCATCCTGCCTATTGACTCAAAAGCCCTCCGGTGACTACACAATTCAAAGAATGCCACGGCCAAACTTGGACGGCTGGATATGTTCCTTACTGAATTCAACTTTGAAACAACATTGCCCAGGCAAGACGAACGACCTGTCAAATGACCTGTCCCACTTCCAGACACTGGAGAAGGCCGAGAAAGCAGAAGAGGAAGTAGGGGAAAACAAGTCCCCTCCCACTCAGGTAGTACGAAGTCCAGAAGAACAAATCCGCCTCCTCCAGCTACAAATAACACGTCATCAAATAACAGTGAACAAGCAGGAGGACCCTGACATTCACCACCTTCTACGAGAACAACCGCAAAGGTTTAAGTTAAGAGATGACGTTGTGTGGACGCGTAGTGGACAACCCACCTCCCGGTGGAAACTATGGGTCACACAACTACAAGCTGATATATGCTGACACCACCACGTTCATCCTCAAGCTGGACATCCGGGTACAAGAGAGACGCTGCTGGACATCGGGATCCAATACAGCTGGAACGGAATAAACCACGACGTCCGTCAGTACGTAAGAAATTGCGTCACGTTTTGCCGCAGCAAAGCGTACCCAGTTCCTCCACCTACGGGATGACCAAGGAGACCCAAGATGGTGTGGACTCGCGTAGCAGCGAATCTAATGGGACTGTATCCCCGGAGCACGAAAAGAAACAGCTACTTACTAGTAGTTACAGACCAATTTTCCTTCCCCTTACCGAGTCAGGAAACCGCCCCAATCGTGCGGAAAATGGAAACAGAGATATTCGCACGATGGGGATACCCGAAGGCCATACTGATTGAAAATGACACTCAGTTCACGAGTCACCAGTGGCAGTCAGCTTGTCAAGGATAGGGGGGTATAGACTTGGACTACCCCACCATACCACCCACAGGCCAACCCCACTGAGTGGAGGAACCAGGAGATAAAGAAGTGCCTCTGATTCAGTGTAGGGAATAACCACCACCATTGGGATAAGCATATCCCCACCATCTTGTTTACCCTATGACGTCGTACAAACAAAGCGGTGGATACAAGTCCAAGTATACATCTCCTGGGCCAAACACTACGCCGACAAGGCGACCGGCAATCGGACTGCGAGCCAACGGATATGCCGTAATCCGAGGACATCTGACTAGCCACGCTAGCTTGCACCACTACCGCCCAGAAGGCCCAGGATGCCTACATCCAACGAAAGAACGTTCAACCAAAGACAGGAGAGCAAGAATTCAATCTAGGAGAAGCCATTCTGCTTAAAACACATCCCTTAAGCAAGACCAGCAATCAATTTAGTACTGGTCTCGCTGACAAATGGGATGGACCGTACCACATAGCAGACAAACGAGACGTCTACTGGGCCGAAGACTTGCGAGGATGGATCTGGAAGGCCACACGAGGCCAAATCCGCCTATTTCCGGGTGACATGCCTCAAACCGAGGATGGCGACAACACAGATGAAACAACCGGACATTTCTAAGAAGAGGACGACCCAATGCTAATTATGGCACCTCCTGAAGTCGAGCTAAGGCCAACAAGGAGGCCTGAGGCACTAACAATAGAAGCCGATAGGGAGCCAAATTATATTGCACCATGAAGAGGAAACTTAGGCCAGCGCAGAGGAGCAGCTTCCGTAAGATCACTGCCCTCTATGCCCCGCAGCTACGCAGAGAATGTCACAGTCAGATGTGACAAGGCGACCCCTAGCTGCTCCGAAGTGTCATGGCGCAGTCCCCGAGACCGGGAGTACACCAGACACCCCGCCGATCAAGCCAAATCAGCGAACGATCGAAACCACCATTGGAGAGGGGAGTAGAAAAAACCAAAGTGTCTATCCCTCCACCTAGTACAACTCCTAAGCCAGAGATTAAGGCCGTTCCAGCTTAAACGAAGTCAATCTCCGACTCTGAGAAAGTGGTACTACCCACCACTGGACCACCGGAAGGCGAACACGTCATGGACCCCGTACCAACAGCCGTATTGGAAGAAATGCCAGGAACAGCGGTCAGGGTCATTCCAGCTTCCATGAAGCCGACCACTGCTCCTACTGGCGAAGAATCAAGACTGTAGGGGCATTGAGAACCATCAACGGCAATCCTCCGCCCCAACCTCCTCCCACTCATGAAACTTCACCTATCTGCACCATTGAGGACGAGAGGCCCGTTCTGCCTACCGCTCAATCGGCCACAGATGAACGAGACGTCGATGCCTCCCACTATCCCTCATCTGGTGCAACACCCGCAGCTGAGGTTGAGTCCTTCCCTCACGCTGTCTCGACGAAGGACCTGGACAACGAGACAGTTGATACCACCAACTGCCCGAACTAGCAACGAGATGCACTATCAGCAGCCAAGGTGGAGAACAGTCATCCGCAAATCCCTTGTACTGCCACTTCAGGCATCGACACGGTTGATGCCTCTCACTATCACTCACCTGGTGCAAATACCTTGACGAAGGCCCTGGACATCGAGACCGTCGATGCCTCCAACTACCCGGACCTTGGACAAGCTGCATTTGCAGTCGAGGTGGTGGGCGGTCGACCGCCAATCCCTTGCGCTGCCACAACACACGGGTAGGAACCCGTGCAGTCGGGGTGCAGGACCTTCCTGGGTCACTCCCCTGCACTGCCATAGCATCCTTTGTTCCTGTGCCCTCCCCATCAATTGCTGCAGAAGCAGGTGCCACTACACCACGTGCAGAACCACAATGCCACACGCCCCCATGTGCCGCCAAGGCAGATTCGACGCCTGGCAGGTACCGGGAATCGCATTGGAGGCCCATGTCCAGGTTTACATGGCCGTATCCGGCACATGCTGCACTCCAGCCGAGAGGAATATTGGCCAGAAGCAAACTTACCGAACACAAGTGCAGTGCCAGTGATGTATAAACAAAATCAGTAGTCGTAAACATCTACTTTACACTAGTGAAACAGAACTCGTTATAGACCTGTAACAAGTGAACAATTAAACTAGCCACCCAATTATAGACAGTGAGACCAAGGAAAGACACTTATGTTTAGGTTAGTTAAATTTTGTACAACGACAAAGGTTAACCTAGCCAGTTGTCATCAAGTGGAGGAAGTATGGGAACCGGTGAAGTACAAGCAATAGCAAGGTGTAGCGGTGTAGACACTCGACTACGTGCAATAAATTGAACTCGTAAACACAGCAGTTATAACGCTGTAAGTAAATTAATCCAATGAGAACAGACATTTTTAAACCTCACCAACGACAAGGTTCTGTGAAATGGTGACAGTCAGCTCACATAAATAGATAGTATTACTTAGATACACACTCCACAGAGCTGGTGTATGCATAAAAACAGAGACTTCACCAATCATACATATTAGAATTAATTCTACGTATAAGATGGACTCCCGTAAGGGAATTAACTAATTTAGATTTTTGTATATATGACTTGCTGTGTAGGTACATGTATAAATATGCCTAGGAGTTTTAACAAGTGTCCTTGTGAAGATTGCCTACAAGAAGAATGCCATCTTGAAGGGTAATGTGTCCTTATACTATGTTTTTCTAATGTACTTGTCTTAAATATCCTCTATACCATATAAGAGTCAAACCAGAACTCTGAGACACGGAGCTCCCATGAACACACTATGATGAAACCAGGTGCAAGATATAGTAACTTCAATTTATTACAGTGTTACATACATTGGTTTGTAGTGACCTCCGTGCGCCAACTATCTGCGTGTTAACTTCATTTCTTTCAGTGTACTCGCATAGTTCGTTTAGCCGGTCAACCAGGTGATGGAAGGCCTGAGGTTGCCGAACTCTAACATGTTACATGTAACTGTTTTGCTTGCTGTGAGACTCACAGGCTACCCCAAAAAGACTTACTTTTCTTTCATAAATCACCACAGCAAGCTTCATAATAGTAAGTAACATTTTCCCGCCTGCTGCAAGTAAGGCTTGAACGTACTTATTATAATCTGTCGTATTTGTCATATCATTGTTTTTGTGTGTTTTTATTCCAGGTTCTTGTTGTATATGTTATTGTAATTAACCACAGTGCAATGCTGAGTTTTTGTCAACATGTGTAAATCAAGTAGGTCAGTGAGACACCTGGTACACCCCATCACTCCCAACACTAATCCTCACCACAGGGGGGAAAACCCATTTGCAGTGTGCAGCGCTCCGCTTCGCCTGGGCAACGGGCAGAGAGGGAGCCTGCCCGAAGAGAGAGACAGAACTACGGCCGGTGTGCCACGCACCACGAGTTCTTCAGCTGGCCCCAAAGCACAGAGCAAGCAGAATTACAAAGGTCAAGCAGCCCAACATTAAGGGTCCTGCCTACCTATTTTAAAATTTTTTTCTTCGCTTCTCCTACCTCAAACTTCCAGATGACGTGGCCTAAGCCTTCCTCCACCAAAGTTTCACGATGAGTCTTAATCGCAACGGGGAAGGGGGGGGAATTGACGCTTGCCGCTTTATCATGGAATTGACGCTTGCCGCTTTATCATATTACTATAATCTATTCACGCTAACTTCAGTCTTTTGGAAATGAACCTTTGAAAAATCTCCCTAGGTGTAACATGTCAACCTGTTGTGTTCAATCACTTGTATTCCACAATTATATAACCCTGTGATTAACGCTAAAGTACTATGTTCTTGAATAGATTATTACTCTACTTAATATCTTCAATAACTTCACCCATGTCCGATTAGACTGACCGGACACATCAGTCGAGGATTTTATCCGCCAGACCACAAGTAGCTCAGTTAGCTAGGATGGGACTAGGTGTGTTGGCTAGTTCTTGTACACTCTTACTTCTAGTTGTGTATTCTAGGTAGCCATGCCCTTAGGCGGGACAAATCATGTCGATGCCAGAATGGATGTTCGACAGACGAGCTTCTTTTGACCAGAAGATGTGGTTGTCCCAGCCTAGGTGCACTTCAGTACCAGTCAGAAACCCTGTGACAATCGGGTGACACTTGGTGTGGGTGCGGACACACGGTGAAAAGTTAGTGAACACAACCGGAGCAGGCGCAACTGCTCGTCGTCTCAGTACAGCGGCACTGTCCAGTTCCACCTGTCTATCCTGCGTAGGATGGGGTAATGCTATTCTCGGCCTGAGAGTAGGGTGAGCCAGGTGATGCTCCCTGCGTTTTCTGCCACATAGTTACCCTGGCACGTGTCGAACTTTTGTATATGTATAGCTAGTCAATATCTTAAAAATCTTCAACTGAATCATTTGATGCAAAAATATCAGTGATCTGAATTCCATGGACCATATCATTATCAATTAATACACAATGACAAGCATTCTGGAGACTTGATCTTTCATCTGCTCTTGGTTATCTTAGTAATTTTCAGGGCCCACACCTCTAAAATCCTTAATATTTCGAGTGTAAACAGTTTTCTGTATCTGTTAGTAAGCCACTGCATTGTTAATGTCTAAAATTTTACTTTGGAGAAAAAAATTAGAGTTGCATAAATATTCGGTATACCGAAACCAAAACAAATACTTTATACCTTTCATTTTCGTTTCATTAAGAAATAGTTTGCCGAAAGTTGTAATGAAATGTAAATCTCTTTTACGATGGATACCATAACACTATGTCAATGAATGCTAAAAGGTAACAATAAACTAAAATCCTAGCTTCGACAGAAATCACACACACACCGGATCATCGGCCAGTTCTGCAGAGAGGGCATCCCCATGCTGGGAGGGTGTGCTGATTTAACTGTTGTACAAGCGTTCCGACGGGTCAAGAGCCTCGGGATTACAACCTCTAGGGTGAGTTTCACTTCCAGTGACATGCGGTATACAGATTCAATGTTAGCAGAGGTGGTGGCCTTCAAATCAATATGTGACGTCAATAGCGCTGGGATCATGCCCCAAGGAGAGGTTACTCCAGCTTGGGTGATTTGCAATTATATGAAAGGAGCCTGGTATGTTTGCGAGTAGGGATGAAGTCAGTGATATTGGCACAGTAACTTTCCATTGCTTTACCTGGTGTCCGCTCGGCGCTGGTGCTCTCTGGGCGACTGACGGCTGCTGGGATGCGGCCGGTGGCTGAACAGCGGCAGAGCAGTGCTGGTACTTCTGATGGGTATGTGGGATGGGCGTGGAGGAATGACAATGTATGAACCAGGGAGTAATTCAGGGTCGATTCCCACAACCTCAGGATTACAATGGAACATTAATAAATATTCATATGTAATACGTTTCCCTGTGCGTATGGCAGGTGCAAATACATAATGGGTTCTCCGTGGCAGACTCCGGAAATGTAGTATTATTTATTTCCGATTCTAGTTTCTTAAGAGTCTGCTTAAGTTCATATTTTCTCCCACTCTTAAGTGGGCAAGGCATAAGGCCTTAATTGGATTCAACAAGAAGAACTAATAACCAATTAAACACTTCTGATTATCCTTGTGAAGGTAAGCCGGTGTAACTTGTACATGTACTTCTGAGGGTACGTCTGGCCACTTCACCTCCACTGTGTACCACTAACTTAGCCGTTCGCCATCTGAGCGTGAAATACAGAGTATAGGACGATAGCGCGACCGACAATACTCTTAGGTGAATCTCCACTGAGGGTCGAGTGAGGATGGCAGAACTCCCTCCATCAGGCGGAGGAGAAAGCTACCGATTCAACAGATAGAAGGGTGTTGCTAGTACTTTTGGCTCTTACGAAACTGGTCGATTGACCAACCTCTGAGTGGCCTCTTAATGTGTGCTCTGCCTTTGTGAAGAAAACACGTGGGGTTGGCTTTCACTCGCAGGATCAATCTATTTCTCAATAATTCAAAATAATACCAAAGGGAATAATCAAAGCTAAATGCTAAATGAGAAGGCATCTAATTACATGGGTAGGATTGTGTTTACTGACATGTAGTAAAAGATATCATCAAGCGTTATGAATTAACACAATAATAAAAAGTTGGCACATAATGAAAAGATATTATAGAAAGTCAATAATTCACACAATAATAATATCAAAGAATTAAAATAAAAAATAATTAATATTTAACTATTTGCAGAAGCCGCATGTCTTGTTACAGTCAGGTGAAAGCTACCTGATAAAATCTGATTAATGTAGTATTTTAATTACAGTACAAAATAATGGCCTGGGTTTCCTGACTGAAATTAAGGGGCTGTTCAGAAGTAACCTAGACATGTGTGGTCAAAAAGGTTCTTTACCAGAGCGGTAAAGAAGTGACAGGCCAAAACCTTAATGGGTGTCCAGAAGGTACTACATCGCAGTGACCTTTAATACCTGGATAGAAGTTGCCAGTGGTAGGTATTTGGGAGGGAAGGTTAGGAATTATGCTGTTGTTGCTCTCTGGTGGTCGGCAATGAGCTGAGGAAGCTGCAAGGATTGAAGCCTCTGGATGGCGGCGTCTGTAGGTGGCCAAAGAGGGTGAGGGCTTCTTGAGGTAATGCTCTCCGGAGCTTGTTGAAGTCATTGACACTATTCACTAATACACGGCGCGTTTAACAGCGCGACCGAGGGACTCTACCCTTACTGGTTGCTTCGGCTTTCAAAACCAGGAGGAGCGGCGATACCGGCGCGGTTCTCGGCCTTCACAACCAGAGGGATGAGGGTGCTACCACGGACCAGCGCAAACTGACGTTCCTTGGACTAGGGTGTCTTTTATACTATGAAATTTCCAACACATCTAGACTGCTGAGGGGTGCAGGGGAATTAGCCCCGCCTCTCGGGGGTGGAGTTTATGATGTCACATGCATGAACCATAGATCCTTAATTGTGCGGCGCGAGGTGTTACATCTTGACAGATGCAGAGGCATTGACTTTCTGGCATGTGACCCGCCTCCACTGCAGCGGCACGCAATTCAAAACGAGCGCTATTCTTCCAACGGGAGTAGCAAAGTAGTACCATCTTTCCTCGGGAAGGGGCGATGTCGTGACGGTTTATTTTAGAGTTAAGGTTACACAGTTAAAGCTAGGAACACATGGTAATTAGGTGTGTTGAACCTCTGTCAACATAGATTGGTTACGTGTCCTGCCTCCATTACCGTGTTTCGCGAGGATTGACTTGCCCAGGTGAATAATGTAACTTTGGGATGGGACGAAGTTGCTTCTGTAATATGCACCTATTCTAGAAGCAGGTTGCATCATGCATCAATACAGATGTTATAACATCCCTTGTTATAACATTTTCCTGCTTAATAAGCTGCCTTTTCTTGGAGCAGAAATATGTCTTTCAATAACAAATTTTCTATGTTATAAAGTATTCCTTTATACAGTTGACACCCTATCTACTATTTTCAGGGGCCTGTCAAAAAATGTCCATACATACGGGATTTCAGTAGATGAGGGTTGTGACATGTATATCAATAAAATACAACTTTGACCATATTAAACTTATTTTGAGTATAATGAGAGCTGTACAATATCTGTGAATAAAGTTTAGCTAATAAACACAAAATAATGGTAATTTTATATTACTGTATTAGGAGTATTACTGTAAGTAATACATTAAAAAATATTTCATATCAACTCATTTAAATAAAAAATATAACATCTCAAAATACAGTATATACAGTAAAACTGTTAAGAAGTTTTTTAAGGGACTTATAAAATAATGCTTACTAACCAGGAAAACTTCTTAAAAGGGTCAAATTACACATGTGCAGTTAGACAAGGTGCTCAATTAATCAACTCATTATGCAGAAAAACTTCTTAAGTGGGAACTTCTTAACAGGGTTTCACTGTAATTGAATTTAATACAACACCAAATGCAAGCCAAAATAAAACTTTCAAACTCTCTGAAAATGAAAATAATATGACACCGAATGAAAGTCAAATTTTTAATGGCCCACGCGCACTCAATCAGCTGAGAGCATGCCGAGAGAATATCGATCAGGCAGTGTGTTCACGGTGGCAGGCGGAGAAGAGGAAGTGGCGGGACAATCACCACTCTACGCCATTACATGTTGCAGACACATTGCACCTGGCAAATGTCTATCTTTTAAAGTAATAAAATATGTTTCACTGCAAAAAAAATCGTAAGTTTGAGACAGAAATGAATAAATAAGGCAATTATAATCTATTTTTTCATGATTTTTAATAATTGACCATTCAAAACCACGTCCTCTGATTTTCCCTGTCACAAGTTACACTAAACTCGGGCTCGGTGTCGAATAGACCCTTACATTTTATCAGTTTATTCAAAATACACGTGAATAATACAATAAATCAAATTAAATTCTCCGATTTCCTGACAGAAAGTTAGTGAAAATGAACTTTATGCTTGGTAATACAAATCACTCGATGTTCAAGCAATTATTTTTGGTGACAAGGGGAAGTCAAGTCATGCTTATAGGAATAACATTTTATTCCCGAAGAAACTGTCCATTTAGTTAGATTAATATTACATTATCAAATTATGTTGATTTTATGCCAGATAAAACGAAACATCAAATTTACAGGAAAAAATTACCTTTAATCACAAAATAAACCATCTTTGCTAATAATAATACCTCATTAAAATGTGTTGAGCAACATTTTCAGGCGAAACCATTTACTTTGAAATACAAATGATAGGTGCTGACGCGTGACGTACCGGGAATTTATACTGACTCTAGGTCCGTAGTGGAATCTGGGGACTTTTTGCCTAGGAGCTAAGTCAGGCGCTCCTACATGGATAGGGTTCAGTTTTACTTGGGTACTGGCGCCTTCCCGTTATACAAAACTGGCAGCGTGGCTATACGGCAGGGCACAAAGTCGGGCGTGGATAGCACTATTCTGCGTTTGGCTGCCACTACTGTCTTGGTTATACCTGGACATTTAAGAGTAGCAGCAATTGAAATGGGCATGACTACTGTCGGTACAGAGGGTAGTTGTACAATATTGTGTGACTTATGCAGAGGTACGGGGTGAAAATTAGCAGGTACGAGCTAGGCGATGACAGGTGTTGGCGGTTGTTCAGGTCAGTGCAAATACTCTATGGGGACGGTCTTCTCAGGTGGCGTGAAGAAATTGTGAGGCACAGAAACTTCCACTGGATCTTGCAGGTGTCGTAGCACTTGCGCTTGTTCTTGAGGAGACAAACTAGCGGGCTGCTTGACCAGGGATGGCTGATATTCGTGTACTCTCTCTAACCTTTTCCTTCAAGCCTTTCCTCTGGGCGTAGGGCATTGGGAATTGGACTTTACCTTACTACCTCTGTACCACATCTGCATGCTCTTTGTGCAGTGATATGTGTGGCACCTCAGGCGTTAGTGGACAGGTGGACACCCTATTCCCCAGTCCGGCAGAAACTGCCGTCAATCCCACAGGGTTGATGGGAAGGGCGGCCAAAGCTAGCGCGTGTTGTGTAGAAAATTATGTCAGACTCGTTTGAGTAGAATTTCCTGGGATCACCTACAAACCTGTTATGTGAGGGTAACTACGTAAAGGTGCTAAGTCTACAAGGAAGGTACTCAAAGTAAAAGCAGACCCATGTTTTATTTCATTTCACGGAAATTAACTTGCACTCCAGCTCCTGGTCAGCATCACGAGTTTCAGCCAGAAAGCTAGTAGTGAAAATTATTACAGCTGGTAGAGGTGACGGATACAACAAAAGGGGAATGCGGCGTGGTTGCTGTAGCTATGCAACAAACTCTTGCATTGTTGTGTATATGCGTTGTAGGGAACGACACCACATGTCAGGATGACTAAGCAAGAGACGTTACAGGATTTAGCCTCAAAAAAAGCTATAAGGAGAGGTCCTTTACAGATACGTCCGTAACTGTGGGTGTTTACGGGGTACGTAACGTATATCCCCTAACTAGCATAGCCTACCTTATCGCAAGCGTAGAAGCGAAGTATGGGGGTTTTGTCCTGAGCAACATATCTTTCATACAACCCTTCTGATTGGCTTGCGATGCAAGTCAAGGGGTAGTCACAAGAGTGAGGGATGCAAATGCATGGCTCACCTCTGTGACGTCACCGGCAGCTGGCAGGAAGGGGGGATAAGAAACAAAAGACAAGCAATAATTATTACTACAGCTATCTAGTGGGGAGTAAAAGAACTCATTCTCTTTAAATATTGTTACGGTGGGCCAGTAAATAAAACAATCTGCAAGGCAGACAGTACAATCTCACACTTTAACAGGATAAAGTTAACTTCCAACCCCACACAGCAAATAACCCAGGGATGGAGCGGTGGTCGTTAAAATCTCCATTGTTAAAAATATGTCATGCATCAGTGGAACTATTCTAAGTGACAGATAATATTGATAGCAGTTCTAAATTCGCCATTAGCTCTGCTCTTTATTTGCTCTACAGCTGGCATGTAAAGGAAAGCGCACTCGGCCGAGAGAGGACGTGCTTTTTCTTTTGCTACACTGCAGTTTCCCCTCTCAAAGGCATGTAAGAGGAGAAAAAAGGTGCGCTACTGAGAGAGACAGAAAGAGGGGTGAGATAGAATGAACTCTAGGTTGCCACGCTGGTTGCTAGGCAACCACTTTCCCTCTCGTCAGATATGTAAGGCGAGGTTGTTATGCAATTCATACACAAACTTTGCTGGACAACCAACGATAGAGAGATCATCACTATGAACAACTCACCCCGACGCCATCTTGAGTTTCACTGATCTCAGGGGGTGGTGTGCACTACTTCCAGGACCAAGTATTCATGCGCCCAATCACTAAGTCCGCTGACACATATTTACACACTTGTTTATAAAAAAATACTGAACATTACCACCCGCCAAGACCAGCTGAGGTCTCTACATTTTAGTCACAATACACATTCACTATATACAGTTAAGTCATAACTGGTGATGAAACACTACTGAACTGGCAGATGGTACAACTTGTGTACAGATCTGCACAGATGTCCCTTCTGCGCATGTAAATCCACCACTCTAGTAATGTCATCCTTTCCAGGGTGGAGCTTGACGACCCTCGCTAAACACCAGCCCAAGGGTGGAACACGCTCTTCTCGAACCAGAACGAGCTCTCCCGCAGCGAGTCCTGGTTGCTGGATTTGCTATGTCCCCTGTGGTTGTAGTTGCTGTAAGTATTTCTTATACCAACGTATCCAGAACTGGTTGGCTAGTGCGCACAGGATTTTCCATCTTCTGGACAAACCTATATTGCCATCGTCAACTTCGTAAGATTGGGGTGTAGCAACAAGAGGCCTACCTATTGAGGAAGTGCTGGGGTGTAAGTGCTACCATGGCACCTGGATCAGAAGAGACAGGCGTTAGAGGCCGTGAATTTAGGACAGCCTCAACTCGATAGGTGAGTGTCATCAGTTTCTCGAGTGTCAGAAAGTGATTGCCGATTGTACACCTGAGATGGTATTTGGCTGATTTAACTGCAGCTTCCCACAACCCCCCCTGATGAGGAGCTGCAGGAGGCAAGAAATTAAAACTGATGTCATGAGCCAAAGAAAAGTTTTCCAGGAGCGGGGATTTGAGTAACTGTTTAAAAGATTGACGAAGTTGCCTTGAAGCACCAACAAAGTTGGTGCTACAATTGGAATACAGACTAGTACATAAACCTCGTCTAACACAAATCGAGTAAGAGCAGCAACGAAGCTGACTGCAGTCAGATTGGTTACAACTTCAATGTGGATAGCTTTCGTGGTAAAACATATGAAGATAGAGAGGTATGTCTTCTGGGTAGCACACCGACGCAGCTTATTAACTCTGATGGAGATCGGTCCAACATGGTCCATTCCAGTCCGCACAAAAGCTCCAGCGGCTGTGACTCGTTCAGTGGGTAAATCAGCCATTAGTGGAGGACTATTGACAGGCCGGCACCGGAAGCAATGAACACACTTGAAAACCAGAGACCGGGTCAAGGATCGAGCTGACAAAATCCAAAACTTTTGAGACACAAGAGACTGCAGTAGTTGTGGTGGAGCATGTGGGTACTTTATGTGATGATAGACTACCAAAGCTTCAAAAGCACTACAGTCTTTTGGCGATATGATAGGGTGCTTTGTGACATATTCAACATTTGCATGTGACAAATGTTCGCCCACCCTGAGACCACTCTGCCGATCCAAAAATGGTGTCAACGCTGCAGTCGCGTAGAACAAGGTTTCCCCCCTTTGGAATCCTTTCAAGTCATCTTCAAAACACGACCTTTGGATACATCTACACACTATGGAAGTTGCTTGTTCTAATTCAAGAGATGATAGGATTTTACTGCTAGGAGGTTGCCCTTGGCAGTTCACAAAACGCATAACATAGGCCAAGTCTCGAACAAGTTTTGACCAAGACGAGAATTTCCGTAACAGTGGAAGCTCTTCAGGGGGGATCATGTGTGCTCACAAGAACCAGATGAGATATCTTAATTTCTGGGACATCTGAAGTCACATTCAATAGGGACAGCGGCCACTGGTCAGGTGGATCCATTGACCATTGAGGGCCATGCCACCAGAGGGCATGACAACTTAGGTCATGGGGAAGCAGACCACGAGAAGCACAATCTGCAGGATTGTCTCTAGAAACAACATGTTTCCAACACTGAGGTGGAACCCATTCCTGGATTTGAGCAACTCTATTTGCAACAAAGGTTTTTAACAGGTAGGGTTGAGTCTTGATCCAGGTGAGAGCTACACTACAGTCAGTCCAACGCATGACTGGCAGTGACTGTTAAATGTTGAGTGAGGAAGGCATGACAATAGTGTATCAATTTTGCCAGCAAATTAGCACCACATGGCTCAAGTCGAGGAAGCGACACTTGTTTTAGTGGAGCTACTCTCAGACTTGGCCAGTATGAGATGCATGTTCACATTCCCATCAGAATCACTACTTCTCAAATACACTACAGCTGTGTAGGCTCGTTCAGATGCATCTGCAAAGCAGTGTAGCTCTACACAAGTTGCATCAGGACAAACAAAACGTGGCAAACTAAGGGTTTCAAGGTGGACAAGTCCCTCGATATACTGATTCCACTTCTCTCGTGTTGGTGACGGTAAGGAGCCGTCCCAACCCACTCCTTGGGTCCACAACCACTGTAGCAGAATTTCTGCGCACACTACCACTGGAGATAACCAGCCCATGGGATTGTAAATGCGAGCTATCTGTGAAAAAACAAAATGTTTGGTTGGGACACCAATTCAGATATTTAATTGGTAAAAGAAACCACAGTCTCTGGGCTCCACTTATGACCCAGAATATGCACTAGAGGCTCAGATGAAAAGTCAAGCAGTTTGGGATTCTCACGATGAGATACAGGAATGTCATCCAACAACTGTAGCTTGTTACTCAACCATTTTCTAAGTTCAAATCCACCCTTTCATTAGAGTTTAACCAACTGATTCTTTAGAACAAATGCTTTCTCCAAAGATGATGCACCAGTTACATTATCATTATCATCTACAAAAATGTGATTTTGATGAATATTTTGTGCCAGGGGATAATGGAGACCCTCATCAATGGCCATCTGGTGTAACGTTTGAATCTCCAGAAATGGAGAAGGTGTGAGTCCAAAGGTTACAGTATTAAGTTGAAACACTGCAAGTGAGAGAGAGGGGTCTTCACGCCACAGAATAAGTAAATATGGTCGATCATCCTCATGGACTAGAATCTTCCGAAACATTTGCTGTATGTTGCAAGAGAAAACCAGACTATAGAGTCTGAACCGTAAGATGACATTGCATATCTCATTTTGAAGCTCAAGTACTCGTGCATTTTCATTGAATGTGCTGACAAAATTCCTGATGGATTTGTGATTTGTGATGTTAATAGAATGCAAATCGAGGATTCTGTTTATATACAATGTTGTCAGCTTTCTCAGATTTTGGTACTGAGATGTAAGAAGTTCCCACGCCACAGGATAGTTCTCAGGAGAAATTGGAAGATTTTTTACTAATTGTAAGGCTTCTCCTGTGAGACAACCTATTAAATATTGAAACTTTTCAACATCAGACAGACAACGATTGTTGTGAATGGTGGCCTGATACAACTGCGAAAACATTGGCCAGTCTTCCCACTGACCAAGAAAAGTAAACAAATTGATCTCGGGAAGCCTTACAGTTGCAGATGGACCTGCAACAGGTGGAGTTGATTCTCTTTGAACAACATGCTTACTCGAAAACGAAGCCACAATACCATGAGCGTCAGACAGTAAGCTAAACAACTCATTATGTTAAGAGATCAAAATATTTTCATCCAGGTCATCAGGAAGTGGATCTGACTGCAGTAAGATGTCACATATTGAATTTACAGTACTATCAATTGCCTCCAGTTATACACCAAGTGCGTTTACCTCATGCACAATTTCTACAGTAATAAGTGGAGCACTTGTTAATGCCTGAAGACGCTCACTGGTGTGCCATAATTTTGTTTCCTGAAGTTTCAATTTCAATAAAAATGCCTTGAAACCCAAGTCAAAAAATTGCTTTAAAAAAAAAAAAAAAAAAAAGGGTAGGCCTACAGAGCAGACAAAACCCTAACCTACCGTGTCATAGCACAAGTGAGGTTATGTTCATCTGATTAGTGCAAAAATCGAAAATACTCTGGCTAATTAAAAAAATACACGAAGTAACAAACACAACAGAGATGAGAAAAATGGGTAAAATTACTCACTCATGTGGCGAACTAATTTGTGACTGAGTGGATAACATCACAAAAATGGACACTATCAAAGAGCAATTAACATTGCATAAGCGATCACAAATATGTTGAATCCCTTGTAAATGGTGAAATGAGGGCAGATATCTTGTTTCTTCATAGGATGTCTGAACAGCGGGTGATTTTCTGTGGTAGCGTCGGTACTTGATCAACGAGTGCGGGAGATTGCAATTACATAGCACACGCAATCGAGTGACAAAATAAAAACATAATCGCTGATCGGTATCACACATGATGCAATCCGGCCCGGAGGACAAAAAATTTGCTATGCAATTCATACACAAACTTTGCCGGATAACCAACGATAGAGAGATTGTCACTAAGATCTCCTCACCCTGACGCCATCTTGAGTTCCACTGATCTTCAGGGGGTGGCGCGCACTACTTACAGGACCAAATATTCATGCGCCCAATCATAAAGTCCGCTGACATACATTTACATACGTGCTTATAAAAAAAAAATACTGAACAGAGGTAGCAAGTCAGACTTGTACTGCACACAACACCACAGACGTGTTGGGAAGACAGACAATGCACCGCAGAGTAATGATAAACGTCGGCAAATGTGACGTATTTCACATCCAGTTACCAAGGCATTTACATAAACAACCAGCTTAAAAACTATAATTGTGGGAAATCTTAGGTGACGGGACTGACATATATTTTGATTGACGCAACATCCGATAAACGATAAAAGCAGTTAGCTTTATCATTATTTATATAGAAGTTTTGCCGGGACCACTAAAAATTTAACTACGGATATGATTCATCGGTACATACATTTTAAGTACGAGAGTCAACTGTATGAGAATGCCACTTCTTGGTTCGCTTCAGATGTGTTATAACAGGGTTTTACTGTATAGGTCTTTAAATGCTATATACAGTAAAATTCTAAGATGTTTCTGAAGGGACTGAGAAAATAATGCTTATTAACCAGGAAAACTTCTTAAAAGGGTCATATTACATATGTGGGTATAGACACAGTGCAAAATTATTATTATTTAAGCAGGAAAACTTCTTAAGTGGGAACTCTTTAACAGGGTTTCACTGTAGTACAGATTTTACGTGATACATGCGTCCATATGCATTTTGGTTAACGATATAGTGTTTTTACAAAAACAGAAACAATAACACCAAAATCTTACACTTTTCAAACAAAACTGAGCAAAAAATAAAACCATAAAATGTTGGCCCTCCTTATAGTAAGACGTTTTTGAAGGGACTGAAAAATTTAAGCTTATTAACCAGGACAACTTCTTAAGAGAGTAAACGAACTCAGTTGTTTATACATCAAGAGGAAATTTATGTAAACATATTAAAACAAAAAAACTTTGAAAAAATAACATCTTAAAAAGGTTTAACTATATGTAATTTAAATATATGCCTGTCACATTGAAACTCTGTGGAACAGATGAGTATCTTACCTTGAAAAGCATGTATTTATATGACTACACAGTTGTATTAACTCCAACAAAGAAGGGACCATGATGGTGTAGTGGTCAGATTGCTCAACAAACCGGGTTCGATTCCTGCTGGAGTCGCCCTTGAATTTTCACATATAGGAATTATGGCAGAAGGTGCCGCTGGTCGGTGGGTTTTCTCTGGGATCTCCCATTTTCCCCGCCCAAGCATTCCAGTACTGCTCTATACTCACACCGCTTCACCCATCTTCAGATCTCAAGACCTCAATGTTAAGAACCACACAAATATCTGCACTACACTCCAACAAAAAGTAGAAATCACAACAGTAAGGCCAACTCCAGTTTCTACAACCCTGAGAGTAGCCACCCTCTCAAAATACTACCCCCTTTTTTTGGGAGAACAATGATAAAATTTAACTAAAAAAGGTTTTTATAATAACAATTCCATCCCTTGAACCAAGAAAGGTCGTAGAATCGACTGTACTATTTGTGAAATATTCATTGAGCATTAGGACTCGAACTGGTGGGAAACTCCACAGGTGGTATGCTCTCTCCTCAACAGCCGTCCAACCATAGTACTCGCACTCACCTGCTCGAGACGCTTGACGGCAACTGCAGTGTTGTTCCAGATGCCCTTGAAGACGGTGCCAAAGCCACCCTTTCCCAGGATTTCATCCTTGCTCCAGCCGCTCGTCGCGCGCTCCAGCTCCACATATTCCACCAGAGGGATGGAGCTGCAGTTCTCCACCAGTGACGACGCATCCGAGCCACCTGGCACAACCACGTTACACATGCTGTCCTCACCACCACATTCCTGCCCTCTCACACACGCTCGCTCACACTCTTCAAGACAAGCTGTTTGCAGTGTATATAGTGTACGTAGTGTACTGTGGACATGAAGCAGGTCTATTTGTTAATGGATTATTGGCAACCCTGCATACAGCGGAAAACTTCTGGCCGGCCAGGTTGGCCAGCTTGTTTTCTTAACCAGGAAACAACAGTAAAAATGGCGTTGTAGCCGTATTTGGTAAGCTGATCGGTCATGTTGCAAGTTTTTCGCTTTTATAGTTGCTAAACAGTGCAATATTGTGCTATTTTCGTTGTTCGTAATTTGTATTTTTAACACAACGCAAGCAGTTAGCAATGTGTTCACACAACACCACATGGCAAAATAATGTTGAAAGTAAAAATATTATTCTGTATAGTAGAACCACACTGTTGCATCCCCATTTTATTAAGACCCATTTTTAAGGAGCAATGAAAGTTTCGAACAACAATAACAATAATGTTGAAAATGTGAGGGAAATCAGCCAAAAAATAAGTCGCTATGAATTTCATTTAACATTACTCAAAGTGGTGCGTATCACAAAATAGATAGTATCACCACTATTTTGATGTATAGTAGTTAGGTCAACTTTTCCAAAGCCTCTATTTAAAACATCCCTCACTAACAACCTTATCTCTGGAAAATGTAAGAGGTCATAACAGCAGGATTATACTGTACTTTACACATTAGCTTTAACAATTTTTACTATGAAAATTGATGCCAGAAGGATGCAGATCATGCATTTACACAAAAATAATAAAATGTTTTAAACCATTTTTACTTTAAAAATTGGGGGCCAGTTGCCCGGGATCTGACTACACTGACCAGTCTTCAGCCGTCCAGCACATGTTGCTCGCAGACTGACCATCCTGCTTTCGTTTAAGCTCCGCTTACTATTAGTTTTTACTTCCAGCGCTAGCCGCTCGGAATTCAACTTGCCCTTACGTTAGCTAGGTTCTACCCACAAACCTGAACCACCCTGCAGTACATGGAAGAATCAGTCGGAGTTCCTACCCGCGAGTCCTTTTTAGGACTAATCCTGACACAGCCCAGCTTAGTTTTCCAAGCTACGTGTCTGTTTCTTTTCGTTAAATGGATTTACACCCAACACAATGGTCAACAATGCAAGAGGAGTTTGCTTAGACTTTCAGAACTTCACACCCTAAAAATCCCAGTAATTCTACCGCTTACCTCTACCAGCTTTCCAGTTGAAGAACTCTAGCTTCCCAGCCACGGCTAGTGCCGACGCCAGGAGTTAAGGTGCATTCACCAAGTGTGTTTCCTAATCGGAAATAAGCGTGCGTTAACTCTACGCTGAGCTCGTTTCCTCTAGACCTAGCACCTTGATCCCAGTTTACTCTTACGTAACATAACAGCAGGTGATTCCAGGATTCATACTCAAGCGAGCTGCCAGAACACAATCTTTTTACCCACACACTCTTAGCTAAGTCATCCTTCCCATCAACAAGTGTTGGTGAAAAGGAGGAGACACACAAGTACTCTAACCCCAAACCAGCTTGTCAGCTCGGTGTCCATCTGTCTCTCCACTGCTTTCTAAGCCAAGAGGAGCGAGCCGTTCCCTGAGTTGGGACGGCTCGGACAGGATCACACACCCATGTTGCAACCTTGCACAGGTGAGGCCTGAGTTCCAATGTGTATTACTTCGTGCCAGACATTGGAATAGAGTGACAACCTGTCTCCGGCCCGTACGTAGTCCCAAACATAATTTTGTTCACAAGGAGCCTGCCATCCTGTTACAGTAGTAGGAGGGTGTATCTATGTCCTACTCCAAGAGGAGAGGATTTAAGGAAAGAGTACGACAAAGTCTCCTGGTTTCTGGTTGCCTGCATGAGCTAAAGCCAACCCTGGTGTCTTATCTAGCTAGTTTTAACCCCAAAGATCAAACACAGACCCTGAAGCACCTGTAAGACCCTGTAGAACCAGAAGTACCCAGGAATTTGTTCACCACACCTGTACGCAACGGCCCAACGAGTATCCTTGGTGGATCACAGGACATCTCAATCAACCGGAACAACCTCCTACACTCGTCGTTGCCTACCTTGTTCCTGCAGAACTGCATTCAGCACCCCACCCGCTGCCTCAGTTCAGACCTAACACACCTGCAGCACCTTCTACCACTACTACAGACACAGTCAAGTCTCCCAAAGCACATTGAACAGGTATGATCCAGAAACCAGTGGCATTCAGCGCAAGACAGACATATCACCTACTCTCGACATTGTGCCCGGCTGCCACAATGCAACCAGGCCGGTCCTGAACAAATGAGAAAGCACCAGTGCCCCGTCAAGATTGAACCTCTCTTACATATAGGAGCGTATTGATTCCTTTGTACATCACACATCAACGTCAACATTTCTCTATTATCTTTAGATTAAATATTAATGTATTATATACCAAAACCTTCCTCACGAAACTCTCTAAATGATGGTGAAAACCACATCAAAATCCATCAAGTAGTTTAGAAGCCTTAGCCAAATACACACACATGCGGATGGGCGACTTTGTTTTATGCTAAGTAGATGTTTATTGCAGATCTTGGCGCAACCCAATAATTCAACTAAAATTCAACCAATTTCACGCTAAATTCAAACAAATTTCTAGTCCCAGCATCAACCTTTTGCAAATATTGGCACAAAAGAAAAATTTAACTAAAATTTAACCAATTTCATGCTAAATTAAAAAAAATTTCTAATTCCCAGTCAAATTTTTCAAAACGGAAATCAAAGTAAAAATCAGTTTTCAACTTGTGTTTATTTTTTATGTGTGGTTCTTTAAAGACTAATTTTCGAGCTAAATCATTATATTTTTGATGAAATTCCAAGAATTTTCATACTTTTCTTGTGATATTATTCCAATTTTAAGTAAATATTCACCTTTTTGACCTAACTTTAGCCTCATTCACCCTAAAAATGGACCACTGATCAAAGAGTGAACAAAGTATGTTCTTTAAAAGTGCGCTTAATTGAGAAAGCATATTTGGGTCAAATAATTTTGTTTTTGGGGGTGAGATTAAATAGATGAATCATATTTTCAGAAGGTATTGAGCAAATGATGCTTGAAAGGGAGAAATGTGTGAATTTTAGTTAAACTATTGAGTTCCACCAATATCTGCAATAGTCTTCTACTATACTATGTATGGATTTTCAGGTCTATGTTTTTTCTTCAAATAATAAACAGTGTTGGTAATTTTTTTTTTACAAGACATAATATTTCATTACAAGACAATTAAGAAAATCTCAAAAAAATATGGACTATTTTTATAACCTGAAAAATTGAAAAATGGAAAGTGAAAAATTGATATCCTTAGGTTTTAAAGCATTTGTGTTAAAATTGTGGTGTAATTAGGTTATGTCAAACATTTATTTTATGCACCTGATTCTGAAAATGTTACATCCATTGCACAGCGTATTAATGCACTGAAATAGCAAAGTATGTTCACTGTTTATGGATGTTAAAATGACATATGAATGTACCACATAGTGAACTTTCAAGCTTGCTTTTCTAACCAATCAACTTTATGTATTTCAGTCAGCAACACCAGACAATCCACACCAAAGGACAAATGATCCTATTGTACTAGCTAACCTAAGCACCTGGTCACAGTTGGCGACCTGGCAACCAGAAATTACTAGGGATGGGACGATACCACATTTTCTCGATACTCTATACCAGTTTCAATACCAAAACAATCTCACAATACTTGATACTGATACTTTTCTCGATACCATATTAAAATTGCCATGAACATGATGCCGTCGGGTGAGACACGAGACGAACGATGACATGATTACTTACAGATGATATGGGCGCCAGCGATGCTTCCGAATCACTGCACCGTTGACTCAGGTAACTGATTACGTGCTTTTCCCAATGTGTTCCCACCTGATACAACACGGCCACGATGCCTTCTTGACTGGCATCTGTTTGTACAACAATGGGTAACTCTGGGTTGAACCTAGATAGCGGATTACAGTTCTGAAATGCAAGTTTGATTTCTTTAAAGGCTTGATCGGCTTGAGGTATCCAGACAAATTTACGTTTCTCACACAGCAAAACAGTTAACAGTGCTGTAATCACAGAAAAGTTTGGGACAAATTCCTTTAAGCAATTAATTAAGGCAAAAAATTTCCTGACTTGTTTACGTGATCTGGGTGTGGGTTTGTTTTGAATTTCCTGTTCTGGTTCGTGCCCATCCCCTGTTACATAGTGTCCCAAAAACTCCATTCCACTTATACCCAACTTACACTTTTCCACTTTGCACATAAGTTTGTTACGTTCGAGCCATTCACACACAAAGCTCAAATGGTAAAAGTGCTCTTCTCAGCTGGTAGTCCAAACAAGTACATCATTCAAATACGCCATCGCAAAGTCTCCCACGAATCCATCCAGTACATCAAACATTAAGTTTTGAAACGTTGAAAGGGCACACATTAAACCAAATGGCATGGCAACAAATTGAAATCCACGCCCATCTGGGGTAGTGAATGCTGTTTTCTTTCTGTCCTGTGGGCGGATAGGCACTTGCCAATATCCAGACTTTAAATCAAGTGATGTGAAAACGGTAGCTGGTCCTAATGTTGACAAAGTGTCTTTCATATTAATGACTGGTGGTGGCATGTTTACAGTGATTTTATTCAAAAGGCAGAAATCAACACAGAATCACCATTCGCCATCTTTCTTTGGAATAAGCGTAAAACCTGAATTATAGAGACTCTGCGTAGGTTCAATTACATTGTCGTTTAGCAGCTCACATACCTGCTGGTTAATGATGCGGCGAAAGAAAATA
This sequence comes from Dryococelus australis, assembly GCA_029891345.1. Taxonomy (NCBI): domain Eukaryota; kingdom Metazoa; phylum Arthropoda; class Insecta; order Phasmatodea; family Phasmatidae; genus Dryococelus; species Dryococelus australis. The sequence continues at coordinate 120,056,123 of CM057002.1, forward strand.
CCTGGGTCTCGTGGCTTGGAGTACATTGGGTCCTAGTGTGTTGTGATGATCACATGCTCCGTGACGTCGGTGCGCTGCAACTTCCCCTCAGTGTGGAACATACTGGTGTACTGGTCCAGCAGATGTTACAGACATTGCTGATGTGTGGCGGGCACCTCGTGCTCGAAGTCAGCAAGCGGTACAGCAGTTGTTGTTAGTGGTGTTGCTCCCATGGCGTAAACAGTCCATTGGTCACATGTCCCCACGTGGAGACGATTCAGATGTGGTTCTATAACGGCTTGGTTGTCAATAAGCCATGACAGTCCCAGAATCACTTCCTCACACAAGTCCGGCACAATGTAAACATCGCACTTGGTACACAGTTCTCGGATGTCTACAGTAATGTGCATAACACTCCTCGCTTCTCCCTGTTGATGCGTGGTAGCAAATTGCAGATGTTGCGGCAGCACTCTAGTTGTTATAACTTGTATCAAACCCTCACGACACAAAACTGTGACTAATGGTAGTGTTAATTACGGCTGTGACATGTTTCCCTTCAAGTTCAACAGAGATCCTTAATGCTTTCACGGTAATGTCAGTCACTTGAAACACTTTTGCACCTTCAGTAGGCACATTGTTACGACCTGGCAGTGAGATTGGTGCAGGTGCTGTTTCGCCAACTTCCCTACTTAGTTTCTCAACCTGTCGCCCTGGTAGTAGTTTTCGCGGTGACTGTTGCGAAAATTTGTTCCTCGTCCGCGGTTCATTCTCACTGGTGGTCTCATGACATCTGACAACATGGTAGGTGTTCACATGCTGTGATTTTGCCGCGGTGACTGATATTCTTGGTTTGCGCATGCGTCCCTCTTATACAAACACGCTTCTCTCGTGAACTGTTCTACACTGGCACGTGTCGCCCTCCGTAGATACGGCCTAATGTCGGGTGTTGATAACGCCACAATTATCTCTAATACTCCGCAGGTTGCCTGTCCCGTGTGTAGCCACTTATACAAGCCTAATTTGCGTTGTATGAATTCTTCAATTCCCTCGTGCTATCTCTGTTGTTCATGATACAGTTGCGCTTGTGCCTGTATAGAACCTCCGTCCGTGTCGAACAGACCTAGCAATCTCTCACAAAACTCTTCCCACGTAACTCAATAGTCCCTGACAAGTTCCACCACGTGGCAGCGGTTCTCCGTAACCTGTTGGCAGTTACTTCAGTTCAATCATCTCTATGCACACGATAGATACCTATGCAATTTCTCCTCACAAACAGCTAGGAATTTACCCGGGTCTTCTGAGTCATGTCCCGCAAAAGTTGGCAGTAATACGTTAATGCCCAGTTAAACTCTGTGGCATGTACATAACAACTACTGGCAGCATGGGTTTCACCTCTGGTGTTTGCCGTGGCGCAATCTCAGCACAGTATGTCTTACGGCACTCGTCACAGTTTATAACACCATCGCGGTACGTGGTAAACTCTGCAGGCCCTATGCATCGTAAATGCAAGTCTTTCCTACACTGTTGGCACTGCGTCCACTTAGTTTCCGCCCCATCACATCCGGTGCCCGTGCACAGGCATTGCTCTGACAGCATAGATACATTGTCGGACATGCATTGACACAAGGATTGCTCCCACATACTTCCCTCAAACAAGGTAATTTCACTCAATCCCCACAATACACGCATTGATCGATCGGCATGTCTAAGTTACTCGCGCTCGCGGGTGCCGCCATGGATGTCTTGAGGTCTTTTCGCAGTTGATCAGGCATGGTGTCCGCCATTTTCTCGCGGTTGACGTGGATGATGCGATGTGGATGAACACACTTGGCCCCACTTGGGAACGTCAATTGACGCCATCAAGTGAGACACGAGACGAAAGATGACACAATTATTTACTGATGATATGGGTGCCAGCGGTGCTTCCAAATCACCACACTGTTTAGACTCAGGGTTCTCAGGCATGCTGTGGGTTCTGTGTGTCCGTCTCACCTGAGCGTACTTACGATACACGTTTGCAATACTAGACTTTTACTAAACAATTTAACACTTTGAAAAAGAAACACATGTGGCTAGACCACTGTCATTACAAATGAAAGGAGATGGTTCACTGTGATACATGTTTTATTAATACCGTTTGTACAAATCAACGTGCCATGAAATTAATGATGCACTCGGTCGTGTCTAGCTAACTCCGCTTGGGTGCTCCCCAGCCCACAATTACTCTAGCACACATCTAGATGGACAATCTCATGGCAGTGTATGAAAACACAATCTTCACAAGGGAAGAGAGTCAACAGCCGCTAGGGTGGACTGACGATTTTCACTGAAGATAGGACACTGTGAATTACAAAATGAAACACTAATGATACATCAACATGTGTGATTACTTGGCATCACTAACGCAAACTCGTCTGGGCTCGCCCTCCAGCACGTGGGTAGTGTGGTAACGGCCTATACACATAGCCGGCTAGAACGGAAGTAATAACGTACACAAATTACAAAATTACATAAATTGCACAAAGACCTTTAAAAGATGATGGGGTATGAGATGAGTAGTCACAATAACACACACATGTGTGAAAACAAGTTTATATGGTGCGCATGCCGCTGGATAAAGTTTGCAACGGACCACGTGGTGCAGGTGAATTTGCAATATTTCTTTGGGGAAACTGCAAATTAAATTCCAACAAAATATTATTCTGGCAGAGAAAATTATTCTCTTTACAATTGAAGTGATTGCAGGCTTGTAGCAAGCCTGATGGCGGAAAAAGCAAACATTAAAGTGACTGTGTTTACGTGAAAATTACATGGAACCCTGACAAAATTTAACATAGAACCCTGAATAAAAATATTGCACACTCAATATTACATAAATAAGATCTTAAAACGCAATGATGGCGCAGACATGGACTTGGCGTTGGTTAGCCACGTGCGACGTTGCGTAAAATATTCAATCATGAAAATTACCCTCAAATACATACATAGAATTAAAACCCTTACCATTACATGCAGCAATAATAAAGAAATTACAATGAAACACCTTTAGCAGAAGCAGATGGGGCCTGATTCAAGTTTCGCTGGTCACATGACCTCTCCGACATATTGCTTCTACTTCTCAATTAAGTTGAAAGTGCCACAAGAGCAAAATAAATTAGTTAAGCAGAAGCATAATGCTGGGGAAAAGTACGCAAGTAAAGGTTAACAGGTATACTAAAACTGTTATTGAAATCTACATCAGAGAACAAAAAGTTGTAGTACGTACATGACAGAGTCTTACCTTGCCAGCTCTCCTAGACAATCTGTCCAGAGGCAAGCGTTGCACGGACTTACCATGACTGCCTACAGGGTTCACATAGGCGGGAGTACTATGCACGCCAAGTAAACTTTTATATACTTTGAAGAAAAAAGTGGCACAAATAAATTAAATATTGTTCTACATTTTATAATTTTCTTGTGAATTTTCTGTATTATCTCAGTGTCTCTTTATGACTGCGTTCACGCCGGAATATTAGTGTTCTTAATCTCCGTGCAGCGCACACTTTGAATTTCATAACAAAACATTTTTAATATAACAACAAACACTTTAAAACACTGTAGGACATATCAAACCCTGAAAATAAAAATGTGATTCTTATGTGAAAGTTAAAAAATATTGGCCTCTTTGTGCACGTGCATGCACACGTGACACGTGCGTGGTGCGCGCCGTCATGGTCTCTAGCGCCGCTGGCTGTTAGCCGATGTCAAACACAAAACAACTTGGCCAAGAAAATTTTTCATTTTACTAGTATTGTTAACACAAACTGAAACTATATAAAAATTCACATTACACTTGAAAAAAATAGTAGACAGTATATAACTCAAACATCCTTAGCCAATGATAAACCGACAGTCTGCTTTGATTCTATAGAATCACGTTTCCACAGTGAAAGATGTATTCATACTTTGAGTCAGTACACACATATTTTGTGATTTTGCAGTATTTATTATTTTATTTTGTGACTTCAAGGAAATTGTGGTAATGTTTGTTTACTAAAATGTCTGATAACCAAGGGTGAATTTTCTGTCTGTCCAGTCTAGCACTCTGTGCGAGGTGGAACTTCACTTCCGCCCCTTATAAGCCTGGTGAGAGGGAAAGTGGTTGCCGGCACACTAGCGATTAGTTTACTATAATACTGAAACCATGGTATTGGTGAACTGCACCACATTTAAAAGCAATTTTTAACTTCTTTCAGTTTACAGTGTCCAAAAAGTGCATAGAGGAATGCAACAACCCCTATAAGTTCAAGTAAATACAAAAATCGAAATAAATAAATAAATACATAAATACGCTGGTCTATATTCACACAAATACTTAATTGTGAGCACAGAAAATATGAATCATGCATTAGGTTGTTTACATGTTTTGTTCCTGTTGACAGTCAATTGATAGGCTTAAAACAAGAATGGTAGATTGTTTTAATATATGCATTGGTTCTACAATAAACAAGATTGTTACTTGCAAATTTTCTACTCTCAAAAACCCCCCTTCCTTCACAAAACAAAATGTAGGTTAACTGATGATTTGTGTTTGGGTACTTAGCCGCACATTTGGGTTGGTATAAAATATTGGTTTGTGTACAGGAAAATTCAAAATTAAATAGGTAAATACAACAGAACCTTTTTTATAATAAATCTGAAAGGAACACTTTCTGTGTTCACTTTATAGGGGAAACTTCATGTTTACACATGTCTTAAAATAATATACAAAACTGATATACCAAATTTACATGTGCAGAGTATTTTATATCCTTAATAACCTGCGGGAAAATTTTTCTAACTGAAAACTGTCATAAATTTTTTTAAATATGAACCGAAGTCAAACTGAAATAATTACATGGTAACCCTGTATAGATAAATATTGAACAGACAAAATTAAAAAACTAATGCATGTTAACAAGCAATGTATACAAACTTGATCTCATCAATGAGACTTCAAAATGAGGTTTGCCGGTGTGGGTTGGTGAAAAAAGCCACACAAAATACACCATGTACTGGATATTTGCGGGAGATAGCCCCACAATTGGAGGGGGGGGGGGGGGGGAATTGAGGGGAAGAGGGGGGGATGGGGGAGGGAGGGAGGTAGGGAGAGAGAGACAGCAAGAGAGAAAGGCTGTGAAAACAATCCCTCCCCTCTGCCACTTCAGCAACAGACTCTCCCTTCCTCGACCCTCCCTCCCAGCTGGTGACTTATCCCAGCAGGGTGGAGCTAGGGGCAAAAACTACAAACTTTGTGGAGCATCTTTTCCAATGAGGCTCTAGTTTCCAGATGCGCTTGGTTACACAGGAGCAGAAGCAAGCAAGGGCCTGACTCCGCACAGCTCTACAACCACTCCAAGCGAGCATGTAAATCATTTACAATTTTCGGATAAGATATTCAAAGTTCGAATGCAAATAATTCATAAATTACTATTCGCAGCTGTTCAAATTTTCAAATATTCGCACATGTTAAAATGAGATACTTTCAGATATTCTCATGCAATACACGATACTATAAAGTATCAAGGTATCACAGCATCAAGGATCCCACCCCTAGACATACCATGTTATACACAAAATATAAAAACTGTGAGGATATAATTTTCAAGATTTTCCCATATTATGTTAAATACTGGGTTTTACTACAATTTAAATTGTGTCAATAACCAATAGTAAAGAAAAAGAAAATTTTACCATAGTATTTATTTTACATTTAAATTCTGCTAATTTTGTTACAAACAATTTTCTTATAAAATTTATTATATATATATGACGCGTGATGTCTTTTCATCCTATTGAAATTGACTTCTACTCAAAAGTACAAAGTACTCAGCCGCACACCCCAACGGAGTTTTATTGGCAGCACTATCTTCCAGACTCCTACAACTTGTACTGTTTACCCAACAATAAAAGATGCATGCTAATAAACCCAAAAAAAATGTACTTTCACCGACCGAGCCACCGAGATGATGCTTCAAGGTCACCTAGTACTATATTGTGCTATGGGATGGCATTACTAGTATCATTTGCAAACATATGCAGCAGCTGGAACTTCGGCTGGCCTGTGATGTCTCACACCCAGAGGATTTAATGCCACTCCCCCCTTTTCCTCAAGGCCTAGGGCGAGCCTGGGAGAGTATAAATTCTGGGGCATGGCCCTTGGAACGCCTGTCTGTCCTGTTCCTTCACCGTGCTCTTGGTGCCAACGCCCAGGTCTTGAGATCCCCAGCTTTGTCGTTGAAGACAACCGTCAGAAGTACACGTTTAAGTCGTCGAACACTGAAACATCATTTGGTCATTTGGTCCCTTCAGAACAAACACAGTAGCAATAGTTAAAGTTCATTTATTTCATAGCCATTTTACCTATCTACCCCATTAGCTTAGAAACAGGTTGCCTTCACCTGCCTAGTGTAGCAAGCTTCCGGATAGGAGGTAGTCCACCCTTTTTATTTCCGTACCAAAATAAACACATTTTATCCCACTTAGGATATTATTCCCGGAGCATTAGAACCTTCCCCAGTAAACATTAGGTCCGTCGAGGGACAGCAGGAGACCGGGAATTTTATTCTAATCCAGTTTGCAGAAAGTAGCGTAGGACTGCAAGTTTCCCTTCAGGAAACTCGTACGTCACACACACACCTAAACCTTGCACCAGGTGTACGGAACGGCAGAGCCCCAACACTAGGTACTCATCCTCTTGCGGTTGGACTAACATCAGGGTCGTGCTCCTTCCACCGTGCTCCTGGTGTCAGATACTGGGGTAGGGGGGACAGTTTAGCCTGTCAATATGGTGCGGGAAAGCACACTTAAGTAGGGACGAACATCACCTGTTCCAGCTCAGCGGACCTAGTATTAGAGAGCATATTCCTGATACCCTACTCCCGTCAGAGCGGCATCTGTAACAGGGTTAAAAAGGCAGTTACTATCACTAAATACAAACAAGAGCTTAGTTCCACTCCCACTGTCCTTTGACAACCTCAGTCCACGTCAGTGAGCTCAAGTAATCCGCCATCTAGAGAACCCAGCCTCACTTGCACCCGCACCAGAACTGTTCACACCACCAATCAAACTCATAGGAGTGACTCACCCCATAATTCTAGCGTATTTGAGTGGAGAAGAATCCAAATATGGTACAGCCAACCCGTGGAATAGGGGGTTCCAGGTCACCAAGACCGCAGGCCCGTAGTTGCTCAGGTATACCCGTGAGAATGGTTCCACCAAAATGTAAAATTTTGCTTGCCACCCCCGACTTCATGCCGAGATGAAAAGCACACGACCAGTCCTCTACACTTGTTGGGCTCCTGTTCCGTGCTCCGCATAGAGTTCAAACTCACCCCCAGTGTGTCTGTTGTCACACCCATCAAAACACTTGCGGCCAAGAAGTACCTCCTTCGCCAATAGAACATCACTCGTCAAGGAGTTTTCTGACGCCCAACGTGGGGCCTTGCAACCTAATTATCGAGGTTAATTAAGCATAACTAGGCCAGCACGACCCCGAGCCAAGTGACCTAGCCAGGAGCCAAATTGCCAACAACCCACATCCCGTGCTGCTCAAGAAACCTATAAATCTTGTCTGACACAGACGTGAACGAACCCGAGCAAGTTGAAGTGACATGGCCGAAGCCATACCCGAACATTGCCAAAAACCCAATTGTCACGGTACAGGGACGTACCGCATAGATTGTGCCCGTCGCCAAAGAAGCTTCCATTATGTCTGCCTAGGCTGGGCCGATGAAATGGGATATACAGATGAGCTGGAACTTATGTGCGAGAAGTGTCGCACCACGCACGTGATCCCAAATCACAAAGCTCATTTCATTATAACATAAAAATTTGCAACAATTTTATATACTTTTCATCTTTAATTCTGGATATGACTTAGAGAATGGCATTGCAAGAATAATCAGCACAGACTTAACATAAACAAGTAGCAGTTGACCATTGATGAAAGTTTGTCTTCCAACAGTCAAAAGTATGAATCTGGAATTATAAAAATCATTTTGCATTTGGAGAGTGAATTAAAGAAAAAAAAAGAAACACTCGAAGGAAAAACTATGCAGATTTAATGATTTACAGCGTACTATATTTCCAATACATTAACACCAAAGTACGTCACATTTTCTACGAAAGTCAACCATGTAAATATTTTTACTCTAAAAAGAATATTTTAATTTTATTAAATATTCTTTTTGGCACAAGCTGCAATAACACAGGTGACATACCGAATAAAAAAATTCAAACCTTTAATTTTTAGATTGCTAAAAGAAAAACAAATCTTAAGAACAGAATTTTTACAAGGAAATATTTCCATATTTTTGTTATTTCGATAAATGCGGTATGTTCATTTTGAAAATGGCTGCAATTTGATCCCAGTGCTAATCCTCAAAATATGGGTAAGAATTTAGTATTACATGGAGTGGGACAGCGATATCAGCTATTACTATCAGCAATGCAAGTGATATTGGTATTGAAAAATTTGATACTTGAGATTAGTTAACTATTTCACTCAAAAGTTTGTGGAATGATTAAATTTAAAAAATAACTAGTGTTAGAATATGTTATGAAATATTAGTTCTAATTTACATAAATAGATTTTTTTTAATTTCTTGAATTTATATATATATATATTGCCTGGCTTCTATTTATATTACAAATGATACCTAATAACTGATGCAAACAATAACTCCATATTCACTTTGTAGAAATTCTTCTTCTTAAGGGGGCTCAGCACACACCCTGTTATATTTATCAATTTTTTGAAGTAACATGCATTACAAAATGTTTAATAAGATTTTTCCAAGGCAGAATAAGATTTTCTTGAAATTTATCAAATTGTTACAATGGAATGCATTATTGTGTTGTCAAGCCGTGAAACACAAAACAAAATCTGAACTGGAGGCTACTGCAAAAATTTCATTAATTCAAAATGACATGAACTTATCCCCCTTAAAACCTTTATGAGAAATGTGTTTTATCACGCAAGTATACATGGACTGTAAAAAAATGAATAAGTGTAACAATCACAAGTAAAATAGTACAATTTCTGATTGGCCAAATGAGTGTGAGTGCTCGAATGCACCACTAACAACTGATTGTACAGCAAATGCAGTCTAACATTAACCAAGATGGGGCTACTGCTGTTCCACAGGCACTACAGAGCCTGTAGTGCGGGACATTCAAATTTCAAATGCCCAGTCAAATAAAATAAGTCTCACAAGGTCAAAAAACCTGAAGCAATTCTTTGCTCACACACACCGCACAGAACAGATCACTGTATACAAGATTAAATAAAATGAGAGAGAGCCTGAGAAATGGCACGTGAGGCATGGGGCCTGTAAAACACACTCACCAGAATCCCTGCGTGGCGGCTTGGACCCCGCAGGCTGCCCCCGCTGCTGCTGAGTGTTGAGGATCTTGTGCTCTGGGGCTGCGGGTGCGGGTGCAGGTGCGGGAAGTACCACCTTGCTGGGTATGTCCACCCTCGCTGCAGAAATGTTCATGTTGCGTGAGTCAATGCGCAAGTTCTTGTCTGTCGAATGCTCCGTGCCCCCTCGTGCCTCGCTCAACCCAGATGATGCTGACGACCCCTGCTGCACACCCACTACATACCTGAGCAAGTGTGCATGCATAACAATGTGTGTATGTGACGCAGTGAGTTACAAAACTGTCCTTATCCCTCGTAAGTGATTTACCAGGAAATCACAAAAACCAAAAACTGTTAACTCCTATATCAGTGATATTTTATGGATAGTATGGATTTTATGGATATTTTATGGATAGTAGATTAATAAAGGGTGATTATACTTCTATTCACAGTAACAGAAACACAAATTCTGTTATAAATAAATGAGATATTTAAAACAATAATACCGAAAGGGCACTTTTGGAGTAATCACGGATAAGGAAAGTTTTGCAAATGACTGTTTGCAGTAAGGCTAAATTTTTTTCATTATGTTGTGGATAAGGCCAGATATGAAGAATATAAGCAATGGCTGCTGTGAAAGAAGTCTAGTTTCATTGCAAACTTCTTCAGCTATAGAAAGCAAGTTAGGCTGCTAAAACCATACTCGATAAAAAAACTTTTGCCAACTGTATATTTTCCCCTCAATCTGCAACAAGATAGTGATAGCTTTGCAACAACATCTATTATTTGCTAGCAGCAAGGCTGCCAACTGTCACAATCCACTCTTATCTCAATTTTTTAAATGTTTTCGATAAGGAAAGTTTTGCAACTCGCTGCCTCATATACACACACAAGCATACCAACACAGTTGGGCCCTGATTTTACTAAGTAGTACACTTCCCGAGGAGGACTTGTTAAATTGCTACCCTTATAAAATCAAACCCAACCAATTTTGATCCCTAAAATATTTTTAAAAATTGCTTTATGGTGTGTTTTTCTCAAGTCCATGCTTAATCTTCTGTGATATAAAACTAACACAACTTTTGAGCAAAATATTATTTTGGTTATGCTGCATAACGCATGGCAATAACAAGTGGAATATTACGGAACAATCAGAGGATGTCATCTTGAATTATAAACTACTGGGTTTCAAAAGAAGGACTATTTAATAGCCTTTGTTTCAAAATGAAATGCCATTAACAATTACTAGTTTGCCAAATGAAACTTTTCTTGTATGTACCATGCCTCCAATTGCACAAGGCACTGCCAACATACACGTAAACATCTGAGAGAGTGAGTGAAGAGATTTGAGCATCTTGAGAGCTGGTCAGGGTAAAGCAAGGTGAGTATGGAGCAACACCCGAATGCAAGGTTTTCCCCCAGAAAACCTGCCGAACAACAGCATCGTCTGGCACAATTGCCAAATGGGAAAACCTGGGGGCGACCCGCTGATTTGCGTAGATGGGAAACAAATAGTCTGACGACTGCACCACCACAGCCCCAACGTAAACATCTGGCATAGAAGAATAAGTTTGGGCGATACTTGGCATAGCTCAGTGCAACCTTGCTTCCTCAAACACATACCACGAGGTACATATGGTCCATTCAAAGTTCATTCCAACTGTTCTGAAGCCTTGCTAAAAGTCCCATTTTTGGGGTATTACTTCACTTCATGCAAACAAAACTTAACTAAGTATCGAAAATTACATCAAAGGGACAATGCACCACATTCATGTGCATACAGTTTAATAATATTTTGTATGAAAACTATTTATTACAAGGTATTACAGAGTTCCATTCACATTTAGTGAAATACTATAATTTATAGATAACATATAAGAAAAATTCCAATTAAACCCTAAATAAACTACAGTGAAACCCTCTATGAAGTTTCTCACTTAAGAAGTTTCCTGCTTAGGTTAAAACACATTGTCTATAAGCACGTGTGTTTTAACCCATTTACAAAACTTTACATATTAATAAGCATTATTTCTTTCAGTCCTTTGACAAAGTCTTAACAGGGTTTTACTGACAGACCAACCGACCAAGTACGTGTGAGTGAAGAGATTTGGGCAGTTCTTAACATTGAGGTCTTGAGAGCTAATGAGGATGAAGCAAATCAAGTATAAAGCAGCACTGGAATGAAAGAGCAGGGGATATGGACGATATCCTAGAAAACTCGCCAACTGGCAGCATTGTCCAGCATGATTCCCACATGAGAAAACCCGGGAGTGACATCTGCCAGGGATCGAACCCGGTTCGCCAAGGTGGGAGACGAGTAGTCTAACCACTATGATTTTACTGTACTTTAATGTTAACAGAAGTATAAAAAGCTTGTGATACACGAGATATTTAGGAAACAACCAAAGACGTCATACATGAGGTGATTTTTCAAAGGTTTGATTGAAGAAGTGTGAAGATACTGCGAACAGAGAATAAAAGTCGCTTACTGGGTGGGGACGTGAAGGGTGCCCTTGGAGGGATTGTTGCTGTGACTCATTATGACCTGCATTGCTTCAGCACGTGCCCTTCGCACAACAAACAGCAACCTGTGCATGTTGCATTAATGCTTACTCTGACCTACCTAGGACACAATTTTTGAATAATTTTTAGGGTTATGCAAATATTCAATATACCGTACCAAAACAGAAAATGACAACATTCATTTTCAATTCCATGACAAATTTGGTTGCTGAATGTTGAAACACAAAGAAAATCCTAAATTTTTTTAATATTCTGCTCCGCTGTTTAATTAAAGATAGTGAACCAGCAAAATCATTTTGTCTAAAAATCATCTTGTTTGTTTTCATTATTTTATAAGTAAAATAACTAAATAAAATAGAAATTAAAATATAGACAAAAAAACCTACGGTAAATACTTAGTGTGTGTGGAAGTTAGCAGCCTGAAGATAGGTAAAGGACACAACACAGGCGACCAAGGCAACTAGGCAGGATGATACAGCGATGGTTTACCACTGCCTTCCACAGGACAGATAAGATGAATCGAGATGAGAATGAAGCAGCGCCAGAATGCAAGAGCAGGGAAATGGGAGATCTTGAGAAAACCTGCCAAACCGCAGCATTGTCCAACACAATTCCTACACATAAAAATCCAAGTGTCACATGGTCAGGGAACAAACCTGGTTCACCTTGGCAGGAGGCGAGCAGGCTAACAGCTCCACCACCATGACCTCAAATACGCTATATAATCAATTTTTTTGTTTGGTTTTGCAACAAATTTGTTACATGGAATAACTTATTAAAATGTTTTGAAATTCATTAAAGTTTCCTTGACACCAAGTAAGCTCCTATGAAATAATTTTCAAGTTTCGTTTCAGTTTCACGCAAGTTCATAACATATTTTTCGTTGTTGTTTCATGAGAAAAAAGTTTCACTTACACAGTCCTACAAATTCTCAATTATTTTTTTTAGCTTTACATACTGTGGCTGTAAAAACCAAACATCAAATCTGATAACACTGTCAAATTCACAAAATAAAATATTTTCCTTAAATGTCATTTGTTGGGAAAATAAATAAACTTCCCTGACATTCTCTGACATCCATATTTTTTTCCCTGACATTCCCCGACTCTCCCCAACTTCCCAGACTGTGGAAACCCTGTCATACCAACGCTATACCCTTCGAGATCCAAACTTTTATCAGAACTAAGTTATGTAAACTGCCGGGTAATGATAACAGGCACCACTAGGAAACCATATAATAACAAAACAGTGTAAATAGCGAGAGTACGAGCAGGTATGCACACGATCACATGTTGGTGTGTTTGCATTTGACCGCACACCTATAGCAGGCACAGAACTTTTTAGCCGCTTAAGGACAGAATTTATGGCCCAAAGGCCGGCACACCTTCCTTCCTCCCGCACTGCATCTGCACTCTGGCAGTGCATGGCACTTTCTCCTCTTCTCTCTTCTTTGGGCCATTGACTTTCCATAGTGACTTTACATGGTATTCTACAGGTTTCTCGGTAAAATATTTCTTTCTCGCCAATCAGACTTCATTTCAAACTCATTCCAGATCTTATGAAGAGCTTTATCCATCATAACATTTTCTAGTCTAAAGTGAATGCCCTTTAATTCTATGTTTTCTTCCAGCCTTTGTCTGATGTCTTTTGTCCTGAGACATTCTGAAGTTACATGTTGGACCGTGTCGTCCATTACAGACTCGTCACACAGTGGAAACAGCATGAGCTGCAGACTGTGTAACTTTACCTTGAAGTTCCCGTGTCCTGTGTAGAGCTGCATACTATAATGGTTGATACTGATCCATTTACTATCCAATCTTGCCCTGACGTTGGGCAGCTACTCGCGAGTCATTCTTCCACGTTCACAAGCATCTCATCTCCTCTCTTGCCACTTTTGAAGATCATCATCCATGATTTCTTCCTTGGCTTCCTTTGACAGTCCTGCCACCCGCGCTCTCTCCACCATGACTCCTCTATATTTCACTAGAAGATCTATGGGCAACACATCCACAAGCACTGGGAGTGATACCTTTGGCACTGTCTTGTATGCTCTTGCAACTGTCAGCAGTGCCACCCTTTGAGCACTGCTGCCAAATCAAACAGTTGGTGGCCTCTGAAGTTTCCCTTTAAGCAGAATTATCTTGTTCTCTGTGGTGAACTGCAGTTTTACTCTCGCAGACCATTCCATTATCTTCCACGAAACCACAATCTGCGTAACCAAAGACACCCAGGTGGGAGACCTCGCTCCAAAAAACCATCAAAGAGTATGTCCTATAAGATCTGTCCAAGGACCAATCTTTGGGAACATCCCTTCGTCAGCCGTTTCATTACCCGAGCTGTCTTGGCTGAATATGTGCTACATCTCTCATTGATGAAGTCCTGAATGACCCTATGCATGTTTACTGGGCATACTTTCTATTTGAGCTAATGTATCACCTCCAGCCACCAGACATTGTCAAACGTAACTGAAATATCCAGCAACACTCCCATGACATACTTTGCTGTACTTTCTCAGATTGTCTTCATGACCTCATGCAGAGCGAAGTCTGTTCCCATTCCTTTCTTGAAGCCATACTGTTTTTCGTTCATGGTGCCTTCAGCTTCAAGTGCCATAGTCAGTCTTCTATTTACTAGTTTTCAAAGACCTTGCCCATCATCGGAAGCAATGTCAGCGGCCGATATGATTTAGCATCATCAAGATCCTTGTTGTTACATTTATATAGTATTCTTAAACACCCTTGTTTCCAAGGGGCAGGAAACACACAGATCCAAAGGCAGTCATTATAAATTCTTAGCAGATTGTACTTAATCCTGGAATAGCACCTTTTGATCATTTCTGCAGTCAGTCCATTTTTTCCAGGTGCTTTCCCATTCTTCACTTTATAGACTACTGCAGTCAACTCTTCCAGATCGAATTCCAAAGCATTCTGGATGTCCGGAACTGCTATCGCTGACTACCTCTTCATCCTCAGAGTCATCAGGCAGAAGTGTTTGGAGCAGCACCTCCATAGATCTTTGCACATCTGTAATTATTTCTCAATTCACTTTAATATATGGTGGAGGAGTAACGCTCTTCACTTTGTCAGCGGTGCACTTGTACACTGGGCTTGAGGACAATCAATCAGCAACTCTCCTCCCCCTACGTGACGCCAGTAACCTATCACTGCTATGCACTGTTGCCTAGTTTACAGTGTTACAGGGGCCACAGCGAGTTCAGCCAAATGTTTCTCAGTTGTGCTCAAAAAATCATGAATGATTTCATTCAAATTCAGTCATTATTTGCAAGAGGCTCATTTTGCTGAACAAGTAGGTGAAAACCCCAAGTCTGTATCTTTATTCGTTTGTGCTTTACACTGTTACGGAATGTGCATGAACTCAACTATTTTTTGGATAAAGAAAATTAATAGTGCTTCCTTGAGAGGAACCATATTTCGTAAGTAATGCAAAATGGCTTTGCTTTATAAGCAGACTATAACAAAGCAGTGCCACGTGCTTCGTAGCCACAGAATATGTGTGGCACAATAGCTTCCTCTGGTGTTTGCTGTAACCAGTATTGCAACTGGCTTGGAACGATCATCACTGTTTTTCATTTGCTTGTATGTAAAGTTTTCATTGAAATTATTATTCTTAGTAAATCTTGTGCTAGCATACACAGTTGTAAAGAAAGTGGTTAATATCCAATATCCTCTTTTTTACCATCAAAAAAATAATTTTGCGAAAGTATACATTTTATACAAATGAACAGTTTGACAGCAAAGTGTGTGATGCTAGTGACCACATAATGCGACTGACATGCTTATACATCAGAAGTAATATTTCTGTAATTTAGAAAAAAAAATCTCAGCAAACTAGTTACAGATTTTAATTATTTTAACAAAGAATATCTTCCAAGAGTCGCATTAGAATTTTAGATAAGAAAAAGTTCAGAGAAAAATTTATGTCAGCTATGCATGAGAAAATAGATTGTACATATTCAGCAACTTTCATGACCAGATGTTTATTGATTATTACCTATTATAATTGGAACGCTTGACATAGCTTTTCAGTTTTTGTTATAGGAAACTGAATGATGGGCAAAATAATGTTATGTAAAAGAATAGCATTACAACTGTTTGGATAGGGAAGAGAAGTTTTTGCTGCCATCACAAGCTACAACACAAAGATTGAGTTATTTTTTTAGTGCTATTTTAAGTAATGAAAATTATTACATATACGTTTTATACATATTATTAACATGTAAATTTAAGTGTCAGAATGTTTTTACAAAGAATGTAAATTTTAGCAGTTCATCTGCCCAGGCAATTTTCCTAATAGATAGAAATTACCAAATAAATATCTTATGTGTTTTATAGATTTGTTTCTGCTATATTCAAATGTAACTTTTTATGAAAAGAATTCAAATTTATATTACTACCGTTGAGGGCACACTTGATAGATGTGGCAATAGGGTTTGGTACTGATCGCCGATAGGCTGACACTGAGCGGCCACTAAGTTCTGTGCCTGGCATAGCAGTGGTGCTTCAAGCACAGGACAGCGATCGAACACACTAGTGTGTAGTCAAAGCCTCACTAATGTGAGAAACACCAGACGATACCAAGCAAGCATACATAGTGAAGACGAATGACAGGAAAATTTAAAAACTGTGAAATTGCAAAATAAGTATGTACTGAGCTATCATTTTATTGAAAGTTTGATTACCGCTTTTACTGTGGAAATGTAATTCTATAGAATCAAAGGAGACTGTATTGGTTTGTAATTGGTTAAGGAGTTTTGGGTTACAAGCCGTCTACCATTTGTTTCTAGTGTAATGCAGGTTTTTATATAGTTTCAGTGTGTGTCAGCGACACTAGTAAAATTAGCAATTTTCTTGGCCAAGTTGTTTTGTGTTCATGACAATTTTAATTTGGTATCGAGAAAAGTATTGGTATAGAATCTGGTATTGAGTATTGAGAAAAAGTGGTATCGACCCATCCCTAGTCTTAACACTACTATAACCTGCCCGCTCCCCTGACATGTCACCTATCAAACACGTAGGACAAGTTGAAATGGCAACTACTACCTTGCCAGAGTATCAGGGATTTCAAACACGCCATCCAACAATTGTGGGCACGTCTGCCTCGTGACAATACCCAACATCTGCTGGACTCCATACCAGACTCTGTTCAGCATGTACCACAATGCGAGAGGAAGTGGTGCACTATTGAAATAGGCCAGATGGCATACCACAGATCCATATGTAATAATCCTGCTGCTCTGTTTCTGTGACTGTGTGAATTAATCATCTGTATCAGTACCTTTACAAGTTCCACTATCATCCGATGCATCATTCTGTGCATGCTATTTTTGTTGTCTGGCAGTATTCGAGAGAAAATTTTCTGGTAAATGACATTTTCTTTTTTTACTTTAAAATGATATGGAAAATTAAGATTGCAGGAGGCTAGTAGGTGAGTTCGGAAATCATCTAAATTGTAATTGAATTCGTAATTTATCACCAACGCTGTTGAAATTCACTACTGTATTATAATAAATTTCATTTTAATTAAATGTTTTGAATTATACGAATCGACTTTGCTTTAAATAATTTTCTTAAATTTCAAATTCATAGTTTATGTCTCTTAAACCTTGCCCTATGCAGTACTTTGATTTTAGCTATCTCACTTCTGGTAGTATAGTCTTGGTAATTCAAGCTAACGGGGACTGAGGCTACCTCAAATTACAAAAAACTCAAGACTACATGGGGGAAAAAAAAAGCCAAAGGGAAACACGTAAATACTCTACAGTACAATATACTAATTATAAGTACAAAAAAAGTTAAATACAGTAATGCAGTGCATACCTGATATGGACGGACATTATTAATAATACGTAGTTAAAAATAAAAGAGTACCCAAAGTCTTTTGTTTTAAACTTGAACTTGGATTTTTAGCAACAATTCCGCACCACCTTCTAAGGAGCATATTATCAGCTGGGGTAGCTTCGTCTTGGTGCTTAACACAATGCAATGCCACGTCAAGAACCGCCAAACCTTTGTGTGGGTCATCACAGGTACACTTTGTGCCAATTCACTCAACATTTCAACTACTGAAACAATCAGTCCCTTCAAACTGTTCTTTAATAGCCATCCAATCTGAAAACTCATTTTGATTTGCACTTTCCCAATCAGGAAGTTTTTCAATCCGCTGTGCCAAGGGCAGGTTATCTTTGTCTGTACTGTTAGTATCCATTTCTTCTTATAAAATCTTGTTCCAAGACTTTTTTAATGTACTGTATTTGCCTTTATTTCAGTCCACGAGTTGGCCAGCCAGTACTGCGCCCCCCCCCCCTCCCCCAGAAAGTCCCTGATGGTTCCTTCACCTTGCAGGAGCATCTGTAGCAGATGACGACAAAACTTTTTTCGAGCATTCTAAAACGTCTTGGTCCCGGGGCTGTATTAAACTTTTTACATTTGGGAGTTGAGAACAATGCTCATATTCCATCACATTTTAATTCTTCTTCATCAAGGTGAGATCCAACATTGTCCAGAATTAATATTGCTTTGGAAGGCAAGCCATTTGTCGTCAGGTATTTTTTTTAGTTTCGAAAACAAAATTTTTAAAAAACAACTTCTTAAAAATGCTTTTATCCATCCAAGCAGATTTTTTGTGCATGTATGTAACAGGCAGAGCAGAAGCAGTGATAATTTTTAAAGTTATTGGCTTAGCAGACTTTTCTATTATCAATAGCTTAAGTTTATGATCTCCACTTGCATTTTATGTAGTAAGAACTGTCACTATCTGTATTGAGTTCATACCCACCCGGAGGCTAGAGTTTTAGATGGGAGTATTTTGAGATTTTGACCAGTTTCGTTACAATTGTACACTTGATCGAGAACCGAGCGATGTGATACAGTGGTAACTCAATGGCTTCACATTCGGGAGGACCCGGGTTTGATGCCTGGTCCGGCCATTCTGATTTTGGTTTTCCATAGTTTTCCGAAATCACTCTAGGCGAATGCTGGGATGGGTCCCAAATGCCATGGCCGATTCCTTCCCAATCCCTCTTCCCTGTGTAACTTGGACCACCTCTAATGACCTTGCTGTCGACGAGACGTTAAGCCCACATACCTTACCTGCCAAGTGCCTTACTTGATCAAAAGTTTTTTTTCTCCCCTCACAGAATTGTGTAAAAGCCTCAGAATCAGTAGAAAGTTTTTTGCAGCACATTTTGAGTTACCTTATGCAGTAATGTTTCTTCCACCTGACCAAGCATCCTGAACTAACAGTAAAATCCTCTTCATTTTCCTTCAACTCGTTCCTAAAAGAAACAATTCTTTTTCATGCAGATTTGGGGCAGAAATTGGATTTCCTTTTTGCCCTTGTTGGCTAAACAATATGATCAAAGCTTCACTCATTCGACGCATGACGTCTTCGCAACCATGGTATTTTACAGATTTCAGTTCATCAGTAAGCATCGCCATGTGCCTGATTCCAACAGTGTTTGTATTGTTGACCACCACATGACGTTAAGAAGTTGTACTATATACAATGGCAAGAATGGATGTTTCAGCCTCCAGATATTATTCACCGGCCCACCCGGACTACTCACTGAAGGCACTGAGTTCAACTGCACGCCGCTAGATGGCTCCACCAGTATCACTTCACTGCCTCATCTCCAAGATGGCCGGTGACATCCCTCGAAGCAGCTATGCTATCGCCACCCCGCTCTCCACGGCCACCTCTATCCAGCTGGGTGAAGGGGTATGCCTGCAGAAGTATAAATAGCACACCCCGATGCTCGCTCCAGATAAATCTTCAGTCATCCACTGCACTCGTTGCCGGATACACTAACCAGCCTGCTATGTTACAGTTACGCTCCTAGCTCTACCTTCCTTCACCGTATTCGTGCCAAAGGGAACACATATCCTTGGTCTCCTCCGCGGTCGTCACCTGAGCCATCCCACTAACCTTGCTTAGTCTTCCGTGATAATTCAAAACCACCCTCTGGGCAACAATTGCATAGGGAGTTAGATCAGTTCAAGTTATTTTCATAACGCTGTCTACCCCACCATTGTTAGTCTAGAACCAGGTCACATCTACCTGGATAACATAGGGTTAAGCTTCCTTAAGCTCTTGCTAGCGTTAGGAGGTAGTGCAAAACAACTTCTTTATTTCCTGTCAGATGGAATAAATGAAAGTTTTAGCTACTCCAGAGGCCTCTTTCCTGTAGACCTAGCAACTTCCCGAGTTTACTTCACGCCACTGAGGGGAAAGTAGGTGACCCAGGAAAGCTACTCACCCAAGCAAGTAAACCGCATTGGCCAGCCTTTCTGCATACATGGTAGGCAGAACAGTACAGCCCACACCTAGACACTCAATCTCATAGAACAACTTGTCGATTCGGTGCTCACCCTCTCTACCGCGTTTTGATGCCGGAGTGGTCGTTCCCTCCCTCAGTTGTTGAAGACTGAACTTGAGACATACACCCATGATGAGGTACACTCTTGGCTCGCAGAATACCTAAGCCAGCCTGATCAGCCCTCAGTATTCCGTACCACCTATTTCAGACGAACTAGTTGCTCCAATCCAACAAGAAGCACATTCAAACACAGAACACATGCTTGCCTGTGACTTACGTACGACCTACTGAAATCTCCAAGGCCAAACCCACACTACAGTTATCCCAGGTATCCCGCCTAAAGTCCTGAATCTGAAACGCAAGCTCTTATTGCTCAAATCAGATTTTGTGCCCTGCCACAAAGCTACCAGGCCAAGTCCTCTACACTGGACGTGCACCAGTGCCACGTAGAGACTAGAAAAACCCATCAAACTTGCCAGAAGGGTGTACCTGGCTTAGCACCTGACAGACCTCCTTTTTCCTCTTTCTGACTATCCTCACAGTCCCAAGGCACGACACATCACGCTTTTTCATAGTCCTATTTCTTCATTGACTTCTACTCAAAAGATGAAACATAAGAGCACTTATCAGAAGAAAACATTTCTATGTTATCTTTGTTTCTATGCCAATCTCCAATAGTCGCTTCACCAACACCATACTCAGATGCAAGTTTTTTTTTTAAGGTCTCGCCCTTATCAAGTGTTTTCAAGGTGTACAGCTTCACACTCAAAGGCACAAACTTTCTCTTTCTCTTCCCACTCATTATTATCGTTTAAAATGGGAAGACAAAATAAACAAAGAGTCAACTGAATAACACACTAACGCTAGCAAAACAGGTTAGGAATAACATACAGGTGTGCACACTATGCACCGTTTGCAATAACATACAGGTGTGCACACTATGCACCGTTTGCAATAACAGTTCATCAGCCAGTGATTTATTTTTAGCGATGGTGAAACAACTAAAGACCAACTCGAATTGCAATTGGCTTGGATGCAATTGCTTGGATTGCAATTGGAATGGGCTTGAATTACTCAGACAATATTGTAATGACATGCACTAAAGGGCAGAATTCATAGTGAGCATACTGCAATACATAATACAAGAATTACTTATTCTCCAGCTTAAGTACGATATTCAAATCATAGTGCAAGATATAAGTATTGCTCATTTAGGTTGCTTCAAGTAATATTTCATTAAACAATACTTCATATAAGTTGTACCCATTATTATTTTATAGTCTCAAAATAGGTTTTACTCATTTCTAAAGTATTCATAATCAAACAAGCATTGCTTAGTCATGGATTAATGTAGTTAACTAAGTGTACTTCATTTTGAACTTATGCACGGAATATTTATATTATGACTAGGTTATTCACGAGATATTTTTATTCCAGATATTATTTAATTTTATATTTAACAGAGACACAAATATGATATAGATAATTACATGGGACAAACAGAAAAATTATAATCTTACACTCTTTGATGTGAAAACCACAAATTTTCTTAACCTTTTGTACAAATTGTTTTGACTACTAGAACAATTTTGAACAATTTGTTTATATAAGTACCTAACGATGCAAGAGTATAAAATAATTTTGAATATGGTTCTTATTTGTAATACAATCACAGATTTTGGTGTTAACAGAATAATGCTTTTAGATAAAAATGTTGCATTATCGGATTTAACAAGAAAGAGGCCTTTCATTTTCACATAAAAACAATCGCAGATTAAAACTCTTCACGAAATTAAAAAAATTTATTCATTCATTCAGCGAAATATTTATTACACTGAAGCTAATAAATTTCTATATCTAACAAATATTTTGGAAACATTTTAGCTTTACAAAAGGTTAGTTAAGAAATAACAACATAAATTTTAGTACACAAAATAGGGTCAATGAATCATTCATTTTATAAAAACTACTAACAAGAACATGCTCAAAAAAAGTTTGGTCATGATTGAATGAGTTAAGTACTGAAACAGAGGTTATGTTGGTTGGATGGTAGCACGAGATCCGATCAGGCACTTTCATGATTGATAACGTCATTCATGGAATTGTGATTATTGATGCTGGATGGATATGCTCAGAATGATATTGATAACAAGGTCTAGTAGGTTGTATTGTGACGGCGCAGCCACCACCAATGTTATCAATTATCGGCTAATTGAAGTGGCTTGCTCAGTGGCAGACTAGGCGGCTTTCCCTTGTGTTCCCTCCATGTTTAGTTAATTTAAGGGTTTGCACATCTGTTGCTCCTTCTATTCCTACGCATGTGTCTATGCCGAATCTACGTCTGAAGACCGTTGAAAATCACCAACTGCACTTCGCACTCCGACGCAACATGATTTAATTGTCTGTTAATTCGTCAATGGGACATTGTTTTTTTAATTGGTTTTAATTTTATTTGTGCCTGAGCTACCATCATGGAGCTACATTTAAACGGTGAATTGTGGTCACAGCATTCTGAATTTAGTGCTGGTAAGTTTTTTAAATGGCTGTGTGGCGTAGTTTTATCTTGTGCTTGGGCATGCAGTGATTGCTAGAGTTTTTCCAAATTCTAGCTTGATTGCCTTTCCAAATTCATGTTTCGGCTAACTTAAATACTTAGCAGCTGGGTGTTCGGCATTTTTAATGTGTTATGTCTTTGTGTTGTCTGCAGCCCTATTTACCTCAGTCATGTGTGGAGTTCGTGCCAACATTTCCACAACTCACGCATGGCCGTAGTATTTTAAAATATTGTGCCGTCTCTCCTTTTTAAACCGTAGGAGCTTTGTATGGATCTAGGTGATCACCTCCACGATTAGTATATTTTTAAAGTAATCTTTTAATCAATTAATTTTAATATGTATTTTATGTGAAGAAGACTACAGAACCTCATACGGCTGCCCTTCTTTACGTAGTTTGTTCCTGTCAATATTTAGTCAGAGTATTTAATCAGTATAAAATATTTTGGACATACATAATAAAGCTCTTGGATATTAATTTATATAATCAATTTTTACATTATTTTTGATGCAGCTCTAAAAGTAACAATTTTATTATGCTCCACATTTTGAAGTTTTGTGTTAAGTCTTTGTAAAAATAAAAATGTTGAAGTTTTTGGCTTATATCGAGATTTATAAATTGGAGCTTTTTTATAGTAATTATTTACATGAATCTTTTAGGAGCAAATTATTTCAGGATTTTAATGTGTTCCATGTTTTGAAATGTCCAGAAAGATCTATATATTTTACGGCGCTGCCTTTTTGTAACTGCAAATGATAAAATATATTTGTGAAAACTTAGTATTGTGAAACAATTTATTTGTGCCTGGCACAGAATATTAACTGAGATGTCATTAAAAAAACATTCATATTACAACATTTATTTGTTTATTCAAGTGTGCATGTCAAGTACATATAATTTTTTTACCACGACCAACAAACTTCTGGGAAAATACCATATGAAATGAACAAAATTTTATTGCACACATGATTATTTTAATCTCAAATCTGTGATAAAAAATAAATTAAAAGTAATTTGAAATACCAGTAACAAATAAAAATACCAGAGATAAATAATTATTTCATCTCTGAGATTGTTGTAAATAAAATAACAATTTTATCTGTTTTATGTTGGTACTGACAGATACGTAGACAGTTTCATTTATGAAGGCAGTTATTTGACGGTTCTAAGAAAGAAGTGCCAGTGTCATTGCTGTGCTAACGTATCCCTCCACCTCAGCTGTTCTGACACGTGGAAGACATGCTGTTTATCTCAGCTGTTGGCATTACGTGGGACTGCGATGTTAAATGTACAGCCAACTTGTTTCAGAAAGTATGAAATTCTGATGCAGCAGAAAATGCAAAATCAAAAATGTGCATTTGCAGAAACTATTATTAACTGTTTACAGTCAATTTAAATATTCAAATGTAAAATTTATCTAGTGCAATGTTTTGCACATGTGCTAAATAATTTCAGTCATTTTTTAACGACAAAATAATTTGCAATATTAATATTGATAAGAAGGTACACAGCATATACAGTATTTCAGTGTGTATAGGCCGCACATTTAAATATATATAAAAAAAAGGACTACAAAAAGTGGGGTGCGGCTTATATACAAGATATTGGCATAAATTTTTTTTTTTTCCAAAACGTTTAGAAATTTGTCAACATACAGTACATTTCAATGTTTTAACTTGAAGGAAAGAAGGAAGGGATGAAAAGAAGAAGGGGAGGTGAAAAACCTTTCCACTCGTACCTTTATTTGTTCACTTGCATTCATAAACAAAATATCCATCTTGCACGTGTAGTCACGTTACCATCTGTGGAATAGCAATTGCACGACATATACATGTAAACATTGCAACATAATACCAATTTTCTGCCAAAATTTTTCGCATGAGAGAAATTAAGTCGGAATTTATTATGTTAATATGGAATTTTGACAGTTTCAGTGCGCCCTATACTTGAAATATTAATTATCCCTAATTTTTCATCAAAAACTTCAGGTGCGGCCTATACATGCCAAAATACAGTATATGTATCTAATTTTTTCTGTCATATTAATTTGAAGCTATACACAGTGGCCAAGAATATATGGTG
Source organism: Dryococelus australis (assembly GCA_029891345.1). Taxonomy (NCBI): domain Eukaryota; kingdom Metazoa; phylum Arthropoda; class Insecta; order Phasmatodea; family Phasmatidae; genus Dryococelus; species Dryococelus australis. The sequence continues at coordinate 120,080,977 of CM057002.1, forward strand.
ACCAATCAACGTGGTTTAGTGTGCCCACATTCGACACCACTTGAAACAGTTGGCTCCATTCCTTATTAATACGTTGCAGGTTGCTACACCAAACAGATGCACAGTTAATTTGCCAGGCTGGGACGAAGGTTTTCCCACGTTGGAGAAGTCAGGTTTGGGTCTTTTTTACTTTGTGGCTAGTGAAGTAATAGAGGAGTCAAACCCCAGGGTAAGTTTAACCTGAAATGTCTCCCAATAAGAAACTTTGGCTCTAATCACCAAGGGTGCCAAAATTCGTGAAGCCAGCTTTCACGGGTGGGGGGGATCAGGACAAGGCCGGGTTTCGCCGGACTAGTTGGCTGGCGGGTAGGCACGGAATCAGGTGGTGCTGAAACTAGCTTACAGGGGTTATTTACCTGTGGCTGGATGCGGATGTTGAAGGTTTTCCCAGCTGCGGTGCTCACTAGGCGCAAAGGAGGTGATGTCTGTGCTTGCGGGCAGGACGAGACGAGACTGTTGGTACTGACGCGGCTACGATACGGCTATATTGCTGTAATAATCAATCTCGTGCCAGGGTCAACCTATTACTGAGTCCCCGCCTTGTCACATTGCCTCACACCCTGGGTCTTCACTATGGGCTACTTTTATCCAATGACCAAACAAAGGAACAGGGTCTGCACTTGCAGGCAAATTACCACTGTTAGCAGGAGGTGTTTCCACAGATTGTAATGTTATTAGCTCTCCGATTGTGACCCGTAGGGCTAGTCTTCTAAATTTTCTTCAATTGCCTTTTGTTGTACAAGGCATAGCAGCTGAAGGCTGTTAAGAAAAGTTACTCTTGCCGTGAGAGCACTTCCAGAACTCAGGACGATACCCGTTGTCCCTAGTTCAGCCTTTACAAGCTGGGACTGGGACGTTGGATAGTTTTGAAGCCACGTGTCCTGGAAGCAATAGAAGTTTGATGCCCCGGAATATTCAAAGTTTACTCCTGCCTTTGCAAGCTGAGAGTCAGAGTCCTCGGTCTGGTCGCATCTCTCAGGGGGCGCTAAGTTGCTAGTGTTTTGGTATCCACTGACGATCTACCCAGCGGAAGACCTCGATTTTTCCCCTTACTATGTGTGTTTCACTACCGTTAGGGTATTCTAATGTATACCATGTTTACCTTTGAATGGCTGGTTACCGAGTGCAATTGAGAGATCTCAAAATAACACAAAGTTAATCAAATAAAGAATGGAACAAGGTTATCATAAATTACAAGAACGGAACACAAAAATACTAAGCACAAATACATATAAGAAATACAGGGTGATGTGTAGATAACTCCTATATTATAATGGAAACTACACTTAATGCAGGCAAAGACAACCTGCGCAAAGCCGAGTGAGTATCAATGATTCAAATATGATCTTTACGCCACAGTTAGATAGCTTTGGGAATTAATTAAGGGCTGTCTGAAGGAATCTAACGATTATTACCACACTGTAAATTAGATTCTGATGTCTGCACAACCTGCTAACATGATGTGGTGGGGAGGGGGGTTGCTGGAAGATGATTCCAGGTAGGATACCTCGGGATGACATGGATCAGCCAGCAGTGGCAGCGTCTTCAGGGTGCTGCAAGCGGTGATAGACTGACGTCTTCGGAGACAGATTTTCCGGAATACGTCGCGGGATGTCTAGTGGTTGGTTCCCTCTTAGATAGTCTCCGGTCTGTGCAAACTGGGAGAAATGGGAGACGGACCACTTACCACAGTGACTTAGATGAACTGTGGCGAGTGGCATGTGAGTGGTCTAGTGCTTAGAACCTTTTGACAGAAGGCAGACTTGGAGAACCGGGTGGTTACATTGTACTCCGACTGATGCCCTCAGCATTACTGAAGCTGGAAGGCACAGCAACTGCCCAGAGCTAGAGTTTGGAACCTCCTTATATATTAAATCTCCGAACTTGTAGGCTTCCACGGAGTGGCTAGTCTCTCTCTAAAGGGATGGTATGTTCTGGCTTGATTGCGCGCCACCCTTTCCTTATCTCCTGCGCTGGAGGCTGTGACAATCTTGTGGACTGTGTGCTGCCATCCTGCAGCAACATGTGGAACTTGCTTGTTTGCGGGAAGGGTGTCGACGGCTCGTCGAACAGAAAAATCCAATGTTGGGGAATAGGCAACCCCCTGACGGCTTTGAAGATTAACAGTACAATTTTACCCTACCACGTGTCTATAGTCACTCGTTGCTGGACCCTGTAGGCATGTGATGTATTGTACTGCTGCGGGTATGACTTGCCCATGTCAGCATTGATGCTCAAATGATGGGGTGAAGTCGTAAAGTAGAGCAGGCATGCGCAATGCACTTTGAATGAATCACTTGTCAAATTTTTTTCTTCTACATATTGCATTAAGAGGGAGAGAGTATTACTTAAATACATACTAATTTAATGAGGTTACAGGATTCACACACATACAAAATTTAATATAGGCCTATGTTTTATCTTTTGCTAGTAAACAAATTAAGTGGAGAGAGGCTTAAAACCAGGTTGGAGGTGGGTTTATTACTTTCATATTTATTTTTTCATCCATAGCATGCGTTCCTATCAACTGCAAATTTTAGCTTACAAGTTTCCAGTTACATCTTTAAAATTTGTTTTACCTTTTCAGTAATGCTGTTTTCATTATTTTGTAAAATTTTAATGTTACGACTTTATTCATGTACGAATCAGCCACAAAATGTGTTTGTATCCTGACAGAAGCAAATATTTGGTACCTTACCTGCGTTATTGTGTGACACATTAAAATATGTTACAGGATTAATGTTGCTGTAACACGTTGAAAAGGGTGGCAACACTAAAGTATGGCCTTTAATAGTAATTACGCCCAAAATTCATAGCTAGTTTATTTTATATTTATCTTAATAACAACTACGAATCCATACACTTGGCCAAAATTAAATAATACCTTTAAACTCACATCTAAATGCACCTTGCATTTTTTTTTATATTGTTTTTTGCACACTGTAAAGTACAACATACTGTAACACTACTAGTACAAAGCAATTTACAGATAACTTGACTTACTTATGCTATACGCTAAAGAAGTGACAATTCATATGAACTTGGCAAACTTAAATTGAATAACATCTTAAAAATATGTGGCACACAAACACACGGACGTATGTTTATGCTACAGAAACACTTCATAATTGTACTCAAAATAATCAAATCTAAAAAATTCTAGACATAAGTGTCCACAAATAAATATTACATGATGTTAGGTACAAAACTGGATAAGCGACAAATTATTTCGACTTCGTGTAATTACACGTAATGAATACAAATAAAAAATAAGTAAGCTATGTACGAAGTTAGCACATATCTGAGACTGCTGAAGTTTTAATTTTGAGATTTATATTACATAAAATGATATACACATGCTTCAAGTAACTGTATCTTCAATAACAAAAAAATTTTTGATGTGTAAATATATGTGTATGTACGAGTGTGCACATTCTGTAGGTGATTCATACAGGAAACTTTCATCACATCACAAATATATATCGCTGCTCACGAGGGAAAGAAACACATTTAGCTGGACCACTGTCATCATGAGCAAACAATGAAATATTAATAAAGCACTGAAAACAGTACTGCACAGGAAATAGTATAATCATGTTTCACTAATTCACGGAATAAACAAAGTTTATAGTAATACAATATGAAATCTAGACACTCTCGTGAAAACATAGCAACCAAGGAGTAGTCAACATGGCATCAATCACGTGAGGAGTACGTTGGAATGTTACCGACAACAGGATGAGGCGAGTCAGAGCACACCTGCTAATTAAAAATTCACGAGAGTTGAAACTGTTAATAGTAAGAAGTAGCAGGGAGAAAATATAAAAAAAAAAAACAGCTTATATAACTGGAAATGCAACATTGTTGTTAATGTGATGCATTACACACTGCTGCGAAGCGCACCTGCGCATCCTACAGGCGACTTCCTCCACAAACAAGCCAGGAAGAGCTAGGAGCAAGTCACAACACTGGCAGTCTACCATTCACGTGCCGATAGAATTGACTCCATGCGTTGGACACCCTTGGACACGAACATAATAAACGTGTTTCATTATAAAATTGTACTGCCCGCCCAGAATCCGACATGCATTAGCCACCCCCTTGAACCAAGATTGTTTAACTCGACAAGCCACTGTTCAGAGATAACGAAGAAGGAAGTTCTAATAGACTCCACAGGATCGCAGCACCCCTGCTGCCCCGTGACATCACACCCGCCAAGCCTCATGCGGAGGCTGTAAACTTGTCAGCAGCCTCCACACAGGGCTATAAGGAATGCATGATTCTGCCGCAACCCTACAATAACCAGCCCCAGCGGAGAAAGGCTATCATCCTCCGCACTCCCGGAAGAGCCCTGAAGCACAGATCTTCTACTATATAAGGAGGCACAGGAACGCCTCTAACCAGAGTTCGCTGGCTTGTTGGCCGCGCAGGTCAATGAGCTCTCCCTGGTCCGACCAAGACCTCCTCCTCTCCTGCAGCTTGCAAACGGCTCAACCGTACCTGCAGCTTGAGAAGGCTCCTCCTGCACCAGCCGACTGCAAAAGCCTGTACGTCCCACTCCTGTACCCCTTTTACTCCAGTCACTCATTTGACTCCACAGTAGCATGTCGCCATCATGTCCCATATAGACAACCACCCCTCGGGAGGATAAGCTGTAAATTACGTAACGTAACTAATTTATCAGACCAGTGTATTTTGTAACAAGTTCATTGTCCAGGCTCACCTTTGCCTGAGTAATTAATCACGTAATTATTGTTAGTGTTAGGAGTAAATTTAGAATGTATAATCCTACCAGGATTCCCCACTGTCTTCTAGACGTGAAAATTTATATTACGTCAAACTTACGTTTGTTGACTACCTTATTTTATTATTGTATCCCCACATGTTTTGATCTGTAAATGAAAGGTTTTTATGTAAATCTAAAACCCCGCTGACGATTAGGTGTGATCATGTCGAACTCCACAGGAGACGGCTTGAATAAGGCTTTAAGTCCGAAACAGACACGCCGCTGCTCCTGGGTTTCCGGTGCTATCTCACCTACCCACAGTGACACCTCAACTCCCTACTGCACATCACGTCAGTGCCTCGGGTGTGTCTGAATAAGACATACACCCAAGACTGCACGTCAGCAGGAAGGAAGAAAGGTTGGCAAGAACGCCTAATAGGAGATGCGGGAGTCAGAGCTGAAACCGGCGTAGAGAGGTGGGCTCTACAAAGGCAAGGTATCACCCAGCTTGCGGTTGAAACTAGTTGCAAAGACACTCCACCACCGGCCTCTTGACCACACCTCCGAGCTTGATGCTTACTTGGGCATATGCTGGCAGTGGCCAGACTTAGATTACATAAGCTACCATCAGCCGGAAAGTCCTCCACCTGTCGCAATTGTAAAACCTCCCAAGAAAGACGAGGGAAAGAGTCCGGAGAACATGTGTACGATTCATTTTGCATCTAGGCAGGTGATCCGGATTAATTTACAGCCTAAAGCCAATCCAAAACCCAGCATAGTTCCACCCCCTTAAATTGCATTCCTGGTCACCTGCCAACACGAATGACGTGGATAGAGTCAATCCCCCCCATGGGATATTCCACCCCCACCATTGTAGTCACTTAATTCACACTCACGATATGTAACCCGGGAAAGCTTGTGTCCCACCTTTTGGCAGCCCTATAGGTGAAAAAGATTGTACTCTCTGGGTGGGAGTCAATTATGGTTCAAATCACCCTGGGGTTTGATTTCCCCTCCTCTCCGAAGTAATCCCTTCATTAAGCGGCACCCCTGTAAACAAACCACGACCCACCAGGCCAAAGCAAGAACGTACCACAATTAGTGAACACATTGTGGGAGGACCAACAACCGAGTACAGGAGGGCAGTCAGCGCTCTAATCACATAACTCGAGAAAGAGAAGCACGTAAAATGTTTGACGGGAATCTTAAATTTGTTGACTTCTTTTGTGCACACTATTTTCAGCACATGTTGTCAACGTGAAAATATACACAGACACATTACCAACCAGCTGATTGCAGGCACTGCAAATGGAGTAATTTGTTGAGATACAGTTACAAAGTTAGGGGGTTCTGTCTGTCATTAAATAGCCATCATAAAAGAAACAGCATATCTTGCTACTTCATGAAGTAAAGCTTGCCTCAAACAAGAAAATTTATATATCAACTACTTTGTCAAAAGATGCTATTTATGAATTCATTACTCAAATAAGTAATGCTGAAAGAAGAAGCATTACTTCACAACATATGTCTTACTTGCCAAACAAGCCTTCAACTATGAATTCCAGCCTAAAGTAATAACAGTTACCAATTCTGATAAAATAACTGTGATATCAGAACTAGCCAAACTATTCCTTGTTTATAAATATATGACCAAAAAATTTAATAGAAAGAGAGAATGACAGTAGTTGCAGAAATCAAAGTAACATCCACTGCTCATTTACTTTTTCCCTCAAGGTCTACCACTTTCCAATGTTACTTTCCCACATTGAAACAAGCTGACAACTGAACTGCAACCAATACAGCTGAATGAAACAGGTTTTGAAAGATCACTGCAAGACAGAAAAGTTCAGTTTTGTCATAACATGTCCCAACAACTTCTATTTACCTCAACACTTTGTGGAAAAAACTATGGAAAAAGGAAAATAATAACACATACAAAGCATATAAATGTTCTCAGTTGGTTATTATTTTAAAAAATTGTTCAATTATAATGAATGACTTCACAATTTGTTACAAAAGCAGTGAAATTACACAATGTTAGGTAATACAACACCAAAACAATAACAAACAATTATTTGGACACTTTCATATATACATAAAAATTCTAAGTGACATTTGAAGCACTTTTAGTTACTATACAATTTAGTCTGTAATAATAGAATATTTCATCAGGTTACCAACTGCAGCAAGCTGGAACAAATGAGCCTACAAAGCAGGTTAAAATGCAAATTATCTCAAAGAAATTTAATTTTTTTTCCAGACAAGTTTAAAATTCCACTTTCTTAAAATAAAATGAATTTTTTTTTTCACTTCCGTAAAAAAAAATTCATTCACATTTAGTTAATGGTTTCTGTGTAATTTTGCATGCACAGATAATAGAATACGGGAGGTGATAGGTTTCATGTGTGTGCACGCATATGTGCAAAGGGGGTGGGTGATGGTTCCTGCATTGTAATGTCTAGGGATGGTTGGCACCCCTGTTTAAAGAAATATCTGAATGTGTCACAAGATTTCAGCAGCCTTACAATTTTAGATAACTACACTCGCACACAAACTTGAGAGAGAGCTGGGAAATTGCTCACCCTGCGAAGGTCCGGAGGGTCTTGCTGGGTGACGCTGGGGGAAGAGCGGTGCTCCGTGTTGGGAGGCGCAGCGAGCAGCCCCAGGTTCTCCTCTCCCTCGAAGATGAGGCGGTGAAACTGTGGATCCACTGTAACAAAGCCCACATCAGAATCCACACCCCTTCTCACACACACTGTAACATGCAATACTTAACCTAGGCCACCTCGTTGTGATAGTAAGAATTTTTATGCACCACATGACAAAATATTAAATTGTGTTTGATGTTGGCAATACTTATGATTCAATTAGGGAATGAAAATAAATTAATACTGTTCCAAAGAAATATGTTTGCTCGGCTAGACTCAGTTCAGGACCCAGTATGTAAGATTCGTAGCAACTTACCTTTGACACCACCACCTTCGTTACAGACAAACAATTATTTACCACATCAACTGTGTGAAACTTATTGTACATAACTACACACATATCAAAGGCACTTGTTTAATCATTTTCAACTGAAAATAGGTAGATGAGGAATAGGAAAAAATTTGCATACTCAGAAAAGGTGTCACACGTGTCAAATCCAGCTAAAAAGTATTTATTCAACAATATTTTTTTATGTTCAAATTCAAAAATCTGTTTGTTTTAAGCTGGAAAAATAATTCAAATAATTAAAAATCCCTCATGGCAATGAGCAAAGAAAAATAATAGTGTTCAAATTAAGCTGCCGTCCGGAAGTGATCATGGGCAACAGTCATATTTAAATACTCTTATGTGACACTTAATCAAAAGTCTGACGTAACACCAAAAAAAATGTAATTCTCTAAAAAATAAAATATCTTTAGTTCAGTTCAGAAAAATGTAACTTGACTGTCTCAATTAGGTAAAACACTTGACTTCTTTCTCGGGTAAAATTATGGTTAAAGTTTGCTGAAGCCAATATAGGTGCCTAGCCAACATGGCGTCGTGTAGAATGTTCTACGCCAACGGCGTAATGTAGTAAAGTCTAAAGTGAAATAAAATTAAAAAACTTGATGGAAAACAGTTCTCGTAATTAGGTTGTAGGCGAAGGCAGGACGAATGTTCTTGTAGAAGGAACGGAGGTAGGACGAGCGTCCTAGCCTTACATCTGGTGAAGCTGAAGGTTGGTGGCAGAGAGAGCGAACTTTCAAACGGCCCGTGCAGCCTGACCCTATGCTGAGCTCTCCAACCAACAGGAGTACAAGATTTGAACCTCTTAGCCAATCGCAAGGCTTCCTGACTAACAATCTAAAATAACACACTCCAAACTGCCTAAATCCCCGTTCGTAGGAAATATGACAGCATCCTTCGAACAGCTGTAAAAAGCAACCAACGTTGTAAAAGTAGAAGTCACATGGCAGTATTTATGTTTGTGTATAGCGGAAGGATACATTATCAGTAACCAAAAGTAGATATTTAACAGGGCTTCAGAAAATGCAGAAGTTATCGTGAATCAACTATATAGTTATTGATATGCACGTGGCCTGAAAAGACCGCACTTTCAACACTTTTGTAGTGTGTAAATAATATGTGTATATTTGCCTATATCGTGAATTCAATGAGCATATGGTTAACAAGGCCAAAGTGTGTGTGTGTGTGTATTGCTGCATCAGTACAAATACAAAAAGCACGTACATATCATGTTTCGTTTCTTCATTGAAGTTAAAATTTTCGAAGTTACAATAATTTGAATGCTATTTCCATACGAGCAAAATTTTCCTCTCCTCCATCACAACAAAATGCAACTCAAAATGCCACACACTCTTAAGAACTGCAAAACAATACTGTCTCATGAAAAACGTTAAACTAAAGCTCCACCCCGGGAATATTTTCTCCTGAAGTATAAAATAAAGAGAGCCCCAACAAGAAAAATAAAACATGTTGGTATGCCAACCTATCTTTAATACCCTACATTGATTATTGGATGGAGGTTAGCCAACATTTTCCGTATTTGCTTTCACATTCAGCCTAAAGACGAGAAACTCACACGTATCGCATTTTGTGAAGATTTTGCTTCATTGTCGCGATGTCTGGGATAAGTAACAACCATGAGATCCCGCCACCATTGAAATAATGAATTTAAGAAAGTAAATCGAAAGTACGGAATTAAATAACTGATGGAATGATATCTAGACACATGCGAGATACAAATTCATAATTCATTCTTTGCACATATGCGGTTTTAGTATTAAATTGAAAAGAAATGAGTTAAGCTTCTCCTAGCAGGCAAGCCGAATATCTCCCTACACGACACACAGCATGCTACGGTAGAACTACGGTGATATTAAGTGTACCATTTTTGCTTGCTGGCTGAGATAGGGAGTGTCAAGACATCCCCGTATTAGACAGTGGCCAAAATGAACTGTCACATTTTTCATTATCAGGGTGTCCACAGAGATTCCACTTTGGAAGTCCCTACTTTTCCAAGCAGAATGTGACCATTTTCCCTGGCCTATTTTCAGGAATACTGAAACCTAACAATAACAAATTTTTCCACACCCGACAGAACTAATATGCTATCAGTAAAGATGAATTAAATTACACTGGAACAGACCATAAAAGCAGGACTAACATTTTATTCAGCTGATCAATATTTCTCATTATACGTGCTATTACACTTTGCGTGAGTGCCTATTAAAAAAACACATATTTTATTTTGTACGTATAGGCCAAATGTCACTTGGCAAATATGTATTACTACCAGTTCACAAACATAAAAATTTAAATCTCAAAATGCATTTGCTCATAATTACATTATCCTGTATTCACACAACCAATAACTTTTGCAGAGTAGCAACTATTTATACTTTCCCTGACCCAGGTGACAATTTCCTGCCATTTCCCTGTGTGTGGGTGGACACCCTGACTACGTAAAAAAGGTTTTATAAGTTTGTTTAAAGTTGTGGCTGAGTTGAGCTAAAACCAATGTTCAATGTTTTTTTTTCATTTAGCACCTATGTAAACAGTCACACACAAAATTTAAGCAGTTTCATTTGTTGCCTCCCTCTATTTATTTTTGACCCCAGGCACTCAAATTTTTACTACTGTAGTTAATTTAAGCTACACAAACTGTACTATTTAAGCGCATCGCCCACCTGTTCCTTTAATTGCGCTGCAGTGTCAATAATCCATTTTTTTTTAGCATACTTTCCAAAGAAAGGAAGGCTTATGAGACCACATTTCTCTCTGTGTTGTCTGTACCTGTGTGTATGTGTGTGTCCGTGTGCCTCCCACCCTCCCCTCTCCCCTTTTTTTCAATTTTTAAATGCATCAACCTAATTTCTCCAAACTCGGTACACATAAAGTACTTAGTAAGGACACTTGATTTTTACAGTTTTAACCATTCCACGCACTTATTATCAAAATGGTGGCCATTTTAATGTTTAGTGTGACGTCATGATATAAACTAATTTTGTATGCTGGCATAGCGTAGTGTACATGCATTACATTTTGAAATGGATATTGCTCTTAGTCCACCATTTTGGAAGATAGGATGAAATTTAAAAAAATAAAGGTTTTACATTATGTAACGTGGTGTAATGCGTATGAAACATGATGATGGAATGACTCCCTCGTACACACTACACACAACAATATACAAAAATGTGAGACACTAAACTGAATGCAAAATAATAAGAAACTGAGGGAGGGAGGAAGGGGATTCTGTACGCCTCTTTATATTTGAAGATTAGGTTCCAACAGATGTAGTAGTGAATTTGACATCCCTAGCTGCGCAGTCACAATCGTCTAAACTGAAGTGAGTGAAAATATTTGGGCGGCTCTTAAAAAGCAAAGTCTTGAGAGCAGAGTCCAAATTGAGTACTAAATTGGTGTTCTTATTTAAAAACCGAATTATAACCTCTATAACTCCTTGACAAACACAATGTGAACTGGAAATTAGAATCCACTTAGTGACGAGTTAATTTTGCCCGGCCCCATCCAAACTGTACGTACGAATACACACACACACACACACACACTTGGTATTACTAATCTGAAGCAACGTGTACCATTTGTACACCTAGTAACACAGCTATCTGGTAATAAAATTACCTGGGGACAGAATAAACACATACACAAACCGGATCACAGGAAAAAACTTGCTACTACTACAAAAATACAACAGTGGGTGACTGTTTGAAAAATGTCTGGAAGTTTAATTGAGCTATGAATAACTTAACTTTTCCCACCAGAAAAACCAAGTAGGCCTAATACAAATTAGCAGATTACCCGTGGCTCCGAAAATACTCACCATATAGGTCTAACTGAAATATTTCTGCTTGAAACACTAGTGCTCTAATGATGGTTAAAAATTAAAACATTTGCAAATGTTGAAAAATCAGGTCAAATTCTTAAATGTTCTTTCAAAAATAATTACTTTACATGGCAGCGTAAAAATGTTCTAGAAGGTTTGAATTTAACAATGTTACATGACAAACATTATTTTGCGTTTATTAGCTGCAATTAATGTCAAACATAGAATTTTGATGAACTTGAAGTTCCCGACGATCAGGTAAACAGACAGGGCATCTCTCCGGATATGCGACAGCCCTGGCTGAAACATCTCCCCTATGCATAAGCACATGGCTTATGGTGCTAGCATACGGTTCAATGTCACCTTAACAGATATCTCGCGAGTTATCGCTAACCTCTCTGAAAGCTAGGAGGAGGGGGCTCATACAGGCCTACTTACTGCTTTGAACACCTAATGTCTGTGTCTCTAGTAGATAGTCTGCTATTTCAGGGGTTCGAACTTGAAATTCCCTACTCCACTATTAAAAATCTAAATCTAACACCTCGTGCACAGCCCACGTGGGCTGGCTGCCTGACGTAGCATAATAAGATGCCCCTCTTCTTTGTCGAAAACTTAACTTAAGAAGAATGTTCTTAAAACACTGGCCAATCACAAGGGATACAATTTTAATTCATTTGAACTACCACTTAAAACTGCCCCAATATTCAAAAATGCATAATCATATGGCCTTGTATGTACACGAACACAACAAAAAAAAATATAGAAAGATGTATAAATATGTGGTCAAAATAAAAATACTGCTGGAAAAAATATATATTATGGAATCTATTTCAGAACAAACAAATAAATCTTGCCACAAAAACAAAATAAGTACGTCAAAATGAATTTTGAGCTTGTTAAATATAAAATTGAGAGTTAAAAATTATTTGCTGTTATAGCTCAAAGAGCGTGTGTTGCAATTATATCTCTAAAACTATCAAAGCAATTCTCAGCCAATTTGGTAGGCAAGTAATACTATGACAGGTTAGGTAAACGGTAAGTGATTGAACTTAATTAAATACTTATTTTAAAAATGGTGGCCACACAAATATTTTAGATTTATTTAGTGTATCTAAATAAAGTTATGTCATACTTTTATTTTTAAAATTGTGTAATAAAAACACACTGTTACTTCATAAAATCACATTCAGGCAAGTGGTAGAGGAAAAGACTGCACACCAGTTGAGAACATTGTACAAAGAGGCAATGAGGCCATTGGTGAGCAAGAGTCAGCCTTGGAGCTCACAAGTATTAAAACCTCGAACAAGGAAAATTGCTGCCGGCAGACAGAACGCTTAAAGTTTCAGGATTGCCACATTTCTTCCATTGAAAAATTCCCTGATTCCCAGACAAAAAAATCTTTTTCCCTGACCTTTTTCTGAATTTTTTTTTCTGTAAAGATTAGAGCCCTTGCACTATAACACACTTTTACACCAAAATACTTCTCTGATCTTACAAAATTGCTCACCACATAGATTGTAAAGAAAAATGCCTAAACATTTAGTCCACAATAATTAAACCAATTATATATGATTCTGGCAGCGGTGCACAATTTATGACAGAACTGACTAATATATTGTGCATATCGCAGAATTCCCTGACATTTAGCTAACTTGTTTGAAATTCCCTGTTTTCCAGACTTGTGGCAACCCTGAGTTTACACGTGGCTGTGGGTGGTCAAGTTGAAGAAAATAATAATAAAAAGGGATGGGATCCTCAATACCACGATACCCTCCATACTTTATAGTATTGAGTATCGCATGAGAATATCCAAAAGAATCAATTTTAACACCCATTTTCTCATGCTATGATTATAGTACGAGTGTACCATAATGTTCGTGACGTGTACAATAATTTGGAAAATTGTACCATAAAATTTGTAATTTTGAAAAGCCTACCACAATTTAAGTAGAAGTGTACCACACTATACCATCATTTATTCATAGCATAATATTCACACAGCTGCGAGCACCTCAAGGTGTTTTTACGCAATCAATGCATATCACAGTTATGATTTTTGACATTTACTTTTATGGTACATAATTGAGGTACAATAAAAATGGGTCGAGAGTTGCGAGCAAGCGCCGATAGGCGTCAGTGAGCAACTCGAGTAGTTATTGTGCACCCAATACATACAATTATATGCAGCACCTAAATTTTTCATTAAATTCATTATTATCCCATGAATCACTTTTATGGTATATATTTCAGGTACAATAAAAGCAGGTAGAGTTGCGAGCGAGCAAATTGAGTAGTTATTGCACATCCCACACATACCATAATTATCTGATGCAACTGCATTATTAAAAATTCACAACAATTAATACTATAATTATCTGATACACATATTGTAGCCTAGACCGCGATTTTTGCGGGCTAGACCACGATGGGTGTATCAGATAATTACAATATTTATTTAACATTAAAGTAATTTTGCTGAAGTCGCAAAATAAAATAAAAACACTGCAAAATCGCAAAATAAGCAAGTACTGAGCTATCATTTTCCTCAAAGTTTGATTACAGCTTTTTCTGTGGAAATGTGATTCTATAGTATTGAAGGTGACTCCGTTGGTTTATCACTGGCTAAGGACGTTTGGGTAACAAGCCATCCACCATTTGTTTTCAGTGTAATGTGGGTTTTTATATAGTTCCAGTGTGTGTCAACGACGCTAGTAAAATGAGCAATTTTCTTGGCCAAGTTGTTTTGTCTTCATGACATTTTAAATTTGGTATCGAGAAAAGTATCGGTATTGAGTATCGTGAGAATGAAACTGGTATTGAGTATTGAGAAAATGTAGTATCGACCCATCGCTAGTAATAAGAGCCTTCAACTACTAGCAGACAGGTTCTCACACTGAGGTCTGCAGACCACTGGTTGTTCATGACTAGGTCCTACATTGTTCGCAAAATTTTCATGAAAATTATATAAGATAATTCCTTCACTTAAAAGTGGCCGGGGTGGTGAGGTTGTCAGACTACTTGCCTCCTACCAAGGTGAAATGGGTTCTATTCCTGGCGGGGTCGGGCCCGGATTTTCGCACAGTGAAATTGTGGTGGACAATGCTGCTGGTCGGAGGGTTTTCTCTGGGATCTACCATTTTCCCCACCCTTGCATTCCAGCACTGCCCCATAATCACCTCGCTTCACTCCACATTGGCTCTCAAAGCCCCGATGTTAAAAGCTACCCAAATTTCTCAACTCTGCTTTCTTCAATAAGTTATGCCTAGTTATAAATTTATAAAATGCAGTTCTTCCATACAGTTTAATGTTATGTTCAGTGATTTATGTATACTTCTGTTTTCTAAATGAACAGTATCAGTACCTAACTTTTGTTAGCAAATCTTTATCAAGTTATCAACTTTTTTACACTACATTTCAACGAGTTTTTAAATAATTATTTGTACATTTTAGTTCATTCAGGATGCTGGAAACCAAATAATTCATTATATTATATTTGTACGACATTATGTTCAAACTTGTAGACATTACGTAACAAGTTCTATTTCCTCGCATTAAAATGTTTTTAATGGCAAAGAGTGTTTTGTTCAAGTTAGTATAAAACAACGAAGTTATTGGTGACCAGCATTACTAAGGAAAAGGTGCTGGCTGGGTAAGTAGTCTGTATCAGGTTAAAATTGTACACCTATAAAGCTGTTCACAGTAAACTGATCGCTTCTGAAATCAACCTTTGAGAAATGTTACAGCCTCTAAATGCATATATTTTAATGGTCAAACGGACTGGCGCGCACACTGCAACACTGGTGATCGCAAAGGGAAAGTTTCTGCATGTCTCGACATTGAATTTAATGTGTCGTTAACATATTGAGGATAGTGAAATTGTTTATTTTGCTTTCCGGTTTTTTTTTTCATGCATGTAAACATAAGAGGTAAAGTTATAAAGCATTTACTTCCATAACAATTTCAAACTTTCACTTGACCCCACCACATGAATAAAGTAAAGAGGCCTATTCCAATGTTAATTGTGGGAGAATACACAATATACATACAAGCAGATGTTGAGCAGGGTTTTCCAAAGTACTCACTTTACGACGAGCAGCCTAAAGTGATCACTGGTAAAGCAAAGTTTGAGAGCAACTGAGCTTGCGAATTAACCGCGGAGAAGCTACAGTCTGAGAGCACGATAGTTACCAAAGGGCTTCAGAACAAGCATGGCTTGGTAGTGCTGCATGCGCGATAGCAGCACAAAGAGCTCGACGACAGTGTGGTTCTGCTGGCTCCAGATCCACAGCAGTGCGTCCGTGGGCGAGCGGCCGCACAACGTCTCCCGCCGCAGCGTCTGCAGCGTTAACATGTCGAACCTCATGTAGTTTCCCCCTGCAGGCATACCACACATGGTGCAGCAACTGTGCCATAGTAACACCACTCACATCCCCTCACAAACTATGTTTAAGTCTTCGCCATCTAGGATTTTCACTATTTTTACAGTTGTAAGAATGTTTAACAAAATATTTCTCGTGACATGGCATAAATAACAGCTTCTAAAGCTTTGTTAAACTACTGCATCTCTAAAGACTTTATTAATTTTTGAATAGTGACTACCAGCGATAAACAAGTCAATTTTTCTTGCGGGCACTAACTCTAGTGAGAGTAGTCATGTAATACAATGTAGAAAGCAATGCCCTATGCTTTATTGACTCCCTAAATATAATACAAAATCTGTGGTGCAAGTAACTGCGAAAATTCAGTAAATCCAAGATGGCAGGGACCAACCTCCCTCAAGAGGACTGTCTATAAAATCAATATTTGCAAAATTAATTGTATATCAGTAAATACATGGTCTGGGTTTACAGATTTTATCCAGGAAGGGTAAACAAAATATCATAAACAGCCAACACTTTTCACTTTTATACCATTAAATACATTCAGATAGGAAAAAAAAAATGGTTTCCATAAAAGAAAATAAATAAGTACAAAATGTCATCTGTAGTTTAATCCATTGTCTTTCAAAATCATGCAATACTATCCTACTAAGAAACTCAATGGTAATTCTTAAGAATAGGGGTATTTTTTGGAAATCTGAAAAATAATACCTGGATATATTAGATATGATTAATAAGTATAATTTACGTAGAATATATTTATATAGGGTCACTGAATTGTTTTACATGCAAGAATGGAGCAGTGTCTGGACATTAAGTAATTCTGGTGAATTACTCAAGGCTTACCTGGTCTATATTGATGAGAGGTAAAACGTATTACTAGTACAAAAATTATGGATATCTTAGATGATACAGAGCCCAGTTCAGAGATGGTGTTTATCTTAGGAGGCGATGCATACCGCCATGTTATTTTGAACACACTACACATCCATGTTGATTACGTCAGATGGACTGTGAGAAATTGCTGGACGCTGGTTTGCACCGATCCTGTTGGAGGTTTCGCATATAAGAGTGATTAAATGCGTGTTTTACTGCAATTCATGTTGTTTGAAGTGTTAAATCTAATAATTGTGAGAAATTAAGAGTGTTTCTATGCTATAATAGCAAGGGAAAAGGTAATTATAATATATGTGCGGTGATTAGTGTGTCTGTGTAGTGTGGTCAAATGAACAGACGTTGTGGTGTACTTATTCATATACACCGTAAGAATGGCAAGCAATTTGGTGAGTATTAACTAAATTAAATTAATTTTTGAGAAAAAAAAAAACCTTTAAAAGTGGTATAATTCCACTCCACTAATTACACAGAACACGAATTTACTAGGTAAGAACATCAACATTTGACCAATAGAAACCCCAAAACGATAGTGGGGAGCGTTATGAAGATCAAGGAAATTGTGGGGGAAAATTAGTGAAACATACGTACATAATTTAATATTTATTGACGAAAATATGTGAAATTGCAAAAATTCTGTAGAAGCGTAGCCATACATTATGCACCGAGCCAGAATCCTAGCACCAGCAGGGGAGTAAATACCCAAAACAGTGATTCAAGGCACATCTGCAATTTCTTTTAGGTGGTAACACGAAGCATAACGCATCAGTGAAGCTTGAGTTCCCTCACAAATGTTTTCAAGCATAACTCCTAACACCTAAAAATACTGCACATGCGTAGCCAAACATTATGCACCGAGACAGAGTCCCAGCACCAGCAGAGGAGTAAATCCCCAAAACAGTGCCGGCAATTTTTTTAAGTTGGTGATGCAAAGCGTCTACACATCAGCGAAGCTTGTAGTTTCCCCATAAATTATTGTCATGTGTAGCCTATTTGCACTGAGAAATAATGTGTGTGTGTTGCAATTTAACATAATGTTACACTATTTGTAATATTACTGTAATATTGTCTCACGAAAACATATTTAATTGCAAAAAGATTGAACTGAACATTACCTAAATTGACAATGTTACCAATACAATTAAGAAATACGATATTGGGGAAGGCTATTAACTGGAGGGAAATTGAGGGCAAAAAGTATATAATGAAAACGTACATATTTTGTATTTTTCTTTTATTTTCTTCCCTGGTCTTCACAGCCCTCCCCATTATAGTATTTGTAGTTTATATTAGTAATATTCTCATTTTAGGTCATATTCAATTCCATTTTTCTGCAATTAAACTTATTTTCATGAGACAATATTACAGTAATATTACAATGAGTAAAAAAATGTGTTAGATTGCAAAACACATACACATTATTTCTCAGCGTAAATAGGCTACACGTGACAATAATTTATGGGGAAACTCCAAGCTTCGCTGATGCGTAACGCTTCGCATCACCACACAAAAAAAAAATGCAGGTGCACCTTGAATCAATGTTTTGGGTATTTACCCCCCGGCTGGTGCAGGGACTCTGGCTCGGTGCATAATGTATGGCTACGCCTGAACGGTATTTTTGAAGTTTCATATATTTTCATCAATAAATATTCAATTATGTACATATGTTTCACTCATTTTATCCCAAAATTCTCTGATCTTCATAACCCTCCCCAATATTATTTTTGGGGTTTCTATTGGTCAAATGTTAATGACCCTAGTAAATTTGTGTTCTGTGTAATTTATACAGCGGAATTATACCACTTTCCAAAAATTTTTCCCCCAAAAAATTATTTTCATTTAGTCAATACTCACCAAATCATTTGCCATTCATACGGCGTAGGCACTTCACAACTTCAGTCCATTTGAGCACACTACACAGACACACTAATTATCACCTCACATATATTATATATTACCTATTCCCTTGCTGTAATAGCATAGAAACACTCGTAATTTCACACAACTATTAGATTTAACACTTCAAACAACATGAATTGCAATAAAACACGTGTTTAATCACTCGTTAATCTGAAGCGTCAGGCAGGACCGGTGTAAACCAAACTCCCGCGATTTCCCACAATCCATCTGACGTCAACCAACAAGGTGGTATATGCTGCAGCGGCAGCCTGGAGCCGCTCACCTACCACCTAAGGTGACAGAGGGTATAGCTGGTAGCCAGCCAATTTGCCAACATGGTCGACACCGGCTGGCTATAAAAGCGCCCCCCATGACGTCACCCACCCCCCCCCCTCGGTAGCACCTCGACACGAGGCAAAACCGTGAGTGTGAGGCCGGGCTGAAGCAGAAGGCAACTGAAACCCACAGGTCTAGAGGAGCTCTAGGGCCTATCAGCATACAAATCACTTGTGAGCATAATCGCATAGCGGTAGGACGTAACGACATTTGATGTCACCATCCAATCCCTTCTCAAAGCAATAATACTGGCAAGGCTAGGGCTTAGCTGCGTTATACAGGTTATGTATTGAATCTGTTACATTAAAGTAATTTGTTTCCTTATTGTTGACTCAGTCCATATTTATTGTATGAGTATTTGTATATAGTTATTAATGATCAGAGTTTATTGTAATAAATATATTTTTATGTAATAATCTTCCTTATTAGGTACCATCTAGAGTTTAGCCCCGGTAGCACCCCTTACTACAGATTGCAGTTAAAGAGAGATTGATATTGGATTAAGTAGAAAGTGTTGGAATCGAGAGATAGTTAGAGGCAGGAGAAAGGACAAGTGTTACACTGGTGGAGCGCCAATAGATCCACAATGTGCTAAGGCAAGTTAGCGTACTATTTTCCTTGCACTTTTCACCTATGCAGCGCATTCAAAACTGTTCGCAGCTAAATACACACTTGCCTGCACCTCATGTCGCCAAGACCGCACACAGACGTAATTATTTCCCTCCCACCTTGTATGTTGCATTTTTATTGTATATAGCTGTTCACGTCACGTCAAATAAGAGTTTTAATTCATATAACCTTCCATCGTTGTTTCATTATTTCTAGTCCATGTGTCAACCCACCCACGTTAACAGCTGTTGTCCTCCCACACCAGATACTCACAGTAGGCAAGCGTTCGGTAGGTCAGTTTGCCACGCTCGCTAGTCAGCTGTTTGCGTAGCGCGCCTTGCCAGGCCAGCTTTTGTTGCCCTCCCATTCTCCTCAGAACTGATTGTGTTTCATGTTGCTTAGTATAATGCATGTTTACCGCTTCTGATGCACGTGGGGACAACCTGGTCCTTTATTGGCTTGAAACATTCAAATTGTTTTTGTGTGCCTTCAGAGTGCTTTCCCCGTCTTCTTTCTTGCAGTTTGTCTTAATTATAAGTTCACACAAAGTGCATGGCATCAAAACAACTACACCTACATTTGTTACACACATTTTACACGGTATATGGAAACATGTAGCCATAAGAAAGCCTCCACAGTTTCGAAAATCATCAAACAAGATTTGATTGACACTTCAGACATTGAGCAATCATTAGACGAGCGAGATAGGCGACGTGCCCTCCTACACGACACAGAAAATGTCACCACTAACCAAAATCAAAACCAATCCTTAGACACTTCATTTCATACCACTGAACCACATTACCCCAATGACACCCCCCCCCCCCCCCAAACCCACGGACAACACACTCTCAGATTCACCTACACCACTTGTCGACTTCTTTGAATTTCCCCTCGACGAGGAAATTGATATTGAACCTCCACCCTTACGTGCATTTCCACCCCCACCCACACCTACATCAACACCAAACGTAATAACACACACCTCAACAAGGCCAATCCACCTCCTGTAAATATTATCTTTACACAACCTGAAAAACCTCCTTCGTTTTCTGGCAATCAGGGTGAAAACGAGAGTGAATTCCTGAACACATTAGAAAACGTAGCTGACAATAATGGCTGGTTAAATGCAGACAAGTGTAAGCGTATAAGAATATCTCCATGACAATGCGAAACACACCCTTCAGAACCTCACGTACGACAACCCACAACCGCTCACATGGCAAGTTAAAAACAGGGCTCACGAACTCGTTCACAAGTGCAGCCGACACCAAGAGTTTCAAGCATTTGGTTTATTCTAAGAAACAAGTGTACCACACTATACCATCATTTATTCATAGCATAACATTCACACAGCTGCGAGCACCTCAAGGTGTTTTTATGCAATCAATGCATACCACAGTTGTGATTTTTGACATTTACTGTTATGGTACAATAAAAATGGGTCGAGAGTTGCGAGCAAGTTGCCGATAGGCGTCGGTGAGCAACTCGAGTAGTTATCCGTCAGTACACTGGCGCCCTTCTACCACAGGTAAAAGTGTATTGTAATTGTCTCCATGTCTCACCTGATAACGTCAACCCAATCAAAGTTCTTACAAACAAGGAGCATCTTACGTTTTATGTTTACATCTCATGTGCTACTGAGTAAGGCATTAGAGGTGCTAAGGCGTCCACGCAGGAGACCAAGTCGTGCAACACCTGATCACAAACGCCTAACAGCTTGGCGTGTAACATTTAAGGAGATGGGGAGTGTGGGCCTATGAACACGTCGCTCGTCTGTCGGTAATTATAATGAAGATCTGAAGGAAGGTTTCAGCAGGTTGAATAAGGTAGGGTACTATATTTTGCTTTACCTAAGCTTATTGTGTATACATTGTTGCACAATATAACATTTTGTCGTTCATAATGAAAAAATGTGAAAATCCCAGATGTTAACCCCTCTTAACTAGATGGAATGCCATGTTAACTCTGTAGTGTAGTGGCTACCTAAATGTCATGAAGAAGTGTAATACTCGTTATTGCACACATTGCTCTATTTGATTACTTTGTTCAAATGACATGTTTATTTTCATGGTGTCATTTGTTTAAACCTGCAAATACAATATTTACATTTGTAACATTTATGCTATTTATTAATTCAGTAATCAAATTACCTTATTTACAAACATTTTCCTGGACTTTTAAACGATGTTTTTGTGATTTCTGCAACCAATAATGAAAGAGCATAACCTCAACTTTGCCTCAATTTTGCAGTGTCGAAATAATTCTATTTCACTTCAAGTTGTTCTGTGGAAAACTGAGTGCAGTTTTGGAACTCTAACTTACACCTAGAGCATGTGAACAAACATGTTACGATTTACACCTTACTACAGTGGACACTGTTTTTAAATCTCCGAAATGACCAATTAAGAAGGTTAGCTTTACACATTGTTATAAAAGGACATTGTTAGCAGAAAGCGTGGGTAGAAGGAAAGAGACGCTCATTCTTGTATGCCGAAACCAGCCGTGTGAACTGCAAGCTCAGTACGGAGGTACCAAAATTTGGACTTTCCAAGATTGCGACGATGGGTCATACAGGTTAATTATGATCAAAAACATACGTCCGGCGGATATTATCAGCCTCATTGCTGAAAAGATCACTACAATCCAGGTAACAGGGTCACCCCATCGTCATCACGTCTCTGCTACGTCCCGTAAACATCGCCCTGGTGCCGACCATCAATTATATTCGAAGTCATAGTGTAGCACTATAACTGACATGTTGCCTCCTTCAATGTTGGATACCAGACTCTGAGAACGAAGCCTTATCTTAGGTTCTAAAGGGAAAGTTCTAACACAACAACCAAGGTTTGAGTCACTGTAGAGGTTTGAAATTCGTAGCACACGGCAATGACTAATCACAGTGCAGTTCTGCATAGATAAAATTAATATCCACGGATATGCGGCCAAGGAGTTTTAGAATAGTTTATAAAATTAGTATGAACGATCCCCGAGTTTAATTGTGTCTACAAAATCAAGTTCTTTTCCAATTTATTTATCTGGTACCAGAATTATTGTGTTCTTATACTCCAAACTTTGAAAAGAATAAAATTGTAGAGGGTAAATAAACAATAGTTATATCCAGCAAACATAGCCTTGAAACCAAATCTAAACAAATTAATAAAAATATTGAGACACCTGTAAAGCCAAATCCTTACACTGTCATGAAGAAGTATTAATAATAACAATTTACAACTTGCAATTGGGCTATAACCCGGTGGCAAGTGCTTCCTTCCCTAATCCCTTTTCACTTTCAGTCTCTTCGTAAATCACTCTACCTCCTTCACCATCGCCAACTCCTCCAGCGAACAAATTATTATTACAAACATTCATGGAGTTAACAAATCTATAATTGGGTTAAATGGTACGGAATTATGTAGAATGTCATTACCGCCACGTTTGACACAGCAGTTAACAGCAGTAAATCTAAGAAAAAAATATAGGGCATAAAATTATTACTCTGTACTTATAAAACACTTACCTAACTCTTCCCAACAATCCCTCTGGTCCAAAATGACACACAGAACTTTCCGTTCATGGTATGGCAGCTGGTAAATGTATTTAACTTCGTTTATCACAGCTGTCGGCATATTTGGGCGTTGAAGAGGTGTAAAATAAAATCCTTGTTATGAAAAAAATAAATAAACTTCTACAGAACAAACATTCTCGTTTACCAATGTTTTCCTCCTTTATGTTTTCCTCGTACCACACACGCGACACCACATTCCCAGTTCCCAGAACGGCGATAGATATGG
This sequence comes from Dryococelus australis, assembly GCA_029891345.1. NCBI lineage: Eukaryota > Metazoa > Arthropoda > Insecta > Phasmatodea > Phasmatidae > Dryococelus > Dryococelus australis. The sequence goes on from CM057002.1 coordinate 120,104,491, forward strand.
ATAATTTCCTATATTGATAGTTTTGAATTAAACGTCAAAATTTTTTTATTTCTATGCCCAAAGATGTTGGGTTCCATAATTCATTTTGACGGTTTTTTTTCGAATAGTTCTATTAATTTGATATTTAAAAAAAAAACGTAATGAAATAAATTTACCACTAGATATATGATATTTTTGTTCTTTAGGATGTACAAAGGGTAATAACTAAAGTTTACTATAAACATTGTAGAAGAATGTGTTTTGTTGTTTATTTTCAGTTTTCTTTATTTAGAATTTACCTTGACAGTTGTGTTGCCTGAATATTGTTTGGCTTATATTTGTTTGTCGCATGCTAATAATGTAATTAGTTTGTGTTTATTTTTCTCCTTACTTTAACTATTGTCTAAGTCCTATGGCTTTCTTTTGTTATTAGCGTCATGTTTTGTTGTACAAGGGTCCCTTTTATTTTGCCGGAATATTTGCAATAAAAACACTAAACTTCCCCACCATATTGTCAATCAAATTAAAATATATGTTATTTTCCTGCGCCTATGGCTGTACGAGAATTGAGGCCATAAATACAAAAGTGAAGTGAAATGTCTGTTGGTCACACTGCCGTCATAGATTTAGCGAGTGTGTTGTTTCTTGTTTGTTATGAGAAGTTGTGAGTACGTCGTGCGAGTGTTGTGAATGTTTGTCGGTGTGTGTAGCGTGTAAGGAAGAATGGGCGAGGAGAGACTGGACTTGTTCCACTTCAGGCCGTACGTGTACTGCAAAGTGGCGCCGCGGGTTGATGGCGCGGCGTGGCCCAAGCCGCGCAGCGGTCACAGGATCGTGTGCGACGACACGGACCTCTACCTGTACGGGGGCTTCTGCCCGCAGCTGTCCTCGGCGGACGCCAGGGAGATGGACGGCGATCCCGTGTGGGTAGAGTCCCGGCCTCTCTACCGCGAGCTGTGGCGCTACAACATGGGGGCGCGCGAGTGGCGGCGTCTCCCCTGCTCGCAATCCATGCCCCGCGAGCTCGCCTCGAGCGCGGCTTGCATGCGCGCGGGGGTCGTATTCGTGTTCGGCGGCTCGGGCTACCCCTTCGGCAGCGCGAGCAGCAACCGCGTGTACACGTACGACGCTCGCCGCGCGGGGGCGGCGCCCGAGGAGGACGGCATGCGCGAGCTGGCGACAAGCGGCGAACGCCCCCGCGCCATGTACGGCCAGGCCGTGCTGCTCGTGTGGCCGCACCTCTATGCCGTCGGAGGCACCACCGGGTTCGAGTTCTCAAGCGACGTGCACCGCCTCGACCTGCGCACGGCACGCTGGGAGCAGATGTACGTGTACACGGGGGGCGCCTTGAGGAGCCGTCTGGCCGGTACCGCCACGAGCTGGCCTGGGACGGCAAGCGCATGTACATGCTGGGTGGTGGCACCGGCAACACCGCCTGCTCCTTCGAGGTACCTGCCCCCTGCGTAGCCTGGAGCTGCATTTACATGCATTTATTACAGCAAGTCCCATGTATACTGGGGCCATGGCAGTTGAGCGATTAGCACGCTCGCCTCCCACCAAGGTGAACTGGGTTCAATTCCTGTCTGGGTTACCTGATTTTCGCAAGTGGGAATCGTGCCGGACGATGCCGTGGGTCGGCGGGTTTTCTTGGGTTCTCCCATTTCCCATGCCCCTTCATTCCCGTGCAGCTCCATATTCACTTCAATCACCCTCATAGGCTCTCAAGACCTTGCTGTTAAGAACCGCCCAAATCTCTTCACTCACTCACCCATGTAGACTCTCCTACAAAAATATTTATGAAATTACTTTCAAAAATGTTTTTAATTAGCTGTTAGCTCATAAATAATTTAGCTGTGTTTATACTTGTCCCTGCTAAATTACTTGATAGTCACAATGATAATTTAAAAAACTAAATCTCTTGTAAGTTAAGACTTGGTAAGAAATTATGAAGAATAATGGCTGGTGTGAAAACTATAGGAAAAAATACCATAGAAATAGAATATTTTGACAGTATCTTCCCAGTACTATTAATTCTAAAGCATAATTAGTAGGCCTAGGTACACGCATTATTAAGATTTCCTGGTTGGATATATTGTTTCTGGGTAAATAATATTTATATATGTTTGGTGTAAATGTGATTGGGCTAAGGGGGAACTCTTTTTAGAATCCACTTATATGGCGGAGCCTTTTGCCAATTTGCTACTGCCCAACCTTTTGTCTAACAAGTAAATAGGGGTGGGATTGCAAAGTAAAGAGATAGGGCCTACAGAATCTACAATTATGCAGTGTCCATACAAATTTGCCATTATAGTAAATTAGTTCTCAATAACCACATGATAGGCTGCGGTCTGTACTTGGCCATGCATACAATTTCTGTCAAAGATTAGACTGTTTGTCTTTCAACTTGGGATGATTTGTGTCGAAATGACGCCACAGTTTAGCAGGAAACATGGAACTGTTGGTCAACACATTTCTGCAAATCGCATATAGAGCGGCCGACCTACATTTGTTTCTGTGAATCCCATATTCAAGTAACTTTCTTTGTCTACTGCCCCACGTATGTCACATTTTGTATACAATGATTGAGGTGGCACCACAGATTCTTAAATGGTTTCTGAAACCTCTTCTGACAAACAAACACCGGAGTGCATTGCTTGGTTACCAATATTTTTTTATTGTTGTCTCACCTGGCGAAGTAATGAATTGAACTTTTGGTTTGTCCTCATTTTCAAATATTAACATCTTTGTTCTTCAAAATACCTGTTTGAAGCCAGCGATCCATGCCTAAAACAAAAGAATATCACACTTTATGAGCGTAATGAACTATCTATCGTAGCCTGTGTTGAAATGGCTAAAACTGGTATTTTTGTGTGATCATTTTTAGGTACAGTAGTAAATTTCCAGTAAATAATGTTAAAAAGGACATAGATAAGTGCATAAAACATATAGAATGTCACAGAATGGATTAAATGTTTTGTGTTATTACAGTATTGAAATAGTGACATAATGACTGGTTAGCGGTTCAGTTTTTTTGCCTGTACTGCAGAGTGATCTCCATAGCTATGTCGCTAATGACGTGCTTCATACTTTAACAATTTTCCTTCGTGAAAAAATAATAGGCAAGAAAAGCAAAGAATCCAACATGGCAGCTGACTAAGCCTCTTAAGTAAATCTCGTAGCTATAGTGTCACTATACATTAAAGAAATGTTAACTACCAGCTTGCTTGAACTGACAGAAAATAATTGATGAAGTTTGTAATTAATTAGTAATACTTATCTAGTTTAAAAGCACCTAAGTGAGTCAATCCACAATATGTAACACAACTAAACAGTCGCAAGACGTCAAACCCAACGACTCCAAATCAACTGTCAGCGAGAAACTATTGAAATGCACAGTTCCTAGAAGTCGCAGGAACGAGGCAGTGTGTGTGCCAGGCAGGCCGTCTCACTCTTATGCTACAGTAATTTTGGAGCTAGTGGCAGCAGAATGACAAATCATCGTCTGCTAAAGAGCAGGAAATTCAACTTACGTAAATTTCGGTTAAAAATGTAATTTATAGTTTTTTTTATTTTCATTCTACTATTTGTTTCTTAATATTCATTTTCATTCAACGTGTATTTATTATTTATTTTTTCCCTGGAGTGGCAGAAGAACAAAGGTTGGGAGCCACTGGGCTAAGGTATATGAATGATTGTGTGTGTTGCAATGTAGTCTCGCTAAACACTTTGTAATTTCTCCTTGCACAACTAAACTGCAGCTTCATTAATGTCACGGACGAAAGAACACTACTGGTAATTTAATTACTTGTGGAAAAGATATCTGGTACTACAAGACTATTAGTTAACTGAGAACTCTTAATTCCAATCAAGGTGTGTCGAGTTAACTCAACATAAAATTCTGACGAGTACAAATTAGTTATGTACCCTTGCAAACATGTAACACTGCAAAAATCACACGTGAACCAAGACATAGGTAAAACTATTTTCATACACTTTGTATGGGAAAGGGTGCCGAAAAATAAGCATAAATATATACACACACACACTCTCTCTCTCTCTCTCTCTCTCTCTCTCTCTCTATCTCTCTCTCTATCTCTATCTATCTATCTCTCTCTCTATCTCTATCTATCTGTCTCTCTATCTCTATCTATCTGTCTCTCTATCTCTATCTATCTGTCTCTCTCTCTATCTCTCTCTATCTCTCTCTCTATATTCTCTCTCTATCTCTCTCCCCTATCTCTCTCTATCTCTGTCTCTCTCTATCTATCTCTATCTTCTCTATCTCTATCTATCTCTCTCTATCTCTATCTCTCTCTCTCTATCTCTATCTCTATCTCTCTCTCTATCTATCTCTCTATCTCTATCTATCTCTCTCTCTATCTATCTCTCTCTATCTCTCTCTATCTCTATCTATCTCTCTCTATCTCTCTCTCTATCTCTCTCTCTCTCTCTCTCTATCTCTCTCTATCTCTATCTATCTCTCTCTCTATCTCTCTCTCTATCTATCTCTCTCTTCTATCTATCTCTCTCTATCTATCTCTCTCTCTATCTATCTCTCTCTATCTCTCTCTCTATCTATCTCTCTCTCTATCTATCTCTCTATCTATCTCTCTCTCTATCTATCTCTCTCTCTCTATCTATCTCTCTCTCTCTATCTCTCTCTATCTATCTCTCTCTATCTCTCTCTATCTATCTATCTCTCTCTATCTATCTCTATCTATCTCTCTACCTCTATCTCTCTCTATCTCTCTCTCTATCTATCTCTCTCTATCTATCTCTCTCTCTATCTCTCTATCTCTATCTATCTCTCTCTCTCTCTCTCTCTCTCGTCGTTTTTTAAGGGAAGGTTAAAAATGTTGAATGAGAAAAATTAGGAACAAAAATCATAGAAATTGTTGCCGCTGGAGGTTGGATTGCATAGTTAATTGAAATGAATACTGTCGTCAAAGAAAGTTGTGAAAATCTCACTAAACATATCTGAGGAAATTATGTAAACTATGTAAAAAGTGATTCTGTTCTGCTCGGCTTGCATGATTTACTAAAGTCTCTGTTGCTTCAAAATTATTGTGCACGGCTAGGAACATGAAATTTCAAAATCTACTGGCTTGGTTATGGTTGACGTTTGTAGAATATAGTATATTAAAATCTTGAAAATAATTTGTTGGTTCGAAAACTTAATTTCGTTGAAAAGTTTATTGAAACTAAATAATAAAATTTTTGCAGCTCATGTAAGACAGTTTATCATTGTTGCCGTACACTCACTAACCATGAATGAGCTGCTGGCATTGACGTAGACAGTTTTAGCTCTGAAAAGTTGCTAGAACTGGCATACAGGGTCTCTTCTTAGTTTACTCATGCCTCTCAAACACGTCCCTAGTATTAGGATGGGAGGAGGCGTCAGAAATTCCATGTGAAATCATCAAGGGCCTGGCGAAGCTGCTCCATTTTTGATCTTCATAGAAATTTGTCCCTCTCTTACCCTATCCTCAACGTGAAAAAAAACATTAATGTAGATTTTTACCTACAAGTGGATGATGGCTACCATTTCCCAACACATCGCAAGAGAATTTCACAGATGTCCGAGGGCGACACGACCAACCTTAACTTAAATAAGATACTATTACACTGTATGTTTAGTTATCTGGGTTGAAGATTTACTTCGTAGGGTCAAAGCATTCTCCAACTTGGAGAAAAATAAATAAAATTTGCTGTTTTTGAAGCTAGAAAAAGTTGTGTTGGGGACAAAATAAAAATGTTGAGAGTTTTTCTTATGAAATATACTCTTGATGAATAGCTATAGGGCACAAGATGTCCTATTCTGTTCAATTAACTCTATTATGTACATGGAATTTTGAAATAAATACAATCCCACTTCATTCTGAATGTGATTAATTAAGTTATTAAAGTATTTTTAAGAAATATAGCAAACATGATGTTAATAATTACAGACCAATTTCGTTATTATGTAGTTTTTCAAAGGTTTTCGAGAAGGTAATTCACAGGCATATTAACTTTTATACAAAAATATAATATAAGAAAGTCAGCATGGTTTCAAAAGTGGTAACACAACTGCTGCTAATTTATTTAAATTTGTTAACTATTTTCACGGCAATGCAACACCAAAAAATCAGATTGGTGCAATATATTTTGATTAATGTAAAGCAGTTTATACTTGTCAACATTAAGCCAATTAAAAAAAATTATAAGAAATAGGTTTTTTTTTTTTTTTTTCTCTAAGTAGGTATATATTATTTAATAAAATTACATAATTTAACATTAATTTACTGGCATAAAACTTGTAATGAAATTAGACCTTATTTCACTTGTTACATCATCAAGCAAATAAAAGTGAGATACAACTTGGTTATAAGCATGTGTGGCGTGTTAGTCGTAATTTCCTGTAAGTGGCCCGATGGAAACACTAATCGAATACAGGCCTGGTACAGTAAACTGAGCACTTTTGAAAGCCCACTAGGATTTACTGCTTTTGTTATATTTAACATTGCCATGGTCTGATCACTTTATTTTTGCACCATCCCAGTGAAATTGTGTAATTGTTAGATGTGTGGATATGTCACTTGTATGCAAATTCTTACCTTAAAACTAACACTAATTTGACCGGACATACGTGTAAACATTACAATGCTGTGTCTTAGGACTACTATTTTGCCAACTTAAGATTAGCGTTCAATGAATATCACGTAACATATTCACAGAAGCCAACTGTAGATACTTTGACTGTAATGTTTTCGTGAGACTTATTACCATCATTTCATGAAAAGGAACACTTGTCAGTGTCAAGCTTTTGCATGATACGTGGCTCTGTGCCATGTTGTAATGCTGCAGACAGTAGCAAATGATATTAAGGGACCATTTAATTGTTTCCCAGTATTTTAGGCATTTTGGCAGTGGAAATTTTATGCATAGTTAGTTTTTACAAAAGTTAGTTTCAGTTGAGTTGGGCAGTGGTGATAAACGTGGTTCGAGGATCTATTGTTTCTTTTTATTTTTGGGTACATTCTGTAAACACAGTCAATTGTTAATTTTGGAGCAGTTTGGTTAGCGTGAAAAAGTAGATGCAACGGGGTTACACCAGTGTCTATGCTTAGTTTTGATTGGTGCCGCTGCCTTACAAGACCCATATTAGGCAGTAGTGGCCACACCGTACGATGCTTATATTGAGTCACTTTGGTAGCACGATGCAACGTGTGGTAGCCAATGGAAATGAGGGTGTTAGTGACACAAGGTGGCCATGTTAGCAGAGGGCATTTGCCGCCACCTCAGAGATGTGACCCAGCCTTCATGAAGGACAGACATGAGACCACGATGGCTGTGTTAATCAGTGATTAACTCACTGTATACTGAGGCCCTGTTCTCGTAGTCTGTCGTCTAGCTTGTTGTTTCGTGTTGCTGCTGTGTAAATTGTGTGAATCTGCATAACTGGTAATAAATTTTGGTGGAAAATTTCAGAATCATTTGTTTTTGTAATGACCACTATATCCACAAACATAATTTTCATGTTTTCGTACCAACCGAGCGAGTGAGTGACGAGATTTGGGCGGCTCTTAACACCGACATCTTGAGAGTCAATGTGGGTGATTGAGGTGAGTATAGAGCAGCGCCAGAGTAAAAAGACGGGTGAAATGGGAGATCCCCGAGAAAACCCGCCGACCAACAGCATCATCCGACACGATTCTCACATGCGGATGTGTCAGCTGTCATTTCGTTAAGCAGGGTTCATAATACAGCAACGTATTGAGCAGTAGTCAATCAGAGCTCTGTTGGCGATTAGTGTTTAGTGCAGTTGAACTAACACTTGCTGGATTTGTTGGCGTCTGATATGACAGAAAAAGAAGATGGAAAGTTTTATAAACATTGAAGCTTCCATCTTGTTATGGAAGATTAGTGATTAATTCTAATTGTTAGATAGTATTAAAGACGAATGCCCTGTGATAACTTGTACCAAATAAATGCTATACAGCGATGGTTCCTGTCACAAATATAATAGTAAATATTTCTGCCGTAAGTTTTCAGATTTGTTTGTAGGTATTTGCATCTGTGTGTATAAAATCAACAAATAGCAATATCCATTTTTATTTTGTAACTTTTACTAATAATATTTGATTTGAAATTTTAAGTAATAGTTTTTCTAAATAAATTTAAAGCTGCAGACTTTGTTTACTGAATAATAGAACAAAATTACATCGTACAGCAGCATAGGCTGGATCAGACATTCTGTCACTCATTTGTGAATAGTTTTTAATAAACAGCCATGGCTGCTGTCAATCACACCTCTTTACTGTACTGTGAATACTGCTTTACATGACAATTACATCACAATGTGGTGTGATATTGCAGGTCACTCACAACAGGGTTGATGTGTCATCTTTGCTTTTCATAGTTTTAGTTTAGTGATGTTTTCTGACATCACAATTTTTATTTATCACATATACAATCTTCTCCAAGAAATGATGATGAAAGAGTAATAAAAATTACACTAGGTGTATTTTTTATTCATAAATATTTAGAAGCTTTACACTGCCACATGTTTATTAATTATGTTTCTTCTAAATATAAAAATTATTTCATGATGTAATGTAGAATTTTTACTATTAAGTTTACAATTTTTAGGACTTCGCGTGAAACACAATCAAATTTTCTTGAGCAGGTCAATGTTTATTACATAATATTTACTCATGTAGGCCTATACATGAAAAACATCTATTGTAGAGAGTTTTATTTGTTCCAGACTGTTACATCAGCTGATTTTGACCTGTTTAGATAATTGCAAGTCCGTCGAAGAATATGTCAACAAAATTACTTCAACTACCCAGCGTCTACAAGATGTCGAGTGCGACATATCAGAAAAATGGGTCAGAACTCTGCTACTAGCTGGTCCTCCAGAAGAATATAAGCCCATGATTACGGGTCTGGAGAGCTCAGGAACTCCAATTAGCCGATGCAATAAAAATAAAATTATTACAAGATTTGAAAAGAAGTTCAAGCCAAGGCCGATCCTCAGACAGCGATACAGCGTTCTACAGTAATCAGTCTTCTAGTACCAACTTGTGCCAGGCTGACCACTACAGGAACAACAACAGTAAACAACATTTTGTCGTGGAATTTCAAAGTAAAGGAAAAACCAGCAAAAAAAACTACAAAACAAATGACAATAATTCTGTTGACAAGAATAACAGCAACATGTTTTTATTGCATATATTTACAAACGTAAACAACAGGGTTCTGTGTGGTTTTTATATTTGTGCACGTCAGTGCACTTGACTCAGGACAAGGTGGAAGATTCTGTGTGCGAATCTAAGGTTAAAATACTTTCTGCAAACAATGAGCCTCCCACTGCAGAGTCGATGGGAAATGTGGACATTGAGTTGTCAGTTAACAGTGAAGCCGACATCACAGCCTATGATGTACATCATGTACCAGATGTTGCAGCAAACATTCTCTAGGTGAGTAAAATTACCTGCAAAGGGAACACTGTAATTTTTTACGAAGATGGTGGCAAAATCATAACTTCAGATAATGAACCAATAGCTTCTGCATCACTGAAAAATGGTATCTGTCGACTGGATTCACCCCAGGCTGTTTGTGTTGAAGATTTATGACATCATAGGTTAGGCCATTTGAACAGGAAAAGTATGAACTCCTTGAAAATGATGGCCGATGGGGTGCAGATCCTACAAACAATCAAGGTCCTATGTGAGGTTTGTGTCAAAGACAAACAAACTCGTCTGCCATTCACACAAAGCACATTTAGGGCAAAGGAGCCTCTGGAATTATGGTATACAGATTTTCTTTAACCAATGAAGATTGTGTCCATAGCAGGCAGTAGGTATTTTTTCGTCCTAATAAGATGACTACTTCCTATACACGTATGTGTATTTCCTGGGATCAAAAGACAATTTGTGTAATGTGTTTAAAGAATATTGTGCCCTTACAGATAATCAGAGCGGTAGCAGGATCAAATTTCTACGTTCAGGCAATGGTACAGAATTTGTAAATAATGAGTTCTCCAATTTCATCAATAGGATGGTCATTAGGTACCAATGCACCATCATAGCTTCACCACAACAGGATGGTGTCGCAGAGCGTACAAATCGCAAAGTTGTTGAAAAGGCACAATACCTACTACATGATGCAGGGCTGCCAAAAATGTATTGAGCTGAAGCAGTGTCAACAGGTGTCCGACAAATGCTCTTAAAGACACAACTCCAGTTGAAGCTCGGTACGTGAGGAAGCCAAAGCTCAGTTATCTTACGATCTTTGGCCCAAATTCAAAGAGAAAAAAGGAAGAAATGTGACCCATAATCTTAAAAACCTATAATATATTTGTCAGTTATTGTGACGACGCCAAAGTTTACCACCTTATGAACCCTGTCACCATGCAAGTCACCATTAGCAGAGACTTTATTTTCATTGAAGAAAATTTGATAATGGAAAAGCCCAGAGGTGAGCAAAGATCCTTTGCTGGTACATGCTGTTAATGGCAATGAAGATTTTATTCTTGTAAGACTCTTGTAAGAGTCTGAAAAGAATCAAGAAAACTGTGGCTTAGCCTCTGATTGGGATGGAGAAGGACCTTTTTGTGACTTTATGATGGAAGATGAGTTTGAGGAAACTTCCAAACATGAACAGACAAGGAGGTTGTGTCATATTCCGAGACCCAGATTTTGTGTTATACTTCATCCCAGAAAATTACGAGCCACTCATCCCTGGAAAAATGTTGTCAAGTCCACAAGTGACCAAGTGGAAAGAAGCCATTTACGAGGAGTAACATCGTTTCTCAGTAATGAAACTTATGAATTGGCAAACTTACCAGATGGTATGAAAGCACTGAAATCAAAATGGGTTTTCACAATTTAAAAAACCCAGACTCCGAGAAACCGCAGAATATGGCTCAACTTTGTAGTGAAAGGAAGACCTTGAAATAGTGCACATGAATGTAAAAACTGCATATTTACATGGCTACCTAGATGAATTCTACGGAAAACCTCCTGATAAAGTTTGGCAACTGCAGGTCATATACGGACTGAAGCAAAGTGGGAGGTGTTGGAAATCATCACCTACATAAAGTCCTCATTGGAATGGGGCTCCAGCAGTCTGAAACAGATCCTTGCATATACTTTGACGCACTGACATGACCTCATCGTACGCGCTATATATACACAATGATTCACAATTATACCGACAAACTTCGGGATGTGATTCTTCATGAAAATGTAAAAGGAAAACATATGTGACACTTTATACCTAAACCTAATATTAAGGGAGGTATGGACCCTTAAAAAACATGGTTTTAAACCATATTTTTTTTGCAGGATATTGGTAGGTAAAGAAGTAAAATACAATTACAACTCTTGGAACATTATTGTATGTTATCAGGACTTTCAACGTGAGCCGATATTTTGCAAAAATACGGTTTAAAATCGCGTATTTTAATGGCTCATACCTCTCTTAATATTCGAAATCCTTTGAAAAATGCAGGAAAAGGCAACAGTGGAAGTGTGAATTTCTGTGATACAGCACCCTATCAGCAAGCTGTTTATACCTTTCTTAGGTGTCCAGGCCTGACATTTAATGTGCAGTTTATTGCATCAGTCAGTTCAATAACAACCCACAAAATGCCTCTGCATTGCTGTAAAGAGAGTGTTCGGATATTTAAAAGGAACTATAGACTTCAAATTAGAAAATTAGAAATTGACTAAAATTGTAACCATGTTAAAGTGATGCTGATTGGGGAAGTGAAAATAATGACAGGCATTCAGTTACAGGCCGTAGCATCAAATTCATGAGTGGCATCAATTCATGGTTCAGCACGAAATAAAGGATGGTAGCGTTTAAGAACTGTTGAAGCAGAATGCTTGGCACTTAGCTTCACTGTCCAAGAAACATTACGGTTTAGAACATTATGTAGTGAGCTTCAATCTGAACATAAACTCAGGCCATCCATAGTGTACAATAAACTCAGGCCATCCATAGTGTACTGTAGTGTACAAAGGGACGTTCCATTTAGCAAAAAACAGTGTCATTAAACATAGATCGAAACATACTGACATTTGGCACTGCTTTGTCAGGAAGCATGTCCAGTGGAGAACTATGGAGGTTGATTATTTATCAACAGATGATATGGTATCTGGCACTTTGATCAAGCCTCTTACATGACCACTTTGTTCAAATGATGGATCATTTTCTACTTCATTTAGGTCCTGTTTTAACTGTTAAGAAATTTAAAATGTTTGTTAGAGACTTGTAAACAGTTCTGAGTAGCCCACATTTCTTTTGGGTGTATTTGTTCTTCTTAAATAATTTTAAGGGATATTAATTATTTTGCAAATTAAACAGGTGATTTTTTTTCTTTGGGACTCAAAAATGATTTTTGGTAAGGTGTTTGTCATGTTGTACATTAATGTCTTTTTCTTTTTGTAAAACAATTTAAGGGGAAGTGCTGGATGTTGTAAGTTGTATAGAAGGCTCGTATGAGTCTATTTGTGTACCCCAACACAGAAATGAAACTGAGAAATTTTAAACAAAACATTTTTTATTCTTTGCTTGTGACAATAACTCATAAAACTTTATAATTACCAAATTAAAAGTTCTTCAGTACAATACAAAAAAAATTTGTAAAAATTTTCCTAAAATAATGTATGACTAACATGAAATTTAAACAACAATTCTGACAAGCTACTTTGGTAACTTTCAGTCCAGAGTTCATATCTTGACTTTGTGTCAGAAAATAGTAATTAAATAAACAAGTCGGAAATTAATTAACGCTAGAACCGCTGAATTTTTGGCGTACCTATAACTGCTGTTGCTGTCAAATTGACCTCAACAATTTTATAATGGTTTAAGGCAACAATAATATTTATCATTTTGATTTAATACGTAGAACATTCTTGCCTCTTAGTACATAGTCATATTATGTCTAAAAAGTAAATAAAATAATGTATTTTAATGTTATTAGAATATTAGTGGTCCTGCAATATTAGATAAATAAGCACTCACAAAAAAATATAAATGTTTATTAGTAACCCTGTAAAATTAGATAAATCAGCAATTGTTTACGTGATCATCATTTACGACAAATGACAGGCACAGTTTTCTGTCCATTGCTCATCAACAAAGCATTCTCTGCAATATTTTAGGACTTTCTCGACACACTTGCCACATGCTGATTTATGGCATTTATTATATAAGTCATATGTTTTATTCTTGCACTTGTGAAATTGACACTGCAGATGCTGGCATTTTGGCTGCTGGTTCATATTCCTGTTCGGTTGCTTGACTTGATGTAGGACATCTCACATTAGGCCTGTTTTGTTTTGACTGTGCAGAAGAAGAGCGTAACTCTACACTGAGCATTTGCAAGAAGACCCGCCAGCTGATTATTTTTCTGGTAATTTGCTTGAAAAAAACCCAAGCATTTATTCCAGTAAGGTCGAGTATGTTGTAAAAACCTGTACTGGCCAATGTCGTGATGTTGCTATCACAGAATATTTTCTGGCCATTTGGTCAAGTACATCGACTCCATACTTCGTTGCATTATAAAATGACACTGTTTCTGGAAGATACTTCTGATCATTCTCAAAGGAAATATTTGGATGAAGAGTGCTAAGCATAAGAACATTCTTGTCTTTCTTTTCCTCATACACAGTCAAGGTTGTTTCGTTGTTTTTCATCACTATGGTGTCGTAGAGTGGAGTGTTTCTGGTCTTTACTGATTTTGGGATCTCCCGTCAAGCGCGATTTACAGTACCTACCAAACTTGTGCTTTGCATTTTCAAATTCTCAGCTAGTGACACATGTGAAAAAGTTATCCGTTCACATTTCTACCTTTATCAAGGTATGGGGCCGTAAGTTTCCTGGCAACATATTCTGGTAGACTTTGATAGTCGATTGTCCAAATACGGGGAACCATTCAAAAGATATTTTGTATCCACGTCTGCTGCCAGCCAAAATTTTATTCCAAATTGATCAGGCTTATTAGCCATGTATTGTGTGAATTTGCATCTTGCTTTTGTGGGGAACAGTTGTTCGTCAACTGTAATGTTGGCTCCGGGAACATAACAGAGGGAACAATTTTCAATGAAACTATCCCAAACTAAAGCAAACTTGTCTTTTACCAACCTTGCAGACCTCTGATTCATCAAATCAAACTGAATAAACTCATGATTTTTCTAAATTGGTCTCTCGACATAATGTCTCGAAAAAACTGTGGACCCCATTCAGTTGACCATAAGCTGTTGACTTTCAGTCCCTTGGCACAATAAAAGCCATGTGCATATAAGCATTCTATGAAAGCATCTATTTCCATAAGCGAAATACACCAAGGTTGTCCTCGAGTGGCTTGTTGAGAAGTCGCCACGAACTTGCTACTCTGGTTGCCGTTACACTTGTCTTAGCATATGGTGTATGTCCTGGTGCCTGTGGCAATACATTTTGTTATGGTAACCTTCCAGGATGTCTTGTGGTTGTGCTTACGATTTCCCATTTTGTACCATCTTTTCCTACTAAATCTGTAGAGATCTTGCCTCTACCTCTTAGACGTGTGTGAAAATTTCCATTTGTTCCTCCATGGTGGATGGATGTTGATGGCAATATGTGCTGCACAAATGGAATATTTTGCGGGTTATTATTTGAAGATGTTTCAGGCAAAGTTTTATTTTTGCCAGCAACACCTGTGTCTCCTGCACTTGATTGGGGAATAAGTGAAGTAACTATACATTTACCCCTGTCATTTTTGCCTATTTTCGTACCTCTTCTGTTTGAATTTTCATTAATTTTTTTCTTGGCATATAGACACTGAAGAAAGAACAGCTGGTACATTCTATAGTGGTAAAATATGTACGGATGTTTCAGATAATATTTCATCTGAAACTGAAACACTTGTATTACTGTCACTTGACTGAGCACTATTTGGAATATATTCATCACTCTCTACTGTTTCAACTGCTGTATCAGGTTCACTTCCTTCTGATTCTTGCTCCCGAAACTCGACGTAAGTAATTCAAATAGTTGAGAGCTTCATCGGTTTTCAAATGGCGATGTACAATTTTCCACACAACACTAATGCTGTCTGTCGAAAACAGAATGAATTCTGCGCATGTTTTCAACTTCTACGCTAGATAGCATCGCGCGCGCTGTTGATAACACAGCTGCCCTAGAATTAGTTTGAGAGTTTTGACACGAGATAGCATTCGAATAAGCAAAAAAAAAAATCCTGTGGTCAAAATGACCGAGCCCGCAGTGATAAATGTTTCTTTACAATAAAAGTTACTATATATTTTTTAAGAGTGCATAGTGTGAAACTAGATATTGAATGTCAAAAAGGCCCATTATGCTACGTTAATTTATGTGGTTGCGATCGTCTACAAAACTTTGAAAATGGTCATTTTGACCGCTGTCGCGGTTCTAGTGTTAAAAACTGTTACAAGACTTTTACATTTGCTCTGGCACTTGAGCATTTGTTATTAAATTATCAAAATTATTTTAATACAGAGTGAAGGATTTTGACTTTGGGCACGTGGCATGACGGATGCGGGAACTGCCAGTATCTTTTACGTTACAAGTTAACACATTTCAAGAAAGTAAAATATGCCCTTTTAAAACAAAATAAACATGACACAAGCACTATGAAATTATATAATTACTTACGAGTGTCTCCAATTCGAGTTTAGTATTAAAATGTAACCCACGTGGCGTTGCACTCGTAGGCTATAATTACACCTCACTTGAGGCGAGCAAGAGGGGGACAGCACTTTCCCTTGCAAAGTTTAGTATTAAAATGTAACCCACGTGGCTTTGCACTCGTAGGCTATAATTACACCTCACTTGAGGCGAGCAAGAGGAAGACAGCACTTTCCCTTGCAAATTTTAGACTCTGCTTTCAGGGGGCACAGATTGTAAACACACTGGGCTGAGTTTGCTCTTGGAAAATGTGGCCAGGTGGGTCGTGACTTGGTTCAAATGATCCATTACTGCATGAACGAAGACGTGACCCGTACACGGGATGTACAGCCGTGCGCGCATGGTGCACGAGTAGAGCATCAGTGGATTGCGACACAGTGAGGGCGAAGTAAAGGGGCATAACGTTCATTCAACTTCAGCCAAATTAGCAGCGTAATTATGATAGACAGAATAATATGGCAGTGAGCCCAAGCTTCATTTTAGAAATTTTTCTCAGAAAACAGAAAATGAAATATTCCAAACATTCTTATAATAAAGCGTTAAATCAAAATTTTTGAAACACAGGGTTATAGTGCCATTACATTCAAATTTGCTGCCAAAACAGTCACAAAGGAAATTACTTTCATAGCGCTACAAGTCCACAGAGATTTGATGTTGCAGACAGAATTAAAATTGCAATTATTATGAATATTGATTCAATAAAATTTAGATAATTTCAATAATTTAAGTAGTTAATAAAACAAGTAAAATTATTGATTTGTGGTTTGGGTTCAGCAACAGGGAAGATAAATAAACATGAACAAAACATATTGATACTGACCAAGTACAGTACATTACATTACATCTCCCAGGCACATTTTGTTTGGAGGTTATAACCATCCCCTAGTTGTTTTCAAAGTATGTATAAATCACGATCACCATTTATTCACTGTGTGTTTGTGCCACATCAGTTAAACACAAATATGCCTGTATAACCTGAAATTTCTGAGTTTTCGATCTCAACAGTTAATAACACTTTTTCCTGACAGTTTTATCTAGTACTTTATGTTTATTACGTGCTAACATGAAATATTGTAATACAGCACCCGAAAATACCACATTTTATATACACATGAAAGTGTAGTACGAAATGTGTTATTTGTAATGTGAAGTCATAATAATCCAATCTAACTGTGAACCTGCGTACCAATTGCTACTGTAGCATAACTGTAGGTTTTCACAGGTTGATTTAAAAAGTGCTTGTTTTGCTCTGAATGGCCTCTAGTACGAACCCCATGCAGTATCTAAGGAGCCAAGTCTGGGCGATTACTGTAGGTGCATGAACGTTAACCGTAAAGTTACAAGATAACTTGATATTGTACAGTTTCTGTATGCGAGCTTAGGCTAGGCTCTTTGAAACACTCAACAACAATAATAATATTAGTAAAACATTGAGCTGTCATTTCCCTTGTACTGTACTTATTCCACTTTATAGGGGAGTTCCCCCCCCCCCCCCCCCCCAAATTGATAGTTTGATATGCTGTTGGTGTAAATGAGTTGAAAATCAAGCTGCAAAAATGTAATAGATATTTGCATTGCAGAAGAACTGTAATATTGATATGTTTGTGCCTGTGTAGTGTTGTGAATGTTGCTGGTCAGCTGTTGGTTTTCTCACGGTGCTCCTATACACCCTCATTCCCCTTTCATTGTTGCTACTCCATCTCACATCACCTCCTTGAGCATGAAAAACTTGGGAAGTGCCCTCCAGTGTCCTTGTTCAAAAACAATTTGTGCTGAGGTCGCGATGGTTAATAGTCGGACCACTTGCCACCCACCGAGATGAACTGGGTTGAATTCCTGGCAGGGTCACTGATTTATCAATATGGACAGTGGCAAATATTGCAGTTGAGGCACTACTACTTCCTCCTCTTTGCATTGTACCACTTCACTGTCTTACCCTAACATCACCCTCGCTGCCACTCAAGACCTCTCTGTTCAGGACCTTCTCAACTCAGCTGTTGCATGTCTGCCGAGTGTATTGTCGTGTAGTGAATGACAGGGGCATGGGTGGTCACATGTTGCAGATGATCCACGCATTCCATATGTCAGAGCACCGCTGGGAGGTCCTGGAGACGCACAGGGACCCGCTGTGGGGGTATCCGTGTGGCCGGTGCTACCACGGCTTTGTGCAGCAGGGCAGCCGTGTGTTCATCATGGGCGGCTATAATGAGGGGCAGATTCTGGGGGACATGTGGCGGCTGGAGCTGAGGACGTTGTGCTGGACGGCCCTCTGCTGCCACCTGCCCCAGAATGTCTACTTCCACTCAACGGCCGTCACTACCTCTGGCTGCCTCTATTGCTTCGGTGGCGTGCGGGCCCTGCAAGCGGACTGCTCTCGCACTGCAGACCTGTACAAGATGTGGTTGTGCGTGCCCTCGTTAGAGGTGATGTGCTGTGAGGCCGTGCGCCACTACGCACGCCACTCCCCCCTCTTCTCCCGCCAGCACCTCGCCCGCTACGGACTGCCAAAAAACATCCTCGCCTCCATATTCTCCTGATCCCTCCACACGCTGCCATGTGTTTCTAAATATTTTCTTGGCTCTCTTTTGCAATGTGCACATATTTATAGTTTACATCGAGATAATCAATTTTCAGTTTTGAGTGAATGTTTCCTATTGCTGTAAATTTATGTTGTTAATTCACATTGTTGTTGTTTTTACCACAAATCAGTGCACAGTTTAGGTACGTGGTTAAATTTTTGTGTCAGTCTTTATGTTGGTTTTTATTTTGTTGTATATTTTTTGTACCTAGTCAGTGAGGTGGGGATTATCAATATTATTGATAAAACAGTACATATTGTACAGTGCTGATTGAAAAGTAACATATAACACTTAAAATGAGTTTCGAGTAAAAATTACGTACTACTTTTATACACAGGTGCTTGTGAATTCTCGAAAATCGAGCTTGAGCCAAATATCTAATTGTGGCTCGGGATTGGCTCAAAATATTTCTCAGGTTTGAAAAATTCAAGCTTCTTTTATCAATGTCAGGTCATTCAGTCAGCGACAAATGAAAGTGTTTTACTGTTAACGAAACAAAACAACACATTGTTTAAATATTTAAAATGTCTCTGTGTTTCGGTTAAGAAATTTCTCAGAAATGGAGATATGAATGCTGATTAACAGGAAAACTAGCCTAAAATTGGGCTGCTAATAACCCATAAATGCAGCACCTGATAAGGCGGTTTGTTACATATGACGTACCCGGGTTTGAAGTACTTACGTCTGGGTGCTAGACCGGGCGCTCGCCCGGTGCTCCTATATCCCAAGGGGCATATCCTGATGGGGCACTGGTGCTCATCCGCCATACAGGACTGGCCTGGTAGCTTGCCGGCAGGGTAAAAAGTGGGGTTCGGCTAATACAATTCTACATTTCGGGGAAACTGCCTTGATAGGGATACCTGGGCGACGGAGTGTGGTGGGTTTGTGTTCAACAATAGGCCGTGAACAAGCTGGTGAAGGTGCTGCAGGCGTGGATTGGGGACCTGGCGGAGGGGCTAGATGAAAAAATGCTGGGACCAAGTACAGAATGGCCGGTGTGGGTGGACTTTCAAGCTGACTGAGATGGCCTTCTACCCACCACGGGTATTCTTCTGGGCCAGTATGTACAGGGTCAGCGAACAAGTCCCTCAGTATCTCAGGATCCTGCAGGTGTCTTAATGCCTGGGCTTACTCCCTAGGGTTGAGCTTAGCTATGGAGGCTACGAGTGAAAGGGATAGCTTGTGCAGGCGACCAGAAGCAAGTAAGGTCAGCTTCACTCTCTCCTTCAGATCCCACCGCCTGGAATAGGTCATCAGGACACACGATTACCCTCCTCGTCTGAGAGATGGAAAGTAAGTTCCTTGTTATATGAATTTACATGTAGGATAATGTGAGGGCCGTAGACTGCGTGGACACACTATTACAGTACCTGGCACGGATGTTCGGTACGCACTGGAATTTAGGCCGCACAATCTTAGGTCACACACGTGGGTGTTGCCCTGACCGAGTCATCCCAATTCAAGGGACGTCCGCCTTTCCTGTGCAATAGAAAGATTGACGAACACAAGAGTCAATAAGCTGGTTGGCACTCTAGTTCTATCTACACTGTAGATAGAAAGAATAGGGGCTCTATGTGCTTGTGGGTAAAATTTAGTGTTTTGGCTCGTATGAGTTCCCTTCCCGTGAGGAGTCTACAGGGAGCAAGGTGCCTAGTCCACAAGAATGCGGTACTCAGGGTTTGAGCTGGCACACGTTTATTTTCATTCTAATGAGATACTTGAACTCCTATGTCGGCATGAGCTATTGCCAGGAAGCTAAATTACTGAAAATCCGGTAGAGGCGACCAGTAGAAAACTGAGGGAGGGGGGAGTAAGGTGGGTGCACAGCATTGAATAAACTATGCAGTTTCACTTTCCAATTGTTGCCTGTGTGTCTCGACATAACGCTCAGATACAGACACAGCGCAAGGATACTACACTGGGTTAGCACAGGAATCAGTCCTAAGGACTGGAAGGATAGGATTTCCCTTGATATGACACGTTCATGCAGAATAGGGAGGTAGGTTAGCAGGGTTCGTTGCGAGGAGAGACACCTGACTACGGTTAAAATTATTCCTCATAGCTACATATATGAATACAAATTCCTTGTCTAAATTAACATAACAGGCTCACGAATCAACCTAAGATACAGCGCTCAACGAAACAGTTTGTTAGAAATATTAGACTCTCTTCATAGGGACACATGTTTTTTATGAGCTTTGCTTTAGTTATTTGAAATAGCAGAATAAACTAACTCTATGTGAAAACAGGAAATAATTGTGTAAAATCCACGTGTAAAGAAATAAAAACGTAATTGGTTTGGGTGATCAATTGCTAGTTGGAATGCCATTCTATAGTAGTGAATGAAATATTAAAACTTGATTTTTTTTTTTAAATAAGTTATCGGAAAACGTATTGATTTAAACTTAATGTTATGTGATTGAAATGGCAATATAAGTTACAAAGGGAGAATTTTTCATTTTCCATAACGTTAACATTGCATTGTGCAAGTATTACAATACAAATATAAAGAGTGCACATGTGCATTAAACATGCAAAACCCATGACACGTAAATAGGAACAATTGGCCCAGTGCAACTAAACATTTTGCAAACCTCGGTGGCATTGGTCGAGAAAACAGACATGTACAATGATAGATGGTTTCGTTATTTCAACAAAACTAGTCTTTGTTGCTGAAGATGTGAATTAAAAAAAGTTAATTAGTGTAATATTTTTAAAATGTTCTTTTAACGTACAAATTACATACACAATAAGTTTTTGCAGTCATTATTGGGCTGATGCAAAATGTGGCACTCTCCAAAAAAATTTTTACTTCTATAATTTGCGGAATAGTTCTTTTTATGGTTGAATTTTCAAAAGTAGATTTATGTTCTGTATGGGAATCCTGTTGGTGAAGCATACAATTGCTTTTATTTTATACATTCATGCCAACTTTTTTAAATTGCCCACACATGTATTGTATACATGGACTGATACATAGTTTTTTATTCAACTGGCAAACTTCAGCCATTAAAATTAAATATTTGCATGTAATGAAGAATTTCAATTAAAATTTTTTTAGAATGAAAATTAATTGTACATGCACTTTACTGTTTGTGATATTGTATTACATTTCAAAATCACACAAATCTGGAATTTTAGAAAAAGCAGCCATTAACATACAGAAATGAACTCGTCAGAACTGAAGAAATTTTGGAAGCATGCAGGATGCAATGAACAGCTGAGAAGAACCTGCTGGCAGAGTACTCTAAAACAATCATTCCAGTGCGAGATGTTTTGTACGGACAGTGTTTCTACCCATACCTTCAAATGTGTTGTCCGAAATTTTGGCACAAAGTGTTGTGGCATGACATAAATTAATTGACATTTTTTTTTTTTGTTTTTATATTATTCAACCCCATGCTTTTAACCTCAAAGTTCCACCAGCCATGGATTGCCATTATCAATAATGACGGGTTGCCATTATCAATAATGGCGGGTGTGTGTTTAAGAAAACTATTGATACCATTACTTACTGTTGGTTTATTTAGCATTAGTAGCTTAATTATATAAAATTAGATAATTAAACAGTTCATTGGGATTGTGAAAATGTGACATTTTTCCATCAAACGAAAATGAAAGAAATGTTATGAACTTTCATGAAACTGAAATAAAAATTTAAAATAATGTAATTAGAACTGAGCCTGTACAAAAAATTAATGAATTGCGTAACATTTTGGCAGTATAACAAATTTGTGCAAAATCAAACCAAAAGAATTTATGATATGGAGTATTTACCACAGGGTATCTTGCCTACATTTAAATTTTCTTTTTATGAAGTTATTTTGGTTATTAAATAATGTAAAGAAACAAGATAATTTACAAGCAAATAACGAACCTTTTTCATTTCGGTATACTGAATATTCACACAACCCTACAGTTCACATAAAATTTCCTTGTGTCCCAGAATAAAATACACCCTGCTTGTGAACATTTCATCCAAGAATAAATTGCTACGAAAACTAAACTGGTAGGGCCCATCTAACGTCTCAGGGTGTACCACAAGGTATAACTATTCCACAGTCTACAAGAGATATTGTCCATTTGATATAAGTGGTTGCATGTTTGACAGTTGTCAGATGTAGAGCCAATCATAGTCATTGTTACAACAATGTCCTTCCACTATAGCTGTCTTGTGAAAAGAGGTTATGTTTGTGTGGCATTTTACAGCTAATACTTGCAGCATACAGTTCTGCCCACTTTGTCCACATGAAAAGAGAGGGAGTGTAGATTCCATACTGCTCCCAACAGTGTTAATTTGAAAAATTTTAGGTCTTTTAATAACACTTTGGTAAATATTTAAGAAAACAGAGCATTTGTTTCAGTTTAAATTGTGAAATGTGTCAAAATGCAGAGGAGTTATTAGTGTGAGGCATGTCCTGGGTTAATGTACAATATGGATAAATTGTGTTTTATATTTGGTTTGATCGAAGGGTTAGTTAATGGTAAGTTCTGGTAGCCTAGTGTGAGTATGGCTGACTTGGTGAGTGGATGTAAGTTTTTGAGAACATATTTATTGGTACCAATTGTTTGTATATTTTGTAATTTAATTGTATTAATTTTGTTATTTACATACTATACTTGAATAGGTATAGAGCATTTGATAAATCAAGCAAAAACACACTGATGGTTGTGATTACTCTGTGGCTTCACCAGGGGGCGAGGCTACACTATGGCTCGCCAAGCGATGGCAACACCACATTGCTTCATATGGCAAATGTTACAATGATTAAACAAGTATTTTATTCGACTGATGCCATCGCGTAAGACACAAGACGAACGATGACACAAATACTTACTGGTAACTTGGGCGCCAGCAGTGCTTCCCAATCACCGCTCTATTGAGACTCAGGGTTCTCAGGGATGTTGTGGGTTCTGTGTGTCCGTCTCACCCGTGCGTACTTACAGACACGTTGGCAATACTAAACTTTTATTAAACATCACTGAAAATAAACAGTGGATAAAACATATGTGGCTACCACACTGTCACTACTGAATAAAAGAATTAAGTTCTCTGCAGACTTGTTTTTATTGATATTATTCATACACATCAACGTGCCAATGAAATGATTATCTTGGTCATGACTAGCCAATACCGCTTGGGTGCCCAGCCCGTAATTAATCCAGTGCACGCCTAGAGGGATGATCTCACCGAGGTGCGAGAAAGCAAAGACTTCACAAGGGAAGAGAGTCGACAGCTGCTAGGGTGGACTGATGGTTTTTCCCTGAAGACTAGACACTGTGAATTACAAATGAAATCCTTAATACATGTAAATACGTGTGATTACTCGGCATCACTAACGCAAACTCGTCGGGGCTCGTCCTCCAACACGTGGGTAGTGTGGTGACAGCGTATACACAGAGCCGGCTAGGACGGGAATAATTGTACCGTACACAAATTACAAAATTACATAGACCCTTGAATGATACATGAAATAAGATGGGACACTGGATGAATATTCACAATAAACACATACGTGTGAAAACAAGTTTAGTTGGCGCAGATGTCGCTGGATGTTCGTAGCGGACCACATGGTGCAGGTGAAATTGCTATATTTCTGTGTGGAAACGCAAAACTAAACTCGGATAAGATTATTCTTGTTTTGAAAGTGATTCTCTTTACGATTAGAGTGGTTACAGGCTTGTAACATGCTTGATGGCGGTAAAATTAAACATTAACGTGACCGCGTGGTCAAGTACAAAAAGCATCAATTTAAGTGAAAAATACATTGAACCCTGAATAAAATTTACATAGAACCCTGAAATAAATTATTGCACATACAATATTACATAAATAAGCTCTTAAAATGCAGTGATGGCGTGTACAAAGACTTTGCTTCGGTCGGCCATGTGGTTATACGTGATGTTGCTGTAAAATATTCAAACGCGAAAATTACCCTCAAATACATACATAAAAATAAAGCTCTTAAAATTGCATGTAACAATAATGCAGAAGTTACAATGAAATGCCATAAACATAGGTGAATGGCGCCTGATTCAAAATGTGCGGGTCGCATGACCTCTCCGACATCTTCCTACTCCTCTTCTATTAAGTTAAAAATGCCGCAAGTGTGCAAGAAATTAATAAAGCGGAAGCAATAATGTTGGGGAAAATGTCCGGCAAAAACGTACGGAAGCAAAGGTTAACCGGTAAACTAAATTGTCTATGGTAACCTAAATCAGTGAACCAAAGTTGTAGTCCATACGTGACAGTGTCTTACCTCGCCAGCTCTCCTCGACAGACTGTCTAGATACAAGCGTCGCACGGACCTACCATGGCCACCTACGGGGTTCACATAAGCGGAAGTGCTATGCACGCCGAGTGAAATATTTTATATTGGAAATAAAATGGCACAAATTAAATTAAATATTGTTTTACATTTCTATAATTTTCTTATGAATTCCAATATTATTTTAGTGTCTCTTTATGATGGCGTTCATGCTGGAATATTAAGTGTTCTTAATCTCGGTGCCGCAGCACTTTGGATTTTTATAACCAAGCAATTAAAAATTGGTGTAAACATTTTAAGACATATTAAACAATGCAAAATCAATATCACACATTTTACACTGAAAATAACATTTATATGAAAGTTACATGTTTTCAGTTCGCTTTTTTCTTTATAATTTCATGACGTCTTCTAAGGACCTTTTGCATTATTCTTTACATTTTTGGTAGTAAAATATGTGTTCATTGACACAAACATACTCAAATTAACTTTCAGTGGAAATTTTAACGTCCGTTAACACAGTTATATACGCTTCTAATCACATAGTGGAACTGCAATCAAAATCAAGTCGCATCGGGCAGTTTATCAATTCATCATACAGAATCTGTATGCCAACAAAGCTAATCCTTTATCAATAACGAAATTAAAAATAACTAAGTAAATTAATTACATTTCTCTCATAGAAAATTTGCTACGTTTGGAGTATGCCAATGTCTCGGCGATAACAAGTGAGCACAGCACACAATTAAAAACAACACATCCCGAACGAAAAACAAAGACAATTTGTTGGCGTGTTACGAATAGTTTTAACCATCCCGTATAAAAAAACAACATATTAGATCTCAGTCAAATGGTTCAACATTTGGAGTCAAATTAAACATTCGTTGTGCACTAGCTAATTTTACATGAATGTTAGGTTACATATATCAAAACTCGAGTACTACATCATCAACCAGCAATTGATACTTGCAACTTATCGTTGTCACTCGCATATAAGACAAATGCAGTGCGCACGGTTCTCCGTTACTTCATAATTGTGCAAGTTTACAAGTTTTACTTAATTTTCGCAATAGACGCGTAGTTTTAACGTTACATAATATATGACGTACAAAAATTATTTTAGCTTAAGCAAGAAACTTTTAAATCTGTGAATAAGCGGGAAAAAAGAAATTTTCTCGACAAGATTTGAGTCAACAAATCATGATCGCATAAGTAAGAGTCAATATAAAAATTTACGAAATCTAGTTGGAACAACCTACAAACGTGAACATAAATTTTTCCCAAAAATATCGGGAAAAAAATATATCCCGCCCGACGAGAAAATCGTGCATTCCCGAAGTTCGGGATCCTGTACACTACTACTATTGAGCATTTATTGTATGCTAACTTGGTGCTTTCATTTCACGAAAGTAAACACTGTAACCTGTGTTACAAGCATACTGCTAGAGCAAATACTTTGTATTGCAATACACGTAGAATTACAACTGAGTAGCTCATACAGACTTTGCATATTAATTCCAAGTATTGCTGCAGTCTTTTTCCTTCCATTATTTTTAAGCTTTTCAAGCAGCGCTGATAAGTCCTGGCACACTTTGGGTGCTAAACTAAACCTAGTCAAAATTAGCTTATCTGAAGACATTGAACCATGGACGCACGTCCTAGCGAACTTGCTGATAATTGTGACTTTCAAATCTAAGCTTTCGTGTATTTACTGAAATTTTAATTTTGCATTTTTGAAGTTTGTTTATGCACAGTCATAGTTTCGTCCACATAATGACATGACCATTTACAAGAACATCGGAGAGTTGAGGTTGTGCCCAATTTGTAGGGACCTGAAAAATTAGCAAATGTCATAAAGCGAAAAATAACACGATTTTTGAGATAAAAAACGAAAAAATGTGATTTTTGAGAATTTCAGCTCTGATTCACTAATTGTACAAAATCCTGTTGTATTATTATTGTTTTAAATTACATAGTTGCTTATTAAGGCGTATTTGATTTGTTTTTGGATATTCGGATACGAATACGAATGCATGTATAAGTTGGCTAGTAGACTTCCTAAATTTATCACCGTAAACGAAAATATATTTACTTCCCATCACGTGTATTTAAGACCATAGATAAGATGAGCGCAAGTAATGATACATTACTTTGAGTGAACATTCTACTCGCAGCCCTGCTTAAGTTTGTTCATCAGGTAAACACGCCGTTGTAGTGTTCATGTCCACCGAGAACCATGATATCTATGGAGTTCACGCCAACTTAAACCCCTTACACAATTGAAAACTTAAAAATTTAAATTTTTTCAGTGTCAAAAAAAGCTGTGGACGGTAAAATAACAACCATGCTGCCACCTCTCGATCAACTTCGTAAGCCCCGCCTCACCAAGTTCTCTTGGCCAATCAGAGCCCTCTGGCCATTATTACTGTTTAGCTTCAATCACGCGACGTGTTTTCATGGCTCTGCTTTCGAATTTTACAAGTCTAAATAATAATCAACACAGAATATAGTTCAAAACAACTTTAAAAATATAAATTCACGCCTTCATCGCAATTATACCGCCCGATTTCATAGAAATAAGGCCCCGAAACTGGCCGGAATTTTCCGATCGGTCCGGGACAAAAATCGAACACGTTTAACAAAACTATTTGGCGCTAGCATCGCGCCAGCCATATCACTCTCGGACTTCCCCGAGTTAACATGTTTTACTTGACTTTTAGTCGCTCGTCACAGTACATTCAGACATGTATTTACACACCAATCAAATTATTTACTGGTTTTTAACAATAACTCATAAGATATGAAGTAATTACTGAAACAACTACACTGATTTAAATTCTCACACAACTTAAATTCACCACTACAATATACATATAATTAATTTAATTATATAAACCCTTGCCACTCCAGTCATGGGAAAGCTACTTATATTGATAATTTAACTTCATTTGGCTATTAACCTCCGCTTTTTATACCAAACTGTCGCTAGCTTTCTCACAAGGAGCTCGTGACAGTACTTCACAAGTCCTGAACTTTAAAATTCCGCGCTGATAAATTCAATTAACTTCACCACTCTCTTTTATCCCGTTCAAGCAGGGAAAAAGAGAGTAAAACTCAGCTATGGAAACAGCTCCCAGGCGCTACCCTGGGAATCCTGTAAAAGAATGCTAGCTTTGCAGCATAAAATATGTTTGATAGGTGCGGGGGGAGGGGGTTAGCTTCTCCTCGCCTCCGCAAGCTAACTGACAACTAACTGGGTGGCCAAGGTCCCTCACAAGGGACCAATCTACCCCCGCGCTGAGGGAGTAGCGTCCCAGTGATGTAAAATGGCGGACTTCAACATTTGACTTTACGTTTGCTTTCAGACATGTTCTTTCTTATGAAGCTTGACACAATGGAACAGTCAAAAGTAAAGTCAAGCAGTCTTGACTTTACGATTTCGAAAAGTTGACATTTGAAGTCAAAGTCAAGCTGCCATTTTGCCGAGAATCTAACAGAGGTTATGTGGAAAGTGCGTTATTTTATTGTATGGTGATTTTAATCTCCGTATATTAAATAAAGCTCGTCTTAAATTATATAAATGGCAAACAAATATAATGTGAAGAGGAAATATATGAATTGACATATTTTAATAAAATAAACAAATGAGTTTTTTTTTTGTTTTGAAATACACTTTTAATGAAAATTTTAAGCACATTTAAAAAAAAAGCTAAGTAAAATGTGTTTCTGGATAATATAATTATTAACATAACAAGATACACATGTTTACGAAGCTCGCAGAACTGATGTCCAATTGTCTTAACTCTGACTTTACAAAATGTTTTTTTGTATTGGTAGTTTCGTCAGAGGAAAGGGAACGTAAAGTCAAATGCTAAAGTTTTTTATTGTGTAAGGGCCTTTAACTTGTTTGCACTCGTATTGTATAGGGGTGTGCGGGATAGCAAAATTACCCTTCGGGAACGTCTTTTTCTCTCCGGGAAATCGTGAAGAAACGGGGAAAAAATTTCTAGCTCACGCAATTACAAAAGTAATCATTCTGTATATAGATTTTGACACTGCAACATAAGAATGTAATTTGTCAACAATATCAGGAGTTAAACATTAAATTAAAGATTCACCAACAATGTGTCTATTATGACACAAATACATAATGTGACTCATATAACATAATTTTATTTAAAGAATCATTGGTTTTCATGTAAAATCACTCATTCTTCTACACGCGGCGCTGTCAGTGTTTCTCATTTAACAGAAACAATGTTTCCAGCACCAGAGAAAACACGTTCACTGGCAGCCTCAGTAGCGGGGATTCCCAAATACCCCACAGCAAGCTTGCTCAGTTTTGGCAGAGTAACTCTATATTTTCTTTCCACCAATCTAATGGATTTTCTTCTCTTTTTAATAATGGCATGTTAAAATACGGTGAGATTTCTGTATTTTGTTGGGCATGAGAGTCTGCAGTTAAACTGTCAAAGGCATGTGGACGTTTCTGGCTGAGCTTGTTTAGCTGGAAAAATATAAATCAAAATTACTGTAGCACATTAATAATTGTAAAACATTCTTACTTCAGGATAAAAATGAAAAATTGTGAAACCTAGAATATTATTTCTGAAATGTTGTAATTAAAAAAAAACTGATAAAAGCTGACAAAGCCAATGGTCAAAATAAATTATTGATAAGGAGCTACAGTGATTGCAAAATTAGCAAATTGAACATCAGTTTTAGAAGTTTAATAAAATCAAATTGTTACCTGGTTTCTTGTCATCTTTTGGCAAATTTTGAAACGTATGCTGTAGCATGCTAATCACATGGTGTTTTTCATCTTGTGGTACAATCATAGCCTTGAAATGAGGATCAAGAAGCATTGTTGTTAAGTAAGGTTCCTGTTTTAGGTAAAGAGGAAATCGTGCCTTCAGTGCCAACGGAAGTGCTTTTGAAAAGGTAACACCAGAACCAGTTTCACTAGCGTAAATGTCATTGTGGTTTTGTAAGCAATATTCACTAGCAAACAGAACTGGAATCACCATCATTGCAGTAGGAATCTTGTAGCCACAAAGTTCAACAGTGGCTTCATGAAGAGGCTGCAAAATATTTACATAACGTTCAACAAGTCGCCATTCACTTATGATTAAATTATCAATATTCAAACATGGCAAGTATTGTGCGAGCACAAATTTGTTTTCCAGTAACATTATAAGAATTAGGTATTCTGAATTCCACCTTTCTGTACAATCTTGGATTAACTGTAAATCTGACAATCCCATAGTGGCCCAAAAATAGAGCGAACTTTCTTTATCAGCAAGCCCAAACCTTCAGTACTTCTCATTGCATCTCCTAGAACCAGCTGGAGGGTGTGTGCAAAACACCTTAAGTGAATTTTAAAGGTGCTTCGCATGAACTTGAGGCCAAAGTTTTGTTTCTAGCATTGTCGGTTATAATTTACATTGAGATATTTTCACTACTGAGCTACGACATGTTCCATTCTGCCAAACTGCTGCACAACTTTTCACCTATTGCAATGGCTGTGGGACTTTCTGGGAAACTAAGACAGCCTACACAGTACTTCTTAAGAGCAGTCTTCGACAAAATGATATGTGATTGACAAAAAAGAGTCGTCATTGCTTCGAGACATCCATAAGTCACAAGAAAATGAAACTGACCTGATTTCAGCGCCAGCAATGGCTTGAGAAATTTCTTCCGATATATTATGTTTTACCGTCCGATACAAAATGGGAGTTTCTGTCCTGGAAAATGTGGTTCAGGAAGGTACCATGTAAAGTGGTTGAGATGTGTGCATGAGCTTTTTGAAATGTGGATTTACCACAACACTATATGGCAACATTGCATCGGCCATCCATTCTGTTATGTTCCTTGTTAAAATTTTTGCCTTTGGGTGATTTGATAATCATATGTATGTATCTTCTATCCGCATCTGTTTAGAGCTTGAGGCAACATCTGATGGAATATCATTTTTCTTGTTGTCTCGAAATGACTTATTTTAACTTGGTTGAAGGATGCTGAGCTAAATGTCTGATTAATCCCGACGTACTGCCATAGTTGGTTTTCAAACTTTTTGTACACACTTTACAACTTGTTTATCACCACTTGTCTCGTAGAAGTTCCAAATTGATTGCTTTATTTCAGACATTTATCTCACTTTTTTGTTTACTGCAAATAGTTTGGATTTTGTAACGAAATATACAAACAAAAAATTTCAACTGTGAATTTTAAGTTAAGAATGGAAAAATAACTGGCGATGACTGATGTATAATGCGATATTGACTCGTAACAGTTCACCAATATAACAAAAACATAAACGGTGCACTTTTCTTGTGCTTTGAGTTTCCTCGATTATAAACAACTTGCAATATCTCGCTTGTGAGTGTAAACTAGAAAGCACCCCATTTTGTAAGCTGCAGTAGGTAATACAGATGTTGGTGAACATGCAACGTGTTTAAATTTTTTATTGACGTTTAAGCACGGAAAGCAATTTTATAATTGATGTAAAGTGTGTAACTGATGAGAAAATATAACAAATTGAAATTATTCATAGGCGTTAATGTGAATTAAATATAACGCCGGTACATGTAAATCTTCAGGCGGCTTAATGTTTAAAACAAACATACATACACTCACAATTAGGCTACCGCCCAGTAGCGAGCTCTCTCACCTCTCCTTCACCCAACCAACTCCTTTTCCACTCCCTTCCTGAATTTACCAACCCCTCTCACAGATACCAATTCCTCCCTCAACACATTCCACTCCCTCACAGACCTCACAAGCATCGACTGCCTACCCCGCTCCGTTTTCCTCCAGACCCTCTGAAGCTTCTCACTGTTGTTTCCTCTTCCTCTAAACACCCCCTTACTTAGCTTGCAGTGTAGCCCTCCCCATCCTCCCTCTTCATTCACCACCCTGTATATCCTGACTAGCCGTTCAACTTACCTCCTGTCCTTCAATGAGCTCCACCCCATTTCTTTCATCATCACTGATGGCCTATAGTTCCCTTCTTCCTCACCATCTTGCCCCTGCCTTCTCCACCTACCCTTCACCCATCTTGCTGCCTTTCTCTGCACCTTTTCCAGTTCTCGCACCTCCACCTCCACATACGGGTCCCATACTGCTGCAGCATATTCTAACATTGGCAGTACCATTGTGCCATACGCCTTCTCCTTCACCTCACAGCTGACTCCATTCAGCACCCTTCCCAGCATACCCAGAGCCCTTCTTCCCTTTACAACCACCCTCTCTACCTGTTTTTTTCCACCTGAGGTCTCCCTGCAGTACAATCCCTAGATACTTATTTTCTGCTGCTTCTTCTTCTATCTCTTGTCCCTCCCATCTGTACATGTCCCTGCTTATCACCTTCTTCCTTGTGAACCTCACTACCTTAGTTTTTCTCACATTTATCTTCATTTAATTTTTCCTGGTCCACAACCATATCTTATCAATGTTCACTTGCAAATTTCCATCCTCCCCCTCCCACTTCAGCATACACAACACAATTGTCTGCAAAAATCTTATTTTTCTCCTAATCCCCAAACCCATGTCATTTAGCATTATGATAAATAACAAAGGACCCAGCACGCTTCCCTGTGGTACCCCTGACGTAACCTCCTCTTCCTCCAATATTGCCTCCCCCACTTTCACCCTCTGCCTTCGCCTCCTGAGAAAGTCCCCTATCCATTCCACTACCCTCCTGTCTGGTATCAGCGCCTCCACTTTCCTCATCAATGTCCCATGAGGCAACTTATCAAATGCCTTCTCAAAATCTATGAAGCAGCTTTTTTCCGTCCGAAGGTAAAATGGAAAAATTTTCTCGAGATATTTCCCAAACATTGGTATTCCGCACACCCCTAGTATCGTATCATCATCACGTTTTAACCAACAATTCTTAATTTTTTACAAAGTGAGCGGTGCAGCTGTGAAAAATGTGTTTATATGCCTTTACTTACGTAGAATATATTTGTACAACCATTTATCGCCTATTTTAAACTTGTATTCGTCCAGTAAACTGTATTTTTGTCATACACATTTTCTATAAATATATGTGGTAAAAAATTAGACGTTTTGAAGAAACAAAAGTTTTCTCAGCGGGCATAACAAAAAAATCTGTTGTTGAAAGTTTCGGTAGTTCAAGAACATCTATGTAGATTTCTCTTTATTTTTTTTTGCTGCTCGTACAAAGCATTTTTATTTTCTTTTAAACAGTGCTTTTATAGTTGTGTATAAATTGTTTACATTATTCTTTTCATGAAACAGTATGCCCTTGCCAGTGCATTGTGACCGTTTGTTCTTCCAGGTGACAGGCAGAATACAAAATCTTAAGTAAAATCTGAACTTGTTTTCAATTCTGTCTGCTGATAAACCATTGTCTGTATTAAAACCATAACTGTATATTTCTCTGGGAGTTAGGAATTGTTGCACGGAAATAACAATACATAGAAAACACGCTTATCAATAGGAATAACATTGCCAATTTCAGGTTTTATGAATATAGTGATATATCTCAAATTATGTATGTCTTTATAAAGAGCACATTAAAAATTGGAGCAATTCTCACGTAGAAACCTGCATTTTCGTAGCAAGAAAATAACAGATATTTGTGACTAAAATAACACATATTTTTTAAGGAAAAAAAATTACACCTGCTTTTTCAGGTGTCTACCAATTTGGCAAACCTTATAATTGACTGCATTCAGTGAGATTCTTTTCACTTAGATTGCATAAAGTTTTCTGTATCAGCTTGTTTGTTGTAATCATCAACATGTCCACTGAAATTCCCTAACCATTTCCGTTTTCCACGCAGAATTTTACAATTTTCCCCTGACCTGTTTTCAGAACAGAAACCTTCCAATACCATATACTTCCACTGTTGACTGAAAAAATATGCTATCAGTGAAGTTCAATTAAATTATACTTAGACGAAGCAAGTGAGGCCAACATTTTAATTCAGCCCATCGATGTTTCTTATGATACACGCTATTGACTTCACACGAGTACCCATTACAAACACACAAATACTTTATTTTGTACGTAGAGGCCTTATGTCTCTTGGCAAAAAAAATGTATTATTGTCAGTTCAACTTATAAACTGAAATTTTAAAATGCTTATCCTTACAATTACATTATCCCGTATTCACACAAATAAAAACTTCTGCAGCGAGACAACTGTTTACATTTTCCCTGTGGGTGGACATCCTGAATCATATTATTTTTTGAATTTTTACCGTTTGCACGTATGTTGTGAGTGCCTATGAGTGTAACATGAAATTAGCATAAAGTCAATTATAAATATAGGGAAAAGTTTTATCTCATATTTGTAACCTTTGAATGTGTAAAAAGTAATCTAATCTGTGATTCCATGTCATTTTGTCATGTCTGTTTGCTACCATTTCTATTTGTTACAGTTTAATCTCATTTATCACAATGTTGAGAAACCCATATTTTACTTGGTCTATAGAATGTTTTTGAAATTTATGCCAATCTACAAAAAAAAATCAAACATATTACCAGCGTCTCTGAATTAGTTTATTCAATGTATCGCGTTATACCGGAATCACATAGCCTCGACCAATAGAACACAACACGACCAAAAACGCAACCACGACACATTTGAATGTGACTACTTGAATTTACAGCACGACCGACACCACACACTTGGCATTTAACCTAACTATTTAGAAGGCGCTGATAGGCTACATTAGTTTCAAAGGCGGTGAACACGAGGGAAATTTGTAATACATAATGGTGACAAATTGGTATCGTTAATGCATACAAAGGTAAAGTTTATTTTTTTTAAGAGTTAGATACAGTAAATTTCAGTTTATTTTTCTGTTAAGCTGTGTATTTACCATTGTATGGAAAGCTTGCAATACAATTTAATTTTGCAATGTTGTACATTCTGTGCATCGTGCCGCACAACACGACGAAGAATAGAAATCATTTCTAATCCAAAATTGGTCGGGTTTACGACGATCTATCTTGTATTTCAGTGACAGTTGGCCATCGTGTCGTGCACGTCGGGGCTATGTGATTCCGGCATTAATCTGAAGTTTGATACTACCTTTTATAATTTCTTATACAGTACTTACTATTCTTGCTGGTTTATGTCAGTTGGGCATATATCATCACAGTATGTTCATCAATAACTTGTCACTAATGCTTGGTCGTACCAAGCACAGATTAGACAGAAGGTCTTCAACTCTTACTGCCTTTGGTATGGTTATGGTATTTGTAGTACATGGACACTGGTGTTCAAACACAACAATTTTAGTACCAACATGGATAAGTTTTTTTTTTTTTTTCACGAGAGCAAACCACATCATAACTACCATGGCCGCACATTTTTACAAAAAAAAAAAATGACTACAAAAAGTGGGGTGCGGCTTATTCATGATATATTGGCATTTAAAAAAATTTACCCCCAAAAGATATTTAGAAATTTGTCACAACATACAGTACATGTTAATGTTGTAACTTAGTTTCTAAGGAAGCAAGACAAAAAAGAACAAATGAAGACTGGGTGATCTACCAGTATTTTTTATAATACCCTCTTCACTCTCTTTCTCGTCTCTCGCGCTCTCTCTGGCCAGATGAGGCAGCCAGCAGTAGCTGTGTGTGCTTGCCGTAGCCTGCTGTTGCTGTGCCGGTAGGCCTTCACACTAGCACAATAAGACTCAGCAATATTTACATGAATACAAAAATTCAGTGTGGCCTGTATTTGAAATATTATTTATCCCTAATGTTTCATAAAAAACTTATGGTGCGGTCTATACACTCCAAAATACGGTATGTTGTAGGCCACTCTCACTGCCAGGGCTAACTGAAATTCACTTACAAACATGAAAAGTTGGTAAAATTGGCATTCAAAGAATGCGAGTGGAGTGTAAAGATTTGGGTGGTTCTTAACATCAAGGTCTTGAGAGCCAATGAGGCTGAGCAAGTTGAGTAGGGAACAGCGCCAAAATGCAAGGCCGGGCGAAACTGGAAGTCTGACCACTACACAACCGCAGCCCCGCTGTTTAAAAGATGAAGGGTCGTTGAATAATTAAGGCACAGATTCCCACCAGTCATCTTGGATTTATGGAATTTTTGCCATACTCTGGAAATACAATTTTGTATTATGTCTTTTGGGAAGACAGACCACACATCATTGCCTAGTGAATTTTCTGAAGTCCGTATTTCTTGATTACTGTTGATATTGTCGCCTCGGTAATCGTTCACAAGGAATAATCTCCTGTTTCACCTCAACAGTCACCACCTAATAATAAAAGTAACAAAACTGTGGCAGTTAAATTATGTTTGGGAACTGTTGTAGGGAAGTGTCAATACAGTATAATTTCAAAAGTAATGTTCTGTAGTGTATTGGAGAGTGATTGTAGATAGTTTGACACTTACACTTTCAAAGACAGATAGACACTCATAAATCATCACACATGAAAATACCAGGCAAATGGAACAAAGCACTCTGAAATAATTCCAACTCTCTACTTTGGCTACTGAAAATAAAAGAAGGATGATGAATTTTACTAAAATTTTATTAAATGGAAGTGTCAGAAAACAGAATAATTTGATTAAAAATGGAAGATGCTGATTTTCTACCAGAAAATATGAAATTTTATCCTTAAACTTGATTAGGAGTTTAATGGATTCAAATAACCACCATCCTTACTGAATTTATTTACTTGTGTAAAAATCTGAAAAATTAAATTAATGAAAATGGAGAAAAAAATTTTTTTTAGAAGTGCTGCTTTCTATATAAGTTGAAAGTGTTGCTAGTGAAAAGTGTCTTTAATCATCCAATTCCTGCATCGAAGCTTAACTTTACTACTTAATGAAAAGGGAATGTCACTTGTTTTTACTAATCTACAAACGTCAATCAAAACTTAAATTTCTTGATTCAAATAATAATGTAGTATTTGTTTCACAAAGTTCTC
Source organism: Dryococelus australis (assembly GCA_029891345.1). Lineage (NCBI taxonomy): Eukaryota > Metazoa > Arthropoda > Insecta > Phasmatodea > Phasmatidae > Dryococelus > Dryococelus australis. Next base: position 120,140,956 of record CM057002.1, read on the forward strand.
CGGGTTAATACGACTAATTAGCTTGCTCTGGCACTAACTCAAGTCTGTAGAGCATCAGACCTCTGGATTGTATCACACAAAAAAAAAAAAACCTTAATTATCATATTCAGATAACTGTTGAAAAGGTAAGTAAACTTTCTCAACGATCCATTGAAATACATTGTAGGTGATTTTATGTACCTCTGGCATCAAACAAAGGTTGGCAACACCTTGGTCTTAGTTTGCGTCATCCTTTCTAATATGGCGCTAAGCGACACCTCGTCATCTGCGGCATCTGGAACCACTAAAAGATTTCTACAGTAATGCCTGCGCCCTCTTCTTAAACGTGTCACAGCGTTCCTGCCAATTAAACTAGCTTTTCAGATCACTCTTAAATTAATTAATTAGGCTGGCGCCGTGGATCGACCGGATTAAATCCCGGCAAAATTAAGTCGTGGCCACATTAATCAAAAGTCCCACCAGAATCACTACTTCGGGCAACTACAGAAAAAAAAAAAAAAAAAAAAACACAAAGACCTGAAAACACTTCTGAAAAAAAAAAGAAGACAAATAACTCTTAAAATAAAAATGCAAGAGAGGTAGTTACATAAGGGAAAAATTAAAACAAATTACAACATAAAAATGTTTTTTTAAAAACCAAAATTAAATTTTAAGGTTAAAATAATTACTGAAAATCCTGTATCTAGAAAATGGATGTGTGGTTTACAATTACTATTAAGTATTACACTAATACAAATGAAAATAATTACTTAGGGTGATCAAAGCAATTAGGTTAAAAAATATAAACATTAGAAGAAAATTAAAAACCAACAAAACTTTTAAATCAATATTTATAGTAAACATAGCCTTTAATAGGAAAACTCTATAATATATTTATTATAACACCATCTGAAATAGAAGCTTTGACAAAAAATCAATATGGCAAGACGATAGATGGGAATCTGCCTTAAACTGAAATCTAACAATAAGCCACTTTATATTGAAGTTAGACATTATCTAAACGCTTCATATATCAGATGACACCAGAAGTTTGTTTTTAAATAAAAACATATGTTATATCTACAACTCTTGGTTCTCAAATGTAAAAGCATAATTTGTTGAAAAAGTTTGTTTTTAACACAAAATGTGTTTTTTATTTGTAGAATTTATTTGCCAGAACAGAAATGCAGGGGGGAAAAAAAAAAAAAAAACACACGCATGCGCGCACACTCTCACACTCTCTCTCTCTCTCTCTCTCACACACACACACACACACTCTCACACTCTCTCTCTTTCCCCCCCCCCCCCCCTCCCCAATGTGTGCTCTTCAAACAGAAGCATATACTGTTTCTTCTCAAAGTTTGTCGCAATGTGTGTAAAAATCTGGGACTATTTAAGTGAAAAAGAGAACATCAAAGGAAAACTGTGTTATAAAAAAAGCTTGTTCATCCTACATTTAACAGAACATAAGACTTAATCCCATGTGCACTTCTAAAATAAATGAGAGTTGGGGTTTTTTCAACTAAAAAACTTAAGGTCACTTTATTGTTTTTGCTCAATTAGTGATAAACTAGCTTTAATTCAGCTAGTTTTATTACACTACATGCATATTAAAAATATTAGTAGAATTTTCTCCATTAGCTTTAAAAAAAAAAAAAGCTATAATATAAGAATTTTAAAACATTCATCTACATACAACATTGCCACAAGTTTTTAATTTTAATATTTTCAAGAACAGAGAAATGTTATTAATTCTATTTCAGTGTCATGTTTATCATTCAATGAAAATGCATTTCATGTTGGTTTTGTCTTTAGCATCAAGGTAAATTCTAATATCTAAATATCATGGGGGGAAAAATAAAAAACCTGCTGAAACATATTTCCAAATGATTTGTGTAGATGCCAAGTACTATTGATTTTTCCATAGTTTGTACTACAAATTACGTAGTCTCGCAACAGATTTCCTGGTATTACTAAAGTACATAGTATGTATTTTTATGTTTTCAGTTTTGCAAAAAAAATTTACTGCGTAGGTATATGTTTTCTAAAGTACACTGGCAATAAGTGGTGAAATCAGATTCTCACAGTGTGTAAAATTGTAAGTGTTTGAATAATTTGTCATATTTTAATTAAATAAATCAGTTTTCTGCAAGATTGGTAGAGTAACATAATAGTTTAACAGTGTGTGATACTGAAAATGTCTAGTTCAAAAAATGGATTACAGTACATTAGAACCTCTCTATTACGACTCCTCACAATTCTTGAGAATAGAGTCGTAATAGAGGGGGAGTCATAATAAAAAATTTGGAAAATTTTGGGCCAATTTTGACTCACCCCTAACCCCTTTGCCACCAAACTCGCCATTTTTGGCATGAAATATGTTCAATTGTCTCCAGCGCATAAAAAACCTCTTTAAATTTAATTTAATATGTGTATTTTAATAACTGGATGGCTCTGATTAATTTGATACCCAGGAAAGACATATTGAACCACCCCTTGTCATAACAAAGAAGGCCATTGAAAGTGTGTGAAAAGATTAGACTATGTATTATTAAAATATAAAGTTATTATTAATTATCTATTAAGCAGGTCTCGTGGGCCATACATTGCTATGAGGCATGTAGCTATCAAAAGGTTTAGGTGGCGCGCAATACGTGTGCGCGTGCCATGCTCTCACTTTGGTCTGGCCATGTACGTAGCAGCGCGGCTGGGCACGGGCGTGGTGGTTCGCTACTGCTCGGCTCTAGTTCCTCAGGCTAGGCAGCTGTTGGTCGGTCGCTACAAGATGGCGGGCGGCAGCCGCCACTGCTACCATTACAGGGCCGGATCACTTCCCAACAGCGGCCCGGCATTGGGAGAACATGCTGGTAGATGCTATTCACGTCAATGTGTTTAATTTATACAAAGTGTAGGCGGCGTGTTGGCCTCTGCACTGGCACGATGAGGCGCTGCAATATTTACGGGAATATAAGTATTTAGTGCAGTCTACTTGAATTATTAACAATCCCAAATTTTTCATCAAAAACTTTGGACGCTGCCTATACATGCACAAGGCCTCACTCTCCATAATATGATACTGGTAACATAAGAACACATTTTATTTGCACACACTTATCTTTATTCACTTTACAGATAAAATTGACTAAGGACTAGTTTTCCACAGACTGAAAACTGTGGATAATAGAAACTAGTACCGCCGTTGGAGGAAAGATCTACAAAACAAATCTGTGCATAACTGAAACAGCAGTTCATGATACCGCGGTTGGCGAGGGAATACTGTGTATATTTTTAGACATGCCTCAAATTTTCGACCCAAACTTTTCACGGTTCCTCGGATTGGGTTGTAATAGAGAGGTGGTCATTACAAATGGGGTCATAATGGACAGGTTTCACTATAGTTACAGCCAAATCAAAATTCGAGAATATGGAATGAGACATTAAAATGGTGCGTGTTTCTGTTGTATAATGCTGCCTGTCTACTGACACATTTATTTAAATCAATACTGTGAATTATGATAGGGCACTAAAAGTCACAACAAAAGAAATTTTTATATTTTTGGTGGCAACTTTTGAAACATGTGATGTGCCGGATACAATTCTTAGGATACGAGAGAGATTATAATTGCAATAAACACTCGGCAGTGGTGTTGTTTCATCAAAACAATGAATGGCATAAAATACTTTATAAAACCAGTGAGATGGAAGAGGATGAAAAGTTAGGTTTCTTCAAATCGGGCTTTTGTGGTAGCAAGCACAATTGAACTCAGTCAAGGTGGTCCTATTTACAAGATTTGAAACATGCTCTTGGTCACCATCAAATTGTTTCAAATCTGTCTTGGCATGATGCATTTTGCAAGTGCGCAGTGATTTAACATGCAACAAGGTTAATTGCTTCCAAGATTTTCTCCTCAGCTGAAAAGTTTGGAACAGATCTGTCGCACAGTTTTTGAATTAGAATAAAAAAAGCAGATATAACAACAAATGCCAGAAAAAGTTACTAGGAGGAGACTGGGCCACATTTGAACTCGGAGGTACATTAAAAACAGGGAACGTGTTTATTTTGTACGTAAATTTAAGGTTTTGGCGATTTTCTCGCCACGTGCACTTTTCTGTGATGCACGTATTTAAACTATACAAGTTACGGCGCCAGATAACATCTGGAAAATGTCTTTTGTGTTGCACTTTTTGACCGAAAATTACCACACAAGTTGGGCACCATTTAACAGTAGTTAAATGTCTTGAAAATATATTTTGAAATGGCCCCTCGTTCGGTCAAGCCATATAACGTGGTTTGGACACTGGTGAGGGGCAAGATGTGCCAGATTTTAGATAAACCCTGGCTCATTATTGAAAAGTTCGGAAAATAATTTAAAAATACAGAAGAGTGCCAACTCATCTATGCACAGGTGAGCACGTGGACTCTCTCAGGGCTGTAGCAGATTGACACTCACATGGCGATCCCCTCACTAGTACATGTTGACGCGTGCTGCTTATATGAATACACCAACCAAACACAACTACAACTCATCCTAATGTGTTACATCTATGAGGAACCACAACCATAGATGGCTACAGGATTGTTTCCTGCGGAAAAAACAGCTACAGACACATGATATTTTCCTGATGTACCAGACCCAACTTTCTCATACTACTCATAGTATCTATGTATCCCGAGGAAGAGTCAAACTCAGCACGATATTCACGAGTGCATACACGATCGCTCCAACCCTAGTGGGTGGTTCTATCACGTGAACCAAGCAGCAGTGGAATATGTCAGCCTCCCCGATGCACCTGGAAAACAGTGTCGCCACAGCCACAAAGCTGCTCGAGGAAGGCAGAGCACAAGGGTAGCTCTCCCATCCTGCTCGCTCCAAGGCAGACATCACGCCTCCCACTCCAGCCCAGGCCCACCAAGCACACACTATAAGGTAATGTGCGGCCGAAAACGGAGTTGTATTCTCTAGTAGCTTGCCTCAACACTTCTGTGTTGGAACTCTCTACTGATCATAGGCCCTCATGGTCCTCTCCAAGAGCTTCTAGTTCTTCAACGACCACCAGTCGCAGCCACCACCAATGACCAGAGACTACTACCACTTTGCCCAGAAGCTCCTGAAGTCTTCAACACCAGAAGCCTGCTCAACTACACTCCACACTTCCGCTGTTGACCCTCCTGGATCAACAGTCGCAGCTTTTTGTTGGTAAGTGGCAACTACAACCACTGCCCTTCTTGTAGTGGCCCCCGTTGTTAGGTCTCTTCTAGACAGCACCAGTTTAGAGTAACTGCATCAGAGTTGTTTTCATAGCCGTCGAGTTCATCCAATACTTGATTAGTCTAGGTGCAGGTCACCACCACCTGTTAGGGCATAGCTTACTTCCGTTCTCACACTGCTTAGTAGTAGGTACAAGTCACCAGTATTTATTATTTATAATAAATACCATTTTAAATCTTATCCTGAGAGTAAGTTTGTTTAGAGGTAAATACTGCCTGATACTAGGAACTCTACTTCTAGACGGAGCAAGCAAGCGACCAGGTGCAATAAACAGTACGAACCATAGTGTAGGACCATCGATCCCCGTAAGGTATCTGTACGTCAACACACCACTCCGTTCTGTGCACCCAGGTGTACAGAAAGGTAGAGCCCCAACCACTACGAATACCTCCATCAGGAGAAGGACAGCCACCTCAGGTTGTATTGCTGACCGGAGCACCGAAGGTACTGGCAGGGGTATTTGCCTGGGACGAGAGTGCCCGACTGTTGCTGGAACTCACCCTGACAGTAGTAGGAAGACAGCGCACACAACCTATTGCTCTATGTTTTTGCACCAAGGTGCATAACTGTAGGAGCACAAGATGCGCGCTGTCACCTGCTGTTAGGCTTAACACTTAGTAGGGGTACCGTCAATTGCTTGCACCTACTGAAAGTAAGTTAAGCGTCAATGCCTAAGCCATTTGGGATAAGGCATGGTACTCAAAGGGAGGAGGAGTTCTTTACTGCTAAGCGAGTGGACACCCATCCACACTTGGTGAGACACCCCATGGGAACGTGTTCAATCTACCCGTCACCTGGAGAGAGAGTCCTCTTCAGTCAGCACCCCTATTTATTTCCCCTCACACACCAGACCTGGCACAGACCCACACCCTGCAGTAAGTGCCTTGGCCACTGGGAATGACACCAAGTTGGGCATAGTCAACTCGTTCTTTGGAAACAGTGCACCCGCCACCTGGGGCCAGAGATACCTCGCCTCTCCGTATGGCACTTCAGCAACTAGCACCACCCATGCAACTGCTGACCTACTTCTACGCCCGAACCCAGGAGATCGGTGAGTGAGTACCCTAGTAAGTCAGCCTTGCCTCAACGGGCTAAGGTGGTACTAAGAAATATTGCGGTACTGCCCACGGCAGACTTCGTACCAAGCCGCCAGCCTACTCGACCAGTGCTAGCCTCTAGTAGAAAACCGACTCAATCACAGTAATTGCACACCCGAGCATGCCTGATCTAGTGGTCACCAAAAGTAACATTGATATGCATCAATGTTTATGCAGAAATGTTAAGTTCAGGTATACACAGTCAATACACTTAAGCACGTGGATACCTGGAGTGAGCTAGGTCCCTAAGGTACTAACGTATGAAATAATCAACAAGACTTAAGAGTCATCAAATGAATACCTATAATGGTAAAAGGTGGCGGTACACTCGTTACACAACAAACAGACTCTCATCTGAAGTGAGCATGGCAATTGGGCCTGCCATCGGCTGAAACGTTAAAGTACTCTTAGGCATGTCTGACGGAGATGAGAGTAAGGTTGAAGGCTCCCACGACACGTGTGCACTCCCTAGGTCCGCAGAAATCAGAGCAAAGATGGTGGCTGAGACGCCTGGCTACCTTGCCCAAGATCTCCAGCCAACACGAGAGAATTTTAATTAAATTTACAATTGACGAAAAGTACACTGGAAGTTACTGAAAAAAAAAAAAAAATAATAAACATTGGAACAAAATATAGAAGATATCCGACAAGTCATATCTGTTAATTAGAGTCCCTGAGTCTTTATATGTAATTTGTCATAAAAATATATAATTGATAAAAACACGCCAGAATGGGCCGGCAAGGCACGTGAAGGCAATACTGTGGATTAACATGGCATTTACAGATTCCATTAAAACAATTTAAATTATTAAAATTTAATATACGTGAAAGAATTTAGCTATGGATAATTGGCATGGCGGAAGCCAGAACTGCCAGGACGCGTGTGTTAATTTACTACAATTCAAAATAATAAACCTGCCCTTTTAAAACAAACAACATATACCATTAATTCTGTAAAATTACGTAAAGAATCATGAGTTTGCTTAGATCGTGTTCTGTATCAAAATGAAACCCATATGACTTCACACTCTAAATGTGTTTACGCCCCATTTAAGGTGAGCAAATGGGAGATTACACTTTCCCTTGTGATTTTTTTACTCTGCTTTATGGGGCACAGATCAGAATTGCACCACACACACACACACACAAACACTGAGTTTACTCTTGGAAACAAGGGGCCAGGTGAGTGTGACCTGTTCTCACACACAAACGTGCGTGGCGTGCCTGGTGCACAAACAGGACAGTGAGGGCAACGTCAAGTTTTTTCAAACGACACAACATCCGATAAATGATAGAAATGGGTAGCTTCATCAATATTTATATACGAGTTTTGCTGAGCCACTGACAATTAACTGTGGATAGGATGTATTGGTACATGCGTTTTTAGTACATTGGAATTCCATTATAATATGAATGAAAAGTTACAAACAGGACAGAACAGATGTGTTGGTAATGCCTAGTAAGAAACAGTTCTCATGCAAAATGCAATTAACCTGAGTGGGCAAAAAAGTAGTGTATTGTCCTTTTGGTGTAATTTTCTAGACTTAGTTATGTTTTGTTTGCATGAGGCAGAGGAATATCCTGAAAGTAGAACTTCAGCACGGCTTCAGAAAAGTTGGAAGTAACCGTGAATGGACTATGATTCAACAGTGATGATTAAACTTCTAACAGCCCTGCCAATGATTTGAGCACCATGCCGTGTAATGTCAGCAGATTGTGATAAACTGAACCACTGCGAATACACAGTAAAAATTACTGCATAAAACAAAATATAGTATCAGACTATTATATTACAATTTTTATATATAGTGAAGTTTTTTAATACACAGTCATGTATCACTATACTACCAAGGTTAAATTATCTGGTTACAGCAAGAGAGGGTTTATTATGTATTTCCATTTTTACGAGCGATTCAAACACATTTCAGTTAATTGTATTTGCCTTTTCTAACAATTGTGGTGAATTGAAATTGCTTAAATTGTGCATTTAGTATAATTAATCTCGTAAAACGTGTATAAGCCACACTCCATGAGAAGTGGCAATGTTGCAGTGCAGTACATGTTGCAACGCCGCATGCTTTGTCCGACCCGCGCTCGCATCCTCAGTCAAGGCATATAGTTAGAACAGCGATACAGAATCAATACGAGCACAAGCAGATGATTGGTTGAAAAATGTAGAAGAATCTGCAGCGTGCGGTTCAGGTTTCACAAGATGGCCGGTATAATAGGGCACTGTTAGAACAGAGGCACTGGATCAATACAAGCACAAGCATACAATTGGTTGAACATTTGTGGAACATTCTGTGGCGTGCGGTTCAGGTTTTGTTATTGATAAAAGTTTATAAATTGCTGGTTTACGTGTGGAGTTAAATTTGCTAATAATGTTTACATAAACACTGACCTATGTATAATCTTTTGGTTTTGCAGGATGTTTTGAAAAGTACGTACGTTAAATATTTTTTTTGTTTTTTCCTACTAAACTGCCACAGCCATGTTGAAAACAGTTGCATTGCCATTACAGATGTTTACACACACCTTATTCTGCATTTAGCTGCACAGTAAAATAAAAACAATGTGCAGTAAGACTAACGATTGCCCTTTATTTCTTAATTTTGTTCCTGTAATTATTTCAAATGACGATGTAGAGGAAGCAGCTAGCAATCGGCCACAACATGCAAGTACAGTAGACCTCTCATTTTAATATTTACATGCACGTATCTTGGCGAGTCCTTGTATAATTCACGCACCATAATTGTTTACACTAAAATATTCTGTAAAAAAAGGTGCTAGAATAATGCTAATAAATATGGTATACAGTAGTAACTTTTTGCGAATTATTTTTGCTGCTGTAATAACGTCTCCTGCTATCAAATCTGAATATAAATTGCATATGTACGTATTTTAACATTAAAATCATGTTTTAATTATGGATCATGATTTCAGTCACGGTTATTTATTACTACATAAGTGATAGCGCACATAATATAGCTACATTTGTAATTCCCGCCATGTTTATATCAGCCTAGTCACCCTAAGTTTTCCATAAAATTAATAGGCACTTAATTTTTTTGTGATGAATCTGATGTTACGAGTACTTGTAAAACTAAGGCAGTTTTTTTACACTTTTATGAACTCTCGTAAGTACGGGATTTCACTGTAATTTCAAAAATTTTTGAAGTTTATGTGGTAGTCAATAAATGTGACTAGACATGTGTTTTATAAAAGTGCAAGCTGCTTAATAAAATAATAAATATAAAAAGACATTACAGGCTGAGCTTTTCAATATTTACAAAAATACAGAGACCGGCAAAAAAAGTCCGACTTCCTTAGTATTTCATGCATTTAAAGTACAGTTGTTCCGATACAACGTTTTCAGATACAAATACCATGATACCACTGTTGATACCAAAAACTGATATTAATGCCCTTTGCACTGAATTTTAGAAAATGTATTGCTGTTAATAATACATTACAAACATTTCTCCTAGACACATTTAAATAAGAAAAATAATGCCTTAAAATACTGTATATAATTTATTGTAATCCGACACAAAATGCAAGCTGACCTAAAACTTTCAAACCCTCCGAAAATGCAAATAATATGTCACCAAAGGCAAGTCGAATTTTAAGTGTCCCGCACACACTATCAGATAAGAGCGCACGGAAAAGTTATCGATCAGGCAGTGTCATGGCTGTTGGTTTGGGGCGACACCTTGCACGCATGGCAAATGTCTTGTCTTTTTAAGTAATTGATCATATTTTACTGTAAAGATATCTTGTTATTTTTAAGGCTATTATAATTGATTTCTTCACTATCTTTAATAATGAATCATTCAAAACCACGTCTCTGATTTTCCCTGTCATGAGTTACACTGCACTCGGCTCGATGCTCACCTACCCATTATTAGACAACAAAAGGTGTCGAATAGGCATTATCAGTTTATTCAAAGACACGTGTCAACTGAAATAAATTAATATAAATCATATGATTTCCCAGCAAGAAGTTACTGGAAATGAAAACTTATAATACAAGTTGCTCAAAGTTCAATAATTTTTTGCTGACAAATCGTACAATATATGCTTTTGGGTATACAATTTTATTCACGAAGATGCTGCCAAGTTAAATAAATATTAAGTGTTAAAGTCATGTTAATTTTACGCCAGATACAATGAAACACCAACCTTACCAGATAAAACAACCTTTAAACACAAAAGAAAAAATCTTTACAAATAATAATTCCTCTTTAAAATGTTTTGCTTAACATTTTCAGATGAAACTATTTGCTTTGAAATACAAGTGATGTTATGTGCAACTATTATGAACGATGCGTACCATATTTACTCGTGTATAGCGCGCACTCGTGTTTGCGTGGACCATGATTTTTGCAACAAGTTCCAGGGAAAAATTATTTTCAAATAAGATTGTACCAAAAATTTGTGGCGCCCTGTTAGTAAGTATGGAACAAATTATTCTTTTATACATTAATGTGTGGTGATTGTGATATGTTTGGCAAATACTTTAATTAAATAACTTAGGTGTGCAAAAAGTCAAAATAAAAAAAAATTGCAGAACCTGCTGCTCCTACTACTTAACATTTCCCGTTTCGTTTTTCTTTTTTATCCTTTCTCATTTTAGCAGTGACTGGCTCTCTTTTTTTTTTTTGCCATGCTAGAATGTCACACTACCCTTATCTGAAAAAAAAAAAAAAAAAAAAAAGGTCTCTTCATCCCTTCCCCGTCCCATCATTTGCTCGCTAGCCTCTGCCATGGAAACAAAGAGGGCTTGGAGGAATTATCGACCAGTGACATTTGGGTGTTATTTGTAGAGTAGGAGGGAGGGGTGTGAACAAGTCACACAGTTTGCAGCGTGGGAGGATGTTAGTTGAAGGACGGGGGGTGGTTTCGACCTACACGTAACTGAAGGGTCGCTGAGAGAGAAGGGAAAAGAGTGATGTAAGAGTGAGAGATGAGACAACAAACAGTCCCGCCCCTTCCCTCAACATCCCCGGACAATTTATGGCTACCACTACCCCTTCCTTTTTTTTTTCCCCCGTGTATAGTGTACAACCCACAAATTAATACTGTATTTGTTCGTATTTTTCTTTTTGTTTTAAGGTGCGGCATATACAAACCGAAATACAGTAATTTTTGTGCCTAAAGAAAGTAATAACCTGACTTTATTGTCTACAACCGATACTTGAGTATCAGCCTGATACCATACCCAATACAGATACATCGGGAAAAGGGGAAGTATCAGCATCGCTATCGGAACAACTCTAATTTAAAGTGTAGTATACACTGTTTAATATTAAGCGTAAAAATTTGGCAATGTTAAATCTTTATTGTAGCACCAATTTTAAATAATCCTGCTAAATTACATAACCACATAACTTATGGATAAATAAACTTCCCCATGAGGCCACAGTAAGGATAAGTAGACAAGAGGAGAGGGGCATGTCTTCATTTTTAGGTCATGTATTCTGTTAAATGAGGTATGTAGCAGCTAACAGAAGAGGTGTGCACTTGCTCACTCGTGGAACACTGAGTTACAATCTGGTGTACTTAACCCAGTCTGCTTCACATTATCTCTACAGCAACAGTGCGAGGATTAAGTTTAGTAAGCCAAGAGTACATTACAAAAACAATGTCTGGAGTGGAGAAATTTGGGCGGCTCTTAACACCAAGATCTTGACAGCCGATGAAGTGGAAGCAAGGTAAGTATGGAGCAGTGCCGGAATTGAGAGGACGAGGAAAATGGGTGATCCTCGAAAAAAATCCTCCAAACCAGCGGCATTGTCCAGCACAATTTCCAAATACAGAAAAAAAAACTGGGAGCAACCCAACTGGGAATCAGACCCAGAACAATGAATAGATTATGGTTGGTAAAGCAAGATTACATTACAAACACAATACAATGGATTAAGATTGGTAAGGCAAGAGTACATTACAAACACAACGCAATGGATTAAGGTAAAAGTAGGTACATGACAAGACCAGTGTATTAAGGTTCGGAAAAATACATTACAAAAGCAATGCAGTGACTTAAGGTTGAGAAGGCAAGAGTGAATGTATTACAAAAACAATGCCAACAATTTTTATTGTGCTATGTTTATTATGATTCAATTGTTAGTATGTATGTAAAAAATGTAGTCACAAATTGTAGGTGTGCTCCCGACACGTTACACGGGGAGGTGGGAGGTTGTCACTGTGCCGTCTTACTCCTGGGCTTGAACTTTTTGCGCACGCTGTCGTTGATACCCTCGCGATTGCGGGTGAGCTCAATAGCGTAGAACTGTATCCTGGTGACGAGGACTGTGTTGTCCTCCGAGTACTCCCCAGAACTGTTGAGCCGCAGCAGTGTGCCAAAATTGTAGTCCTCTATTACACCTTGGAAGCGCTCGCAGAACGGCCGCCACTTCTGCCAAAACCCACCACACTACATCTTAAACCCTATGTTGAGCACTCCTTTCAGCCTAGGAGTATATACACACCAGCCATAATTATATTAACATTAAAAGTGCTACTATAACAATAAAAACATAAATTTAATATTTAAATAATTTTTTCCCAAAAAAAAATCTGGATACTGTTCACACAATATATATATGTGTGTGTGTGTGTGTGAGAGTGTGTGTGTGTGTGCGTGTGCGCTAGGTCACCATGCTTGTTGCTAGGTAACCACTTCCCCTCAAAACAAGTGTGTAAGTGGAGATAGTAAGCCAGCAAAAAAAACCAGACACACACCATGCCGCTGACATGTTGGGAAAACTATGCACTATAGACCAGTGATAAATGGCGGTGCGCACGACGTATTTCACATCCAGTTACTAGACATTTGCATAAAAAACCAGGTTAAAAACGATTATTGCAAGAAATCTAAGTTGACGGGATCGAAATATATATAACTACAGAGAGAAGTAAGTTCAGACTAACAGAATGGCAAGTGGCATACTAGCTGTTGTGCCAACACTTGTGGAACAATATGCATAGTATAGGATGCATGTACTGGGTGTTCACAAACAAATGATAATAAACACCATATTAGGCTAGATAACTACAAATGGAGCATATTTCATCCAGGAACCAATCGCCTGACATCCATAGATAACCTGCTAATGGCAGTGGCAGGTATGCAACCTTGTTACGTGGCATTGTAACCAGCCTCCCCGAGGGACCATGTAGCTATAGTTCCTGCAGAATGTGTTCCCGAAATACTTGGAGGGGCAATGTATCTACAGTGCCTGCAGAATGTGTTACCATAATACGTTGAGGAAGTTCCTTTAGATGCTTGTGAGGCAATGTGGTTTCAGCAGAACAGGACCCTGCTCCATTTCGCCACTGTGATTCGCCAGCATCTCGACATGCATTTTCTGAAGCGTTGGATAGGCAGGGGAGGCCCCATAGCATGGCCACCATACTCACCGGACATCACACCACCTGACTTCTGGCTGTGGCGTCACATCAAATCGATGGCCTATGCCACATCACTTGACACGAGCAATGAGCTCATTACACCAGAAACCTTTGCACATACTTCAGCGATGCACTGCCTGTATGGCAGCCGGTGGCACACAGTTTGAACACACACTGTATCCATGCCTTCAGCCCAAATGTGTAAATAAAGTGTAATTTCACTGCACGAACTGTAGCCTAGTTCCCCTACACATTGCTAATGCCATTAGTGGGTTAACTATGGACATTAGACTATTGGTTCTTTGATGAAATTTGCTCCATTTTTACTTATCTACCACTCTCTGGTGTTTATTATCATTTCTTCGTGAACACCCGGTATATTTTAGCAGCAGGAAAGCTTATTTTGTGCCAAATTATAACTTTTCAAATACAATCTAAGAAAGTTTCTCACGAGTGCAGGAAAAAAACACAAAAAATTTAAATATTACACACAAATTTATATATACAGTATTACGTATATACAAAAAGGCATAAATGTGACCCAGGGGTATTCCACGTATGCAGAAGATCACTCATTAGGAAAATATTAAAACACAATATTCTTCCTCATGGTTTACCAATCCCAAAACATGTGATAAATAAGAGTGAAGTTGGCACAATATTTTTCACTTATGTTGGCTTTAGTGTGCCGCAGATACATAATATGCTAGCCTTGGCCACCCTTCATGTTAAATTATGGCATTGGCTCCTGGTTACTGTAATGGAACCACAGTTGACCAAAAACTGGTCAAAGTACTATGAAAGTAAGGTAATGGTTCCTTTATACATCTTTCAAAATATGAGGATATGTCCGAATAGTAACTTCCCCTATTTTCTTTGTGGGGGGAATGGGTAAACATAGATTAAGATGCTAAACACCTTTTTATTACAGCACCATACCTTTACTTTTCGACATGATCACCAAATTTATTCAAGCACTTTCATAGCGTAAAATGAGATTTTCCAATCCCTTTCAAAAGTGACACCCTGCTCATTAAGTAACTTCACCACATTGTCATCACTGGAAAATTGGCTGCCCTATACACGCTTCCCCATCCCATCAAACAGATGAAAGTCAGAAGGAGCCAAGTCTGGGGGATGCGGACGACATTGCCAATGTCAGGTTTGCAGTAAGGCTGTTTTGGTGCAGGCAACATGAGGCCTGGTATTACTGTGCAAGAAGACCAGGTAGTCAACTCTTCAGTCACAACAAAGTGGTGAAATGGTTTACGTGCAAGACACCACTGTCTATCATCAAGAAATGGAAAACCTCATCTTAAACTATAAAATATGCTTGATTAAATTTGGTGATTATGTTGAAAATTAAAGGAATGGTGCTGAAATAAAAAGGTGTTTTGTATCATGGCCTATCTTTATTCACTCACCTAAAACAAAACTTGCTTTTTGATTCACCCTTGTAAATTGCTGAGGACTGCCCGAGATGAGGCTGAACTGACCTGCTTAGCCTCGGCAGTCTTGAGATCGCCTTCTTTCAGCTTGTCGACCTGCAGGTCTGGGAACTCCTCTCGGAAATCCTTGTAGATGGAGTCGTCGTGGGGCGTCAGCCGCAGCAGCTTGGGGTCCACTGAGCACAGGATCTGCAACATACAGTCCCCATGAACATCCAACACTGCAACTTAGGTCTCTGTCTAACGTAAGTTTTGTTTGGTCATTTGCACTATGTTATATTTATTGCATATACTTAAGTTGAGAGAGCAGAAGATGAAAAAAAAAAAAATCAACATCCAAAATTGTGACTGCCATTGTACTACTGCTTTATTTTACTCATGTACGCTAGATAAAAAAACAATACTGCCAACATTATACAATAAAAATTGACACTCAATGCCTCTCCCCAATTTTGATATTCCCAAACCACAGACAAATTTCTTGAATTTACACAAAGGCACTTGCTTAGTCAAGCAGTCACTTATTTGCTTATGAGTATACAGAATGAGTCGGGATAGCGTGTGTTATTTTTGGGAGGTTATTCCGTGCAAGAAACAAATCAGAAATGCATTTTTCAATAAAGTGAGAAACGTGGTCGCTGTGTGTCACTGAAAATCAAATTTGTAATTACATTTCATTAAATATTTCCAAAACCATTGGAAATCAAGCAATGCCATTTTGAACATTGTTACATGAAAGGGAGACCTTCAACCGGTTGTGTGTGTGGTAGTAATATCATCCCCATCTTCATTACGTATGTGGGGTTCATCACCCTTTTTGGCAATTAATTTCGAAACATTAAAATCTAATGCACATTTACATATGGTATGTTAATGAGAATCTGAAAAGCAACCAAAAAAGTTGTCTTGTTGGTACTTGCTAAGGGTAACCATTTTTCCGGTATCAGTATTTGTATGTTTAAAGACGTGAGTAAGAATGCCTGGGGGGTGTACAAACTGAACTGCAGTGTAGCAAAACAATCAGGAGTTGTCACACGTAGGTAAAAGCTGGAATGGACAGGTCTTCTTACTGGTTAAAGGTTCAAGGTTTTGGCTCGTACCTATCCCTAGATGTCTTACTAGGACAGCTGACACCGGAAATAGTGGGAGCGAGGTATATGTAATGCAGAGTGCTGGAAGAGAGAACTCAACCAAGTCAGATTTACGCCCGTTTTATTGATTGCTCAATTAAAACACACACAAACCAGCCTGTACCCTGATTGAGGCCTGAAAGGCCGATCCTAAGTTGACAACTGGTAACTTTCTAGTCTCGGAAAAAACGGCAGCACGAGGGGTGAGGGAGAGACCCCAAGTGAGCGTTACTTACATTTGTGAAAGCTGACAGTAAGCTACAAAGTAGCTGGAAGCGCGGCAGCTTCGGTATGCTGGCAGGCAGCGTGGCGTTGCGCAGAGTAGAACTCTCGACTGGACTGCGACAGGCAGTGCCAACTTTAGAAAGTCGATGGCTGTTCGGGCAGCGTGATGTTCTGCGAACATGAGACGCGACGTCTGGTGGCTCTCGGGTAGAGTAACGGCATGCCACTGAACTGAGGACTGCAGGTCCTATTTATACTCTGCTCATAGGGCCAGCGCGGGGGTTGCGGGGTTTGGAGAAAGAGAGAGACGAAGGAGAGAAGAGAGCAGCTGCTATTTCCCCTCACGCACCAGGCACCATCAGCTGGACAAGCTATCCCTGGCTTGAAGGCATCCTGTGGCATGTACAGTGTAACGGCTCTCTTCTTAGGAGAGGGCCACAGCTGTGGCGAGGCTAGAAGAGAGAATTACGTCGTTCATGGCACGTCAACTTTTATTACAGCACAGTCCCATGATTTCAGGCTGTATATTACGTATTTATTACCATCCATATTATTGTGAAGGCATGTCCATGCCTGCTTGTACTTACATGTGGACAACACCCGATTCTTATGCAACACTTTATGTCAGTTTGCACACCCATCAGGCATTCTTACGCACACCTTTAAACATACAAATGCTGGTATTACAAAAATAGGTAGCCTGAGCGAGTGCTGAGAAGGCCTTTTATGTTGCTTTTCACATTCTCATTACCATACTGTACGTACAGGTGTATTAGAGCACAGTGTTTTGAAAGTAATAGCAAAAAAAGGGTGATGAAACCAAAGACCATAGCGAAGGAGGGATGATATTACCCCCACACTCACAACAGGTTCAAGGTTTCCCTTTACTATAACACTGTTCGAAATAGTGTTTCTTAATTTAAAATAGTTTCGGAAATATTTGACAAAATGTAATTTTAAATTTGATTTTCAGTGGCATGTAACAGCCACAATTCTTAATTTATCAAAAAATTTCTTCTTTGTTTCTTCACCTCCCAAAAATAAACTCAGTCCTGACTCTTCCTGTACAGACACCAGGTTTCGAGTTTTCTCCTTGCACACGTTCTTTTACAAAGTGATACTTGACATGAATGTGTTTCAATATTTTTGTTTCAAGTATACTGGCCATTTTTATACAAGATTGGTTAACTACAAATATAGTGATTTTCATGTTGCCTAAACCTAACATTTCTGGTAATTTCTCGTAACAAACACACTGCCGTAGTAGTTACCAATGCCACATACTCAGCCGAAGTACTGAATAAACTGACATAGTTTTTTTTTTTTTTTTTTTTTCATGTAACATTACTACTAAACGCTGTAATTAAGTACCCAGTAATACTTTTCCTGTCACTCTTTATAATTTGCATAATATGAACCAACATAACTTTGGAACCTACAGAAATAGACTGTAGGAAAACTTAAGTCTGGTCTCAAACTTAGCATTATATACAGTACATAATGCAGCCAATAAGTTCCCTGTATGGCACACTCGTATGTTGTAAGTCTAGTTTGGGTTCCACTGGCAAGTTTAAGGATTGTACAATCTTGTCATATTAAATTTTATCAAAACCTATCAACCAGTTAACTTTGTCTGGTGAAAATAGTTATTTTTATAAACAATTTCTACCCTTTGGTTATTAAAAAGACCCTTCCTTCATTCATTTCCTTTATTTCGAATTTTTCTTCTACGTTATTCTTAAGTTCCTGAACTTTTTCTTTATGATCAGAAAAAAATCACGAGATCAACATAAACTAGCATACACAAACCATTCTTGAAACAGTATGTGGGTCAGAATTTGATCTAGTACACTCATTCTTATTAGTCCTTGGCTTAACTTTTCATAACATTTAGACAATACAACACCTTATTTAATTTTCGGACAAGATTTACATTACTTTCAGGAACACCAATTTCTTTAGGAACTTACACACAAACAAATCACATAATTCACCAAATAAAAGAGTACTTCTGACATCCAACTGGTCGATAGTCTATCCCATCTGCAGCAATATTGATACAAGAATTCTAGTAGTTGTCATCCTGGCTACCGGGGCAAATATTTCCTCCTCTATTGCCGATTCCTGAAAACACACACTAACCTAGTTTTCTTAGCAGCCTATCCTCGACTTCCTTTTCTGAGAAAACCCATTTCGAATACAGCCAATCTCTCATCCCTAGGTGGTAAGTTGTTCAGAACTGACAAGTCTCCTCATCATCTTTGCCCTTTGTGCACGTATCACACAAGCGGGAACCGTAATTAGTGTGGTTACAAATTTCCTTACTCTTCTATGTGTCCAGTTACTTTTTCCTGACCAAACTACACAGTCAAAATTAAATCTTTTGTATGTTATTTTCTTAAAAAGTGTAAAAAAAACTTTACATATTTTATGGGCATCATCATCATAGTTTTTCTCCAAACACACTTTAGTGTAGTAGCAAATATTCATAAGATAATTAAAAAAAAAAAAATACAAGTACAATAGTAATGAACAAGTTAACAGCAAAAGGTTTACATGGATACATAAGAGACGTTTTCACATTCAACATTTGGTCTTCAAATTCCCTGATTTTTCCAGAAATGTAAAATTACAGGACTATTCTAGGTGTTCTCTGCATTCCTTGATGATAGTGATCCTGCAAATTTTACCCTGTGGATGTACAGTTACCGTGGAAACAACATGCTATAGTGAAGTACATGCACACGCTGCCATGGTATTTCAGTTGGCAGGGCTAACTTAGAAGGGGCACAGGGTTCAAAACCAGATGCCGGAAATAGGAGCTGTCTCCCGAGAGAGACTTGTCTGGTGCAGGGAAAATAAGAGGAACAGGTAATAGTCATGGAATTTCATTGGACAGGGAAAAGTCAGAGAGATGTCAGCAAATTTCACCTGGGTCAGAAAAAATGTAAATAACTGCTACTTTGCAAGTTGTTAGTTGGGTGAATACAGGATAATGTAACTGTAATCATATGTGATTTAAAATTTTGATTTATAAGTTTGTTAACTGGCAATAATCCATCTTTGCAAAGTGACATAGAGCCTACAAGTACAAAATAAAGCATTTGTGTGTTAGTAATAGGCACTCATGTGAAGTCAACAGCCTGTATTACAAGAAATATTGATGGGGTGGATAAAATGTTGGCCCTGCTTGACTGGTCAATTGCAGCTTACTGTAATTTAATTCTACTTCACCGATAGCATATTTGCTCTGTCAGCAGTAGAAAAATGTGGTATTTGTAGGTTTCTGTCCTGAAAAGAGGTAAGGGAAAATGGGTCAGATTCTGCCTGGAGAATAGGAAAAAGTAAGGGAATTCTACAATGGAATTTCAGCCTAGCATCTCCGTCAGTAACGGAAACAACACAAGGCTGACCACTACGTCCCTTCCCAGTGCACTGCGAGCCCTTTCCGCCCTTCACCTTTCAGGCATACTGGGGCAGAACTTCAATATTCTGTGATGGCTGAGCAGTGGGACCACTAACTCACAAGGGTGGAAACACCAACAAGAACCAGCCACGAGAGATGTATGGAGCTACCATAATCTGTTACAAACCACACTTATGACCACGGAGAACCACTGCCTCCACACACAAAGGAGCAGACAAAAAGATATTGGCACACATATTCACTGGTTGGTACTAGCAGACCACATACAAATAATTGGAAAATATGCGGATGCATAAATGCAAGGTTTTGCCTGATGCCAGGCCAAGTTTTTCTGACACATAGGTTGTTAATCAAAGCTGCAATGAATGCATGTGCCTCTTTCTTTTACATTTAAATATACTATTACTAGCCTAGCAGTCTTATTTAGTGGCATTTTTACAAAGTATGTAGTTAGGCTACTAGTTGTATGGTTATGCACGAGGCATCTGAAGATCTCCACAATCACACATGACTTTGAAATGCTTGGTCACCAACTCAATGGACCTGTCGTGGCCATGTCTACATGATGCCACACACCTTCAAATATGTCCAAACTGGATGAAACTATTATTTTTAATCTGTTTGCTTCAATTAACATACAACACAGCACTCTGACTGGTCCAGGTACAACTGTGAGGCGAGGACTCACATTGAAGTACACCTCCGCATGCTCCATGGCTCGGATGGCCCACATCGCCTCCACCGAAGGCTGCAACAGGAAAAAAGTCACGCCAACACTTTACATACAACCAGCAAACTGCAAAAAATATATTATCACTCAAGTTGAGAAATACATAAATTATGCCTTTTAGTGCCCCGTAGGTCAGGGAAATAGGAGTGTCCCAAAAAGACATTGGTTAACAGCAATACCAACAGTGTTTCCAGCTTCTGCATGTGATGTAGATGAAACAGTGATGAGCACTATGTAGCTGAAACAGTGATGATCACTATGTAGCTGAAACAGTGATGATCACTATGTAGCTGAAACAGTGATGAGCACTATGTATTGCGAGAGGTATCAAACCCACTGAGAAGAAACTTTAGATTTTAATTTTTTTGCGAAGTTTGGTGGGTGAATAACAAGATTACAGGTATTCAGAAAACTGGACCACAAAGTTGCAGGTTCATTTCTTACATAAGCCATAGATATGCAGGTTCTTTTACATGCACAAAAAGCTTATTATGTAAGCTGTCTCCCAATTAACATCCATGAATAAAAGTGCAGACATTTAATAATTAATCAAATTTTATTTAAAAATCAACCCCCAAAGGAACAAACCCTTCACAGTGTTCCAAGGCATTTCACCTATTTCCTATAAACGTATGTTCTTGAAGACATCTATCCTGTTCCACTGCAGCCACCAGTTCTCTACTGCTATTATTTTGAAGCAATCCAAACTGCTGATGGCTAGGTAGTGGAGCACAGGGCGTACTATCAGCTAATACGACTATACACAAGCAAAGGCCAACCACAAAGGACACTGCTCCAATTGGCTGAGGTTTGTTCTTCCTTTCTCCTATATAACCACAAGTATTGCTTCAACAAGCCACAGCGTTATCCACTTCTCATACAGGTAATTACTCGCTATTGGGCGACTGCCCGGTGGGGTCGTATGTTCATCCTCTCCTCCCCTACACCACCCTTTCCAGACACTTCTTGAAGCCAACTTCCCGTGGCGCAGTTGGTTGGTGCGCCGCCGGTCTACAGTGCGGGAGATTCTGGGTTTCAATCCAAAGGTAAGGCATGGGTGTTAGTTTAATTTAGGTCATAATTTAGTTTGTAAACCGTCCCCTGATAAGCCTTCTGCAAAACACTGGGGGATGTTAATACATCCTTTCCATTTCAATTTGCTTGAACTTTCTAACGCCTCTTACTGTTACCCTCTCCTCCTGCAGTGAATTCCACTTTTCTTTCACTGACGGGGGTCACGGTGGCTCAGCGATTAGTACGCTCCCCTCCCACCACCAAGGTGAACTGGGTGCAATCCCCGGCCGGGTCACCAAATTTTCGCAAGTGGGAATCGTGCCAGATGATGCCGTCGGTCGGCGGGTTTTCTCTGGGATCTCCCATTTCCCCCGCCCCTTCATTCCTTCACTTCCATCACCCTCATCGGCTCTCAAGACCTCGCTGTTAAGAGCCTCCCAAATCTCTTCACTCATTCTTTCACTGACCTCACAAGCATGGACTGCTTACACCTCTCTGTTCTCCTCCATACTCTCTCTATCTTTCCACTGTTGTTTCCTCTCCTCCCTACACACACAGCAACCCAACTTCCTCCATCCTCACTCTCAATTCAACATCCTGTATGTCCTGACCAGCCTCTACGCACTTCTCCTGCCCTTCAACGATTTCCAGCCCATTTCCTTCATCCATCGTGTCATAAGCTATTTCTTTCACATCACTGCTTACTCCCTTCAGTACCTTTCCCAGCATCCCTAAAGGTCTTCCACCCTTCAAAATCACACTTTCTACTTGTCCCTCTCCCATCACCCGAGATCTCCCTGCAATACACCCCCTAGGTACATACACCGTTTCCTGCCCCTCCCATCTGTAAACATCCGTGCTCTTCATCCCCTTCCTTGTAAACCTCACTATCTTAAGTCTTTCGTAGACTGACCTTTATTTCATTCCTCTCAGTTCACAACTGTATCCGATCATTGTCATTCTATAAGTATATAGAATAGAAGCTTTCCCGAAAATAACGCCTGCAAATGTTATGTGGTCATTACTTATCACACTTAACAGAAATTTTACTGGGGCTTCACGTAATTTGCTGTTTATACCATGAAATGTGATAGTGAGGAGGGCTATGAAGAACGGGGTGTTTTACGCGGTAAAACACTAATGTTTACATCCAATATATTTCTATCAGGTCAATAAATCGTGTTAAATGTGAGAACACCTTTGGAATCCAATCCTTAATTCACAAAACGTGATTCACATATTTAAGCCAATGTGCGACAGTTGTACAGCTATAAACCACTGCAGTCACGCAGTGTCTGAATATGATTTAATTCTGTTGAATTTCTCAAGGCTTACCTTAGTGTCTATATTCACTAGAGGATTGTACTACATTACATATTATGTAATAGTAGTACAACATTCACTGTTGTGTACGAACTGCTGACGTGCATCGCCATGATACATTGATTGACCAATGGTGCACAGAGACAGGAAACAAATGTGCATCAATTTTGGTTTACCTGATGGTTGTATGCTGGGAGAGAGTGCAATTTCAGTCAACTGCATGAATATGACCACGCAAAGGCATGTGATGTACGAGTGCTCTTAAGCATGTTTCATTGCGATTCTATTAATTGGATTGTGCAGCACAAATAGGAGTGTTTCTTTGTAATCATGTCCATGTGAAGTATTGAAATATAATTACTGTGCGTAAATATGCGTGTGAGGAGTTTCAACAAATTGAATAGACGCCAGTGTGTCCTATACGTCAGTTATAGGCAACAAATCGCCAAGGCAATATTCATTGCCTATATAAGTGAATAATAAAACTTATACTGTAGTGTTTGCATGGAAAGTAAGTAGTTAACTGTACTGTGTAGTGTTGCATGTTACATAAGGAATTGAAGGTCTTATGTACTGAGGGACCTAGCCATGTAAAATGCAGAAGACTTACCCAAATTCAACCTAACTTCACGATAGGTGAATCACAGGGGATGGATGAACCAATGCAAGATTACTTATTATACATTTCCTAATACTCTATCTCGTGTCGGCACACACTCCCCCTGTAATCACATATTGTCAAGATAGGTTGAGTTAAGCTAGGTCTTCTAACAAACCGTAATATGTAATTCACAAAAAATTATACACGTTTTCCCCACCATTTCCCTCATTTTCATATCCCGCCTCACTATCACATTTGGTAGTATGTAATGTGAAAATTGTGATGCCCATAGTAAATTTGTGCTCAGTGTAATTAGTAATTACGATTTTATGTGGTAAAGGAATTTAAATGACATGGAATTTACATACAATTGCGTTTTAACCCAGAATTTCCCCGACCTTCACAGCCTTTCCCAATATCGCAATGCCCCTAGTAAATTCGTGTTCTGTGTGATAACTAATGTTGATTTATGGTATTTCCGAGGAAATATTTTGTTATTTTTTAAAAACCTCTTATTCACTATAATTACCTTGGAATGCTTAAAAATTACGAGTTGTTGGCTTGTAACTTTTTTTTTTCAGAGAAAGTGTTCGAAAATTCATCGGTTGACGTTTCTGGGCACATCCTCTGAATTTTCAGGCCAGTTGAACTTATGAATCAATCGGTTCAACCAGACTCCACTGAAACAGCACCGGTGAATTTTCGAAAACACTGCCTCCCAGATTATCATATTAGGCCCCGTCCACAATTGACATAGTGTACTTAACATGCATAACATAAAGAAATTCAACCCTGTATTTGAGATGGTATCGAGTACATAAACTAGTATTTGGCATAACTTACTTGGCGTTATTTGCGTGACTTGGCATTAAGATGGTCATCTCCGTGTATCTAACGCCGAGTTAACTAAACCATGAGTATGTAAAAAGTCATAAAAACTGCTGCAGCCAACTATGCATACGAAAATTTTTGTGCGGAAAAATTATTTCCTAATCGTTTGATCTTTCTAATTAGTAAGAAAAGGGCTTTTTTCTATCACGTTAACGCCGATTGTGGAGAGACGATTTCGATTGTCATGCTTTGTAAGTAATGTTAATTAAGCTAAATTGATCGTGGACCGGGTCTTACGGCCTCATAAACAATTGTTTTCTTTATTTCATGCATTACCAACTAAATATAAACTACAATATTTTGGGTGAATAAATCTTGGTATCATGCGAAATGTGTACAGTCTCCCACACTACAGCGGGGCGTTTAATCATACCCGGAGTGTGAATATTTTATTTCAAATAACTCTCACGTACGTCATTGTCGAACTCCTCGGCGGGCCGAGACAAGACGCTAGCAGCCGCCAGCATTCCCTCTGCACCCTGCGAACACAACACATGTCAACATTACTTTGCGCCGTGAAGACACGAGAAATATGATAACGCACGTTCGATTGTGACGGACCACTTCTTCCTGCACTCCAGCGACAGACATTATTAATGTCACTTTTCTATGATATCAACCATCCCACAACTACTTAAATTAATTCCCAGGTTGGAATTGTTAGTCAATAATGTAATTCAAACATATAGTAAACCTAATCGCAATCGAGAACGAGCATGTGACAACGTTCCTAAATTCATTCATTTATCGACATCTCCGGGTAAAGCCACAGTCTGTCCATTTTATCCATCAAACAGCTTCAAATAAGTTTGGTCAAAGAAAGTTGGACGATTAAAAAATTATTGCATCTAAATTTGCTTAACGCCACCGTATTGGTAATTATATATGTCGCCTTTCGATAAACTGAATCCATTCAAGTCACTTAAAATATCGAATAATTGTTGGAAACGAAGTAAGTTACAAAGATAACTTAATTTATGTAGAAGCGGTATGGATATGAGTGCTATTTTAAGCGAATATTACCCATAATATTAAATTTCATTGTGCATTAAACATGTCTTACAAATTAATGGCACCGCTTTCTGGACCTTGGAGGAACTGGGTTATATGGATAGGAATGATGCTTTTCGATGTTTTACCAGGGTGGAGCAGTGTGTGCACGATAATGATGATGATGCTGTTGCTGGTCTCAGGGTCATGATGCCAATGGCACATGGCTGTTCCTCTAGTCCACCGCCTCTGAAAATATTGCCAGTGTTGATGAAGTTTCCACCAGAATGAAACTAAATCCAGAATGCCTAGGGAGGGTTGTAGGCCTCCCTTAAATGCCAGCTCACTCCCGATGGGTTGTTATAGCCACCCAACACCCAGATTCAACATGCATAAGTTACCATAATTACTGATGTTTAATATTATGTAGCCGAAACGCTTCTAAATGTAATAAAAATGCAGGCATTTCGGTCACATAGTTTTATTACAACTTGATTCCCAACTGGGCACTGAAAATACATCAACCGCTGTTATAGCCAGGCAGACTCTTATGCAGAACAAAATGGCCTAGGCCCTACATGATAATAATAAACATTACGTCATGGCTATGTACAATACGGAACAGGATGTTGGGGGACACGTACTCTGGGATAAAAAAAAACAAAAGGTTCTGGTAGACTACGTTAAACTTACAGAATTACATGATGATTGGATGTTAAAAGATTACGTAAAAACCATTATTATAAATCTTAACATGTGTATAATAAAACTTAAAAATTAATATTGCAGCTCAACCACTTCCAATTTCAGTGGCAACATAACCTCACTTTCTACATACATTTAACCTTCTGGGGCTCATTGGCACAGACTCCCATCGATAAATCATGTGACATCATTAATTACACTCGGATTATACTGAATGAAATAAAAAGAACAACAGCAATGCCATTATGTACTGAAATTGTGGCAAATTACGCGAGTCCTCATTATGGCACATAAAACACTGATAACACTGAAAAAGTATAACTGTAGGTTAGCCGGCCCCATGTTTCTGTGCACTGATACATTCGAAACTCAAAGTTGTGATTACTGCTAATCGTCACTATTGTAATAATAGATGTACTGATTTGTAATATTTAATATTAATAAAATTCTAAAAACACTCGAAATGCATGAGAACATTACATTGTAAATTATGAACAATATTTTCATACAAAATGATGTATCTCTGTCATTTTTAATTTGGCCATTATTGCCTCCACAATATGGCTCATCTAACACATGAAGTGTTGGACACATTAAAATACTGATGTGTGTCGCACCCTACCTTAGGTCGTTTGTCATGCCGGCTGCTTCCCTAGCGAGCATGCACCCACACATGACATGTGATCGGCAGCGAATGTGTTTAGTGATTTGCAGTGCAGGAGCGGTGCAAGTGAGTGCAAGTGCAGGAAAGTGTAAGTGCTGCAGCGCCACATGCACTGAAAAGCTCCTGGACAAGGGGGGAGTGATACACTACCATATGCAGTACGCATAAAAGGGTTTTTTTTAAAACATTTTTAAGGGAATTTCTGGACACGGGAAAAGGATGCGTGTATAGGAATCACAGATGACATGCATAGAATCCCTCCATCTACCAGTTGTTTTGATTTTGCAACATTGTGTTTTTCATAAATGTTAATTTTCACAGCCATTAGTGTTTTGCCTACTTCATTCCATTATGTTAAGATATATAGACCTAGATTTATGTTTGTTTCATGTGATTCTGCAGGGTTTCATGTATCATTTGCCATAATGTAACAGCATAAGTTATTCCACATTTGCAAGTACATCCCTCCGCAGCACGGGGGCCCTCGCTCACCAGCCCTTGCGCCACGGTGGGAAGTCAATCAGAATGTTACACCTAGAGGAGGAGGTTGCATGTGAAAACGTGGTCGTGCTCTTCTTGCCTGGGCGGTCTCAAATTCTTCATAACTGGTAACTCTTCTGCAAAAGTGTAAATTTCTGAACCCCCCCCCCCCCCTTGCACAAAGGAATTGCATCTCCTGGGGAGTTTGTAAATTTAACTGCACACTTAATTTCTATGTAGCTGGAAGATTTTTACCAGTGTAGCCTTCGCCACAGGCCAAAGCGAGCAATAATTGCCAGTTGTTCTCCTGAAGGGAATTGTAAAGTCACCGAATAAGTAGCATGAACTGACCAGTGCATTTTATTTCGGACTCCTAGAGGCATTTCAAGGCATGGGCACTTAAACCCGCCATTTTTTATGCAACCCTTGTTATGTGAATTATCAAGAGTAATTATTTATTTTCATGTGTGCTGCAACATATTTTTAAGTGTTCATATTTAGCATATGGGCATGTCATTGACCCGAACAATCCACATGTAGGGAGTCTGATTGCGCCGATCAAAGTATTTTCAATAATATGCAATACCATGTAGTGATTGGGCCGCCTTAAAAGCCCCTCGTTTAACATACAAACGATGCCCCTATACAAGGTGAACAACAGCAAGATCATTGTGGGGAAAGTTTGGGCGGGTGATCGGCCCGTAGCACCCCGAGAGCACAAAGGAGATCTCATATCTACCCCATCATCATCACTGATGCAGCCATGGCGACATCTGACGCCAACCAGGTAATAATTGCCAAACAAATTTCCTTCCAAATTGTTCACCACCTTTGTAACCACAACCAACCCCTTTTCCAAGTTATGACAGCTGTCAAATTGGATAGCAAATGTGTGGCCAAGCCATTACCGCTCCCTTTTTAAAATCGACCCTGTGTTATCCCACTCCATGGCATCAAATTGTCGCCCTCCTATGGTGCCAAAAATTCCTGCCACAACCTGCATCCAAACTTTTGACCAACCTTTCCAAAATATATCTGCATCAATCTGGCCACCTACATCCCTAACCCTGTCTAATCGCCTACCCGTAACAAGGAAAAGCAGAGGAGACCATCTACAGCATCGCGACGCCTTCCAGATGGCTGGGAGATGCCAGAAAGTGGACCATGTGCTCTGCAAGGAAAAGGGCGCTAAGCTGGTGCATTGCAATTGTGTGGAAAGCAGCGCAGAAGGCGATAAGGTATCCATATTGGTGGAGTGCTTGATATCAGGGCTCATGCCACCAGAAAGGACACAATACAAAGGAGAGGAAGGGATGGCATGCCTGCACCACTCCCTCCACCATCGCCAGCAGCAGTTCATGAAGCAGGACAGTAGGGAGGAACAAGGAGAGGAGAAGTTCCTCTCCTTCCCTGCGCGCGCTGGTCGTGACACCCACCAGCAGACAGCTGAGCATCTTTGGTTCATTGACCCCCTCGCCCACACACACTTTGGCAGGGACAGCAACACCATTACCTTCCACGCCACACACATGTACCTGAACTGTCATCTGCACCACTCACATGGCTGTGTCAACAAACATGTCAAGCCACACTACATCTGCAGGAAAACCTACGCATTTGTGTTTACAGTGTTTAAAACGACTGCCAAGGACTTTATAGATAAGTTTGAATGGGGCACGCAATGTTACCATTGCAACCACCATACCGATTTGACAGCAAACAACCATGCCACAACCAGCCTCAAATGGAATATAGTACAGGACATTCGGAAAGTAACAACACCAGTGCAACCAAAAGTGACAGTGAAAGTCCCACGATCAGTAAACATTTCAGGTTCAACAAAAATAGAAACACCCACTTCTCAAAAATTTTACCAATCAAATTACGGACAACAACTTACATGCAGCTATCTATTGTGTATAGGCCAGGGTATATCTGCAACTCCGGTGTATCATTTGTCGACAGGCATACCACCCAGTATGCCTAAACAAAGCCGAAGCAGCAACCATTTGTGGACAGACATTTTAATGTTATGAGTACAAAAAAAACAGTTAATCGAGGAACATGTCTCCAACGAGCAATATTCAGTCATTTCCACAATCAGTGCAGTCACCAGTGCACTACCCACCACAACAAGCGGAGCAAGACCCAATATAAGAATCGGAACATGTTATGGTAGCCACAGCTTATTTGAAGAGTGGGAGTGGGCTGTCCTAGCTCAGCACGCCACAACTCTCTGCCACACCCACTTCGGCAGGAGTAAACACTGCGTCACGTGGCCAGCTGGCAAGACCGATACCAGCCACACCGGACGTACCTGAGTGCAACAGTGGTCCAACCCACTTCACACAGCACATTACTGCAGCTGACTACAGTATGTTGGCCAAAACGTCATGTCCACCCCATCCCTGTAGGTACTGCATAACCACATGGTATCACTGGCACAGTGGATGCCATAACTGGCCGAAAGCAGTTCGACAGACCATCGAGATCATCAAGTACACAGTGACACAAGTGAGTGAAAGTGTGACGATGGTGGAAATTCCTATGTGTCTGGTCACCGCGGACCAAGTGTTAAGTTGTCAATCACCCATTACCCACCACCTACCACATTTCACACCATTACCGCATTGTGTGGTAATAACATCACTGTAAAACTGATGCACCATTCAATCACAAAGCGTGCACAATGTTTTAAGTCAACATCATGTCATTACCAAAGCAAACGTTCAGCGCACAGAAACAGGCAAAGAACAGACAAACGATTGTGAGGGCTAGTCCGACGCATTATTGCGGCGATTTGCGAGCTAAGTGAACCATTGCTCATTTGCCAACACTAATCATGTAACCTTATGCAACCGCAGCGTAAGGATCTGTGTGTGAAGTTTAAGCTGATCTTTCGCCCATCGGGTCCACACAAAGCAATGTAAGGTTGCAAGTGTAAATATTTTTTTTTTGTTACGAGTGTAAATACTAGGAGATAACAAATGTAAATATTGTGACATTTATTCCAGGGCAGACTTTTTCAAATCCCGGCAAAGTCAGTTATTTCAAAGTCATTCACACCTGTGGCTTGGAGCTGGCAGTGTACGCGTCACTAGCCACAAGTGTTTGTGGACATTCGGCCCACTTATCAATCGACTGCACGGCAAGATACAGGCGATGAGTCACGCCCCCCCCCCCCAACACCACGCCTCGGACATCATTGTTGACCCACGTCAACCATGCAATTTCAATTCGCTCAGGACCATGGTTCGGGCCACACATCACTCAACCACACTGAATGCTATGACGCCATGTGCAGGGATCGTCACAACACTTGGGACAACAGTACATCCATCATTTTTCGTTTCATCAAGCTAGCAAGAATCAAGAGTGATGCAGCAAGAGAGGAGAGAGGTTCAATGGCACTTCAGGAAGAAGGGGCAGCTTCGGCTCCGCCACAAACGGCGCATCTCGAGAACCACCTGGTGAGCCCCAGGATGGCCACGTGGAGGATGAGCTCCCTGAGCAAGCGAGAAGAGGGCAAGGTACAACCTTAACTCGGGCAGCGAGGGAAGGAGAGTGGTTAGAAGACCCGCCATTGCATGACATCACCATACCCGACAGGGACCGACAGAGCGTATCCCCAGGGGTCTATGTTGGCGAAGTGGCTACAAGCGCTGTCACTTGTGATACGGCACTCGTTCCTGCAGCAGCACCTCAGGTAAGGTCTCCAGCAGCGAGTATGCCAGCAGGTGTAGATGAAGAATCAGCAGGAGAGAGGAAGGAGCAGCAGAAAATCATGCAAGCAGACAGGAGGAAGCAAATCGTTCAGGCCATGTTCGTAGATTGCAGCAGGATGCAGGAACGCAGGAAAATAGCAGAAAGGAGAGGATCAGCTGGAACAGGCGAGAAGATGCAAGTCGCTGCATCGACACTGGGAGTTAGGGCATCAGGTTCGTTGCCTCATTTTGCTTCCTCAGAACAACACGGCGGATTTACCCACCTCAGCATTGCCGCCAGTGTGGGTGTGCCTGCACCACCTGCTGCACGGCTCGCCTCAAGAACAACACAGCACCGGGAGGAGAAGCGGCTCAGCAGGGAAGGGCCTACTTCTTGTGCCCTCTGAGGACCCCAAGGACACCCCAGTGTTACAGGTAGCGTCGTTGGCCCACAAACACCATCAGAAAGGAGGGGGGAGGGGGCATTTGATGTGTCTCGCACCCTAGCTTAGGCAATTTGTCACAACAGCCGCTTCCCCAGAGCAGCACGCACCAGTACTCGATGTGTGATCGGCGGTGAATGTGGTTAGTGACGTGAAGTGCAGGAGCGGTGCAAGCGAGTGTAAATGCAAGAAAGTATATGTTTTGCAGTGCCACGTGCACTGAACAGCCCGAGACAAGGGCGGAGTGATACACTACCATCTGCAGTATGCATGAAAGGTTTTTTTTAAACATCTTTAAGGGTATTTCTGGACATGAGAAAAGGATGTATGTTCAGGAATCACAGATGACATGCATAGAAACCCTCATGCAACCAGTTGTTTTGTTTTTGCAATGTTTCATTTTTTATTAATATTAATTTTCACCACCATCAGTGTTTTGCCTAGTTCAATCTATCATGTTAGATATATATAGGCCTATAGTTATGTTTGTTACATGTGATTCTGCAGTGTTTTAAGTATAATTTGCCACAATGTAACAGCAGAAGTTCTTACGCATGTGCAAGTAGAACCCTCCGCGATGCGTGGGCCCTCGCTCGCCAGCCCTTGCGCCACGGTGGACAGTCAGTCAGCAAGTCGCGCCTAGAGGGGTAGGTTGCATGTGAAAACGCTGTCGCGCTTTTCCCACCCGAATGGTCTCAAATTCTTCATAACAGGTAACTCTTCTGCAATAGTGTAAATTTTCTGGAACCTTTATTTTCTGCTGTCCAGGACACTCCCGCTAGCCACCCATCTCGGGAGTGTGGTTGCATGTAACTGCAGCTCGGGTTCCGTGTGCTCAGGCAACATTCAACTTTTGTCTTTAATCAGTTCCATACAATAGAGTAAATATTACCGGAACGATTTTTCTTTCGCCGCCCGAGACACCACCTCCCTTAAACTGCACATGACTCATTTGTAGGCTTTGCACCAAATTTCTGTTCCATCTTACCGTGAAGTTAAACCTGGCAACTTGTATAAAGTTTTGGCCTCCGAGCCATGTTAACGTACGAGTAAATACCACATTGAGAAACAGTTGTGCGTGTAATTTATTTTGTGGCTTTCGGGCTCTTCAGGGCATGGGCCCTTATAATACATACCATATTTCCGAGTGTTTATATCAGTGTATTTTTCTCAAGGGTTGTATGTATATTCCAATATGTGTAATAACATAATCAGATCCTTGCGAAGCCCTTAATCTCAAGGATGTAGAAATGCTGGAATTACCCCAAGCCCAGAAAAATTTGAACACCAAACAATGGCAAAAAAATGCGAGCAAAAAATTAATTGAACAGGCCAGGAGTATTATTATATAAAATGTTCAAACCAGTATGAAAACTCATGAAGTATGTAGAAAACATTAGTTGAAAAAAACCCCAGATGCAAATAAATCTCTTTAAAGAGAAAATACAATTTTTAGTATGTGTATATAGATATTTCTACAAATATTATCGAGAATTTTCCCCAATATTTTCTGCCACATGCAGCTATATTTTAAAATTTTCAACTTACAGGGAAACTCAGATACATTTAATTTCAAATTTACCAACCAGTATTATATTTCTGGTTAAAACCACGCAAAGGCAAAAAAATCACCATATGAAAAATCTAATATATTTGACTTGACAATATATAAATTCTGGCTAACAGGCCAATCAAAGGCCATGATAAATAAACTCTTTTTGTACAAGTGAAATTGCAAAATGGAAACATGTGATATATTTTTTAATCGACAATACTTTTATTTGTCTGGCTAACCGACCTTCCAAAGGCCACAATAAGAATACTTTCACTTTGAATTATTTCTCTTGGCTAACCTGTACATAGTTAGGGCAAAAAACCCATTCATATAAAAATGCCATTTCATCTTGCAACTAACTTTAATCTTTGACATCACAATTAAATTTTCCATTTAAAATTTCACATTTTCAGTGTATGGAAACATTAAAAACATTTTTAAAATAGCAAACCTCCAGGCAGGGTGAACATGCCTGCCTCTCAAAAATTATACCCCATAAAGCATTATTTTAGAATGTTCCTCGCGTCCCACTAACCCAACGCAACTGCTCACAGATGGCGATCCTTAACTTCCGATGAAAATTCCCTATTAGTAATTCTGCTCAATAAACGACTGCTTAGAAAGCATTCTAAAAACTGTAAGTCACTTTCTTGTCAAATTCCAATCAGAAATAGATTTGTAAAATCATTAGTACTAGAAATTTTTTAAGCCTTTTCAGGCATCTATCCTTACGTCAAAGTGATGTTATGACCTATTCTCGCTTGAAGAGCCTAACATTTGTTGGAGGTATATTTACCACTACATAACTTATATGGCTGCTCCCTCGAGACCGAACGTCTGGCCTCGACCGAGCATTTGCATACAGTATATATATATATATATAACCAACTCAATTAACTGTTAGAGGGGTGGACACATTTCATTCCCTAATAACAAACCAGTACCATTTTTCTTTAAATGAATCCACCCATAGGGGCATATTTGCGCAAATAAGGAGACAACATAATTTTCGCTTGGTGGTGGGGTGTTCTAATGGTCATTAGTCTGTAGAGGGATCTTCATTGAAACAGCCAATCACAGCCGTTTTCTTTAAAAATGTCCAAATAAAGGAGACATTAAATCACTCATCGGCAGAAAGATTGTCTGTTTGAACTGTGCGCTAGCGAAGATGGAATGCTAGTGGTCCACGCCCCTGCGCATGTGGGAGCTGGTATTACAGCCCCCAGTTGTTACCGAAGCCATGATCACACCTGTTGTGCCGACAAAGGGAGTGATTTCATTTTTAAAAAGTGCCATGAACATGGACTTCCAGCCGTGCCGGGCCACACCAGATTCAGCGTGCAGCAAACAGGTTTGCAAATATGTAATTTTAGGTATATTCCACCAAGTTCAATATATAGATTTTCATTATTCAAACTGTCAGTAGTTTTCCGTATGTGCAGGACACGAACTTCGGATGTTGTCGTGTTGGTCAGGTTGAACAGTCAATTTTCGGTGAGCTTTTGATTGCAGCGTAATTTATATTGGGTGTGTGGCTGACTCAAACGGGCCACAGAGCAATACAAATTGGGATAACTTCTACAACATATTCTACAGGGGAGATTCAGCCCAGGATTACGCTCTGGTCGTCGGCCAAACGACCCTGATGTAAGAGTCTGCTCTACCATTCAACACACAGCATTGTCCAGCAATGCCTGGCGCCCCGGCTAAAACCATACCAAATTACCAAATTCCAGCTTCCCAAATTTTAACCACTCCTCAAATTCCACCTCTACCCACTGAGACTCCATGGTGCCACACCAACAATTTGCCTCTCCTGGGCAGCCTGCGACATCTATCGCCATAATTCTAACCTTTTTGTTTATCTTTTGTTTAGCTTATTATCCATTCTTCACACAGTGCCATTATCTCACTTCTTCACATCCCGCCATCCTGGCAACATGTCCTGTATGTTGTGCTGTGGCCATAATTATATTTTTGGCACTTTAGTGCTCACTATACTATGTTGTTTGTGGCCATCATGTAGTTGGTCTTAGAACTAGCATTTAATACTTGAGAGTCTTGTTTCTTTTTATTATCAATAGTTTGATGCTTTAAGATGTAGTGCACCACTTGGATATTTGATTTTCCCTCCTTGGTGAGTAACACTCCAGTTTTATAATCGTTCTCCTCATGCACCAATTATTTTCACTCACTAATTTTTAACATTAACATTTTATTTAAGTGAGGGTGCAAGTGGCAGGCTTGTCTTTACTGCACATGCCAGTTTGAATATTTATGCATCTATTAGCCCAACTTTTCTGCACATACTGTCATAATTCTTTTCCTCATCATGGGATAACCCTTCTGTACATCCCCTAACCTTTCCTTATGGGTGACGTAGTCAAGTTAATTTTCTCCAAGCTAGTGTTCGACAGCATCCTATGTAATCTTCTTTGCTGGGATATAACTTTATTGTTCCTGTGGATTCGACGATATGCCATACAGCTAAGTCGCTACTGAACTTAACCTACAAAATTTCCCAAATTTAACTATTTTCTTTTATAATGCATATGTCAAAATGTATTATCTATTTTTCATTTATATACAGTCAGTTGGACCTCATGTGCCCCGTGAGTCTATTAAACATGTTATTGAGTTTGTTTTGTTTTAATATGAATAAACAGCATTAGTAGTTAGGGATGCATACCAGGGTTTTTTTTTTCCATGCTTTAAAGCCTAACTGATTAATTTAATTTATACTGTGCCAAAATGCTTGTCAGTTTTGTTATAAAATATATTTTTAATTTATTCAATATATAAAGTTTTAATTTATGTTAATTACTGCATCATTATCTTGAATTTGAAAGGCCGTCGTCTGTCCTACGATTTTCTAGTACTAACCTTTCTCTGATTGTACCTCTCTGTTATAGTGGTTTCCTGGGCGGGTGCCAGTGCTTAGTCGACCACGAGAATGATGCCGACGTCCATAAGTGGCCTCCTCGATGTCCCACGTCTTGTAGTTGTTGCAGATGATGATGTCCCACTATATCCAAAATACCTGGCCTAGTGGGAATTATTGGAGCTTCCCCCAAACGCTCTTATACATCCAGGCGAGAAGTGTTGTGGGTCATTCTCATACCCATAATTAACATGTTACTGATGACACATGGTTATGTGGCCGATAGGCGGCGGTGATAAATAAAATGATGCAATCAGAGGCAATCATATTTATTTTCCGTTATACCCTTGTCTGAGGCACTGATAACAAATAACTCCGTTGTAACGAGGAGTGCTCTAGAACAGAATAAAACGACACTAGGCCTACAAAATAATTACGGTATTTCACGCCCCGGTCATGTACAAAAATGACCCAGGTGCGGAGTGGCTCACTCCCCGGACTAAAAACAAATACAAAGGTTCCGAACGAATGAAATTATTATTGATACTCTATATGATTAAAATAATGCGGAGGGGCTAACAAGCACACATCTCTACGCAAATGCATAATATTACACTCTAGCAAGCTGTGAAACTAAAAACAACCCAGCAACTAAATTAAAATATTGTCTGTTAGTCCAACTTTTGGACGTGCATCCTCACCTATGTCATACGTCGTTGAAGGATGGCGGCAGAGAGAGCGAACTTCCTAACGACTGGACTGGTCTAACCCTATGCTAAGCTCTCTAGCGAATAGGAGCGCAGGGTGCGAACCTGCCAGCCAGTAAGAAGGCGCACTAATTAAAAACCTAAGATGAAACACTTCAAACAGCATAAATGCCTATGCCATAGAATGATGTGTCTCGCAGAAGATAACAAATACAATAAAATTCCCTGAAGCGATGACAATAAAAGGGAGGCCAAAAATTACGTTATCAAATTGAAGTGCTGCATCCCCAGAGATGATGAGCTGTGTTCGTGCCCCACCTGGTATGGCAGGAGTAGGGCAGGAATTGTTAAAGGTGCCCGGCGTCATGTTCGGTAGAGAACGATAATGATGGCTGACGGCCTGCAGCGATCTCTGGATCCGCGGTCTTTTTGAAGGGCGTCTCGATTGATAGTTACTTATTACGTAAATTCTGTAGAAACCCTTTACTAAGGGACGAAGTTGTCTGCCACTTCGCACGCCGATGCTAACACCGAAGTTACCCTGCTTGTGGGAGGCAGTCCCCGAAAAGAAATACTTTAACACCAAAAGTACACTGACAAATAAAACTGCATTAGGGCGCAGTGCCCAATGATACTCGGTAAAGTATTAATCAATCAAAGTCGCGAATTCAATAGTTGACATATTTATTGACTGTTAGGGAATAGAACAACGTCACTATGCAATATTAAACTGCGTACCCTTGTTAAGCTGATCCGGCACTCGTGCCCTGTGGTTGGCCGCTGCTGTGAAGTAAGGCGAGGGCCTTAACGAATGCTTACGTGTAAAACGCGTGATTGCACACGTGAAGTCTTGGAATGTTACCTCAGAAGCAGATCGTACCTACCCTCGGCTAAATAGAGGTAAAAAGGTTCTTGTTTTACGTTATTACTATTGTCGTGAATGAATCAGCTTAAGTTTAATTGCCGAGGGAGTTAAACGCTGGAGCTTCCCGTCGGCCTACCGGGTTGTACGAGTGCTGAAGTAGAACAGATTTAAGATGGCCGCAGCCTTGCCGAGCTCGGTGAGACTGCCGCCAAATTCAAAACATCAAAAAATGTAACTTCATAAATAACATGATTACACTAATCGACTCTGCATATCTTTATGATTAATGATTATAAACACAGTGATGAAATACCTGTGAACGTCGGAGCCCCTGATATGGCTAATACTGTGACGCCACGAGTAGGCCATCGTACTTGAAGGATGATGAGGCCTCACACGGCTGATTATCGGTAGATGAATGCATTTGCCCTCTTATATCTAACATATGTATGCTTGATTAGTTAAATAAGGCAAATAACGATATCGTGTGTGTGACGTCAGATGCATTTTACTTTTGTGGGCGTGGTTTAACCCAGCTATCTAGTTAATATTAGCTCTAAGTACACTTAGGGAGGTAGTCATGGCCCCAAAGTGCAGGCCATGGCTGCCCAATCCCTCTTTGCCGCGATGCATGTTTCCTTGCATGATTTTTCCTAGTAGGTGTAAGGGATTAGCCCTGAGACGTATTCAAATCCCGCCCTACCTTCGGGCCTTAACTTCACATAACACTTAGAATAAGGTAGCTTAGAAAAAAAAGTCCCTGCTATCTGCGGTTTTCGTGCAACCTCCTATGGAAAAGCGAGTGGTTTCCCTAGTGAACTACAGCGCAACACCAGGCAAAATCCACTGTTTCGCCTCTCATTAATTACTGGTACTAGGGAGCCGCTCGCAATGTTGTACTGGATTCGGGAATATTATTCCCCACCTTTTGAACCCTCTTGGGGCCACGTAGCACACCGGGTTCGGCCACAAGGCCCGCTGACATCGCGCACATCAGAAAGGCGTAGGTTAAAGCGGCGCCGCTTACCACCGTGTGCCCTCCAATTGCTGCTACATCTAGCGGTCGTGAACTCACGGGGAACAGCCTGTAAGGCCACATATCAATTTATTACGAGAGGTACCTCTTGTAATATTTTTAAAATGTGGTGGCCCTCGGCCCACAGGCTGCAGGCGGCAAGAAAAGTGTAAACACGCCATTCTTTTCGACCTGCACCGATCGGGACCGAGACCTAGTGTCGATCGGTCGGGTGCTGCTGTTGTGTTTATGCGTCTGCGGTGGCACAAACAGGCATAAGGGATACATGGACGTCTCGAACACGTCAAAATATTGATTAAAATACCAACAAAAAATTATAGTTATCTAACCCAATTTAACATAAATTATTGCCATTCATACATCTAAGTTTAAAATATCCTTAGTATGAGAGGAACAATAATAAAAACAAAACATATGTAAAATATGGGCAAATTGCAGGTGTTATACATGGAAGGTGTCAAATATTTGAAACAGACATAAATTGTGACAATGAATGCAGATAGTGAAAAATTTGTTGTTACAACAGACTAAAGGCTGTTCACGATAAAGTGAGCACTTTTGAAATCAACATTATAAAAGTGCCACTGCCTCCAGTCTGCACATATTTTAACGGACGCAGTGAGTGACATGCGCCAAGTAGAGATGGTAGCGATGGATGAACAGTAGTTCCATATGTTAACATCTAGTAAAAAGTGTTAGCTAACCATTTGTGATAGTTAAAATTATTTCTTACGGTTTTAATTTTTTTAACGTTTTAGTGTGTAAAAATTAGCAGATTTATGAAATGTTTACTTTTCTATTAGTTTCACAGTTCCACTTGACCGACGCATGAATAAAGTGATTAGGTTCATGGCAATGTTGATTTTACATAAGGCGGAAGAATACACAACGGGAATACAAGCAAATCTTAAGCAGGGCTTTCAGAAGTGCTCATTTTATCGTGAACAGTCTATAATTGTGTTTTAGGTGTCTCTCGGACTGTATCCTGGAACGTGGGAGCAGATTGCAGTTCCCGAAACGTCGCACCAGTTATCGTCGAATGAAGCTTGCTATTTTTCTTTTGTATTGTCGTCATGTGGTCCATATTTACAACTGTTCCAGCTACTGTTTCCGTTTGGGCCATGTTTGTCATTCGCCCAGTTTTTGGTAAGATTCATCATATCCCGTACTTGTTTTTTGTCTGTTTGGCCACCAAATCTGGTTGTGTTGTATGGTTTCTCTCGTGTCATCTGACTATATTCCTGCTCGGAATTAGATTCTACATGTTTGTTGTGTTTTTCTGTTATTTTTTCTCTGACTTGATTCCTTTTTGGAATTATACACGTGTTAAATGTTTGCCGACAACAGATAATTCAGGCTCGTCCATTCTTATATAATTTATCTATGTTTTTAATCAAAGTTAGTTCATTTCAATTAGTAGGTTTTCTGAGACTACGACGAAATGTTTGCAGTAGCATATGTCCACAATTGTTCAAACAATAGATGTAAGCTATTTGTCTATCACTCTAGGTTATGACTGTACACGATTATAATGTGACAGTTGCCACAGGATTCTCCACGAATTCACCCGCAAACACCCCTATAAAATATAATGCACGTCCCATTCGGCAACTTTCGGCCTCGCAATGAGGAAAGGAGCGGAGTGCATATATTTGGGCTCTTAAGAGGACTATGTAGCCGCGTGTGCAATTTCAAGAAGCGAGGGAGCAATACGGGCGAAACTAACACGCACGTCTAGCGCCTCATCGCTCCTACGTGTTTCCGTCGTAACGCTGTACTGTGCAAATTAGATCTGTAACAGTGGGGTTTTATTACACGAGATGAAAGGCCGCAGATTAAACTACGCCCGTATTTCTCTTGCTGCTTAAGGAAATTGCATAGGCAAGCTTTAAAAATGCGATATTTGACCATTTTCACGAGTTTTTTCTCCAAGAATATATTTAATAAGAAAAAAAAAAAAAAAAAAAAAAAAAAAAAAGGACGTAGGTAATTGTTTTTTATGCTTTCTGTCAAAACTTCGCATTTCCAGAACTTTTATTTACCGAGATACGCTCTTACGCGCAAACAACACGATTTCAAAGAAAACGTTTCAGTACATAGGACCCTTAACATCGAGATCTTGGGAGCCGATGAGGGTGAAGCGGTGTGAGTATGGAGCGGCGCCGGAATGCAAGGATGGGGGAAACTGGAGATCCCCGAGAAAATCCGCCGACCAGCGGCATCGCCAGGCACGATTCCCATGTGAGGAAATCCAGGAGCGTCCCCGCCAGGAATCGAACCCTCTTCGCAACGGTGGGAGGTGATCCCTCTAGACGTGGCACCGCTGGGGCCGCTGACGAGGGAAGGAAGAACGATGCAAGAGAGCCGGCACGCAGCGATGAACATTAGTCTCAGGCGGCTACTATGGCTACATGCCGCTTGGTACTGACCAGTATCATGCCAAAAGGAACGCCATCAGTTAAAATTTACACTCCAGAAGCACTGAGTACTGGAACCAGGTAGAACACTCGTCAGCAGTTCCCAGCAGGAATAATTGCGTCTGCTGTATGCGATAATGCAATGATAGGCTTAAACATGTTGTAAACACGGGTGAATATTTTTTCTTTTCGTTTTAACCTGATTCAGACAGATCAATTGATTATGAGACCAAAGAATGTTAAAATATACTTTCCACCTGCAACTTCTGCATATAATAACAACGTAACTTGCTCGTTATACATCGCCGCCATGTTGGGTCGTCTGCTTTCACTGAGACTGCCTGGCCTTCTGCACATCAGTAGTTTCAGCCGGAAGTATAGTCTCGAACCCAGACGCCACAAGATCATTCCTCTGTTGCTTATCAGCATAAAGGAACGCTCGTCAGTACTGTTCAGCTATCTCAGCGTCAAGCGGAATGGGGCCTATAGATCATCTGCGGCTGCCACATGCTTGAAGGTGAAGGTGATGTCGCATTAACAGCGGATTCGCAACGTTTGAATATCT
Organism: Dryococelus australis; assembly: GCA_029891345.1. Taxonomy (NCBI): domain Eukaryota; kingdom Metazoa; phylum Arthropoda; class Insecta; order Phasmatodea; family Phasmatidae; genus Dryococelus; species Dryococelus australis. Next base: position 120,182,516 of record CM057002.1, read on the forward strand.
TAATAACCTCTGGACCCTGTCATCTAATGTCATTCCTAGTTGCCACGTATGGGAACATTTGTAACCCCGAGGGGAGAGCGACACACTCCTGCTCGGAGATAGTTCTGCACGTGTGCGGATGCGACATGTATAGGCTGTTCACGGTAAAGTGAGCACCTTTTAAGGCCCTCCCAACAGTCATTAACCACCAATAAATGTATCTTATTACAGCCTCAGGCATTAGGTTTTGAAGGTGGTGAAATGTATACACTGTGTTTATTGGTCACATTGCCATGTTTGTATTAAAAAGCAGCAGGAAGATGGAAATTGGATGAAAGGAAAAATTGAGAAGGGCCTTAAAAAGTGCTCACTTTACCATGAACAGCCTATACTTGTGTTTATGAACTATCATTTGCTGAAAATGTGTTATTTACATATTTTGTTCCGGACATATCTGTATCCTGGGCTGCCTTGGTTTACGATATACGATGAGCGGGTTAATTGTACAGGAGGAGTTGGGGGGGGGGGGGAATTCCTTTATTAGCATCCCTATTTCACATGCGCAGGCAGGCTGTGTCATATTAAGAACTAGGGGCCCAGCCCGTTACATTTTTTTTTAGTATTGTCACGTGCCTAGGATAGTTACCATGTTACAAATTTTGATTATCATACAAAGAGTGAAACAAAAATACATATTGCATAGATATATGTTGGTAATAATGAAATTATGTGAAATTAACTCAACATTGAAGCGACTGCGGCCCCATTTGGTATTTCTCTATCCACTAAGACACTGTGGCCCCACTTGATATAGTTCTATCCACTGAGCCACTGCGGCCCCACTTGGAATCGCTCTATCCACTGAGCCACTGTATCTTCACTTGGAATCTCACTATCCACTAAGCCACTGTGGCCCCCCCACTTGGGAATTACTCAACATTAAAGCGAGACATTTAAAGTAAATAAAAATGATGTTCCATTACCTTCATACCTCTATGGAATATTCTCTATGCATTAATACAAAACTTTTCATAAGAAAAAATTATTAAAAAATTAGTTTTCAAGGCAAAAGTTAAAGATTGCGTAATCCGATCTTGCTGAAATTCGAACTTGGCCTGTATTTTACCGCGAGGATTCGCTCTGCCAAATTTGAAGAACTTCTGTTCAGTTTCAAGGGACTTGGAAGTATTAAAGACGGAAAGATAGAGATCGTCTCGTTATATAGCAGATGTAATATTATTGTTATATGTTTGATAATTTCGTAACAATTTTAATGATGAATCGAATTTTTAGCAGGCTGTGCTCGCGTAGGTTGTGTGCCAAATATTTTTAAATTGTTTGGATTGAAATCCAAGGGAACGCATTTTGCCAGAATTGTGATGATTTATATTATATGGATTTTCTAAAATGTGCCAGTACTGATTTTGTAAGAAAGTATTAATGGTCGGGGAACGAACAACTTTACAGTGAATATGTAATTATTTATAGGCTTTAATGCGATGCCAGCTATACTAAGACAGCATTACTTTGTTTGTAAAAGTAATAGTAGTAATCTGGGGCTAATATAAAATAGACAAGATAAAGTGAGGCTGTAATTAAATGTAAAAAAATAAAATAAAATAAAATTACTGCTGAAAAACATCGATGATATTTATTATAAAAGAATGTAATCAATGTATTTATGAATTAAAAGTGTCTTTCAGTTGATTTCGTATATTATCTTATGCATTGTAAATACTAAGTCCACATAATCATAAACTTCACAGTTCTCAAAATATTGTTTTTAAAGCACCACGTGCACAGTACAGAAATAAAGGTTATTATTTGCACGAAATAAAGCTACTGAACCAATTTAGCTCTAATAAATATCATATTAAAGTATTCCACGCTATATGCACATAACTGCATAGATGCATGGCTGATATCAATTTTTCTGCATTTTGTGAATGTGTATTTATTAAGTTATTCTCTGTTTTCATTCGCACCAGGCTGTTGGTCAACCCAGCAATACATTGCCATGACACCGGTTTTTCTCTCTTGGTCGCTTAGCCTCAGGGGCATATCGGGTTCTCACCTTACAGCGTTTTCAAAAATTTTGCACCTATATGAATTTTTGTTTACCACATAAAATTGCATACCACAATGTTGTGAATTCTAACCTTTTGGGAGCCAGCCTACATTCACAGCAGAGAACATGGATTTATTTAGGTTTCTCATACTTCTAAGATAATGAAGTTTTTGCTGCCTGCCATGCTAAGGGCCGAGCCAGTTTTTTTTTTTTCTGGTGACATCAGCGTGAGCTGTTTCGCAGTTCTGCAAGATCTCCGCAATGCACGTTAGTAGCTAGGACGGTTGGAGAATGAAAAGTGTCTCAGGGCAAACCCTAAACACCTTAGGTCGGATTTATTATTTAAAAAAAAGGCGCATGCATCTCGGCTGAACAGGGCTGTCTGATGCCTTGGCCACAATTGTAGCCATGGACACACACCCAAAGAAGACGAGTCTATATGGAAGGGCACATCAAACCAGGGCAGAGCGAAGAGGGCACTGTGCGACAATCACGGAGGATACAAACCGTTATTCCTTTAATTGGACTAGAGCGGGAGAAGGTAGGGTGGCAGTTAGTTCACGAAGATAGACTTCTGTGAGACGACTGATGTGGGGCGATATGAAATGGGTAATGTTGGAGCTGAGTTGTTAACCATGATCGCGCTGTGCGACTCTGGTAATGGGAGACAGAACTGAGCCGCAACAGATGGCCGCAATCTTTCTGGAACACAGCACAAAGTAGATCAGTTTTCCAACATTAAAAAAAAAATAGAATAATGTAGGATGGGGAAAGGATGGTGAGTGCGGTGTTCAATCATTTAAGGGTCCAAAACGACCAAACAACACAGAAAGTGTAAAATATATTTTTTTACGCACAAACTATTGTACAGATAATTACAAAAATCATTGGTTTTTCTTAGAACCATAAAAGATACAAACTCATAAAGCTACAAAGGAATACGTACATCAAATTAGGTTTAATCCAAAAAACAAAAATGATTTTGGGTCGAAATGGACCCCAACACAGTAGCAGGGTTAATTGCATGTCTAGACAAGTACTCTGTGAACTATGCCTTTTTATTGCGTAATCCGTGACATTCCAATATGTTATTGTGTATATGTGTGTCGGGAGAAACTTGTGTGGCTGCATAATAATTTTGGTTCAGCGTGGTCAAAGGATCTGGCCTTCGGGACTGATAGGTCGATGGTTGCTGAAACCTTTCCGTTGATTGTCTTGTTTGGTGTTGACCCACATGGCAATCATTTGGCACATGTGTTTCAACAGAGTCACGATCGCGGGGCTGTTGTTTACGCAAGCTTGGATACCTTGGAATGGGATCATTGGCGAGATCTGGTAACATTGCCTCGCTTTACAGCCAGGTGTATCTGTTGTGTATGGGCACTGGCTGAAGACCCGGCTATCACCGTAAGAAATAAAAAAAAAAAAAAAAAAAAAACTTGAATCAACTCTAATGGGACCAGCTACAACACAACACAATGACGTAAGATGGCGGCCTGCTCGCGGTAGCGGCGTTAAGAGGATTGAATATTTTCAATTCTCTTACGTCGAGTTCTACGCCGGCCAATCACGAGACATTTCCGACCACGAGAGCCAGTGCAGTGCAAGCTTATAACAAGAACATAGTTATTAAATGAACTTTGCGGTACAGTTCAGATTTTCGTTTATTTAAATAGTCAGCCCAATTATTTACATATTTACTTTTACACTTTAAATATCCCGATACACGTTCCCTGCGAAACATTTTTCATCACAAGTAAATAAACAAAAATAAATATCAGGTTAGCCAACACTCTGTTTACAAATATCTGCGGTACACGTACAGCCTGTCTTTTTTTTTTTGTGCTTGTTTCTCATTGGCCGCGTTAACAGTTTCCTTACTGCGGCTGTAGCCAGTTCATTTTCACACTTCCACGGTAATGTCAATGTTAATTTGTTACGGGAACGTTACGGTGAGTGTAACATAGGCTTAAGGCTGTGCATTTACTGCCCCAGCGAGGCACGAAAGTGTTTCACGGTGGCATTTCCTGCGCACTTCGTGGCACTGGCTGGCTCTGTGCTGCTCGCTGCCAGGCTTGTTGGCGCTCGCCTCGCGTCAGCCTGTCTGTATGCCATTCATCCGCAGTCATCTTGTATCGCGCAGTCTGCAGTCAAGCGTGGGCCACTTCAGCAGCGACATTGCACCCTGCTGCCTGTAATGCGTTGCCTTCTCTGGCATCGGGAGCAATTTTCAGGGCTGTAAGGGCGGTGAAAATCTTCCACATATATCGTAAGGCACGAGAAGTTCTTAAGGGGATTATGTAGCTGCGCGTCCAAGGTCAAGAAGCGAGGGAGCGATACGGGCGACACTAACACGCACGCCTAGCACCTCATCGCTCCTACGCGCAAGGCGTGCAGTGTTTCCGTCGTAACGCTGTACTGGGCAAATTAAGATCTGTAACAGTGGAGTTTTATTACACGCGATGAAAGACCACAGATTAAACTACGTCCGTATATTTGTACTTTTGCCGCTTAAGGAAACTGCTTAGGCAAGTTTTAATAATGCGATTTTTTACCATATTAGCTGATTTTTGTGTCCAAGAATACACTTAATATGACGAAAGTAAAAAAATAGGGCCATAGATGATTGTTTTTATCTTTTATGATAAAAAGCCATACTTCCAGAACTTTTATTTACCGGGATACGCGTTTACGCGCAAACAACGATTTCACAGAAAACGTTTCAGTCCATGGGACCCTTAAGGACCATGAAGGGCGTGGTATCTGGGCCATAAGCCAGCTCAATCACCAGTCTTATATATCGCGCGCCTGTTTCTGTCCGAGATAAACCAGTATTGCTGTACTGGCATGACTGCAGCACTGAATTATATCTGCAGGAGTTGAAGCGGGGTATCTGCTGGTATAGGCTGTCACGGTAAAATGAGCAATTTTGAAAACCCTTCTTAAGATCTACTTGTACGCACGTTGTTTATTCCTCCGCCTTAAAATAACGTCGCCATAGACCTCATCCCTTTATTCATGCGTCAGTAAGGCGAAACTGTGGAATTATTAGAAAAGCAAATATGTTACAAATCTGGTAATTTTTACACTTCGATCCATTAAAAAAAAAAAACAGAAAGCGAAAGAAATAAATTCAGTTATCACAAATGGTTACCCTAAGACTTTTTATTCGACGTTAAAATATGGAACTACATTCTCTCCATCGTTACCAACTTTACTGGGCGCATGGCACTCAGTGCGCCCGTTAAAATGTATGCAGGCAGGAGCAATGACTTTTTTCTATGGTTGATTTCAAAAGTGCTCACTTTATCGTGAACAGTCATTATGCGGCAGAACATTAGATTGATAGGAACTTGGTCAGCCTGCCTCATGCTGGAAGCCCTATTGTTTCACGATGCGCACAGCTGTCAGCTAGCCTTCGCCCCACAGGAAAATTTGGGTTAGGAGAGGGAAGAGGGGTACCTCAATGTGCGCCCGTCCAAGCCTTTTCCCTTCTATCATCCCCCTTTACTCGGGAGGAGACCAGGGAGGGAACGCTGACTGGGAGATTAAAACTAACAGCTAGTTGTGTGCGTCTTAAAAAAAAAAAGGCATGGGGGGGGGGGGGGGGTAAACAATTCTTTCTACATCTGACCTTTAGTTTTTGGCCTTAATAAAGGCAACAGCTAAACCTGTACTTTTATGGCCTTATAAAAGGCAGTTAACCTTTACATAGGCATTTGACTTCTTGAAAACTGTTGTGGTGCTGGCGGAGCTACGGACTCTGCCGCACTCACAATCCGGGCTGAGACTTCTTAACTTCCTTACGTTACCAGCGGCGGATCAATGGGTGGATGCTTAGGAGGCTTGGACCCCTTCCTGGGTGGTTGATTTTACACTGTTAATCATGCAACTTTGGTAAATACAATTAGCAAGAGAAAATGAACAGTAATGGGTTTCTATATCCACCACTGCTTGTTAAAATGACTGCTTCGTGCAAAAATAAGAAGAATGTCAACAGTAGTTGTGTTTGCATTTTGTGCATGCCGTTTGCATTAGCTGCTTGATAGGTTTACGTTTGTTTGCGACGTCCCACAGTAAAATCCTCAACAAGCACCTACGTGTCTGGATGTTGTGACGATGGCTCACAACCATTTCGTGTCTGGATTCAGTAAAGACACTTGCACAAGGGAGTCGATAGGCCAGACGATTAGTCACACCCTGATTTGTCCTCATCTTGCTCCGAGGATGAATGGAACAGATGACCCTCTCCTCAAGAATATTTCCTTTCCGACCACATGTTCTGTTATTGTTCTGTTATTTCCACCTGAATACATACACCACTAGTGACTTCCATACTTGGTCAATTTCCAGCATGTTTCTTCTGCTCTGCTAGTCCAAATACGCCATTACGATGTCTATTCATTATTATTTTGCGTGTTCGTTACTTCGTCGTATACATGATTTTACTGTAGCATGGATAGAATAGTTTATGTGGCTTATGTCCGAAATAATTATTCTGTCTCTGATACCAGCTGCAAGAATAACTCAATGAACAAACCGATTAAAGAGATAGAGGTAGAAGACTGATTTTTGCAATTGCGAGAATTTGTTTGTTGCATGAAAGAAGTCACCATTGCATGGAGTATTTCGTTGTGCATAAATATGACGCCTTGCGTCCCCAGAGAACGATGATGTTGGGGGCCGTACGGCTGATGGCCTACAGCGATCTCTGGAACCGCGGTCAATTTGAAAGAAAGTTTAATTCGATGACCAATTTAATTATGGTTATTGTTATATCAAACTCCTTGCTGAGGGACGAAGTTGTCGGCCACTTCTCAAGCCGATGCTAACACTGATTTGACACTGCTTATGGGAGGCAGACCCCGTAAAAGAAATACTTTAACTCTGAAAGTACACTTGATAATGGATCTGCGATAGGGCGCAGTGCCCGATGTTACTCGGGATAGTAAAGTCAATAAAAGCCGCCTCGTAAATGTGTGACAGTTTTATTGATGAAAAGGGTACCACCAAATGTCACTGCAAAATAAGGCATACCCTCTCAAATGCTGATCCAGCACTCGAGACCTGCCGGTGGTCGTTGATGTGAAAGTAAGACGAGGGCCTTAAGATTAGATTACGTCATGAACGCGTCACGTACGCGTAAAGTTCTGGAATATTGCCTCAGGATGCACTCAAGCCTCCCCTCGGCTAAGATAAATGAAGTTAAAATGTTCTGATTCTACGTTACACTATTGCGATTAAATATGGAGCCTAATTTGAAGTGCCGAGGGGGGCAATGCGGGAGTTAACCGCCTGTCCTGCTGGGTTGATCGAGTGCTGTAGTCGGACTGAAGAACATGGCCGCAGCCTCGTCGAAGCTCGGTGAACCTGCTGCCAAATGCAAAACATGTAAAAAGGAAACTGTACAACTTACATTATTAAAAGAATGAACACTTGACATAATTATTGTTACTCGCTAAAAACACGTTGGTGACATACCAATGAACACCGGAGCCCCAGATATGGCTAAGAATGTGATGTCACGAGTATTTCACCGCACTTGAAGGGTGATATTAAATGAAATGATGCCTTATGCGGCTGATTCTCGATGAATAAAGACATGTAGGGGAAATAGTGTCTGCATTTAATTTCCTGTGTCGTCATATGCATTTCACTAAATTGTGCGGAGCTATGCCCTGTCTTCTGTAGGATTTTGGTAACCCTCTACGGAATAGCGGGTGGCCTCCCTAGTAAGATATGGCCCAATACTGATAATAAAAACTCACTGTAGTTACTCTAATTAATTAATGCTTCTAGGGAGCTGCTCACCACTTTACACTTGCACTGGGAATATTATTCCCCACCTTCTGTACCCTTTTGGGGCCACGTACCTCACCGAGATGGCCAAAAGGCCCGTCGACATCGCACACATCGACAAGGCGTGGGCCAAAGCGGCGTCGCTTGTCCCCGTATTCCCTCCAATGGCTGTTGCGTCTAACGGCCGTGACTTCACGGGGAACACTCTTTTAGGCCACATATTAATTTATTAATGAAAGTTTCCTCTTTCTCGTAATAAATTTAAAATATGGTGGCCCTCGGCCCACAGGCTGCAGGGCGGCAAGAAAAGTGTAAACACATCGTTCTTGTTGACCTGCATTGATCGCGACCTCGACCTAATATCGATCGGTCGGTTGTCGCTGTTATGGTTGATGCGTTTGCGGCGGTACAAACGGGCACAAGGGATACATGGACGTCTGGAATATGTCACATAAATGTATAATTACTATTATGAAACTTGTGTGGCCAGAATATCCTATATTTTCGCTCATCGGCGAGAGTCCAGAAACCATACTCTAATGAATATTATAACCTAATTGATGCAAATATATTGTTAATAAACTTTTTAAATTGCACTTAATTCAGATTGTAAAGCTATTAGTTCCTTGCAAGTTTTCCATAAAATGTTTGCATTCCTTAAGTGAATTTTTGCAGTTTTCCCACTTCATCTTTATATAAATAAATTCGAAACATTTATGCCTTTCTGGTTTCGTGTCATGTATGGAAGTGTTACTTTTTCATAAACAGCTGTTATTTGGCACTAAAGTAATGATGCAACTTATTGGATTTAATTTCGCAACACAATTGTGATGTAGGCAAGAATACCCGACGAACTCTTAATCAGGATGGAAATAAGTTTTCAACCGATGAAGAGCATTACATGAGTTAATGCAGTGCTTTAGGAATCGTTAAGAATTTGATTTCATCAGTTCTATTTTGCAGCCACTTATCCAGACCCCATCAATTTGTTACATGTAATTACAGAATCTTATTAACCTTATGTTTATTCCGTCAGAAGTGAGCAATATCATTTCGTTTGTGCGTGTGTAGACACAGATGCTGGCGGCATAATGATTACAAGTTATTTCCACAAGTTGGTGAAAATGTTATTCATCTTGACGGAAAGGCATTAACTTGCAGTAATCCCTCAGTTTTGCACCCGAATGTATAATAAACAATGGTGCAGTACCTCCTAACATCAAAGTTAATGTTTTATGCATCAGGTAATCAGAAATGAAGTTGTTGTTATTCAACATTTAGGCACCAAAAATTATATTACATTTTATCAAATTTTGCAACACATAACTAGACAGTATTATATGGGTTGTGTAGTTTCTCCCTGCAGCTAAATACACTGGTGGAAAATGGAAAATGAACCCACAGATGTAGTGGTCCACATATATGAAGGATTTATTGAATAGCTATACAAGTTGTACACTGTATACGACAATGATCACAGACATCAGTGTGTGCAGCATTAGGTAATATGGGGTGCAAAACACAAAATGAAGATCCACTTTTAAGAAATTAAAACTACGAAGTAAGAACATATTTAAAACATATTCATTAAAAATTGTGTATTCTATTTTAAAGCAATTTTTAATTTAGTAGTTGTTTCAAACACACAGGCTGTTTATTGAAAATATGAAATTGACCAGCTTCTTTTAGTATCTTCCTTATGACATGAGGCAATGGGGAGTGCTGCTGCACCCCTGCACCCCCCTTTTTTTTTGTTTCTCTTTCGCACACCTTTGATCACAGAGTGTCTTGAACAACTATGTGAGTATCTTGTGTAACTGTCTTTAGCGACAATGCAGTCTTACAGTAGTGCATAGAGACGATCATAAATGTGTCGGATGTCATCTTGGGGAATAGTATTCCACGCTAATTCCACCTGTTGTTGCAATTGGTGGATGTTTATTGCCGGTATTGCAGACCGCACCAAATGCCATCCCACCATGTCCCACACACATTAAACGAGGTACAGGTCAGGTAATCGTGCTGGGCAGAGGAGTTGACGAACACCTTCGAGAGCGCGTTGGGTGACACAAGACATGTGTGCATGGGTATTGTACTCCTGGAAGAGGACATCTCCTCGGCGTCGTAGGAACGGCAACAAAATGGGCTGGACGATGTTCTTGATGTAGAGTCATTGTAGGCTATTACTCCTTAGACCATGATGCCAGTATTTGGTCCTGTACATCGCTGCCATATACACCCTGGTTGTTTCTGCACTCGCAGACGACCGTCACTGGCAGAATCTGCTCTCATCACTAAACACAACTCTGTGCCAATCATTCCTCCATTTGCCTCATTCATGACATCATCCAAGGCGGGCTGCAAGGTAATGAGGTGTGAGAGGAAGCCTGGCGAGAGGCACCCTTGATCGCATCCCAGTGTCCAGCAAATGGTTGGTGATGGTCCCAGATGACACACTGGGTACAACAGTTGCCCTAATCTGTGCAGCGTTCACCGTGCTATCAGCAGTGGCGGCTCGTCTGTTGCGGCGGTCCAGGCGGGAATTCGTATGCTACTGCCATCCCGAACCAGGTTGACAAGCATATGCACCATATTTTGACCACCAGTACAACCAATAATGCACAGCAGACACTTCACATACTATGCATTGGGCAATTCTTCGGAAGGACCATCCAACCTCCCTCAGACCCCAAAATGCGTCCTCGTCCAAAGTCTGTTAATTGCACGAACTGTGGTCGTCTATATTGTCGCGGCATGTCTATAATACTTATTATACACAGACTTTTGCTTGAAACAACATATACTCTTTCACCGAGCCAACTGCAGTTGTATTGGGCTCAATGGTGTTATGCCTAGTATGCGGTTCCTACTCTGTCCACAGCACAGCACTGTTAGCGATTGCACATACTGCCCGCTATCAGTGCCCATGCACATATGGTATTTCTACATCACTGCTTTAGTGGTGTTCATTTTTCATTTTCCACCAGTGTATTTAGCCGACTGTAGCTGGTGTGTTGGTACGAGAATTGCTGTATGTCCATCAAACCGTGTCTTGAACTAGGGTTGCTACTACATGTAAAACACTAAAAAAGTGACATAAGCAAAACAATTATATATATATATATATATATATATATATATATATATATATATAACAATACATAAGCACTCATATATGCATTTCAAACCACTGTGCATATATATGTCTGACACATTTAAACATGTATGCTAGAAACATGATTTTAACATTTATCTATGTATGTATTATACATTAAAAAATTTCTATAATACAACATTCACTCATTTTATTGTTAATATATATAATTTACATAAAATAAAATAATTGGAATATATATAAAACAGTTAAAGGCACAATTAATATGTAGTATACTAAACAAAACATCACATTTACAGGAGTTATAAAAATTAAATATAATATGGTGTTTTGCATTCAGTATTTGTACATGTGGTATTTATATAAATTTCCAATCAAGATGAATGATATAAAACTTAGTTTACATACAGTTAACTTCTACATATAACAATTCCTGTGTTTGCAATACTTTACAAAGAAAACAACCAAGCTAACTACGCACAGTCTTAGGCTTGTGGCAGTTTTTTTAACTGGGAGATGTCTTACAATAATTTTAATGTTAGAAACGAGTAAACAACTAAAAGCAAAATAAGTATATGTCTTCTATTAGTTAGTGATTTAAAGAATTACACGCAAATAGCTGCCTGTATAATCTGTGAGAGAATGCCAGTATACTAGAATATTATTTTGCAGAGACACTACAACAGAAGTCTGACAATTGATACTTGGTACCCTGTTAGTATTACTCCAAGAATCCTGCTTGAACATAGTAATAACACACTTGCATATTATACTTCTAATATATACCTTCTTCTCTGTGCACATACCAAATTTATATGCATTAGATACTTAGTATAGAAACATTGCTTCATAGTAGGCCAAACTCTTGAACAACCCATTATTCTATAGGAAAATTTATAATGATAGTCATTCACATACTAATACTTGTTACAGTTAAACATCAAAATCATCGTCATGAAGTGGAAGATAAATGAAGCCCTAGTCATGTACAGACAACCTTGACCATTGCAACACACGTATGTCCCGTATGAAATATCCTAAGCTATGCTATTTAGTTCAGTTCAGCACTACTTAGACATCAGCTGTATAAAGACAACTGTACACCAATATCAGGTTATGACATTTTCTAAGGTGCGGCCAGAGCCAGGAAGTGAAACATTAGCTAGTGCTGTAAAGAACCTGGCAAAAGTAATGAATAAGTGACCGTGGAGATTGTGGCTAGAAGGTGGCTCGATTTAGAGAATGTGATTATTGCTTACCGAGCATATTCTGCACTGGGGAACCTGCAGGAGAGAATCGATCCTGTAAAAGATGAACTGCATTTTGCCGGCATATGCAAAGTTCCAAAGTGTGTGGGGTCCCAATAGACTGTTATGAGAAAACCATTGAGCTACATTGTAAGAAAAGAAGAATGGAGCTGGGTTTAAGACTTGAGGAACTCAAATGCAGATGTCTGAAAGTCATTGTTTATGGCGTGCCAAGGGAGAACCACAGAGACCTTCTTGGATATGCTATCTCACTAGGATAGGGTTGCGGTGGCTGGACAGTAGGAGGGAGAATAAAAAGAGGTGCCCAGATAAGTCTTCAAAGTGCATCTAGATAATTGAATTGGAGGCCTACTGATAGGGTCAACACCGTGCTGGACTGTCACCTGGAATCAGGCTGAAGTTCCAGGATCTAGAGGGAGTCTATGTTGGACTATCTCGCCGTTCTGTTGCGAATTTCTTAGTACATTTAAGATGTTATAACTCTCATGGTTATGGTCACTCATCGAATAACTGCGAAGTCTCAAGGATTTGTTTAAGTTGTGAAGAACAATGTCGTACATGCATGGAGTGCATGTCCGAAGTAAATAATGTTTGCACTAATCGCAAGCTAGACGATTATCATGTGAACTACAGAGTCTTCCCGGCCTTCCAGAGGAAACTCTCTGTAGAGAATGCAAGAGCCGACAATGAATAGAATTGTTCGGAGTTTAGTATGTGGGGAACTTAACTCACAGAGGCTGACATTGGTAATGAGCGAGCTGTTGAAAATAAGTGCAGAAAAAGCTTTGGAATTCGTGCTTATACAAGAACCTTATATGGTCTACATATGAATTCCTGGCCTTAGAGGTAAGGAACTAAATGTCAGTGAATCGTCCATGGCCATTGTTAGGATTCCTTTTGTCAAGGTGCGTGCGATGATGATTAGTGGTGTTTGAATATCACACCAAGTTTGCGCACAAGTTGTGTACAATAATATGGAAGTAAATATGGCGTCTCCATACTTCCAGTATGTGAGCCGTGTAGAGGTCCACATATCACAATGCGATAACATTTTGTGTGCCGTGAGAGAAAAGCTCGTAGTAATTGGCGTGGTTGTGGATGCAAAATATTGTCAAATGTAATTATCCGGTAAAAGACGACAGAGGCACAGAGCTCGATAAGTTTCTGCAGCTTACTGACCTGCGAGTGGCTAATGTTCTTGGAATATAGCCAATGTTTATTTCACCTGCCTACGAAAGAGAAAATTTCATTGATGTGACTTTGGCAATTGGACTCACTATCAATATGAATACTGACTGAAATGTGACTTTTGACAACTCAAGTGACCATAAGGGTGTTGTTTTTAATATCTGGTTTGTAGCCAGTGTGCAGAAGCTAACCAAAGCAAAGCTATGCTACTATGAGGATGCTAATTGTATCCAAATTTATAACAGTCTCCAGAAAAACCTGAGGAATTATCAGCACTCATGCGAGATTTATGATCAGCTAATAGCAAATAGCCTCCTAAGGGTCATATTTGATAACTACGAGGAGGCCTTGGAAAAAAAGTGGAATCCAAATCAGAGACTTGACAAAGAAAATTATAGAAGGGTAGTGAGATCCCTCCAAAGGCAAATAAGGAAAATGAAGGGTATGCATAATGAGAGGGAATACCCTAGTGACAGCAAGATTCAGTGAGAAACTTAAAGCATATAGGAATTTTCAGAATGCCAAAAGGGTGAAATATTGGCAAGAATATGTTAAAAAGGAGCACAATGAAGACCTATGAAGTCTCGTTTATTCACTATGTGCTGATATGCTGAAAGTGCCTGGTCCACAGTTTGAAGGCAGATGCCTCTTGAATATGGGGGAGAATAGTGAGGTACTACTGGATATACTGTAGCCAGATGATAGTTCACAGGATGAGGAGCCATTCCACGATTTTAAGTGGGGCTATGTTAGAATCTATGCTATGACAGAGAATACAGCACCATTCACGATGCAGGAAGCAGACTGTAGAATTGCTTTAACGAAATATTTACAAATAAAGAATGCTTTGTTCAGATTGTTTACTGAAACCCTTGAACAGGGACTTTTCCCTGATTTATAGAAAATAGGAATTCCAACAATCTTATGTAAAGGTGGTGGTAATGAATTTGCCTCTCCGAAATCATAAATACCACTGACTATGCTTTCTATGATGGGTAAAATCTACGATAGAATGGTCAATGTCATGTCGACGACTTACTGGGAATCAACTGAAGGTTTGCATGTGAAACAATATGTTTCTGAAGAAGTAAGTGCACTGAGATAGCAGTACATGTTATGGGGAGTTTTGTAAGAGGAGCAACACAAAGATGTGTAATGCTTATAACTCTGGTTATCTCGGGAGCCATTGATAATGTGTGGTGGCCTCAGATAATCCATGGTGGCAATTGAAATGTTTGGCCTAGCAAATCTTCATTATGTAATATTTTCATATCCTAGTCTATATTTAAATTGAGGCCTCACAGAGTGGAAAAGAGATTAAGTAAAGGCTTCCCACAAGGGTACGTATTGCAAACTGTACTATATGTGATCTCTGATGGACTTCTCAGGCTTGGATTTCTATATACTTTCACAATCTATGGTTATTTGTGGGAACTAAAGAAATTATATCGAGGCGAAGGCCAAGAAGTCTCTCGAAAAATTAAGTACATGGTTTAGGACAGTTTGCAGTTAAGGACCAATGCTGTATTACTCATCGGAGTAATAAAATTAAACTTGCTGTACTATTTGAAGTGAGACCTCTGCACTTCATTTCTTCAATGAAATATCTAGGGGTGATTGTCGTAAAAAACCTGTCTTTCTATTAATATGTTACATGCCAGGCTTAAAAGGCAGTGGTGACATTTCACAAGCTAAGAGTTCTGGCTTCAGTGGCTTGAGGACTTAAGTATCGAATGCTAATGCTGGTATGTAATTATGTGATTATAGCTACAAAAACATATGTTGCAGCATCATGGTTCAATATTTCTGTACAGTCCCACATGAAAAGAGCATTGCTCAAATCACAGAGAGTAGATTTTTGGCTGCAGCCTAGGCCTATAGAATTGTCTCCATCGATGCATTGTATGATCTGACTGGGGCTATTCCCATTGACTTATTCAGGAGAGGGTACTTTTGTGGATTGAATGCAGAGGTAGGAAGTCTAGCAGTAATATATAAATATGTCATGTAAAGAGACACTACGCAAATGGCAGGAAAGTTGGGAAGGCACTGAGAAGGGCTCGGGATTATGTTGCTATAGGTGGGTCACCACCAGACATAGTACCTCATATAGCATGGCAATATTAAGCAAATACTCTATACTTTTGCTTTAACAGTGCTCTACTCTGTCTCATGTATGTTGTAGGAGATACTGCTGATCATGTGTTGACAGAGTGCCAAGGTATAAGACATACACACAAAATATCTCGAACAGATTACCTTGTACAGCTTGTGTAGTACCTGGAGGAATTTGATGGATATTACAAAGCTAAGTCTGAGATATTTATTGACGAAAATCATGCCTGAAGATAGTAATGGTCACTTATTCTGAGTTGGTCAGCCTGCACATTGTGGTGCTGTTTTGTGTGGGGCACAGAGGTTAGGTAGCCTATATGACGAATGGGTGTTCAAATCGGGGTGGCATGGATGTGTGGGTCAATTATTCTAATTTTCCCTCTGCTTGACCAGCCACTAAGCAATGCTACATGTGCCAGATGTCATAGCTGTTGGTTTCTCTGCATTACTGTTGCCTAATATAGTACTGGTGGGGATGTCCACTATTGCCGGATGCTGTATGAGAAGTGCGGGGCCATGGCTCCAGTTATTTTGGGCCTGTCATTGACTGGTGGATTTGGGGATGAAAAAGCATCCCAAGGATTAGCCTGGAGTTATGAGCTTCGGCCCTCCTACCCACTACTAGAGAGTGCTAGCCCTTGATATCGGGCATGTTTGTTGGGAAGGAATTAGGGTACTATGGCTCTGGTATTTCCTGTGAGTTACCTGCACATGGTAATTTAAGAAAGAGTTAGTATGACTGTGGCGAAGATGACAATGTACGGTTGTAATGTGTGACTTGGTTGGAACCGATCGGGGTCACAAGGTATGCACAAATGTTATGGATTCTCCACTTTAGACCGCTGTTTGGCGAATGTTAGTGAGTGCAGACGGTCATTGTTGACGATACTTGTAACAAATGTATAATATAAAACAGCCAGAAAGCTGCATGATAGCACTACAGAAAAAATAAACCTTTCATGAAAGGAACAAAGGAGAGGAGAAGGCTTCATGTGAGAGGGTGGGAAAAGACGAAAGACAATTGGTGAAGAATATGAGGGACTCTCATAGAAATAATAATGTGATATGTAAAGTCAAGTGTATTCGAGAGCAATTGTCGCATCATGCTGTCTCCCATGGTAAAATCAAATTAGTTCTCACTAACCATGACCAACTGGCAAAGCTTACTGAGGACGATGCAATGTATGTTTCACAATCGCATGTAACAAGGTAATATTGAAATATATTGGCCACTGGCTTACAGTTTCCTTGATTAATTTAAATGATACATCCTAATCAAGCCCTATAACATTGTTTCTTTACCTACCATTATTCGACATTATTGCTTCGCAGCTATTCAATACGCCTGGTCCAGCACGACCACATATCTGCAGGAAAGTGTAATAATCATTTAATAAATTACCAAGTTTAATTAACTAATCATTACTTCTGCTTCGATGCAGAAACTCGACTATATCTCTATGACAGTCTTTAGTAGCATACTGTATGGGATCGAGACCTTCACAGTCTATGGCACAGATGTCAGCACCTCTGGCTACCAAGGAATAGACACATTCGATATTACCATGTGAAGCAGCAAAATGAAGAGGCGACCGGTCTCTGTGATCTCTTATGTTTACAATAGTCCCGTTGTCACTAAATTTATTTAGTATTTCCACATTACCTCCAGTGGCAGCATAATGCAAGGAATGTCTACCATCATGATCTGTTGCATGAATATCAGCCCCTGCATCTATCAGAAGTTTTACGAAATAGAAAATTCTTTGTGAAGCAGCAAAATGAAGAGGTGATCGGCCTTCCTGATCTCCGAAGTTCACACTGGCTCCATAATTACACAGCATTTCGGATATTTTCAAGTTCCCTCTGATGATGGCATTATGCAAGGGGGTTCTGCCTTCATGATCTCTTGCATTCACATTGGCACCTTTATTACATAAAAACTCCAGTATATTCAAATTTCCTCCAATAGCAGCATCATGCAAGGGGGATTTACCATAATCATCTTTGGTATGTACATCAGTACCTCTCGCTATTAAAAATTTGACAGATTTTTCATTTTGCCAGAAAGCAGCATAATGAAGAGGTAACGCTCCTTCATGATCTTTTGTGTATACATTGGAACCATTGTTACATAAAAATTCCAGTATTTCCGATTTACCGCCGATAGCAGCATCATGTAACGGCTCTCGACCACCATTATCCATGGCATGTACATCAGCCCCTCTGGCTATCAAGAACTGCACACATTCTACATTTCCGCACGAAGCAGCACAATGAAGAGGTGACATTCCTGTTTGATCTCTAGTGTTAACATTGGCTCCATTATTGCATAAATACTCCATTACTTCTACATCACATCGGACAACAGCATCATATAATGGGTCTCTACCATCATCATCTCTGGCATTTATATCAGCCCCTCTAGTTAACAAAAAACGCACACATTCTGCATTACTGCGGGAAGCAGCGGAATGAAGAGGTGACATTCCTATTTGATCTTTTGTGTTCACATTGGCTCCACTATTACATAGAAATTCCATTATTCCCATGTCACCTCGGATAACTGCATTATGAAATGGGTCTCTACCATCATCATCTCTAGCATGTATATTAGCTCATCTGGCTACCAGTATCTGCACGCATTCTATATTACCACATATAGTAGCACAATGAAGGGGTGATTTTCCTTCCTGATAACTTGTGTTCACATTAACGCCTCTTGCTGTCAAGAACTTCACAATTTCTCTGTTTCCAAATAAAGCAGCAAAATATAAGGGGGACGACTTGCCTTCTAGGTCTGCCGTGATGACATTGGCCCCGTGTTCACATAAAAACTTCATTATTTCCAAATTACCTCCAATACTAGCATCACACAAGAGTTCTCTACAAATTTGATCTGTGGCATTTATATCAACCCCTTTTGCTACCAATAGTTTCAGTATTTCTACACTATTATTTTGAATGGCTAGTTTTAGAAATAAAGAAGCATTATCAAGGATACTGACATCCGAGATTCTATGGAGCAATAAATTCACTATAGCCAAATTGTTTCTGTTAATAGCACATTGCAAGGGTATGCTTTCAGGTACCAAAAATTCGTCAAAACTAAGCTGCATATATTCCTTTGATGGTAGAAAAAAATCCGGGTATTTTTTGAGAAGGAGATCCATGCTAATAGACGACCCTGTTGGACATGCACCATTTTGTAACAACATTTCAACTATTTCCACATTTTCTTGTAATACAGTTGTCATCAGAGGTGTATCATGTTTGAAGTCGACAGTATTTATAATCTGAACTAGAGTATCTTGCTTTTTCCTAAGACTGCTTACATAAAATTTTAATATTTCCCAGTTACCCTCCATTGCTACTTGATGAAAACCAGTCCTCACTTCATTGAAGAGATATCTGTTATTGTCTTTCCACACAGTGCATAATATTTGGCCAATTTCATCCAAAACCTCGTTTTCACAACACTCGTTTCGCAAGTGACAATTTAAAAAATTACGAACACCCGAATACTCTAAACAGACTAATATATCGGTACAAATATACTTTAAAAAAGTCTGTGATCTTGATTCCTTAAGCTTTCTGATTATAATTTGACAGAATAAATACTCCCCAAAGGTGTGGTGCACAAAGGTTGGTATTTTCTTTCCATCCCTTAATTGCAGTCCACTTATTAAGCCAAAAGTCTGTTTGTTATTTTCAATATCAGATATTAATTTTTGGGTATCTGTAAGTTCTTCTTTGAATATCTCACAACACTTCTCCTCTGAAAGAAGGTACAGTACTGCTAACTTTTCATGATTTGTGCAGATTGTTTTATATAGGGTTTCATAAAAAGTCTCAGCGACTGCGGTTTCACACTTCAGCTTCTCTGAAACAAATAAGTCATATTTCTTTCGAATAAAAATTCTGTAAAGATCTGATTCATCAAAAATTGTATCCTCTTTTATTTTGGCATCATATGATGAAAAAATTAAATCATATTGTTTACTGTGAATTGCTAGGAGAACTTCTGCAAACATCCTAGCATGTAGTGCAACTCCCAAAAATGACTTTTTACGATCATTCATCAGTGAAGAATACTTTTTTTCCCACTTCTCAATTAAATCCTCTAAATGCTCATATTCAATATTTCCAAAATAGTTCTTTGTATACATGTCTAAGAACATCTTTTGATCATCAGGAGTAAATTCATTTAGTCGTACTGAGAGAACTCCTAACCTAGATTCCAACTTTTCCTTCATGTTTGACCTCGTTGTCACAATGATCACATTATCAGCTAGTTTTAATTTCTTCAACAAATCCACAATGCAATCTCCGTAATTTGCACTAACCTCATCAAAGCCATCAAACAGTAGAGCTGCCTTACCCCGTTTCAAATAACTTTGAAACAAACACTTTTCTGTGTCTGTATTTAATAATAACAATTCGTTTGTAATATATGTTAACACATCACTTTGCTCACCTGTTTTCACTTTGTTTCCCCATTTTTTCAATTCAATAATCTTTTCATTCAATTTTATTACATTCACCCATAGTTTCGCATCAATTTCCTTTAACTCCCGAGCCATAGTAACAAGGACAGCTGACTTCCCTACTCCAGGAGCACCAGATATTATTGTTAAGGGGTTCTGAGTGAGACCAGACAGCACAGAATGTACCGAGTGTTTGTTGGAATAACCTTGTATATATTCAACAATTTTTAATAATGATCCGTGAGTCTTCACTAAGTAAAGATTTTTGTTTTCGCAATGCAACCAATGAATGTTATTTTTTGGATTGTTCATGCATAACTCTGCAAACTGAGCTACTTCACTTTGAGTGTTGTTAATTGAGGCTGTGTGGATGTTTCTAGAATTAATTTCAAGTCCTAAAAACGTACCAGTTAAAAAAAATATGTCCTGGACATTCTGTTCTTTCAGAACATCTGGTGACACCACTTGTTTACTGAAAAACCTCTCAATGTAATAATCCTTAATGTCATCCAAGTTGGGCAGTTCGCCCCCAATAGAGACTGTTTCCTTGCTGATTAAGCGGATCAATAAATCTGCGCTTACTGCTGATCCATCTTCCACTATATCATTTAGGCGAACCTGCTTGCCTTGGAATATTACTTTACAGCGCAACATTTTCTTTTGTGACTTGTAATTCAGGTCATTCAAAGTATAATCACCATCCACAACTGCCATAAATGTATGCTCTAATTGATGGTCTTTGATGGCATTATCGAAAATACCGCTGCTACCAGCTCCTTCTGGCATAATAAATATAACCTTCTTTTCTCTTCTCAGAACAGAACATAACATTTTAAACCAAGACAAGAGTATATCTTTTTTAAAACTTTCTTGGCAATAAATTACCAATATATTACAAACATATGACCTGAACACATACTCAACATTTTTTATATTTTCGTTTTCTTTAGAGCCATTTAACTCCATGAAAAGAATATCTTCACGTCCTTGCAAAACTTGATGGATACTTATAAAAGTGAGGTAAGGGCATTTTGTTTTGACCAAAAGTACACAGTTCCCATGGTTATACAAACTTCCAGTTAGATCTAAAGGACACTCAAATTGTATGTCAGCATTTCTGATATGACTCTCCTGTCCTAGGAACTGCTGTAAGATTCTCATTTGGTTACGTGGTCTGATCAGGTAGCTCTCATTAACCATCCTTATACAGTCGGTTACAATATACTTTTTAAAATAACGGTAAAGTTGACTTGCTTGCTCTGTTAACTTACTACATCCATTAACTTCGCCATACCTGGCTAATATTTGTGACACTCTTGCAATCAACTCTGAAGCCCAGTCGATTTTTTTATATGTGAATACTCGCATGAGCTTATCGTCTACACTGTTCGCATCCTTGTATTTTTCTACTACATCTGTGGCCTTATAATGTATTTTCTGAATGCCCTCGTACTCTTCCTTCATGCTTGTTATCACATAATGTTTACGTTCTGTGCTATTGTACTTTTCTTCCATGTCTTTAATTATGTGCTGAAACTCGTCTTCCCTCTCTTTGTCACTAAGTTCATACGGATTGCAGTTATTGTGATATACAATCTGCATGGCCAAGTGTGTCAGCTCATGTGCCAGTGTTCCTAGTCGTTCCTGTTCTTCTATAATATTCCGACAATCAGTTCTGAAACCTACGTAAATTCTACCACCATTGAAATCGCAAGTGCCCTTCGCTCGATTATCATGAACAGGATCAGCATCAGAGACGTCATCTCTGTCAAAGTCAAATATTATATCAACATAATCGCAGTACTGAATTACTTGAAGAACAACAGACACCTCCTGAATGCTGTCAAGTTTTTTAAATATACTCATTGCTCGATCTTGAAGGTTTTTACATGGACCTTTGCTCCTCGATTTGCTTACCAAGTATAGCACATGACCACTTTCACAACTGGGGAAGTATTTCAACAACGAGTCCTTCAATTTTAACCTTTCCTGGTGATCCAGACCACCTAAAAAACTTTCTTCGTGTTCGCCACAGAAACCTAGGCCTTTAGATTTTAGGGAAGAATATATATCAAACTTCTCATTGGTCACTGCTGTGTACAAAGCCGATGTATTGTCTCTGTTTAAATAATACTTAGATGGACATCTTGAAGTTGTTATATAATTCTGTACTTCTTGAACGTTACCAATCTTAATAGCTTCATGTAAACTGATTCTACCTTGAACAAAAGTTTTCAGTTTCTCTGCTCTCTCATTGATTCCTTCCAACCAAGACAATTTAAATCCCTCGGGGTAGAGAGACTCATTCTCCAGTAGCAACAGCATTATGTCGTATCGCAGTTCGTGCCAAGCGACATCCACAGCTCGTTTACCTTCCCTATCATGGGCATTTACATCTGCTCCACAGCGAAGTAGGATATCAACATTTCCTAGCTTGCCTGCTTTCACAGCTGCAATAAGTGGCGTGTCTCCTTTGTCATTTATTTCTGCCAACAGCCTGGTTTCTTCTCCTGTTAAGGTAATCCTTCCAGCGGACAGAGGGAACAATTGCTTAAAGAGAGCTGCAAATACTTCTTCATTTCCCATCTCTGCCACTAAATGAACCAAAGATATGGTTGTTACATTCTTTGTTATGTCATTTTTATTAGAAAAGTTTCTAACTTTCTTAGCATCGCAGTCTTTAATCCACTTGATGACATCAAACCAGTCTTTGGATTTTTGTACAAAACTCTTCAGTCTGGGAGGAGCACAATTAGATTCCAATATGTAATTGTAACTCTCAATATTGAAGTTCTCAGGAAAGATGGACTCAGCTTCTAACAACAGTAACATACAGTTGTAGTAATCTCTGGAGTTACCGCTCTCTAAATTTCCCCAAGCTAAATCTACTGGCCTCTGTCTGCTCTTGTTGCAGTGATTGATGTCAGCACCACAGCGAATGAGAAGTTCCACACTACCCACTTCACCATATCTTGCAGCTAGCGACAAATGAGTATTTCCTTCTTTGTCAGGTTTGTTCAGTTCATTACAAACATCTCGTGTAAGACTTACAGAGTCACTTTGCAGTGGATACTGCAGCCCTAAAACACCTGCCAGTCTCTCAGAAATTGTGGGAGATATCTGGTCGAAATATAGGGTCATGACTGACATATCAATTATAACGTCATGGAGAATTGACAAGTGCCAAGCAGTGCAATATTAACTACAGTGAAATCAATAACATACATATTTGTGCTTATCAAGGACACGAGATGAAAATAGCAATACCCAGGCATGGATGTTTTATCAACTAGTTTGTGGAATACTAACCTGGAACACAGAACACAATTCACTCGTCTACATAACACTAGAATTAACAAGGTGTAACACTACCCTATCTTGGTGAATTTGACTGTTACACCTAATACTCTGTGCAATAAACTTAAAATATTTTGCAGTCACTTTACTTGAGACATTTTTTAAAACATTTCATCTCGAACAAAATCAGGCATTGGTTAAGCGGCTCCTTAAGAGGAGCCTCTTACGTTGACATTCAGACCACATTTGTACACACACATATATATGTGTATTATAAATAATCACAAGTCACTAGGTTTTCATTGCTAACAAAAGTTATTGACATGAGTACATGTGTTTAGAGGCTTCTGAAACAGGTGTAAGTATTGGAGTCTCGAAGATATCTTTCATCTGGAATACAGCGGCAAATATGGATGACCTTAACCTTGGTGACCTTGACCCAAGAATTAACTTTGGATGATCTCGAAGTTGGAAATCGGAACTACTGAAAAAATCGGTAAAACCATTCAAAACAGAAAATTTACGAAATAATCTTTAAAAATCTAAAATTTTATAACATATAATAAAAACAATAAAAATATCTTAAATTGAAGAATAGCAAGAATAATAAAAACATTAAAAAAAACTACTTTATTTCAAAATATTAAAAAATATAAATGTGTTAGAAATAAAAACTATTAAACTTTGTTGTAAAAATAACTTTGAAAAAAAAAAACGTATGGCCATCAGACCACTGATTCACTCCCCCCCCCCCCCCAAATCCTCAATAAATTTTGTACGCTATTTAGTCAACCTTCCACACAAATAACACAAATACTCACCTTACCTCTCATGAATATTCACTACTGCTCATTATCTTGAATATAATACTTTCTGCATTTCCCAACTGCTGTATGCTGATATCTAAATCTTATTCAGCGTCAACCAAAATTGGACTACTTAATCATGAACAGATTTTGCAAGGTGAAGCATTAAAACATTTTTCACGCTACATCAAAAAAAAAATAGTGACTATATTTATACATAGTGTTCAGAATAACTTTATGTTGATAAATATTTATGTTAAATCTTTGACTTTATTGTAATTATTTAATTTCTTCAATGATAGACTACAACCACAGTGAAGCGATGGAAACCATATATATTTTTTGTTTAAATGTTTTGACTTAACTGTATAAGGTAGTGGAAAGCTATTAAAGCCGCTTAAATAATTTTTTATCCCTTTGATATAATTGTACATTATATCTGAATATTTAATATGGTTATATGGTGAAGGAATTTATATTGACATATTTTATATTGGAATATCTAACGTTAAATGTTTTGAAATAATTTCGTATTGATGCTGGTCAATTTTTATACTTTTAGACATGCCTGTATTCATTAAACTTATTGATGAAGATTTTTAAGAAACTTGAAGATGACTTAACTTTAATACAACTATTAAAATTTAATTAAAAATTATTTTAAAATTATAACTTTAATAATTTGAAAGAGTTTTAATTTAATAACTTAAATTTTAAAAAATGCAACCTTTAAAAACCTTTAGTGCACAATGAGCCGGCAATCATGTAGAGGTATTATCTTGGTTCCAACTGCTACGATGAAATTGTGCATCGCTGCAACCCCCTGCAGAGTAATACACATGGTACAGCCACAATGGAAACCCACATCGTAGTACAGTATTCAGCCTCAGTGGAGCCCTGCATTCTGTTGTTCAACGCCGCTCGTCAGGAGTTTCTTGTTTTCGATGTTGTTCCAATTAATTATTTTCTGCTAATTACTAACAGGACGCCACATCCTCAGTTGATTTTCAAAACACAAAAAGTTAGCCTAGCACGACTGCAGTATATTTACTTATTAATAAATCTAGCATGTAAATAATTATTGTCAACATTAGTCACAATGGTTGATATCATTATTATCATAAACCAAAAGCATAACATCATGTCAATACACATACATCTCTAACCAGCTAGACAGACCAGCCATGCTAACCGACCATCCATACTTATCGACTACCCACGCCAGCTATATATACAAACCACAACCATACCAGTTCAATATACCATCTTGCTGTACCAACTTTCCAGATCAACCAACTATAATAAATATTCATACCATCTGACCCGACCAACCTGCATATCCATATGCTGAAGAGACCAACCTGCCATACCATCCGACCAGATTATCCGACTAGTACAACCCTGCTGACTAACCATTCCAGCAGACTAGGCCAACCGACTAGACCGACCATACAGACTAATTATACCAGCTGACAGTAACAATCTCTCACACCAGCCGACAAAAAAAAAACAGATCGACTAGACAGACCAACATTAGAAGTGACCATACCAATCGAACATATCAGCCATTCAGACCCATTTAAGAATAACTGGCCAGACCAGATGACCACCAAGACCAGCCAACCAGATCATGCAGCCATTCCGACCAAACCATTAAGGCACACTTTACCTGCTGATTATACCAACCGTCCATACCAGCAGGAAATACTTACTGGCCATTAACACCTTACTAGACCAAGCAAATAGACGAAATGACAATCAAAACCCACTGACTAAAGTGAGAGACCATATCCGACTGACAAGATAGACGAGCCATACTAACCAATAATTCAGACTACCCCTACAGAATAACCACTCTGTCTGACCATACCACCTGCCCATACCAGCCAGCCAACACATTAAAACAAACGACTGGATTGATTAACCTTTCCGAGACTAAGCAGACGAGCCCTATCGATCATATCTGCAGACTAGCCATAACAGCCAGGTATTCCAATCAAATAGGCATCCTAATCATACTGGACAAGCATAGCTACATATTGATCAAATTGACAATACCAATGATGCTGACCAACCCGCCATAGAGGCAAACCTTGCAGACTGACATAACAACACATCATAACAGACAGACTGGAGAGTATTACTGAACGAACTGCGAAACATTTCGTGAACCTTTTCCCTATTTTATGATCATTGCTTCACGAATCATATCGCAAACCTCGATAATAAAAATTTTAAAAATTTCGATGTTATTCCCGATGTTTCACTACTTCAATTTCTTGATGTCAAAATATTAGTACTTACTCTGCGGAGATGAAATGGAGCTCTAGAGATGACAGTACAAAATTAGAGAAGGCAATAACATATCAAAACGATTAAACCATCTCGCTGGTCTTCTTCCAGGAGACGACTCCTGTACGAGGTAAATATTCTCGCTGCCTGTGCCGTATCTGTCACGAAGGCCTTTGTGACATGTAAACAACGTGATTCCGAACAACATCGACAAAAGGTATGTTTTTTCTTACGAAATAATAAGACGAAAATGTCTGTATCACATTTTACCTAAAGAGATTATTAAGGGAGCTACAGGCACCTTCAAAACACGGTTTTTAATGTAATTGAGTTAAAAAAATATCACGAACTACTCACGATTAAGCAACAAGTCGGTGAATAGTGGTTTGTAGGACAGAGATTTTACACCTTTGAAAAATGCGGTTGGTAATATTATCCCCCGTCATCATGAAAATAGGTGTTCCCACCCTGTTCTTGTACGACGAATGTGAACAATAATCTGTTAGTGATTAATTGACAAGAATCAGCGCATCGTGAAGTGAAATGCCACGAGGTGTTGCAGCTCCTGGTGGACGGCGTGTTGTCTACCCCGTAGGCCATTCACCTCTCTGTTTCGCATATGTACTTTCCGAAAGTATTTCGCGAGAACGGTTCACCTGAGAGCATTCCGACCAAGGAGGTTATATATATATATATATATATATATATATATATATATATATATATATATATATAGACATCTGGAGAGGCCATGCGGCTAGGTCTGGTGAAGCCAGGGGGCTGGGCTTGTTCTAATCCTCGGTACTGGAAGAAGTGACGGCAACAGGACACTGACGCTCCCGACGCAGAAAAATTAGAAAACTTAACTAGCCGTTTCTGGGAAACTACTAGGTCAAATTGATTCATTCTTTCTACACTAGCTAAATGTTTATTGCTTGCCATTGCTGACTGGTTATTTTTTAATAAAATTTTCACAGAAACTTGTAATTTTTTTTTTTGTAAATGTCTGCGCGAGGTTAAGAAAAGTTGCAGCATAAAAAGTAAGATGCTTAAAACTTTTTTGTTTGAAGAGATAAATGGGAGATGAAAGCATATGAAATACGAAGGATGAATTGCATTTTCACGTGCATATTGCCGAATTATTTTGGATGGAGTAGTATTGACGCAATGGATTGAGAAGTGCGGAGAACTGTGCGACAGAGGTGAAGCAATATGTACTACAGCTTATGCAGTATAGCATAAGATTGATGGTAACAATGTTTTCCTGTGAACCCGTATTCTTTACCTAGTTGATTATTCAGTTGCATAAATAGATTTTGGTAACCGGTTAGATTCCACGTAGGAATGTAATTATTAAAAGTCCTAAATGAATAGACAACTGTAACATTGTAAAACACGGTTTAGAATCGAAACACCATTAAGTTTACCTGCATAAGAAACGTTTTAGCAAATAACAGTAAGGTTTATTCTAAGTAGTATGAATTGTGATGGCCCCATAACTCAAATTAAATACACGTGCATTAATTAGTACTCGAACCCACATCCTTAGCACTAAAATCCTATAGCCAGTCATTTATGCATGAACGCTAACTATCCGACATGAAATGTAGAATTATTTCTATTTTAATCAGACTATATCGAAACGTTTATGCTATACAAATATTAATAATAATACCTGTTAATAATAATCAGGTAATCCAGGAAATAATGTTGGTACTGCTCCAGGTTTTAGTCTGATCCACTTTTCAGATCTTGTGATGTGTTAATGCCGTGAAATTTTTTCTTTTCGTTGCATTTTCCCATTGCCGTTTTCGCTGCTCATCTTCAAGTGACCCGTAGTAAGAATCAATCCAATACAATTCTAGTCAAACGAGGTCAACATTACACAAGAACTATTCCGAATATAAATATCATGGTGAACAAATTAGCGTTTAAAAATTATCTGCTTACGATGCGAACCATTTAGAATAAAGAAAAGTTCATTCAGCATAGGCCAAATGTTTACCAAATCCTAAAAATGTCCTTTCTTTCATTACCGAAACAAAAATAAAATAATAAAGTAACGCGTAAATAGTAAGAAATATGATAAATACCATAACCATACCTGTGGAATGTTACGCTGACAAGTTTTGTATCCCACCGGTTAGTGCAGACGTAAGCTCTGCAAGATATCACCATGACTGTGTAAAGACAAGTCCGGTCTGACCAAGACGCTCTCGTGGATTCTTCTATGGACCATCTTCGCCCTCAAGGCGGCTTCACCCCCCACCCCAAGCAGGGCCTCTCCAGATGTTTACTATACATAACTTCCTTGATTCCGACAATAAGACCGATTTTGTTGGTTAAGATGTGCTGATTGTTAAAGTCATCTCAACAAATCGCTTAGAGCTCATTGTTCACACTTCTCGTGCAAGAACAGGGTGGCAACCCCTATTTTCATCATGACGGGGGTTGATATTGCCAACCGCAAGATCTCCGTTCTACAAACCACTATTCGCCGATTTGTTGCTTAATCGTGAGTAGTTCTTGATATTTTTAACTTAATTACATTCAAAACCGCGGAATGTAGGGGCGCGTAGATCCCTTAATATTCACTCCAGGGGAAAAGTGGTACAGATATTTTCGTCTTATTTTTTCGTCAGGAATAACCTACCGGAGTTTGTCAGTGTTGTTCGGGATCACGTTGCATATGCCAGAGATTTGGGGGATATTGATTCCAGGTGTTGTTGGGGACATCTGGTCACGAGCCCACGAAACAGTTATGCCTGGACAACACCTGTGCTTGTTTATGGAATGTTTCCTGGTGCCACCCTTGAAGATAATTGCATCAGTTCAAAGGAAAAACAAGATGCTGGGTTGGGCCTAGACTCTTGCAAAATTAGCCAGAATCACGGGCTCTTAAGATGAGGTCACCATACCGAATGCGTAATACATTTTTCACCGGACACAGACTGACGATTAGACAACTGTGGCTAGAGGCGCTTGTTAGGCATGAATACTTATGATGGACATCGATACACTCTCTTGTTTTAAAAATAATTGGTCCATGCACAGATTTTCAGAAAAATTGTGAATTCAAACCTCAAGCCGAAGATGTCGGAATGGAATGATCGGAGCAACTAGAGCAAATAAAAAAAAAAAAAGCAACTTCTATAGCTGTCCATTACCATATACAAATAACTCAAAAGATTTTGACAGAAATATTGTAGCCTATATGGTTTCCATTAAGTCACTGTATTTGTAGTCTAATATTGGAAAAAAAAATTACAAAAAAGTAAAAAATAAAAAAATAAACATAAATAACATTATACTGAAAACTATATATAAATTAGTTTTCAGTACAATACTATAATGTGTTATATATATATTTGTTTGCATATACAATTTCTTACACTCTTACTGTTCTAATTTAATACCATCCCGGAGCTCAGTTACCTTGGCGACTTGCTGATCTTGATGAAAACTTGTTAGTAGCTTTGTGAGACAGCACAGGTAGTCGGGTAGCTTGGAAATTTCATAGACTGCTTCGCATTATTCCTGTTGATTAAGGGAGCAAGCTGTCCTGGCAGAATTAGGACTGCATACCCACCTTTCAAAGAATCAGAACAGTTTGTGTCTCAGATAAAACATGTAACAAGAAAGCACAGAGCTGTAAAATTTATTTGAGTTGTATTAAAACTGTAAAACGGTTCAAAATTTTCTATTGAAGTCGAAGTATTGAAACTTAGAAAATGTATACAAAACTTAACTAAATTGTTATTTTCACCTTTAGCCAGCAAACGTGACTCTTTATGGAGATGAACCTGATTTGGATTGTGGTCGATTTTAATAATTTTATTGTCGCGAGTAAGCAACTGTAAATTGTTATTTATATAATTTAAGTTTACATGGCCCCCTGCAGCACTGCTTGTGTCCAAAAATTTGTTTGAATCGGCGGAATGGTATCCGAGAAATGTCATAGAAGCCCCATTTCCTCACGAGGAGCCATCTTCATAAATGACGATATTTTCACACAGACTGCCAGCATATAGATTGGTTGGAAATATTTGGAACATATGGCATACTAACTTAGAATAGTGATATGGTTGATATTTAATATATATATGTGTGTGTGAATGTCTCCTTAATACAGATAAATTTAAATTGACTGCGAAAGTGTAACTTGTCGCCTGAAATAAGTGAGGAACGGTTGATTATTTCACGAGATATGACACAGTAACTTTATTTTCCTTGTGGTGGTATATTGCAAAATGGCGGACAAAGACGCTTTCTTAAACATGTCTTATTGTCGTGATACATACTGATATTATCCCTTTCAGACCCACTTTAATTTACCGTTTCAGGTGTTGCAAAGAAAACATTTAATGATGGATGCTGTAGGTATTTAAGTCGACACAACACTTGTTTCATTGTCACAGCCAATTAGTTGTACGCTATTTGTTCGGCTACAGTAATATGAACTTGCGAATCATTTACCCATATGAAAGATCATTTGTCATTGACCTTCACAGTGTGCTGTACAGACCAAAAATTACGTACACGTGCGTAATGCACACAACTTATACACTGGGTCTGAATGGGGTACAATATGAGGTCGAATATGGTCCCATGGTTTCGTACATACAGCAAACTAAGCTAAAAAAGTTTAACTTATATTGCCACCATTTAAAAGAAAAAGCGTTTTCCTTATTTAAAAATGCAATTTTACAGGGCCTGCAATAGTACAGCTTACCAGCAAAATTAGGTGATTATCAGTTGATTTGTTCTCAAGATATGACATAAAAACTTATTTTTTAATGTAGCTCTCTCTTACAAAATGACAGAATAAGAGAAGGCTATGTGTTGGTAACTTGCAGGCCTACTTTCAACATTCCAAATTCGGTTGAATTTGGTCAAACTATGTAGTAAGTCAAGCAAATTAAGCTAAAATATTTGAAATACTGCCATTTTGACAGTAAGTGCATCATCATTTCAATTTGCAAATGTTGACATGGCCTACCATAGTATAACATTCATGTCAACTTTGGTGGTAATTGGTTAAGTAGTTTCCGAGATAAGATATAAAATATTTATCACCGAGTGAGGTGAAGATGTAATAGCGGCGGAATGAAAAGGCGGAGAAAAGAGGTGAGTGAAGAGATTTGGGCGGCTTGTAACATCGAGTTCTTGAGAGCTGATGAGGGTGATGTGAGATGAGTATGGACCAGAGCCGGAATGCAAGGGCGGGGGATATCCCCGAGAAGGCCCGCCAACCAGGGGCATCATCCAGCATGATTCCCAAGTGCAAGAATCCTGGGGTGGCCCCACCGGGTATCGAGCTCGGTTCGCCTAGATGGGAGGCGAGTGGTCTAACCACTACACCACTGCGGCCCCCAGGTGGAGAAAAGACCTCAATGCTAGGTGCCGAGCAAAACTCCTCAACTCAATATACAGGAAGATTCGCAATTAGACCTACAAACTTCGGGAGGCGATTCTACTTGAAAAAGTAAAAGGAAAACAAATGTGACACTTTATACCTTAACCGAATATTAAGGGAGGTACGAACCCAAAATAAATAAATTAATAATAATAAAAAAACCGCATTAGCGCAAAATATCGGTTCTTACGTTGAAGGTCCCGTTAACATGCTATAGCGTTCCGAGAGTTGTAATTGTATTTTACTTCGTTACTGATATTTTGCAAAAATACGGTTTTAAATCTCGTTTTTAAGGGCTCATACCTCCCTTAATATTCGGTTCAGTCAAATATGTTTTCCTTTTTCTTTTTCATGAAAAATCACCTCCCGAAGTTTGTTGGTCTAATTGCGAATCATTCTTTATATGCATATATATGTGTGTATAATATATATATATAAACTAATTAAATCTTACAAACGAAATAAGCATAAACAATACGAGATGGAGTCGAAGCCTGAATAAGAAATTTTGACAGTCTGTAAAAACCATAACAGACACCATTAAACATTGGAGAGATACTCGTCGACACTTTCCAAAACACCAGCAGATTCACTGAACAATTCTCAACCATTTACACATTACTCATTTCAAGCCCTCGACTTTGATGCGTAGACCGCAATAAATAGTGTCGCTATGAGACCAGTTCTACAATGCACGGATGCGTAAGTAAACGGATACGGAACACACAAACGCAACGAGCGGACGAGTCGTCACGAATCTTAGCTATTTTACAACACAAAGAGGCGGACAATGCTGCAACTTACGAAATCAAAAATTCCTCAGCTGTTGCAAATTACCGATATTAATTTTATAATGTACTCGCCTCATTTGGTATATTTTTACAGTGTGTAGCACTGAGTAAATACTACTGCCAAACCATGCGTACGAGTTCATTGAAACAAACATGATAATATCCACGGCCAGTCCATACACTTATTGCCTTGTACCCCGAAATGACCACGAAAATAAACATCGATAAACCAAATACTCCATTCCTATTAGCTACACAGATTCACGCACACGGTATAATTGTGAGTTTCCCAGATTTCTTTGAACGTATACGTACGTTATCTGCTTACGCATACGTCTCATTGTAGATGAGACACAGAGTGTGTTAAATGCTTCGCTTGCATGATACTTAACCGCGCGGGACCGCGCCTGGGTAGAACGAGCCTAGATATCACAGTATGTTAGGTATCGGACAATTGCAGACAAGTGTTCCTATGGGATTACGGAATATTCCAAATTTGATAACTAAACTTCGTATCCTTGTTACTAAAGGCTGTTCCCGATAAAGTGAGCACTTTTTAAATTAACCTTAGGAACAAGTCACTGCTCATCCCTGCATATATTTTAACAGGCGCCCTGAGTAACATGCACCCAGAAAAGTTGGTAACGATGGATGGGAAATAGTTCCGTATTTCAACATCGAATAAAAAGGGTTAGATAACCATTTCTGATCATCGCTGTTTCTTTTTAATGCATCGAAGTGTAAAAATTAGCAGATTTGTAAAATATTTACTTTTATTATCAAAGGCTAGAGGAAGAAAACCTTGAAAAAAAATTACCTGGTCCCCCAGATTGGGAATTTTGCAGTGGGCCAGATCCTCACTCATGTAAAAAAAAAAAAAAATCGATAGCTAAAACACAGAACAATATGCCTCGGAAAAATGGGAACTTTGGACGACGGAATGGCGATGAAAAAAGAAAAATGGCATTCGGATGCTGGGATGTACAAGGTATTTCTTCTGAAGTGAATATATTGCCCGCAGAACTTGACACGTTCAAAATGGATGTTACTTTACTTTCTGAAACTAAGAGGAATGGTAGAAGAGAGGAAGAACTTGGTAATTGTGTACACATTTGAAGTGGGATATCCAAAGATGTAAGGGCTAAAGCAGGAGTTTCCATTATTATAAAGAAAAAATAGAGAAAGAGTATCACAAATTGGGAATTTACTAGCGAGCGTATTATTGTAGTTGAAATGACACTGTTTGCCAAGAAGATCGTGATTATTGGAGTATATGCTGCCACAAATTATACAAAAGATCAGGAGAAAGATACATTCTGTACAACTCTCCGAGAGACTATGTAAAAATCCCTGGAAGAAAAAACTTGATTATGATTGGGGATGTGAACGCATAGTAGGAACAAGAGAATCGTGCACGGTAGTGGGAAACATGGAGAAGTAGAATATAATGAGAATGGAGAACGATTGATCAAAATATGTGAATAATTTGATTTAAAAATTGCCAATACATTTTCCGAACACAAAGATATTCACAAATATACTTGGCAGCAGAATACTAGAGAACTTCGGTCTATAATTGATTATATTATCACTGGACAAACAAGTACTTGTAAGGCAAATTATGTGAGATCATACAGAGAAGCCCAATGCGGATCGGATCACTATCTGGAAAAATGAAATGTTTCTGGCCATGGAAAATTGAAGGGAATAATAATATTTCTACGGGAAGGAATCAAATTGAGAAGAATCAAAATAAACATTATAATATTGATAGCTTACAAGATGAAAATATAAGAACATTGTTTGTTACTAGAATGGGAAGAATATTGGATGAATCATTTAATTGGAAGCACAGAAGAAATGTAAGAGTACGTAAAATTTAACGTTAAAAACATAGCAGCAGAGGTATTGGGCATAAAGGAAAAGAACCACAAACAGAAAGCAGAGTGATGGTCAGATGTGAAAATGTTAATTGTAAACTGGGATTTGGGAGACCACAAGAAGCATGTTCTGTATTAAAAGGGCTCCGATAAGTAACAAAAACTCCAATTGATAACACCAAGGGAATGGAAGGGATATTTAAAAAAAATATTGAATAAGGATAGAGAAGAATATATAGAAAAAGGATCAGGAGATGAAAATGAGCATAAAGATGATGACATTCAAATTTCAGAAGACGAAGTGCTGAAGGTATTAAGAACAGGAAAGAATGCAAATCCCCTGGGCCAGGCGGGATCAATTTGGAAATTATGAAATATGGTGGTAACACAGTTGTAAAACTGATAGCAAAATTGTTCAATAAAATAATACAAGGAAACCCAATATCTAAGGAAATGAAATTAGGTTATATTACTACAATATTCAAAAAAGGGGATCGTAAAGTTTGTTCAAAATATCGTACAATTTCTATTATGAATTCATTGATGAAAATCTTTGACAAACTAATAAAAATAGATTAGAAATTAATTTTAAGACTGAAGAAGAACAATGTGGATTTACTGCAAGTAGATCATGTATAGATCACATTTTTACATTGCGTCAGATTCTTGGAACAATGAGAATTCTTGTACAATGAGAAATCAAGAAATATACGATTAGTTTTCATAGATTTAGAAAAAGCTTACGGTACTGTCCCAAGAAAAAATGCTGTGGAAAGCATTACATATAGCATATATAGATAACTCCTTAATTAAAATAATACAAGAAATGTACAAAAATAACACACGCCAAATAAAAACTGGTTATGCTTTATCACAAAAATTTAAAACAAGAAATGTCTGTTACAAGGGTGTCCTATGACATCAGCCCTATTTAAAATTTATATAGTTGTTAGTGTAAGAACATGGTCTCGTAAATGTAATATAATGGGTTTAGAAATTGCAGATGGAAAGTATCTGCATCATCTACTATTCGCCGAAGATCAAGTCCTTACAACGCCAGATGGGGAGGATGTAAATTACATATGAAATCAACTATAAATGGAATTTAAAAATTGAAATTTGTAGATTAACTATCAAAAAACATAATATCTTACTAATGATCTGGATGTATTGTAAATTGATGAAATACTAATTAAAAAGATAAATAAATTTTGCTATTTGGGTTAAATTTTATAGAGGGAAGGAAAAACAAACATGGAGATAAATAAAATAATGATTAATGGACGGAAAGTAACTGAGATGCTCAATTCAACCTTATGAAGCAGGAATGTTATGAATAGAACAAAAATAATTATATTTATATCCCTATTAGAGAACATAGTCTTGTATGGAGCAGATACCTGGATAATTAATCAAAACCACATTAAGACTCTGAAAGCATTAGAAATGGATTTCTGGAGACGATCAGCCAGAATTTCAAGAAAATAAAATTCAGGAATACCGAAATAATAAGGCTAATGGAAGTGGAAGAAGAAATGTATGAAGTTACAGAACGAAGAAGGTTGGGATGGCATGGCCGTGTAAGAAGAATGGAAGAAACTAGAATACCAAAACTTATACAGGAATGGGAAGTTGTAGGAAGGAAATGTAGAGGACGACCCATGACTACCTGGCTCCAAAATGTACGGACAACAATAAGATGATTTGGTGCAGAAGAGGAAGATACGCAAGACCGAAATATCTGGAGAAATATTTTGAGAAGATAATGTCGAGTTCTGTACGAAACGATTGTTCCGATTTTACTGTTATGTTGGAGGAAAACCTCTGTATTGAGGAAAATCTCTCTTAAAAAAAAAAATAATTTCACAGTTTCACTTGACCAACGTATGAATAAACTGATCAGGCCCATGACAATGTTGATCTTACATAAGGTGGAGGAATACACAACGTGCATACAAGTAGATCTTATGCAGGGCTTTCAAAAGTGCTCATTTTACCGTGAATAGCTTATACCGATACACTCATATTGACACATATTTTCGACTGTAATCTGATCTTGGGTGAATACCCTGCCCTATATAAACTAGTTGTTATCCATATATCTTCCTCGTGTACCCTTGAAATAGTAATCGAGAGAGTTGTACTCTGGAATCTGTCAATCCACTCGAAAATGACGTACTTAGAAATAAACATTTCTTCGTTCAACGAAAGACAAACCATCTCAACGTTACTAGTACAGTGGTTAAAACATGCAGCAAACATTAAAACATTCTTAAGAAGTTTTCTTTTAAAAAGTTTATCCTCTTAGTAAGCTTTTAAAAGTTTGCAATTTGTCTATTACAAATACATCATTTTACCCTTTTAAGAAGTTTTCCTGCTTAATGAGCACACATTTTTCAGTATTTTTTCTGAAACTTCTTAACAGGGTTTCACTGTATTTCGTATTTGGCTAAGTAAATCACATAATACTTACCATTGCACTCCAGTAAGACTAATACGGAGTTTCAGTTATAGTATACGAACTAGTTACATGGTTGACACACAATATTAGTTTAATGCACAGCAGAACTGACTTGTGATTCTCCTTCAGATGTACCTCAGGCAGTATTATTTATCGAACTTATCGATGAGAATGCGAGTGATAAGATAAACGAGCCAACTTTACATGCAGTCTGGTTGAAGATAAGTTCTCAAAAATAGCAAATGACGCAGATTGCATAATTCTGCAAAATGACAACGAACTGCAGGTTATCCTTATGGTTACAATTAGTGCGATGTGGTTTAATAAAGTGCACATGAAGAATGCCTACTCATTCTCTTTTCGGGGAATCCTATCAATATTTAACCAAGCGGTTACAAAGTCAGTAAGTGTTTTGGCTACCTTTCACATTCAATATTTTTGACTGTAGATGAGGAAATAATTTTCTGATTAAAATTTTTGTACAGAATAATTTACACAGTTATACTTTTGGTAGATATTTACTTACATTTTATACGTTACAGAATATACTAAAATAAACTGTGTTTATTCACAACGTGTTTCAGAAATATGTGACTAAACTGTGCCAGGGATTGCTGACGCGAAAAGATGATATTTTAAATATGACAGCTATGGTCCATCTCAAAAATAAGGGATGTAGAAAACCTTAAAGACGGAGTGCGAAAAGCATATTATGTGGGATATTATAAAAAGTACTTGCCTTAGAGGAACATAATTTGATATACGAATTAATGAAACCACGATCTTGGAAAAATGAAATTATGTTACGTCGTACTCCAACCCATCATCCAAAATATAGCAGTTTGCACCCTGTTATTGCACACAACTTTGCTATGTTTAGGAAAAAAATATGGTTGATTCCATCATATTGAACAGTACTTCGTGATTAGTCAAAAATGACACTCACGTTGCATTTCTCTGTGAGCGCCGTTTTCGTGTAAAACGCGCACGATGATTTCAGGCGTGCAATACTTTCATGTGAAGGGGGAGGGGTAGGCAATTCGTCATTCAGCCGGTAGTACGCTGGCTGTAATACGGCGTCGCTCGCTGAATAATTATCGCCAAGAACAAAAAGGTAGCAAACAAATTACACTTAGTAAATGCGCTACCCCGACGTTTAGTTGTGTTTGGTGGCACTTTATGAAGCAAGGAGGTAGAAACGAAGGACAATAGTTTCTATACAACTTCCTAACTCTGCCCGTTCTACAGTTACTGTAACCATGAACGTGTTAGCAGGTAGTCGTAATGTTTGAATGAATTCGTCTTGGCGTGATGTGATAAAAAGAGAGCAGGGATAATACATTTTGGCGCGAGCAGCGTGGCTCTGTAAATACCCCTTTATTAAATTTTGTTAGACACAATGTATTCAAAAATTTTGCGCGTGTGGAGGTGGGTATGGGCACAGATGGCACTGATTGACAGCATAACAGAACAGTCATTGCAGCCATTACAGCTTCTTATTGGAACAAAGCAGCAAATATTAGACACGCGAACCTCCAACCTCATTGCAGTAAGCGTAAAAGTGCATTAAAGACTGGTGTATCCTTTCAAAGAGACCTGGTGTGTCTCGCACCTTTATCGCAGGCAGCCGTGACCCTCGTTAATAAGCCATCTTCGGATTCAATGAGTGTCTCGTATACCTACGCCTTGACGAATCCCCACAGCCAAAAAATCTAATGGGGCGAGGTCCGGCGAGCGTGGTGGCCATGCAACAGGCCCGCCTCGCCCTATCCAGCGATCGGGATATGCTGCGTTCACGTGGTCACGAACAATCATCGTGAAAATTTCTGGAGCGCCATCATGTTGCAGCCAGATCCGTCGTCTGACGGCGAGTAAGCCTGGCAACGTGAAATGCAGAAAACACCAATACTGGAAGCCTGTCGAACGCGCCGACAGCAAGTACGGCCCAATAACTTTGTCGCGAAGTGTTCCAGTCCAACTGTTAAGCGAATATCGGTGCTATAGTTGATTCACGATAACTTCGGCCTTTTCTGGAGCCCTGCTAAACATCTGCTTTTGGTTACTGTTTACGTATCCTTCCGCTACACGTAAATATAAAGACTGCCATGTGAAGTCTACTTTTATAACTGTCAAATGCGTTGGTTGCTGTTCAAAGAATGCTGTCATGTTTCCTATGAATGTTCACAATTTAGGCCTATAACAATATTTAGGTCGGCTTTATAACTATTTGTTACACACAATATAGCACGTTACACATAATACACATTAATATTTTGCCACGACAGTGTTTGTTACAACTGTGGCGGAAACAACAGAAGTGTTCAACCTCTTGTTATTAATATGTGTCAGGTTATTTTGTTAAAAGGACGGCCTTGTTTGGAATAAAAATTAAAACTAAGGGACACGTTAAATTCTAGCACGCAAATCGTGTCGCGTATTTATTGTTTGTAGCATCGACAAACTTAAATGATAGTGGTGAACATGTAAACATATAGGCCTACCGTAACATTTATTCCGCTAATGTTTACATGCATTGGTACTTACTGGTTTGTAGGTTTATTGTATAATTTATTTTAATTTATCTGGTTGGGCTTAGTATTTTGAGGGGATCGTGGCAGACATTCAAATCACAGAAACGTAAGCTCGTTACACAACTATGTTTCAAACACCTAGCGCAAAGGTTCAATATTGTGATAAACAGACGTGAATTTCAATAAGTAACTTCGTCATAACATCAGTTCATGGTTAAAACGTATACATTTTGTACATATTTGAAATCCACACACACACACACACACACACTGGCCTGCGTAACGATTACAGCGCAGCCACCACGCCCTTTCAAATACAGTGATCGTAACACAACACTTTTAACCCTGCCGTGGAAACACATTTCACAACATCGTAACTTGCTAGGATGTCTAAAAAACACGAGTACGA
This sequence comes from Dryococelus australis, assembly GCA_029891345.1. Classification (NCBI taxonomy): domain Eukaryota; kingdom Metazoa; phylum Arthropoda; class Insecta; order Phasmatodea; family Phasmatidae; genus Dryococelus; species Dryococelus australis. Next base: position 120,222,415 of record CM057002.1, read on the forward strand.
ACTTGACGCTTCGTTCAGAAACACGCCGTGTCATTGACACGTCGCCACATCACGGCCAGTCGTAAGGCAATGGGTATAATCGCCCGCCATATTGGGTTGGGTTGGGACAAGTGCGTAATCATAGATTCTCCTTTCCCCACCATGTCTGACAACTTGCTGTATTTGTAAGCGTCGAGCCATCGCATCACATCTAAATAACTTATAATAGGTATTTAAACAATAAAATCTGGTTTAGTTGTAAATTACAATTTCAGACATTATTATTGTTGCTGTATTAGTATAGAATGTACTGAAATTATAAATAACAGAATTCGTGCTTTTCCTGCCACAAAGTTGGTACGAACTTCCCGAGAGAGAGTGAGAAAAGAGAGAGAACGAGTGAGAGAGCGACACTATCCGCTTCGCTTAAACTTTTCTTCCGGACGGAAAAAAAAAAAAAACACCGTGTCACTAGAGCGAGCCTACGCACGGTAATTTCCGCTGATATTTTTTACTGCAGCAATAAAGTGTGTTTCCGTCAGTGCTATCTTAACAATACAAATATATCATTTGGAAACGTTTACTTTACAAATAGTATACATAAAAACGAGGCTAAAAAATATTGTAACTATGAACTATTTCTTATCGGTCGTTGCCAACAAGTTGCTGCTCTCGCTGTTATTAACTCGTATTCAATACGAAATGAATATTACAAGTTATAGAAGATATTAAGTAGATTATTAAAATATTCAAGAACACAGTACTTTAATGTTATTCACAGGGTTATATAATTTTGGAATACAAGTGATTGAGCACAACAGGTTGACGGTTGACATGTTACACCTAGGGTGATTTTTCAAAGGTTTGATTCCAAAAGGCCGAAGAAAGCGTGAATGGACTATAGTAGCTCACTATAGTATGTGCATATGGGCCAAGAGTCATCCGTGATGTGGCTGTTTCGACTACTAGAACACCCTTCCTGTGTGAATGTGGCTTCGTCTGTGGACATAAAAATCAGGAGCCATTTCACACTGATGCAGGGACAACTGGCAAAAATGCCACCGAGGAGCATAATCCGCTGGCCACAATGCTTTATACCTTTCACGCACTGTAAGGTCGCAGCAGCTGTTCCGTTAGCAGACGTCATGCCGTCTCATTGGATGCATGCATTGTACGTGCGAGGTCACGGGTGCTAGTATAGGCTATTCGCAGAAAACTGAGCCCATTTTAAGGCCCTGCAAAAAGTTTTCCTTTCAGCCAGTTTCCATCTTTTCGGCACTTTTTAATATAAACACTGTCATGTGACTATTAAACAGCGTGTACATTTTATCACTATCAAAAATAAACGCCTAAGGTTGCAGCAAAATACATTTAAAGGCTGTTCGCGATAAACTGAGCACTTTTGAAATCAACCTTAGAAACAAGTCACTGCCCCTTCCTGCATATATTCTAACAGGCGCCCTGAGTGAAATGAGTCCAGTAAAGTTGGTCACGATGGAGGGGAAAGTAGTTCCATATATTAACATCGAATAAAAAGTGATAGGTAACCATTTGTGATAACTGAAATAATTTATCTCGCTTTCTGTTTTTTTTTTTATGCATCAAAGTGTAAAAGTGAGCAGGTTTGTGTAATATTTATTTTTCTAATAATTTTGCAGATTCACTTGACCGACGCATGAATAAAGTGACGAGGCCCATGGCAATGCTAATTTTACATAAGGCGGAAGAACACACTGCGTGTATACAAGTATATCTTAAGCAGGGCTTTCAAAAGTGATAATTTTACCGTGAACAGCCTATACCAGTAGTTACTGTCTGAAGGGAGGGCCTTAAAAAGGGAACACTTCACCGTGAACAGCCTATACCAGTAGTTACTGTCTGAAGGGAGGGCCTTAAAAAGGGAACACTTCACCGTGAACAGCCTTTAGAAGGAATTTCCTCTGCACTCTACAAGACTGCCTCTTCAAAACGCGGAGTCCGAACGCCTTTCTCTGGACCGTTTCTCGTAATCGCTGTGTGACGTTTCCAAACTGACGGCCCTTACACAACTGAAAACTTTAACATTTGACTTTACGTTTGCTTTCAGACATGTTGTTTCTTATGGAGCTTGACACAGTGGAACTGTCGAAGGTTAAGTCAAGCACTCTTGACTTAACGATTTCGAAAAGTTGAAATTTAAATTCAAAATCAAGCAGCCATTTTGCCGAGAATTTAACAGAGGTTATGTAGAGGGGTGCGTTATTTTATTGTAGTACGATTTTAATCTCGGTATATTAAACAAAGTTTGTCTTGAATTAAATAAATGGCGAACAAATCTAATTCGAAGAGGAAATATATGAATTTACATATTTTAATAAAGTAAACAAATGGGTTTTTTGGTTTTGAAATAAAATTTTAATATAAATGTTAAGTCTATTTTTAAAAAATGGTTATACTATAGTTATTTTCATAACAAGATACACATTTTTACGAAGCTCGTAGAACCGATGTTTAACCGTCTGAACTCTGACTTTACAATATTGTATTGCGTATTGGTGGTTTCGTCAGAGGAAAGGAAACGTAAAGTCAAATGCTCAAGTTTTCTGTTGTGTAAGAAGCTGTAGACTGTCAGGCTGACGTCATGCAGGACAGCATTGGCTGTACAAACATGCGGCTTCCCCTCCGTTTCCTCCCGCTTATCCATGCACCAACATGCGCCTTGTTGTCTGTCATCTCCGAACTAGTGTGCGATGTCATGTCCCTCTCTTGCAGTCGTGAAGATACTCAATGACACGCAGCGAACAACAGGCAGATCTGGCATCGAGGTAGGGCAGCGACAAGGGGTATGGCCTGGGGAAACTGATATGACATTCAGTAATGTGCGTCCTCTATTGCAAGCCCGATCACAAATCACTGAAGTACGAAGTTTATATTTCCCGATAGGACGCCAGTGTGTCTTCATTACTACCCACACTTGAGCACAGCCCGCTAAAACATATGGTCACAGTATCCGCAGAACAGCCAGAGCTAGGCAGTTGAACAGAAACGCCTTTTCCCCTTCGTTTCTGCTGTATTCTTGATTCATAATGAGAGGCCCAAACACAATTAAACGTCGGTGTAGCGCGTTTGCTGATTGTAATATGTTTACTGCCTGTTTGTTCGTGGCGATAAGCGTGCGGCATGTGACGTCGTGTTACTATACAGCCAGCATGTGTTTACCTCCAAGGGGTGGATGGCGTGATGCCTACCCACCAGGCTATAGTATCGCTGCAACTAAACCATTAGTACGAGTTTTACACGAAAACGGTGGGCCTTAGGAAGTTGCAACAAGAATGCCTTTTGGCTGATTACAAAGTTATTACTTAATACGATGGCATGAAACATCAATCTTACCCCAAGGTAATGAGTTGTATTCATTAACATGATGCAAACTGCTATTTTTTACATGACGTACCATACCTTAATTTAATCCAAGATTTTGGTTTAATTAATTCGTATACCAAATTTTGTTCCTCTAACGCAAATACTTTTCATCTCGCATAATACGCTTTTCGCACTCAGCTTCTAAGAGCTTCTACAGCCCTTAGTATTTGAGATGTGCCATGGGTGTCATATTCCGAATTTCGTCTTTGCACGTAAGCAATCCCTGGCTCGGTTTGGTCACGTTGCGCCGAAACCCAAAGAATTCGGCAAGAAAGAACAATATAGCCATCATTTTCTTGCCGGGCATATATATTTTGTTGGCCTTTTATATTAATTTAGAGCCTTGTTGCTTGAATTGTAAGGTCCTGTCATGTGATTATTGATTTTTACATCGAAATATTGTCAAACCAGGTAAGTTGAATTTTGGTAATACTTTTATTTGTTTTACTGTTAAGAATTTTTACGAGCTTCATTACTTAAAATAAATGTTGATTGCAAACAGATCCGTAGTGTCTGTGTTTGTAATAAACTTGTGTACGGCACACTGCGATCTTGGTTCCAGGTTAGCTTGACCTTTGGCCTTCGCCCCAAAAGAAAACACACACACACACACACACTTATGTAACAATATGATATTTAAATGTGTATTTTGGCATACGTTTTTATAAATTAACAAAATTTCCAAATAATTTAATATTCCTTTATTTATATGCACAGAATTATGTACAACATTAAATTGAAACAATTTTTTATATTCATATTTATATACCTATACATAATTATGTATAAAATACATAAAAAATAATTTTACATTTATGTATGCAGTCATGCTATGTAGTTAAGTATATCGTAACTATCCTTAAAGAAAAAATTTAGTTTAGTTACATGTTTCTAAATTTTCAAATGTTTTAATGAGGAACTGAATATTTAGCAGGTTATGCTCAAATGGGCTTGTGCGCCATATATGTTTACATTGATTGGTTTGAAGCCATGGTAACTACATTTTCCTGAAATTGGACTCATTTAAATTAAATGTTTATATTTGTTTGGTATAATATAAAGTAAGCACATTTCTAAAACTTAAACCTGTGTTTTCCTTTTCTTAACGTCATAAGTCTGGTGTAAAACATTTAATTATAGTAAATAAAATTAAACTGGTAACTGGATTTTGTAATTATTATTGTTCCAGTTTGGGTTAATCGAAATACATATGGTTTCGTGGCGACTAATAATTAAGTGGCTGCTGTAAACAATGGTAACCAGCATGGTATAAAAATGTGGTAGTAGTATGATTTGGAGAAGTTGAGCGCAAGGGAATGCGAATTGGAGCCGGAGCCGGGGGAGCCGCCATGTTGTTATCTCACCGTCCACCATCTTGGATGTCATTGACCTGTGACCCTGACTCTGGTAACCTCTATCACCAAAACCCAAAAATTGCAAAAAAATATAGAAAATTACAAAACATTTTACAAACTATTTCGTTATAAAATAAGTTAAAAAATAAAAATCTTTTAAAAAATTAAAAAATTATATATTATTAAAAAAATATTTTAAAAATCGCCTCAAAAATTTATTATTGAAACATTTATTTAAAAATGGAAAAAAAGATATTATTAAATAATTTTTTTCCCAATGGCCATTTTCCCTAACAATTTCCCTTTTTCCCTTAAAATTTCCTAACAAAAGTTATTAAAAGCAGTTTTCAAGTATTTATTTTAAAAACTTATGTAAATTACTGGAGGCCGCCATCTTGATTTTTCGTTCGTCTTTTGTTTACATGCTACCAGAGGACGCCATATTGGCATGTTCTTAATTTATTTAAATAATTATTTTAAAAACTTCTCATTAAATTTTTTTATAAAAATATATATTTTAAAAGCTTTCCGCAATGGCTACCATATTGGTAAGCAGCATTTGTTTTTCGTTCATCATTTGTTTATATGTTGCTGGAGATGGCCATATTTGTTTTTTTTTTGTCATTTGTTTTTGAAATTGTCTCTCACATCTTCGACTAATTACTCACTTCCGTTCGACACCTTCGTTCGACACCATTCGACACCATTCTTTCCACCTCAACAATGATTCAGATTGGCTAATTACTGTTTAGTCAGCGATCCTCCATCCATTAGTCACTCAGTTCCACCCCGCCAATTCTTCCCGTTGGCTTATTAGTCGGCATGAATCCATCACTTCAGGCCAAACAATTAGTCACCTCCATTCCGCCCCCACCAATGCTTCCGATTGGCTAATTACTTTCGTTGAATCCAATGTTTCTCATTTGCTAATTAGTCATGTGACAATCTACCCGACCAATCAGTGTTTAGTTGACAAGCTTCCACCACCTCCATTCCGCCCCCTTAAACTCTCGCTTTATAAGATGCATCCCCTAGGGCCTCTGGGAAAAGTTGTACCTTGCTATTTCGAGAGGAGAGCCCGGTGATCATTTAGTTTCAAACGCCTATTACAGTAGCCATGTCGTCAAGAACAGAAGAAACCATCAGCAATGCAGAAGGCAATGTAGATAATATTCTCATACGATATTGGCATGAGGAGCAACGTCGTCGACTGGCACGAACCCGCTACCATCAGGCAACCTGCTACTGCCAGTCAACCCACATCCATCAGACAACTCGTACCAGCCCCAGAAATACTGTGTATTCTCGCCCAGCTTCGCAGACAGTCCCAATAGCTCCGACTTCGAAGCCGTGACCATTGCCGAATTTTCTCCATTCAGGTCAGAAGATGTGAGTAAGTACAGTGAAGTGAGTTGAGGGCACTGACTCGTAAGTTTTGGAGATGCTAGAAGCGTTCTGCCAATTCAGTTTTGCCGTTGTGCAATTCACTGGCTATGCTGCTACGACGAGTTCGAAGGCTGTTACATGCTGAACACACTAACATGCGATTACAAAAACTGTTCTGTGTACAATTTACGTCCCGACTCTACGCCTCCCTGTTCACTGGAGGAGTTGGTAAAACAAAATTGATGTGTTCAAGGAAACAAGGCAGGAACATACGAAAGTATATTGTAAGAACTGTTCCTAGAAAATAGACACAATCACGCGCGTAAATGGCTGGAGAAATGCTATAGACATAACCACGTCGTGAAAAGGCAAGGATTTCGAGGCTGGACTTCCAACTGCACGCCGTATGCATGCGAAGTGTACCTAGACTCGAGGCCGAGACCTTTCACCAAGTCTTCTCGCAACGATGGAGCACGTCCAGATGTCAAGTTTAATACAGAGAAAATATACGCAAGTATATCTCCTCTACTGCACGGCGTAACCTACACAGACCATCTGTCAGCTACTGTGACAGTGGAGTAATGTGACGAAAATGTTCATTTCCTCCTCCTCGAAAGAAGTATCAACTATGGTAATGCGTTTGAATTAACAGTGCAAGATTGCGATAGTGACGATTGTGTGGTTCATTTGTGCCGTTCACAAACAAAGTTTCCCACAAACATTGGAAATATGAAGAAAGAAATTGATAACGAAAGACGTACAACCAAGTACAGCAGGGAAATATGCGAAATTATCCACAAAAAAAAATTCAGACTCTTTAACGTATGTTCGGAACAATGTGTCAGTGCTCGGCATAGTTTGGAGGTTACAACACCTTCGAACCCATGGCCAGAGGTGGTTATGTGTGTTTGCACATATGTGCTTTGCTACATCTATAGAAAACCCTTTAGTTTTTTGTTTAGTTGAAACAGACTGTGTAAATAACATATCAACGTACGTGATTAATGGTATGGGTGAGGGAAAGAAAGGTATCTTAGGAGTAAGGACAATCATTATTATCTCATAATTTTTTTTTTTTTTCAGTAAATTGTTCATCTTGTAAAATGTGTTTACCAAGTTTGTCAGTAAATATGTTTATCGTGTAAAATATTTCCTCTCATGTGTTGTATTAAAAATGTTTTTCGTTAAATATATATATTTTGCTTGTAAAATATTTTCTTTTCAAATGTTTTGTGTGTAAATATAATGCATGTATATTTTTTTCTTTCAATTTTTGGAAGTACAATGAATGTATTTATATCATTTTCTTTCAGGGTATTTTTCCAAGTATGGCGTATCTATATATTATATAAAATAAATAGATTTTATGTTATAAGTATTGTGTAATATTATTTATCCGAAGTAAGTTTTTTTTTAATGGTGACATATCGCTGCGTGCGGACGATACAGAGAGAGGTTGGTGTCGTCCTCGCACGGTGTGGCAGAATGAAGGTCGCCATGTAATCACTTCCTCTCTCCATCGGCATTATTGCCCCTCTTTCGTCTTCACACACTTTCGAGTGCTAGTTAGTATAGGCCAAAAACAGTTCCATCTTGCAGTGCAGTACATTAAATGGCCATTTGCTACTAACGTCGCAAAATTTATTAGTTGTAATAATAAAGAAAGAAGCTAAAAAAAATTTGCGTCAAATTTGAGTTTGTTTAATATTGCAGCTAATAGGAACTGTTATAAAATAGATATTGCATGTACTTATCACTTCTCCAAGAGAAAAGCAAGCACAATATATACAGATTGTTTGTAAAAAAAAACTTACTTACATTTCTGTTTACATGGGGGAAAAAATAGTGTACTTAACACACACAGTTATATATTAAATAACATGTAGTTGTATTGAACCCGAAAAACCACATACAAATAACTAGGGATAGGAATATTTCGCGAGTTCGTTTCAGGACAAGGTAGATGTCCAACATGTATACACTGAAGTTGAGTTTGCAATTGTATTGTAGTTCCTTAGACACGTCCTGGACTACTCGGAGCCAATAGCAGACTTGTAAGGAAACAAGTAGCAAGTGCCATACTGACAGGAGTGGATAACACTGGCTACTCACTGGGAAGCAACCAATGAACAAGCAACTAAGACTCGAGTGTTCACACCACTGTGGAGTCTAGCCTACAGGTCATTGAACTCGCGAAATCTTCCTATCCCTACAAATAACACACTAAAAAAAATTAGGATAAATGTGTGTGTATCTCTTTTAAATCGCATTTGTTTTACATTTGTACAAACATCTCGATTGAGAGGCAGATTCTCGCTCGGTACAAATCGTTTCACAGGTCGTTCCATGTTACATTTCACCTCTGTAAGAACATGCACACAGTTAGGCAGTTATAGGTGCAGATCAGCAATATTGTTACGTAATGCGAGTAACCTTGTTTCAAAGTTATTTAAACGATTACGAATCTCATCACCGTCGAGTCGTAGGGAAGGAAAGATAGCATCGAGAGGCAGAGGAGACCACATGTCCTCCCACATTTTGTTATTGGTAGAATCAATATCAGAGACTGGAGAGTACCGTACCAACACAGGCAAGTCCGTAACTCCATGAGTCTCTGTTGTTTTTTGTACATATAAAACAGTCATTTTGGGCGATCTGCGTTCTCGCTGCGGTACTTTGACAGCTTCCAGCAGCTGGAAACCCTCAGTGATGGTGTGGACGCATGTAGCCAACTCACCTGTCTGGAAGCCACGAAAGAGTGGCGACTGGGAGTCCTGAAAGGATACTGCCTGGAAGTGCGCTGCCTGGATGGATGCTGCCTGGATGGGTGCTGACTGGAAGTGTGTTCTATGGATTCTCCCACCGGGTGCTGACTGGAAGGACACAGTCTGGCTGCATCGGATGGGTGTCGTCTGGAAAGGTGCCGTCTGGGTCCTCCTCCGGAAGGGTGCTGTCTGGGTGCTCCTTAAGGACATCTCCATCGCGATGTCGGACTCTGCAAAGGTGCAGCACCGGATTCTACCATGGCCTCCAATGGTGCAGCGCCGCACCATCCTGCAATGGAGGCATCCATCGTTTCGAATAACTCCCCCACTGCAATTAGGAGAGCATCGTCACACTCGAACCAGAAATCGATTGCCGACATTACGAATATGGGTGCTAACTAATGTCCATAGCCGCAGCACAAAGTCATCGACACCGATACTATGGCGATGGAAGATCATGTCTAGTATGGTGAAATCACTTGTCAGCCATAGGCCGCGGCCCTGAGAAAAAAAATTTCTTGCATCTTCTTACAAGAGCCACAACACTGCACTGCATCATCGTCCTTTGGCACTACGACACCGCTTTCTCCGCCCAATGTGCCTCGCACCATACATGGGGTGCAGTTTCCAGGGGAGCACCTAGGCTCTATTTCATACCAATTATAGCCCGTGCATTGTGGGTACCCTTCAAAACACATCAAGCACTTTGTAATATTCGCCGACATACCTTTCACAGCGCGATGCATTACAACAATGGCGCATCAACGCCCAAACTAAAGCTTATAAGTGAGTTTCCAAACCTCCCCTTCCTGTAATGCTCTGCATACTCCCGCCACAACCTGCCTCTCCTTCAGGATGTGGGTGTTTGATCATGAATACAAAAAAAATACCTATAAACTCGACTTTATTTCTAGATAAGTTGACGTAATAGTTTGTGTTTTTTTTAAACTGTATACATATAGTTTAACATTAAAATATTAATATTGTATTGACGAAATTTTTAGCAATAGCCAATAGAAATGTAATGAAGTGGGGGACAGCCACAGGCAGGTAGATGGAGTGGGAGGTGTTCCCCACCATAAGAGTCACGTCGCGACTCCCGGGAGAGGTTATCGAGGGAACTGCTAATCACGCATAAGAGCAGAAATGCTGCTAGCCGCCAGGAAACATGTATTGATTATAGCAGGGTAATATTTTTTTTGATTGGTTTCCAGTGCATGTGTGACAGGGCATGGCGGAGCGAATGCCGGAGAATTACTTTGCGCAAGCTTTTCCTGTTTCTTGTTGACCATTCAACACCTGTTGGCAAGAGGGACTCCTTCTATTCCCACTAGCCAATCCTTTAAATAAAGCTTACACACACACTTTATATATATAGCAAAAATCATTATAGTAACAAAGTAAAATTTAAAAATAATAAAATAGGTACGCAACTTAGTCAGTTTTGATATACATGTATATTTTATTTACACAAATGACAAAGAAACTACAAATGCGACAGTCTGTGTTTTTTTTTAAATTTCAATGTGCCAGTCAAAATACGTTCGTAAAAAATAATTAATAGTCTTTGACGTTCGATCGGGTGAAGTAGAACTGGAATCTTCATGGACATCTTCTTCATCTTCCAAGTTGAGGTCAGCCATGGAAGAACCCATGTCGGCGGCGACGGCAGCAGGTAATGTCACATGTGGGCGTTTGCAGGGGTGCACTTCACAGACCGATGCAGGTCTCCTGGAAATTTTTTTTCTTAAGCATCGTGGCATCGACACGTCACGACCTTCGAAGTTTAGTGGGGACAGTTTGATACGAAACCTCGCTGGTATTTTTTTTTTTTTCCGACATACACAAATCTGTAGGGAGCAGTTCTTGATGGAGTAGTCCTGGGTTGAGCAGTCAGGGACATGAATTTCGGTGCTCGTAGAGTCGCCTCGGCTCGAAGTTGCTGCAAATTCTAGAACCTGGTCCACTGTTGCTGGAAGAGGCGTATCCCGCTCCATGTCATGAACCAAGCAATTTCCAGGAGTGCAACAAGTTATTAATTGTTACGTAGGTTCGCCTGAAGACGTCGAATATAGCCAGTGGTTCCATCCATCACATTTTTCTTCGTAAGTATGTAGCGATCCATACGCCCAGAATGAATGAGTGATTTTCGAGTAATCTGGGAACGAAAGAACGAACAGGTTCTCCAGATGAAAGGGCATCATCTTGCTCCCATGGTGACTCATACTTGACTGGTGACTTGTTTACTTTAGGGTTCTATTTATACAGAGTGTGGCAGAAATAATACCCACATTTGAAAACCAAATTAGAATATAATGACTTGTGATACACGAAAACTAACAACTGTAATGAAAAGCACATCCGATAGAGTTTTGGGTTAGGCGGTTTAGAACATAATGTCACGTAAGTGGCGACCCTCATTGTTGACACATTGTTGCAGATGTTCTCTGAAGTGTCGCCTAACCTTCCTGGTAGTCTGTTGTGGAATGGCGGCGATTTCTTGTCGTATTGCATCCTTTAATTCTTCAATCGTCGGTGGTCGATCTCTGTACACTCGTGCTTTGAGGTAACCCCACAGAAAAAAGTCGCAAGGGGTCAGATCGGATGACCGTGCTGGCCACCCAATGTCGCCACGCGAAGAGATCAGATGACCAGGGAACATTTCCCTTAAAACATCATGGGCCCATTACAACATGTGTGCTGTTTAAAACCTATAGCAATATCGTTTTGCTCTCGGGTATGGCGGCATTTCCACCAACCGCAAAATGTCTATGGAACATTTTCTCTGTCGTGATCACAGATTCGTTTGTAATGAAGGGTTCAACAATGAACACACGATGTGCACCTGTCCAGGCCATGCTGGCAACTGTCGGGCCATGTTCCCCTTCCTTCCGCCCACACCCTACCGCGACCACGGTACCCCGCTGTGTCCCATTTAACTGTGGCACTGCTGATGTGTGGGGAGCACTGTGGCTGTGTCAGGATGGTATAAAGAGGGGAAGGGGGATGTGGTGGACTTCGATGCCCGGGTGCTGTTTCCGCTCGCTGATTCCTGCATGTGCATCATTAAATGTCATTACATGTCCCACCGAGCACCAACAATGTTGTCGCTGACATAACGCAGTTGCCTGCATTCCACCCTGGATGCTCATGATCGTTATGCCAAATGTCGCTGTATGGATATCGCAATGTCTCACCACTGACTTGCATGTGACAATATTCATGTCCAACTGAAACAAAACCATATTGTACGTGCTTCTGATTACAGTTGTTACTGTCCATGTATCACTGGCCATTGTATTCTAATTTGGTTTTCAAATGTGGGCATTATTTCTGCCACATTCTGAATAAATTATTTAACATCTTGGAATGACGTCATATTTCACACTACCAAAGATATAGGCTATATATATACAACTATGTTATATCTCTGTGAATGCCACTCACAAAGTAACTGTGTGTTTCTTGAAGTGTTTACCAAATAAGTTGTATCAGTTTATTTCCTCATATTATGAAGGGAAGAAAATTACTCTACCATTTTTTTTTCTGTTCGGGTCCGATCACATAAATTGGTTCGAGCCTCGACGTGATTTCCTTGAGCACACAACCGCTCTGGAAGTCTTGCATATTACAGTCCTTATTATGACTGAAACGTGCGTACCCACGCCATGCATATTTACTTACATAAGTAATTAACTGATTATTTTTACCAGGCCGGAAAAACAATTATACCGAACAATTCTGTCGTTGAGTATCAAGCAGTAGGCAGCGGTGTTAGTCGGTACATTAACCTTGGTGATTATCTCGATCCGGCTGTCAACTATGCCATTCTGCACATGCTCGTTTTCCTTCGATGTATCGAATACTTGCAAAGGTGCCATGTCGCGGAAATTTTCGGAGTTCAGCACGGGATGCGCCTCGCGTCCGTAATATGAAGATTGGAATTGCGAATACATAAAATATGCCAGCAGGTACTGTCATATTTCAAAGTTTGCATTGAAATTCACATACGGGTAACTTTTGTTATTCAAAAATATCTTTACGTTTTCGACCTTGCAGTGGTCGAACGTAGACTTGCCGGCTCTGATAGTTGCTGTTTGTTCATCTGAAGTCCCAGTACGACGTAGCATGGTTTTCCATGATGGAAGACATCTTCAAGGCCCAGTGATTTAGTGTGGCAGCGGGCAGGGCTGCACAGGAGACCAGGCTCCGATTTCTGAATGCTATTTCCATTACTTTTTCTTTCTTGGCATAATTCAACAGCTTGTCACGTTCACGAGTGCTCGGGGTCACGTGAGGGACGAACCATTATATGGTGTTCAAAGTAAGAGAGATGGGCGGCGGGTTTTCTCCTACCCTCAACACAGCATCCAAATGCGATGTGGCTAGCATTATCACCAGCTCCTGCCTCACCCCTATTATTATTTTACTACAAAAACTATAGCAAATCCCAGTAGCATGGAGAGTGGAATGCACACTTCGAACCTGCCTTCGTTGTAAATGGGAACACTGTAGACATCTTTGGTTCCCCAGCCTGCCATTTTGGTTGCAGAGAGGTGGTTGGACATGAGCGATAGATAATGTTTTATCGATGAGATTATGCCCACATCATGCGACTGGTCAATCACGACGACATTAATCTCGTACCTTACTCTCTCGAAAACGTGCAAAATCCCATTTCGTACCAACTTGTTGGTGTTAGGGTGGGTCCCGTCGACCTTCGTTAGCTTGCCTCTTATGCGCACAAAGGACTGGCTAGGCAGGATGTAATTATCTTGTCGCTGTATAGGTATTCTAACCTCCCTTCAGAGAGCAAAAGGTCCTGCAAGATATGGTTCGTAACAGTGAATTTCAATTTTATCGAGTTTACCATCGAATTCTAGGCGCTGATCCACATCGTGAATTTCGTCTGACATGTCGATTTACTTTTAAACCGAAGACACTGAGAAACTTTGCATTTCCAGGTGTTAGCGCAACACTTCCTCACAGCTTACTGATCCCAGGTTCAGTGTACTGTGGTCATTGATACAATTTTGTCTTCAAGGCAAAATTTAGTCCTATCATTTCAGGTGTAAGCATAACATAATTTCGTTGTTTCGGAATTTATTAGTTTCTTGTTTTGGTCCACGATCGAAATAGCTAGTTCGTGGATGCTATTTGCAACGATAGGAATGTAAATGAGCATTCTTGGAAATTCTACAATTTTATATCCAGGACCTATGGCGGGGGGCGAACTCATAAATAGTACTGCTTGGTTTCCCATTCACGTAATTGCAACTTGTCAAGTTACGGTTTATGGGTATCACATCGACTGGAAAGATGTTTACTGCCCGCGACGACTTGTGTTTCATTCCCGCTTCGTACACTCTGGTTTCGAACCCTAGCAGTGGTCCGATGGTATCCGGTTCTGTGAAATCTACATTTGCGGTGCCAAACATTTCAGCCTTCAGAGTATTCGGATCCCCATGCAGTTCGACTGTAATGTCATGTGGAAGCGATTTATATATGAAGTGTTGTATGTATATCCTTCAGCTCGTATGCTCCGGTGGGAATGCTGATTTCTTTGGCATATCCTGCCACTATGTACCGGAATGTGGAATTCACATTTTCTTTTATGTGGGTTATGTAGTTGTATGTTTGAAAGTCCAATAGCCCCACACATCATTCATCTTCCAACTCCAAGGGATGGCGAAAGCTGGTTCTCAGCTCGGACATTTTACCATTCAGAATTATGGACACCGACATACCGATGAGATCGGTATGGTTGACACAGCCCTTTTTATACCCTGTTTATAAATCGCAGACACAAGTATCCACAGTTCCAAGTGTTGAACATCTGCTACTTTTCGTTTGTTGTAAATCAGTTTAAAATTGTTCAGGTACTCACACAGTTCGGGCAGAGGGGTGCAAATTCCCAAAACTCTCATAGTATATTGCATATTTTCCAAGTTTGACGTAAGATACCCAGTGCATGCCAGGCCCCGATGTTGTATCTAGATTAATTACTGCACATTCGTCTCTCTTTGCTTTAGGGGGTAAAGCATTTCTCGTAATCACTCTGCGAAAATGAAGTATTATCAATTTGTGCACATACAGTTCCAAATACATGTTCGTCAGAGGGTGTCTAGGCAGAGTCACTTTGATTTAGTTTTTCAATTTTTTCCTCTTTCCTTCCCCCAGCATTTGATCCTCCTCATCTTTCTCTATACGGGCGACCAATATTGAGTCCTTTCCCATTTGTTTACCCATGGTGATAGCTCCCAATATTTTGTTATGACGACGAGTTTTCCCTACTGTTTTTCGATCGTTCGAAGCCCACTTCATGGCACCAACGATCGATATTCGTGACAGCCCCAGCAATACCGGCCAGAACACCGATTGCAGGTATCAGTGCAGGCAGGAACCCACCTACCTTGTTAGATAAGGAATCTGCCTAGTGTTCAGATCCTGGTTTAGGGGGTACACAATGTTGAGACACTTCTCGACCAGCACATTGACAATTCTATTGTTGCTCTAGTTTGGTTCCACAGAACTTGGAATGGCTGATGATCCCATGACAGTGTCACTGTCTTTACCTTACGGTGAATCGAATTAAACTGGCCTACAAACGATACATATTATTCTTTTATAATTTTTGTTTCAGTATCAGTCTAGATTCGGATCAGTACGGATGTAATGATGCATCTGCTGTGTTGTTTCTACGGTAAAGCATTTACAGCTTTACGGAATTTACGATGATACGAAATAACGACCTGCAAGATTAAAACTCCGTGAATGTCATTTCAAAATAAACTCTGCCGCAGGCAGTTTACACATACAGTAAGATCTCTCGGTCATTGTACTTTTATATTTTATTGCAGCACGCTTAGCCGGTAGGCCATTATGCTCTTCGGCCACCCAATAGGCGGGGAAGAGGAATCACGTCCTCTCATCACAAGGACACCAGGTTTAATGCAACCATTGGCCATATCTTAAGCTCAAACCTGGCACATTCACACATCCCTGCTCCCTCTACCTCAGAGACTCTGAGACCTTCGCACTCAGAAACCAAGCATGTGGTCTGGCCGGGGTTCTACCCATTACCCCAGTGTCTCTCCAGGGCACAACCGGAGAGGGTTGCTGCTCACGGCCCTGTCTTTTCACAAGAGTGGGAATTTATCTAGACCTACTCCAGCCCATGGAGTTAACCACTGCCAGCACGAGTCCAACCACTATGGTCGGTCATCAGAGAGAACCTCCAGTGGGGCCAACTGATATTCCCATGCTACCACTTATTTTCCATAGCACTAATGGGTTATCGATGATCGATAATCCAACCAGTAGCAAGTCTGGCGAGCAGAGACACACCCTTCCACAGAAGTGTTTAAGAATGCCTCACTGGGCAAAAGCCTTACTCACAATGAAGAGACAGTTGCTCGCTTTTTCTGCCTCAGGACCACTTCGTGGACAGGAGGCGATTACAACAATCCCAGAGTGGCATACCCTCCCGGCGCCCAACTCACCGGGAAGCAGTGAAGCTGTCCCTCGGCATCGCATTCACCGGGAAGAGCAGCCCTCAATCTGATATGGAAAGTATTATTTTCACTTGAGGCCAAAAGACAGGAAAGCTTGGTGAGACTTTTCCCAATCTTGCAGTTGAGGACAAATTCTACATGGTATGTGCCTTACACACTAGTTAGAGGCCGGTTGCCTACTTGCCCTCCAACCACCGAGCTCTTTATATTCTCCTGTTTTCGTCACCGCCTCTGGGTAGTCGCCACCCCATCCCTTCACTCGGTGAAACCCAGTACAAGGGGAACGCATCGGCCACAGTCCATTCCATGCCTTTGAACTTCTATTCATATTGAAGTCGAGGCCTTGGACCCCAATGGCCTGAATGACAAGTTGTACAACACCTGCCAAGTGGTCGGGCCTACGTACCATCTGTCGGCCCAAGCCATCATGGCAGATACCCCTAGCCAGTCGCTAGGAAACTGGCAACCCATACAGAACGAGTGGCGTAGCCCAATCTGTAAACACAGGGGTGGCACGAGTAGACTTGTGTCGCCTTGTGTGGAGAGAGACTATTTGAGATGCTTCATCCAACCTGCTGAGGTCTGAGGCAGACACTAGACTGGCTACTGGTGAAACTTGTAGCATTGGTTCTCTGCAACTACAATGGACTCCGCCTCCTCTGCATTCGCCTCCGCCTCCCCACCCAGCACGGCGCTCTCCACAATCGGCTCGGCATGGTCCGAAATTGGCTCCGTGCTCAGCACCTCACTTTGCTCCAAATGCTCCACCTGCTCCGCATGATACACATCTCCACCTGCTCCACATGCTCCACGTGTTCTGCAGTAGGCTCTGCACTCAGCACCACACTTTTCTCAATATGCTTCTCCTTCTCTGCATGCTCCACTCGCTCCACATGCTCCACCAGATCCACATGCTCCACATTTTCCGAATGCTACACTATCGGCTCTGCACTCATCACCACACTTAGCTCCGCACTCGCTGCAAGATAGCAATGGTAACGTACATATTATCAAGCACGATGTTACTCTACCCATATGCATTCATTCCGAAGATGAAGATATTTCTCGCAAATCACGCCACTGTTCCCTGTTACCTACTAGCCTGCCAGGCCTGATTGGCGGCTGTGCGTTCTACTGAGCCTGCTGGAGGAACTAAATGGCTTTCGGTTCGATAACATATACGTTTATTAAAAATAGCTCCAGCAACAGAAATACCAGCGACTAGCACGAGTACTGCAAGCTGTGGAAGGTATGAAATATTTCCCCTGCAGCGATAATGAAGCTGCCGTAACACAGAGTGAAGCTCTTTCAAACTCGATATTTGTCTTCGATGACATTGCCTGCGAAAAACAAACTTGCATCCAAGAATACTTTAGCATGAGAGGACATGTGTGCGTGGACTGTGTGTACCTCGGCCAGACCTATTCGCGCATACCCAAACAACTGCTTCGCGATAATGTTAGTGTGTTGGTGCTGTTTGTCATGGACAACCCTAATTTACGCCATGATTACGACGATCACGGAAATCAGACATGAAATTTGCAGAATTTAAATATGTCTGTGTCTTGTGCCGGAAAGATAAATATAGATTTTTGACGATTGTAAAGGACTGTCTGTTATATAATGGGAGGTACAGATGTGGGTTCGATCAGTTTATCCTAAGAATGAAACAATGACTCATGTATGAATTTCCTTGGCAACATCGATCGCCATGATGACCTTTAATATGCTCAGAATCACTTCGCCCCTGCATGTGTAGAAGATTTGTCTCTTATCTGTAGACAATTGGAAAGAGTGAAGAACGAAGTTGTTGAAAATTTGGTAGCTGTCTAACAGCACACACGTGGTGCGGAGGTACGGAAAACAGACTTGATCAATGTGTCGAACACACAGAGATGATAAGAACTGAAGGAGCTACAAAATCACTAACATCTCCTGAATAAGTAGGTAGTGTCTGGAACTGTACTGGCATGATGGCTGGTTGTTTCGAACAATGCTGTTTTGGTTATACTGATGTCGCGAGAGGTTGTGTCTATGCTGAATTCTGGTGAAATTCTCCCAGCAGTCCCTGGATATCTCAGAAGTACTGGCTGTCGGAATGGGAACTTATTTTAGCAATGGCATGGAGTGCGCAGGTGGTGTGGCCATGAGAGAAACCCCTACATACACAGCTGACAGTATGCGATGCAAATTTAGTTGTAGCACACTGTGATATTGGTGATCGACTCCAAATTTGAACAATCACCGAAAGTCACTCCGGGCTGTGGGAACAGTTCCTGTGGATGTTAAGTTGCTGTAAATTCCTGGGGTCGTTAATCTCCGGCATTTGGATAACACCTGGCACACTTGATGTAATGATCCCATTGCATAGCTTGTTCCCATGATGAAATGCACTGTTCATGGTAGTACCGGGTACACTGGGTGCCCAAAAGGACTGCTGCCCCTTAACTGTCACACCCGTTAGAATGCCTACATTTCCTTAGCATTCTGCGAAAATTTGAAGATGGTTGCACTTGATCGATGGCACATGCCATACAGGTGCAAAGTGTAGGTACTCGTATCGGATTCCAGAGCACTTTATTCTGACTTGGGAGTAAACAATGTGCACATACATTCTTTGGATGGCATAAAATGGTGCGCACCAAAACCTCATTGCAAAGTTCTGTGTTTGCACTTTCCACCTCCTGCTACAGCCAACGAGCAGCAGGTGATCGTGGCAAATGCACAAGTTTTCCGTTGTCAAGTCCAACAATGGTGGATCGGGGTTCAGTGTGAGGGGCAAGAACCTCGCGCACAATGGTGATGGTTCTTAGTTGGTCGTTCGCCAGTCCAAACAGTCATGGTCGCGAGCACGGCATGGATTTCGTTGGGATGTCATTATGCTGTCTTGTTTATCTTTTGTCGGTCCTGTGGTGGCGCCTCATCGCTGTCGCCCGATACAGTGCAGAATGGGTGGTCTGATCGATGTGGCATGGGAGGGGAGGCAGGTGGTGTGCTACCCCTAAGTTACTGGCTGTCCCAAAATGGCGGGGGTTGGCTGAGGCAACAGCTGTGCTGCTGTGTGCGTACCCAAATTGGCTAACTTCCTACATGTTTTGGATAATGGCGATTTTTGGTGCCAAAATATTCCGCTGTCATTTTGCTTGTTTCTGGTTATCAATTTTTTTATGTGCTGATTATTGATGATAGAAATGATACAGTAAATTCGCCAGTAGTGATCACAGGTGGGCCTAAAGATTCAAAGGAGCCTATCTTGTGGATATGTTGACAAGCATATGCACAAAATATATGACATTGGAAAAACATGGAAAAATACACGGTACATGGAAAACACTATTCACTGTAAAGTGATTTAATGCTTGGTGTGTATAAAATCCCCCACGTTGGGTGCCAATGTTGCGGTAGCTGGTTAGGGTCATCATGGGAAATAAGGTTATGTGGACCAGAGTGTGGTTTGCTGAGTTATGCCAGGTCGGGCACCAGTTCAGAGCACAAGATGTTGATGTGGGTCATGCGATCGACAGCCCATGTGGCTTACCTAATGATTCTCCATCTCTGGTACTGCTGATGCTGATGAAACTATACTACTTAAATTGCCTGGTCTAGTGGAATTTGTATGCCCTCTCCAATGCATTTCTCACTCCTGAGGAAATTGTTAAAGGTCATTTACACACATTTATGTTACGACTGATTTATAGCATATTTATGAAAACGGGTAAAGCAGTCATTAGGTGACTGTAGCAATTAAACCAGTGCATTTTTTACTTCCACATTATTTATTTACTTATTCTCCCACCAGCTGTTCTGCACCGGCATGCCCTTGCACTTGTGGCTGCTCCTAGTCACTCCTGCAACCATGTGCATGCTCTGTCCATCGGTAGAGCACACAACCCTTCTGCAGTGACATCGTAGGTCATGGCCGAACAAATAGTCTTAGGGGTAGGAGCACGTGGCACATGTCAAATCCCCCCTTTTTTTCTGAAACAGTTTGTAGGCTGTCCGATGTCTCTGGCAGCAGCTTCAGGTGCGGGCCGGCCTGCATGACCGCATGTGGTACCACCACTCCTGTGGCTATGCCACACAAAGTACAGCCGGAGATTTCCCCTTCCTGCTAGGCAACTCCGGGAGATTGCACTGGTGACACTGGTTTGGCGGGCGTACCCACCAACAAGTCCACCGAAGGGAAAGCGAGATCCCTGACTTGTTGCCCTCGCTGTCACCTTCCTCGCCCCTGCTGTCCTGCTGGTTCTGCCATCTCAGAGCGCCACTCGGCTAAACGACCCCTGCAAATACATTTGCTGCATTAACACCCTGCTCTTGCAATTGTTCTTGCACCTACTCGTCCTGAATACACATTTGCATTTGTCCCCCT
This sequence comes from Dryococelus australis, assembly GCA_029891345.1. Taxonomy (NCBI): domain Eukaryota; kingdom Metazoa; phylum Arthropoda; class Insecta; order Phasmatodea; family Phasmatidae; genus Dryococelus; species Dryococelus australis. The sequence goes on from CM057002.1 coordinate 120,243,188, forward strand.
TGCTCTTCTTGCACTTGTACGCCCTGGTCTACTTGCATTTGCACCCCCTTCTCTACTAGCACTTGAATTTGAGGAGCTATCAGATCCCTGTGTGGCGTACTGACGTCGGGAAACTCCTGTACAACCTCATTCTCTCCTCCTGCACCTTCTTGAAGTGCTGACACACTTTCCGGTCTGCTCTGTTCCTGTTTAAGCTCGTTATCAGTATCTTCATCCTGCGCCAACCCTGGTGGTGCTCTGTAATTGGAGCGCAAGAGTGGGTCCTCTGCAGGCTCTCCCCCCTGAGGTGCTGTCATACATTGCGTTCCCTCCTGCTCTTCCCCGAGCTCACCGCAGCCTTCGCCATCATGCGGGTCGGGACACATTGGGACCGACTTCGTCATCGATGGTACCTGGAGTTAGCTGGATGTCGTCCTGATGTACCCTTACCTTTCTCCTTCCCATGCGAATAGTGTATGTAGTGGGTTTGTGCATTTGTAGCACATGGTCTGGCTTACTCCAACATGCTGCTAAACCTGCACAGAAATCCTTTTTCCCAGTGGACTAGGGGTACATCCTTACATACACTGCTTGCCCGTACTGCAGTCTTGGTGGCAGTCTTTTCGTGACTGGCAGTCGTCTTGCTTCATAACGCTCTTGCTGATGTCTGATGTCCCGCATGCATTTCTGATGTTACTGTCTGTGCATATCCATGCTCAGAAATTCTCTGCTTTCTTCTCATTGTGGGCATTTCACTTCCCCTGGGGGGCATATATTGCAGCCTAACAATACTTCAGCGAATGATCATCCCATCACTGCATTTACTTGTATCCTCAGCGTATATATGATGGTGGGAATGTGGTCTGCCCAAGTGGCGCGCTGTTCGCATACACAGAGTCTGAGTTGAGCTTTTGTTTCTTGTTTTCTACGCTCCGTCGCAATTGGCTCTCGGATGGTACACCGCCATCATGACGTGATTAACATCTCATTTTGAACACAGTTCCTTCCAATTCCGACTGGTAAACTGTGTACAATTGTCCATCAACAGGTTCCTTGGGTATCCCCAACACGGAAAAACTATTCCTCCAGTACTCTTGCTACGTTCTTAGCTCTCACCCCACTGGTAGGGTACACCTCTGTTCAGCATGAAAAATTGTCAGTTACTACGACCAAAAATCGCTTTCCCTCGCCTATCATTGTATACGTACAGACCCATCAGATCCAGACAAACCGTTTCGAATGGTTTTCTAGGCATGCAAGTCTTTTGTTGCTGTCTTCCATCTGCCCGATGTGTCTAGTATATGTTGCACATATGACATTGTTGCAGAAATCACCTAGCATCCCTGCTAAGGCCTGGCCAAAGAAGATAGTGGCGTATGTTCCGGACCATCTGCTCAACACCTGGGTGTCCCACCATGCTGCCACAGTGCGAATAGGCGAAGACTTGATCCCTTGCACACATGGGGACATACACTCTCCACTTCCCCGGCTGTTGAATAGAACAGGTCTCCAACCTGCCATCTACGACATGCCATCCCTCTAACTCATGCTGCGCACATTGTCCCTGCCTTTTCCTGTGTAAATTTGCATCTTTTCTGTGCTTCAACGTCTTCGCTGTGCAAATCACTGATTAAGCTCTAATTGTTGCTGGCTGTTATCTGCTGCTCGCATACTTCTGGGAATAGGTCCCGTGGACTTGGCAGTAAAACATTCTCCCATACTGCTTCAATCCGGATGATCACTTCATTGTTGGAATTTCACAACAGTGCATCCAGTTCGTTCTCCTTACTAGGCACATGTTCTACTGCAGAATCATAGGCCTGCAAGTGTAACACCCATCTTATCAGTTTGCTTCCTTACTTCCCGCATGCTACGCAACCACACTAGGCACCAGTTGTCGGCCCTTAGTGTAAACTGCTGATACTCCAGATATGCACAGTATTTCTTCAACACCCAAATAACTGCCAGGCATTCCCTCTTGTTGACATCATAACGTCTTTCAGCTGGCCTTAGCTTCGCGCTCGCAAAGTCAATGACATGCTTCTCCCCACTGTCACTAACTTGATACAATACTGCACCTATTCCCTCCTGGTTTGCATCACTGTGAAGGTACAAATGTCTGCACTTGTGTAGTGTGCTAATGTCATGCATGACCTGAAGTCACACTTGATATATAAGAATGCTTTCCCCTTGCTCATCAACTGAACTCTTTTCTGCTGGGGAAACACTCCGGTCAAGGGTGCTGTGATTGTTGCGAACCCTGGGATGTGCTCTTTAGCCAATTAATTAGCCCGAAAAACTTTTGCAGCTGCTTACACATATTAGATTGTGGATAGCTGTCGATGAGCCTTAACTGTTCCAGATTTGGCCGGTTTCTTTCCTGATAAATCACATAGCCTAAGACATCGATGCTGTTTTACCCGCATGGAATTTCTTAACTCAGCATGTGAGGCCATTCATTGCGAACCTCTCCAGGACTACTGCTAAATTATGTACATGTTCCGCCCAACTGTTCGACCAGATAATTACATCATCGAGATATGCCAGCAAATACTCTCCAATAATGCGTTCCAGTACATGTACCATCATTGCCTGGAATATCACAGGTGCACATTTCAAACCAGATGGCATCACACAGAATTGAAAATGTCGACCATCTGGGGCCGTGAATACAGTTTTCGGGCTATCCTTAAGTTTTAACAGCATCTGCCAATAGCCACTTTTTAAATCTAAAGATGTCCATACCTTAGCTTGCCCCAATGCACATCATGCATCTTTTACACTGATGTATAGAGGAAGCATGCTGCACGTTGCGTGATTCAGTGGTCAAAAGTCCACAAAGATTCGTCATGTTCCATCTTTTTGAGAGCTAATGTGATAGCAGAATTAAATTGGCTATTTGTCGGCTGTCGCTCCATCATCAAGCATTTCCTGGATCTGTTTCTTTATTATCCGCATCTGAGGCAGTAAATAACCTCGTGAGTTGGTGTGTACCGGTTTCCCCTATATTAATGAAATCGCATGCTAGGCTAAAGTGATTCGTTTCAATGCATCGTTCATGCCAAAAACGTCACAGTGTTCGTCAAGGATGCGCTGAAATACGGCCTGGTGTTCGAGTGGTACTTGTTTGTCGAATTCCCCTAGTCTTACTACAGTTATGCTACCCGTCGGGCAGCAGTCCAGGTTATACACCATGCGTCTCTCTTTCGTGCCAAAAGGTATTCGTCTTGCGACTGGTTCAACGATTGTATGCTCTTCCGTCAGCCATGGTATTCCGAGAATAGCCGCCTCACGGATGTCTGGTGTAAAAACAACTGCTGTTTTTGTTTCAGTGTCACGGATCTGAACCATTACTACTGCCTGTCCTACTGCCATACTACAATGCTCATCTGTATTCAACCGAACCACGTGGTCTGTAGGCGTCGCATCTTGCTTGTGTACCAAGTGCGATCGTACACAATTATGTGAGGCTACAGTATAAATTAAAGCATGACAAAACTGTCCATTGATTGAAACCAAAATGCGGGTAAAGGGTACATGACTGCTACTAATCTGTTGAAAATTTGTTGTGGGGTTAGTTTCGTATTTATTGTCCGAATTCTGGGGGGGAAGGGTGTCAGATTCGCCTGGCCACTTCACCCCTGCAACCTGTTTCCCTGCTTCTTATGGTCTGCCGAGATCTTATATCTGTCCCATATACGGATTGTTCGGGCATTTTTGTGCCAGTGATACTGTGGGGTTGGGCAGTACTTAAACGGATATCGGGGTGGGTAATCCGGATTCTATCCATGGTGTTGATTGTTGACATTACCTGCAGAGGACCGGTATTGTGACTTCTGGCCACTACACCCCATGAATCTGCTCCACTTCTGATCCTGTTTATACATGCTTCCATACGATTGCCATGATATACTTTCTCACGCAGTGTCCCACTGTGGACTTTCTCATGCATTTGTCTGCTATAGCAATGGGATGATGGTGGAAAATTTTGTGACGTGCCAGAATAAGGTTTGTTTACATTTTCCTCCATCTGATCGTGCTGCCATTTTACGGTGCTTGTGTCACGGAATGGTGACTCATGCATTCTCTCCAGAACTATTGCAGCATGCATTAAGTCCTCTAATTTACCATTAATCACTGGTATCAAGGCTGTCCTGAATTCAGGTCTGGCAGTTTCTGCAATTACTTCGAGTACTTCCCGCTTAGGCAAATGCGGGTAAAATTGTTTAATACGGTGGTTTTCATGGGTGATAAAAGCTGTTAAAAACTCACCCAACTGTAGACCCTCCGAAATCAGTCTGCTCTGGGCATGTACAGAGGTGAAGACCTCTCGGAATCTGCACTGGAATTGAGAGATATTCACCAAGAGCGTGCGTCTCCGTGGAGTTGCACTCCAACACAGCTGGCTCATTCCACCCTGCTTAACCTGTACCTGGTGAAGCCGGATACACAATCCTCTAGAAATGCAGCTGTATCTTCAGTCGGTGTACCTGCGAACATGGAAACAGGAACCTTCTGGATGATCATGTACTTGAAGTCCTGTGGTGTCCGTGCGAGAGGGTTTTGCTCATGTTAGTTGTAACATGAGCAAGCTCAATCGCGACAACAGACGATGAACAGACTGTGCCATGTCCCGAGCGAAAGATGTACGGTCAATGGGAGTACCAATGGAGGAGGTATGGACCGATCAACCACTGGATTCCGAGGTTGAGAGGGAGGTCTTCCTCCATAAGGTCCTCATTAGGAAATCAGTGGAAACACCTGAGGAAATAAAAACTGTTGAAATTGATTGGCTGGATGAAAAGAACATAGTAGATGTCGCAGTACAGGCTTGGCCTGCACAGGTGGACCCGAGCGACCCACTGTGGCTGTACAACGAGCTGATCAGGCGAGCGATGTTGATGAAATTGGAAGACCCAACAATGTTGACATCTGCTCTAGCCCTTGTAATAAGGAACATGGAGGGGGGACAGGGTCCTTCTCCCAAAAATGGAGACCATAGACTGACTTATCGTCGCCCAGGCAGGCCTGCCGACCAAACCTGCAGAGCTAGTCACTCTGTTGAAAGATTGCTATTGACGTAGAGGCGAAAGATTCGATGAATCTGATGTCCTTTAGGGTGCCATCCATACATACGGGAGGCATACTTTTGACTACAAAAAGCCCTTCAATGGGTACACTGTGGTCATTTAATAGTTCTCAAATTCCGGAAGGCATCCTACCAACAGTTTTGGTTATGCCACACAAAACATGACATGCCCCTCCTCTGGAAGGGGCCTGGCCGGGTGGAGGGAGGATCTGGGGAGGAAAAGATCGGTGAGTCAACAAATTTACGATCCTGGATGAAGAAAATATGGGAAAGGAAACAAGGACTCTTCCCTATTGAGCCCCCAGCCATCTGGCCCGTCAACAAAATACCGGATTAGACAATCCCTGCTGAGACTTGATGCCATAGAGCAAGACTCTGGCATTTTTACCTAAAATGACAAAGTTGTTTGTACCAGTTTGAAGTTTTATTGTTGGATATAATGCAAAGCGAATGAGCACAGCGATGGACATGAATATGTGTATGTGTGCATGAGTGCCGTAACATGGAACAGTCCTGAGTATAGACACAAACTCTTTGCGTCCGGGGGCGAGGTGGAGGGGATGTTACTGGTTACCAGACACCCCCCAAAACTAAGTCCTGCAGAACCCGGGCTCACTGAGCCGAGATGGCAGTTATGAGAATACCATCATGCTTAAATTCAATCGAGTAAGGATATGTGCAGTCGTGGAATGTAGTTAGTTTGTGTGAGCGAGTAGTTTAGTGTAGTATTCATTTTCAATTTCGGACAGCATGGCTGTGTCAAAATTGCAAAGTTCCCGGTATATACCCTGCCTATATTTTGTTGAAGTCGCGTGACATGACAAGCAAAGAAATGTAAGTCCTGCAACAGATTTGTGTTACGTGTCACCGATGCATTTTTGGTGATACTTTGTGTCACATTGTATGCACTGAAGTACAATGAAACCATGCCCACTACACAACAAGTTGTCACAGTGTTTCGGAAATGCATAATTTGGGAAATGTTCACTTTCGAGTTTCACTTGCATAGGGAAATTTGGAAAATTTTGACTGTCCTGCATCACTTCACTCATACTGTCTTTTCCCCTCTCATAGCAGATTCACCCCCTCAGCAGTGCCACCAGTGTGGGTGCGCCTCAGCCACCCACGACACAGTTCGCCTCAAGAACACAACACCGGGAGGAGAAACGGCTCAGCAGGGAAGGGCCTACTTCTTGAGCCCTCAGAGGACCCCGAGGATACTGCAATGTTGCAGGTAGTGGCATTGGCCCACAAACGGCCTCTGAAGGGCGGGGGGGTTGACATGTGTCGTTCCCCACCTTAGGCTGTTTGTCACGCTGGCTGCCTCACCAGCGCAACATGCACCCGTACTCGACATCTGATCAGTGGTGATTGCGTGCTTACTGATGCGTGGTGCAGGAGCGGTGTATGATAGTGCAGGTGCATGAAAGTGTGAGTGGTGCAGCACCACGTGAACCAAGCAGGCAGGAGCAAGGGTGGAGTGATACTACCACATACAGTATGCATACAAGGGTTTTCGTAACATTTTTCATGTTATTTCTGGACACAGGAAAAGGACACATGTGCAGGAATTGAGAATAGCATCCATAAAAACAATCATACGATCAGTTGTATTGTTTTTATAATGTTTGTGTTTTCGTAAATGTTTATTTTCAGCACCACCCGTGTTTTGACCACTTTATTTCACCTTGTTAGAGTTATAGGTCTATAGTTGTGTTAATTTTATGTAATCCAACAAGTTTTTAAGTATTGATTTCCGTCATGTAACAGCATAGTTTCTTCTGTGTGTGTAAGTAGATCCCTCCGCGGTGTGTGGGCCCACGCTAGATTGCCATGGTGGGATGTCAGTCAGCCAGCCACACCTAGATGGGAGGATCATGTGAAACCGCGGTCGCGCTTTTCCCACCTGGACGGTCTCAATTCATCACCATTAACATCTCTGCAATAGCTTAATATTCTGAAACCTTTTTGTTTTCTGCCATACGGGACACTCCCCCCTTGCCAAGCCAGGAACAGCATTGCCTGGTAAGTTCGTAAATTTACAGCATACAAAATTACCATAGCATAACAGCTCTTTATCAGTGTAGCCTTCGCTGCAGGCCAAAAGTGAGCAACCTTGTCAGTTGTCCTCCTGGAGATGACTGTAACGTAATCGAATAAAATAGCATGAACTGACCAGTGCATTTTATTTGGTTGCCAAGAGGCATTTCAGGGCACGGGCCCCTTAAAACCCGCTATTTTTGATGCATGTGTTTTTGTGAATTTTAAGGGTAGTTATTTATCTTTATTTGTGCTGCAACGTACTTTAAAGTGTCATGTTAAAATATGTTTATCATTTATGGGCGTGTGGTTTGGCCCTAACAGTCCACACATAGTGAGCCTGATTGCACCGATTCAGTATTCTCAATAATATGCAAGACCATGCAGTGATTTGGCCACCCGAAGATCCCCTTGCTTAGCAAACAACGAGGCCTCTGTACAAGGTGAACCTCAGCAAGATACTCGCATGGAAGTTTGGCCGGGTGATTGGCCCACAGTACCCCGAGAGCACCAAGGAGATCTCAGCTCTACCGCATCATCAATGAAGCTGCCACAGCGACGTCTGGCACCTACCGGGTAAAAATTTCCACACCAATCTCCTTCCAAATGTCCACTGCATTTATAACCCACAATTAAGCCCATGACATCCCACGGCAGCCGTCACAAAAATGCCTTTATATGTTTGTGTAAATCAAGTGCTTTCTCTAAAAACAAATTCTTAGGAGACTTGATATTAAAAAACCCGAAAGAGAATTTTAGATCAAATCATATTGTGTGTTTATATATAAAAGTATACCTTCGAAACATAAATGTATTGGTAGCTCAATGTTAATATTGTGGGCTGATGTGCAGATGAATGCAAGTACGAAGATCCTCTAGGAAATATGCTTTTACCAAGTGATAATGCATTTTTGTGATATATTTAGCATTACAATACCTATTTAACATCAATATAAAGACAGTATTGGCATAATAAAATGAAGCCAGCCCATATTACCAGTGTATAGGGCTTTGATATGAAAATTCAACACATGAACATGGAATAATAAATTATTAGTATATTAATATTATCGTCCAGTATTACCACATATGGTAGTCATTAAACAAGACTAAGGGCAAATGTTTCAACTTCCCGTTCAGGTGCATGTTAAGTCTTAATGAGAACTTTAACCTAAACATTGTAGTTAATGTATTTTACAAGTTCTCATTATCTCCGAAGTCCACGTAAAAGTTTATATTCAACTAAAAGGTATCTGGGTTCTCGTTAGCTGGTTTTACAGATGGTTAGTGCCTCTTTCCGCTGCTGAAAGTAGCCATCTTTATACTTTCGTTTGTGAAAAATTTGAGGTTACAGTTTGATAAATAAAGTGTATAATTGGATTGAAATTTTAACTATGTTATTGACGTGATTTTGTACAACATGAGAAGAGGACGAAAGCCAAAAACTTTAAAACCGGAGATTGTTTTTTTTTTTTATGTGTATGGCGACGAATGTTTTAAAAAAATGTCTTGTTTAACCAAAAATACTTTCTTGAAAACAAGTCAGCTGGAATTTCCACGTAAGTACATTGTAGTTATTTTGTTTTCTCAAATACATGTAGTTTTCGATTATAAAATTGTGAATAACTATTCCTCAATGACTTGTCGGTACTGTTTGAGAATCGAGTGCTTTTAAAGATTACGCATTCAGTTTTATATTTATGCATGTGTTTAAAAAACCTCTCTTTCAAAAAACACTTTCCTGCATTTTTTTCAACAATTAATTTAAATATCATAGTCGCCCTTCAAAGTATAACATTTGTAATCCTATCGATTCTACTCAACTGCATTTACAATTAGAGTATAATTCCAAGAGAAATGTTGAACTTTGATTTCTACATATGTTCTAAAGGAAAAAGTTAAGTATATACCTAATGAAAGTAAGAAGCCAAATATTTATATTTTGCTGTCCATGCAGGACTCCTCAAATGTAAAGGATTATTAAAATATAGGGGATTATCTACAGAACTTAAAATTAATTGTAAAGGCCGGCCTATAATTGACATATACCTAACACATTCACAGTTATAGCGATAAGCACATACAAAACACAACACAGTAGTTAAATTACAAGAAGGAAATTGAATACATAACTATGTACTCCAGACTGGTGATATTCACAACCTCGCTGTACTTCCAAGTTTTGAAGAAAAAAAAATGTCCCTTATGAGATCGAGAATTAAATATGTTATGTGTATAAGCTATTTGTATGCATATCTGTACAAAAACAAAGCATTATTTTATTATATTGAAGAATGTAAATTAAAATCAAGATGCAATAACTACTACAGTGACCATTACACATTCATTAAATAATGGTGTTGGTTTGTAAGCACTGTCTTACATTCATATTATAATGCATTTCCTCAGTGCCCTACTCTTCTAATATCACAAGTAAATACATAAGTTTTGCAAATGTTTTCACTAGTGATTATGATAGAAGGCTTAAGACTAGGCTATAATCACTGTAGCGTTCCTATAACAAAATAACAGTGGCGTTACCATGTGAACATGAAAATGTTCTGGCTACAACCACAGTAAGAAAACGGTTCCGAAGCCAATGAGATATGTTCACAAAAAAGACAGGCTCTTCATGTATCACGGATATTTACAATCAGTGTGTTGGCTAACCTGATATTTATTTTTGTTTATTTGCTTGTGTTGAAAAACGTTTTGTAGGAATCGTGTTTTGGGATATTTAAATTGTGATATACATGTTAATAATTGTGTTGACTATTTAAATTAATGGAAATCGGACCTGTACCGCAAAATTAATTTAGTAACTATGTTCTTGTTACAAGCTTGCACTGCACTGACACTCGGGGTTGGAAATGTTGTCTGGTGATTGGCCAGCATAGAACACAATGTAAGAGAATTGAAAATAGTCAATCCTCTTTACGTCGCTACCGCTAGCAGGCTGCCATCTTACGCAGTTATGTTGTGTTGGAGCTGGTTCCATATATGTGTGTGCTCAATTTATTTTTATTGTTATTATTTATGGCGATTGTAGCAACGCTTTTACCAATTGTTCACAATCTTCCCATTGTAAACATATTGTAGAGAGCTAGTAAAAATTCCCACTGAAATTAGTCTTTTAGGTAATAATTCACATATTTCATAATAGCAAATTGCTGGTATTTTAGTACCACATTAGGAAACTATGCCTCGAATCAAAACTCAATTATTGTAAGTTACTAAATTACTCCAAATTTTAAAGGCACGCCTCCACACAAATATAATAAGGTCGTACCTACATATTGTAGCTGACCATTATTTTCACAGCAGGCTTTTCTTATGAGATAAAATTTTAATGTCAACATATGCTGTGAAACTACGTCTTTACATCAAAATGAAAAACTAGCATTTACAGCACATTAACTATGCTATAAGGTTAGTTATTTTATTTTGGGCACATGAATGAAATATGTACAATGAAGGTCTTAACAAACAAACCATTAACAACATTAGTGGCATTTTCCATGTACAACATTGATCCATTTAATGGTGTTATTTATTTTTTAATAGTGACATATCCACTGCATTACGAACATGTGTTTGACTGGTTATAGGGAGTGTTATATAAACATTCACATGCACAAAAAATAGTCATGAAATATACTGGTACCAATATGATTGCACATGGATGACAAAGGTTTCTTTACGATGCTTTAGGAATTCACTTTTATTGTATGCAGCAACTTAGCGGTCTTTTCTTTTTGGATTATCGTATTTGAATTTATAGCTTTCTACATTTCTATACAAAAAGCAAACAGCGCACTGCTCTTTTCTCCCACCAACCGAACTCCAAAGCCACGAAACTGTTTACTACTAATCAGCTGTTCACAACATCGTCAATCTGTAATTTTCAACTTGATTGAGTATGACATTGTAGGACGATGTACAGTTTCGAGGTCGCAAAAAAAGGGGATATCCGGCTAAAACAGGATGTCTGGCAACCCTACTAGCACTAAATAATGTAAAATGTGCAATGCAATGACATTCATAATTTCGACTTACCCCTAATCTCGTGACACTTTATAAAACAAAAACTAAGTTATTGCCATTGTTTTTTGTTATTAGGGGATATTCAGCATTATTTTGAAGTGCTTGGCACATTAAATTGGCACATGATTGGTTGTAACAATTATTTAATAATCACGGCGACTGTCATTTTAACACTTGCCTTTAAGGTTGAGCTTAATATTTTCATAATTTTCTACAATTACATTTACATGCTCTACAGCAGTTCTCAAAGGATGGCCAAACGTATTCGCAAATAAATAAATGTGACAGTAAAGATTTTTAAGCAAAACTAGATTTACCCCTTAGCCTAGACTATAAATAAACTTATTTGGCGCCTTTTTCTTGCCTCCGATAGCACTGCTCCTCTGCTCTTCTTCAACAGCTACATAGAAAAGAGATACATATATGAGAAATTTCATACTCTTTGTGAGAACAGGTGCAGTGCTCTTGACGCCCGACCAGCCATCCAAAAAAAAAAAAAACTTCAGGTTAAACGTACACTCAATATGATAAAGAGCAGGAAAAGAGCAGAAGTTGAGGAAATCTCATGTTGCCCTAGCAAACCTATATTTTTTTTAAAACTTTTCTAACCCACTATTTTTCGGTTTATTTGGAATAATTTCTGCTATTTTAAAAATTAATTGTTTTAAAATTTTATTATTGTGCAACATGTAGGTTTCGTTGTATTGATTAATTTAAGTATAACCAGTTAATAATCATGATTAATCGAATAGGTTTAATGTATTCGAGAAATCGATAATTATTATTTATTTTGTTAATTTATATTATTTTACAGCGATTACCCAATCACCAATACTATAGTATATCCAATACTTGCAGCGAGTTTAGGAAGATAGTCGTAATTGAATGTTTTGTATTTCTAAATGAGTTTTATGTATTTAGCAACTATAAAGTAGGATTTTAAGAACGGAGCAATGATAATTTTCATGTGACTAGTACTGGAGTTTCACTTGAAGTCACCACCCACTCAGACAAGGTGGTTATTAAATTATTTGTTATGTCATTGTATGTGTTTGAGGTACTCCGCACTTATTAAATAACATTACAGGAATTTCTGAGACAGTTTACTAAAGTTATGTAGTGTAGTCTTGCCAAAAATATTTACTGTTTGACAAGGTTATGTTGTGATACGCGTACGTATAGTCTGGCATATATGTGCGTGTTTGATATGTCCAGTGCATAAACTTAGCATACTGTAATTTGGCTTGTCCAATATCTTTGTACAGCTATGTATTGAAAAAATATTTTACGGATGCAATAAAACAAAACACCAGAAAAAGTGATTTCGTGTTTCGTTCCTTCCAAAGTGTGTTCACTCTGGTGCACTCTGGCCCACTGTAGCAAATTGAGACTTTTGCTCTCTTAAAGCTCTCGGCATTATTTCTCTGACAGAAAAGGTAATAAATAGTGAAAAATATGATATTGCTGGCCTTTCACTTTCCTCGAAGAAGTGTAGTGTGTTTTATGAAATAGTAACTTATTTTAATTTGTTTCACTTTGTCATGATTAAAAACATTACTGTTATGTGCAAATCACAGTATTTAATAATATCCATACAATTTGTTATACTTCATATCAAACGGAACGTTGTTGTTATTTCACATTTCCAAATCGTAATGATTAAGTTAAGTAGATAACGTATTTCTAACAATGCTTTAGAAACCTCAAAATATGTGTGGATATTTGAGGTTAGACTTGAAAACAACGTGGCTGCCAGAGAGGGTGCGAGAGTGAGCACCGAGTGAACATGGTCATTCATTCTTCCTCTTGCTCTCTCTCCTCAGAGTTGAAACAGCAGAGAGGACTCTCTGTGATGTCAAGCGTAGGCAAGAGAGTACTCACTCAGCGAATTCGGACACTGGCAAAGGTTCTGCCACGTTGACAGTAGCATTCCAGTAAGAAAATAACATTTTGGTTACCGTGCAAGCCTGAGAAAGTACAACTGCAGTTAGAAAGCTCTTACTTTACTAATCAGAAACGAGCCCACCCTACATGTTGGCCTACATGTATTTGGATATTGGCTAACCCAATGTTGTAAATACATAATTATTTAGATATAATACATTCATATTGGTGTAATTGTCTACATTTCCATTTTTTTTTTCTTTTGGAATGTGTGCATAAATATTGCAGTGCGTCAACTTTGTTTGGGCCATGTTTATAAAAAATTGGTTACAAAGGGTAAGAGTTGACCTCGCCATATGCCTTGTGTGGGTTGTGGTGTGGTGAGGTGCCGCTTTGTTGCAGATGCCTCTGCAGGATCTGGTGGCCGGCGAATGCGGTGGGGCGAACCCCTTCTCGAGAGTCGCCTCCCACTTTGTGAAGGACCACGGCTACCGAGACCAGGTGCTGCGCCACCCCATCCACCATGCCGACACCATCATTACTCCCAACTCGGAGGAGGTTAGTTTTCTCCTCTCACTGTTTCACGCGAGTCGACACAGCGACGCCATCCATAGAGGGGAAGTAGTGTTGTCAGCAATATAGACCGCATTGTGGCTGCGACTGTAACGTGCTGTTTTCTCTCTTGACTCTCACTTTCATTCCTCACCATATCCTCCATCCTAGCATCCGTCATTATCACTTCTTTTCTCATATTCTCTCAGTTCCTTTAATATTTGACAGGTAATTGTAAAGAATAGGGCCTAGTAACTTTTCCGAAAATCGGGAAATAATGCTTACAAATGTTATACCATATTTTGGTGTGTGTAGGCCGCACCAGAAGTTTCTGATGAAAGCTAGGGATAATTAATATTTCAAGTATAGGCTGCACTGAATTTTTGTATTCCTGTAAATATTGTTAAGCCTCAATTCTGACTCAATTTCTCCCCTACAAAAAAAATGTGACAGAAAATTTGTGTTATTTTGCAATGTTTATAAATATACATTGCACTATTACAATTCCACAGATGGTAACATGACTTGAGAAAGCAAAACCACAGCAACATGTTACACAAAATGGCGTCGTATCAACGTGCACTTGTACAGCCTCGGCGGGCGTGCAATCTACTTCAGATGTCTTTCTCTTGTACAGTAGAGAAATTATTTTCTCATTTACAACATCTGTGGGCGAGCTCCAACATGTTTACATTTTACACGTGCGGGATGTAGGTTATTTTGTTTATGGATGGGAGCAAATAACTGCACAAGTATTTATATATTTTTTAAAATTATTATGGTTTCACTTCCTTTCCTTCCTGCATTTAAGAACTAATACATTAAAATGTACTGTATATTGACAAACTTCTAAACATGTTTTGGGGAATAAATTTTCAAAACTTTTTTTATGGTAATATCTCGTATATAATCCGCACCCCCACTTTCTGTGGTAATTTATTTTGGTAAATATGTGCGGCCTATACATGCCAAAATACGGTATATGGTCGTTACTAATTACGCTTAATACAGCTTGATGTAATTTGCAGTGTATGCCATGAAATGTGATAGTAAGGCCAGCTACGGAGATTGGGGTGTTTATGTGGTAAAACACATGAAATTTATATTGGGTTGCTATGTCATATTAAATGTGAGAATACCTTTTAAAACCAATCCTTAATATAAAACTCTCCTTTGGCTGTGGGCAGGAGATGATCTACTATTACAAATAACCACAATACAAGTTTGCAATTATTACATACATACGTACACTCGCAATTAGGCTACCGCCCGGTGGCGAGCGCTCTCAGCTCTCCTTCACCCAACCAACTCCTTTTCCACTCCCTTCCTTAACTTACCAACCCCTCTCACAGATACCAATTCCCTCCCTCAACACATTCCACTCCCTCACAGACCTCACAAGCATGGACTGCCTACCCCGCTCTGTTCTCCTCCACACCCTCTGAAGCTTCTCACTGTTGTTTCCTCTTCCTCTAAACACCCCCTTACTTAGCTTGCAGTGTAGCCCTCCCCATCCTCCCTCTTCATTCACCACCCTGTACATCCTGACTAACCGTTCAACTTTCCTCCTGTCCTTCAATGAGCTCCACCCCATTTCTTTCATCATCACTGATGGCCTATAGTTCCCTTCTTCCTCACCATCCTGCCCCTGCCTTCTCCACGTACCCTTCATCCATCTTGCTGCCTTTCTCTGCACCTTTTCCAGTTCTCGCACCTCCACCTCCACATACGGGTCCCATTAATATTAATAATGTGTAATATTATTAATATTATTATATAATAAGTAATAATAATGTGAAAGAAAATAAGTAAAATTATGTTTTGGAATTACTGTTTGAGCTTTTGCTTTGTGGTGTCACTCGGAATATTCAAACCAATCAAGTGTACCATGTCTCGCCTCTGCAATACACTCGGAAGACACACAAATGCAACAACTTGTGTGTGTGTAATGTGAATGCTGACAGTACAGAGTGCATTGACTGAAGAATGCTGTCATTGACATCACCTTGCTGAGCTCAGAAACTCTCCGCTCCTGTCTCTCCCCACTCGTATAGTTTACTGACACTTGTCAATTAAATATTAACAAACACACTGGTGCGTTGGGTGCTACGACTTCCTTGTGAACGAAACACTCGTACCATCTGCTTTTAATGTTCATTTAAAATTGTGAAGTGATGCAAAATTCAAACATAGGAAAATGTCTTGCTAAAGTTTCTACACCTGTGCATGCCATTTACCAAACATTTAAAAATCTTCATGAAAAAATTTAATTAATTCACAAGCTTTATTTGCAAAATTAAAATAAAGTTTACTCTGTTTTAACGCCAGTCTGTAGAACTTGAAAGTCATGAAATTTCAGGGTTCTCAGTGGGCAATGATCCTCCAAATTGAAATACTTTAACAATCACATAAAAGTTGAAAATTCTCATTAATTTATAAAACGTCATTCACAGGGTATATTTATGCCAAGGTGTTAAGTTTATGCAGGTAAAAAACACTGCAATCAAACTGTGTTGGAATATAATGTAATTCTGTTGAATATCTCAAGGCTTACCGTGTCTATATTCATGAGAGCATTGTACTGCATAATATATTACTAGTAGAAAAAATATACGTATAGTATATCATCCAAAAAGACATTCACAGATGGTGTCTATAAACAGTTTACTTGTATCGCAATTATACATTCCAGTACATTCGGTGACCAATGATGCACAGAGACAGGAAACAAATGTGCATCGATTTTGGTTTACATCACAGTTGTATGCTGGGAATTGTGCGCTGATCCAGTGTAGCGTGAATATCACTGTGCAGAGGTTTGTGATTTAAGAGTGCTGTGTGGGAATACGAGTGTTTCTATGCTATTTTGTCCATTCGGAGTGTTAAAATATAATAATTGTGTGGACACGTGAGTGAGTGTGGAGTTTTAACAAATTTAATAGGCTTTGTGTCCTACTTAATCAGCTAGGAGATATGATTGCCGCTTCAATGAATGAGTAACATACCGAATACATTTGGAGTTTTAGCATGGCAAGTATATATAATGTAGTGAATTGTAGTGTGTAGTATTGCGTGCGAGTGTTGTAATTGAAGGGCTTACTTACTTTTGCCACCAATCATGTAAAATGCAGCAGACCTACAAATGAAACCTAACTTCACGATAGGTGAATCACAGGGGTGGATGAACTGATGCATGCATACTTATATTTTTTCTAACATACTATCTTGTGTCGGCACACTCTTCCCCTTTAACCATATATTGTGAAGTTATTTTGAGTTATATTAGGTCTTCTTGCATTTAATGTGGTTAAGGAACCTAAATTACATTTAATTTACATAACTTTTACATGTTTTACCCCACAATTTCTCTGATATTCATAGCCCTCCCTACTATCGTATTTGTGGTTTGTATTGATAATAAGTTGATCCCCCTAGTAAATTTGTGTTCTGTGTAATTAGTAGAGTTGAATTATGTCACTTTCCATGAATATTTTTTTTCGGTAAAGTCACTATTTTCTATTATTTCCAAACCTTGCTTTAGATAACAATGTGTTTTAACTTAGCTCACGTCAGAGGAATCAGTAGGCAGGTAATTATTATGCAGGTATTGTAGTTGTGATGTAAGCAGCTTCTTCTCTCCATGGGTGGTTCTTTTTTGTGTGGAGGAGGGTGGAATTGTCAGTATGATAGGTGTCTAACGCTACACAAAGATACTAACCACGTGCTCAGCCACGAGACGTCAGTGCTTCATTTTTTGTTTTTCTGATACAACATTTTTTGCGCATGGAAGTAGTTTGATCCAGGCCTCCTTGCACCATTCCGCGTAGTGTAGTTCGTTATGTAATTGCGACTAGGAAATGTCTTTGAAATCAGACCAACACTGCTGCTACCAGGACGGAAACTGCGACATGTTTGCAGGCTGTTTCATTCCAGAACTTTTGAGAGTAATAACGCAATATGGTCCGGGTATACAACTACGGTGCGAGCATGATCTTGATTTGGCACTACACATGCTGGAGGTATAGGTGGGAGCCAGCTGCGACTGTGCAATTGCAAGGCTCACAGCAAGTCACTAAGGTAATTTTTTCTGCAGTTTTGTCACTAAACGTTACTAATTTTGACACAAAACTGTCGAGGCACAGCTAACAGAAGTTAACGCACTGTACATAACATGCTTTGCAATACTGTAAGTCATGAAAAGACAGCATAGTAAACAATTCATAATTCTTTCAAGTTCTGCTGCATGACTGGAACAACTGTATTATAATGATGCAATTTCTAACCGTCAACAATATTCATGGCATCCTTCTCACTCAGGTATCGTCAATTTCTGTGGACTAGTCTCGCACACCTGAGGAAAAAGCGATACTTGTAAGATTGACAGTTACCACCCTTTGACGTGCTTAGGCTGCCAGGGATGATGCGTTCACCCGTCTGATTGGTTAGTGTACTTGGCACCAGCCCTTTTTGTAGAGTGTGAGTGGGGTCGTCGGCCTAAAGGGATCCCTGGTGTCTGTGTCGTTGCTGGTGCTGTTGCCACATGCATTTACCGCACTGAGTTTAAAGTGCATAGGATGTAGGCCTCCTACATGCCATTTAGTAACACTTCTTTTACTCTGTCTAGGAGACAGGACCCATAATGCACATCTGAAAACACTTTAATACTAAACTGTGACCTTAAGGACGCAGTGCCCAAAGTTACCTTTCAGGATAAGCCAATGAAACACAGAGATTTGTTACATATATTTTATTCTGGTGCAAACTAACTACTTACACACATGTCTTAAATGGTGCAAGTGAAAATGACTCGGCACGTCAGGGCCTGCCGATGGCTCAATATTGTGAAGGTATGCGAGGCCCTTAATGACTTATGTGCAATATAAATTTCTCTTTTGTGGGGAAGGTAGCTGGTCCAACCCTCTGTACTAAATAATCAAGTAGGTTCCAGTTATTTACTTACTATGGAGTCCTAAATGATTAAAGGCCTAAATACTGCATACGTAGGGTGGTCGCGGAGCGAACCACCCGTGCTGTCATACTCTCTTACTGCCAAGCCAAACATACCACAATCAAAGCCACGGTGGTACCAAGCACCCGCGCCGGCATCAAGTTGCTATCTAGATTATTATGGATTGTGTGCACTCTTAAAATTAAGATGATACACGGTATGCACTGTATTTACAAGACATATTTGTGACATCCCCGCGAACAAACAAGTGTTTTTTTAGTAGCTCCACAACAAATAAATAATATTTTCTAAGGCTGTGCTGTACAGTCCTTTGCAATAGAGCTGCGTGTACACTGAAATTGCTTTTTAATAAATACTAGCTCTGCTTCTGCTGGAATAGCGACGCTGTAGGCAAAGAGCGTCACTTCTGCCATTAGAGCGCTGCGAAACGTCACTTCCGCCTCACACAACTTATGAAGTCATTCTGTACATGCTAAATGGGACCAAGCACAACAGGCCCGCCTATCCTATGTAGCACACATTGGAGGAACGCATAACACTGCTGCATGGGCAGCCACTTGTCCCCTCCAATGCATGTTGTACCTGGTGGTCGTGGTTTCGTGGGGACATCGTGCCAGATCACTAACTAATTTCTCCCAGGAGTTATCTCTTGGAAGAAAATGATTAAATAGACCTTTATGAGATAACGCGATCCGGGTCGCCAAGAAAAGTGACTCGCTTGTTCTCTGCGCCTGATACCAGCGTACTCTTGGCTTTTCTTGTCGATCCGGCTTGCTCTAAAACCGATAGTTGACTTTGTGGTTCAAGTGGTCAGAAAGATGCTCGTGAACCCTGCATTCACATCACCTTACTTTGGATAATATATATATATGTCTCATGAAAACTGTCCGAACTATTTAAGGGGAATGGTACACTTATATTTATTATCTTTACCAACTTTTCACTACATCAAGTTTTTGGAGCGTATATCGGAACTTCCCTCTAATATATGTATATGATAGAAAATAAGTCACAAAATTGGTTAACTTTTTAGTGATCTGTGTTTACTTAGTCAACTATTTTTTTGAAAATTTGTTCACTGACCCCGGCAATTGTGGGTGGAAGAAAATTTCCAAGCTGTACTGTAAATATTCTCACTTCGATAAGGTATGATAACATGCTGGCTTTGTGCCAAACAAAAGATTGTGTCTATGTCTGTTGATAGCCTTGAAAGCCAAGTATCATTTCATTATTTTAATTTCGTATTCATATCATGTCTCTGACACAGCCAGACTCCCCTTTTTTGTTGACGGCTGTATTCTACCAAGTCAGAAACACATCTGATGGCCCACTCTGTCATCTGTAGTCATATCCTCGGAGCATGAGGTTTGTAAATTTGTGAGAAACACGTTAATTGAAGCCATTAAGTGTTTGGATGCCAGTGTAGAGAAACCAACAAAGTGCTCTATTAGATGATGCCTTTTGTATTATCTTGTGAGCAGGTATTTTCCTAGAATGATGCTTTTATTTGTAGCATTTTCTTATGCCATATATGTTTGATTGTTTACATTCCAGCTCTAGGTAATGCACTGAATGATTGTATAACTTTGGTAAAATATTTTCCCATTAAATTTTATTGATTGTTGCTAATTCTTTTTAAATATTAACTTGTGCAATGAACCTATGAACTCCATTTGAAACGCCAAGTATTAATTTTGTGTCTAACATCTTCTTATCTATTCCTGGCAATAGTGCTGAGTCGATACAGATTTTTACAGATACTGGTACGAACAAATACTTCCTCGCCGATACAACCAATATCCAATACTGATACGATGGACATATGAGTAATCGACTGTAAGACTTCTACTAGCACTAAAAGTATTTTGGGAAGCTGATGAAAATTTTTGTTCAGTCAGTGTCAGAAAATTGACTATTTGATTAAGTAATTGTACAATGTGTTAGTAAAATTAATTTCACATAAATTCTTGAAAATGGAGAATAAAATCAGTGTTGAAGGTATTTTTAGTAATATTTTTTTAAATCTTAGATCAAGGTAACTTAGGCATTTTATATTTTTAATTGATCAGTTAAAAAATATTAAATCTTCAAGGTTGTATACCACATCTCTCAGCATAATTAAAATTTGTTCATACTAAGAAAATTAAAAATTATTACTATAGAGTGTTCATGGTAAAGTGAGCACTTTTAAGGCCCCAGTTACTTTTTTATTTTAGCCATTATTTTTAACCTTTAACTACTTTTTAAAACTAATATTTCCTTATATGAAATAAACACAGAGAGTAGATTTAAACGAAGGAAGTTTACGTCTAAGGCTAAAATTAAATAGGTTTATTGACTATTATTCCAAATGAGAGGGCTTTCGAAAGTGCTCACTTTACCGTGAATAGCCTATACAAATATTTGTTTACGTTCCATACAGTCTTCTTTTACTGATAGTAAAATTGAAGCACTGCCAGTTCCCAGATTACAAATGTCCACCTACACATTACTTTCAAAAAAATTTTAAATATTGAAATGACAAAATGGAGCTGAAGTGTGATTTCTGTAAAGCTGGTAATTTGGTGACCCACAACACAAGCTGGGGAATATTCCCTCTTGGCGGCACCACAGGACACAAGATAAGAGGGTGGGAGCACCATCTTGCTCCCTCACTCTTCCCTTGATGATTATTTCGGAGCAGGATAGCATCTCCCTCTGGCCCTCTTCCCAAGGACGTCCGTCAGTTTAGTACTTTGAATAAGAATTGCACCTGCTGACTCAAAATAGCAGCAGTTGAGCCTGTTTTGTTCCAACGTTCACCACCCTAATGTCTTCTTGCATTATGGCCAAACATAAATGAAAATATTGGTCTTTCTATCTGCTAAAAAGGAAGCTGGTTCGGGCCACTAATGATACTGTAATATTGGGTGTCAGTATCAGCTTTGCTCTAATTGCAGGTTAAGTGGAGAAACCTAGTGCTGCAATTATTACATTTTATTGGGTGATGCTGAATGATGTGCGAGGTAAATTCTGAGGCGTGCGGCCACATGCCAGCAAATTGGCGGTGG
This sequence comes from Dryococelus australis, assembly GCA_029891345.1. Taxonomy (NCBI): domain Eukaryota; kingdom Metazoa; phylum Arthropoda; class Insecta; order Phasmatodea; family Phasmatidae; genus Dryococelus; species Dryococelus australis. Next base: position 120,264,795 of record CM057002.1, read on the forward strand.
AAACTTTGAACGTGTGATGTACATCCCGTCTGTCTTATGTTGTGGATCACTAGTTGGACTCTTATGCTTGTACTGTAAATGGTGTGTATTATTGTGTATTCTCATTACGTGGTTCATCACGTGTGGAACTTGCAGTGTATGATTTAATGCCTTAATTTCATCAGTAATGGGGTCGCCGCCACCAAATAGTTGGCCTTAATAAAGAATTACTCATATATTTCCTTCACAGTCGTCACTTCCCTGTGACGCCACCTGCTGTTACAATCTGCAATTTATTTTCCCACTGTGTAGATGGTATGACAATAGGTGTGTGTGCATGCAGCTGTTGCAGCAGTTCCTAGAGGAGAGCCAGGCAGGCTCTCCGCAGACATTCCACATGGGCACGTTGCTACAGGAGATCCGTGAGGTTGGGTCCGCACCCCCTGTCCAGGGTCCCGGTGTGTTCGAGCTGGCTGCCAAAGAGTCACCCCATCTTGTGCCAGAGGACGTGCTCTGGGCAGCTGAGTTCAACCGCACGCCTGTGAGTATGCTATAGACAGTTCATTCACTGTTACTTCTAACTTTTATGAAGCTCTGCTAAAGTTCTACCTCGTGCAAACGAAGATGAACCAAGTCTAGAAAATTACACCAAATGAAAAATGCACCGCATTTGTACGCACTAAGTGTAATTTTTTTGCAGGAGAACTATTTCTTACTAGGTGTTACCAACACACACATTTTCTCACTATTTTTATTCATATTGTTTATAAATGAAATAATTATTATTTATAAATAAATAGTGATGGGCTGATACCTGAATTCTCTCAATACTGATACCATAATCAATTATATATTTAATTTTTTTATATATATTTTTTCTGTAACTTTGTTAACTATGAACTCCAGTAATAAAGTAATAAGCTCTTAGCACATATATCAATTGTGCCACATTTCAAATATGATATTGCTCATCCCCCAAAAAATTTATGTAAAAATATAACTTTTCGATACTCAATAATTATTTTGAAAATTATTGGTAAAGGCTATTCATGGTAAAATGAGCACTTTTGAAATCAAACTTTGAAAAATGTAATTCTCCCTACCTGTGTGTATTTTAACAGGCACACTGTGATTAGCATGCGCTTAGTAAAGTTGACAGTGATGGAGGGAAAATAGTTCCATACCTTGACGTTGAATTAAAAGTGTTAAGTAAGCATTTGTGAATACCAAAATTATTTATTTTACTTTTCATTTCCTTTTATGGATATATGTGTAATAATTAACAATTATGTTAAATATTTACTTTTTTAAAAATATTTTTATAGTTTCATTGGACCGACACACAGTGAAATAGTATGCAGCTTGTGTACAAGTAGATCGTAAGCAGGGCTTTCAAAAGTACTCATTTTCCTGCTTGATGCTTTTTAAACTATGGTGGTGTAACGACTTCAGATCATTCCTACGCATAGCTGTGCTTTGAGATTTCTTGAAGTTTGCATTGCCATTAACCCTACCATGTGAGATCATACTGTTTACCATTTAGGATGGATGTTCTAGATAGGGTAGATTGTATTATTCATCCAGGGTTGCCACAGGTCTGGAAAACCTGGAGAACAGGGGAAACGTCAGCAAATTTCAAACAAGTTAGCTAAATGTCAGGGAATTCTGTGATATGCATGCTATATTTGGCAGTTTTGTCAGTCATTCACTGCTGCCAGAAACATATAAAATCATTTTAATAATTGTGGACGAAATCTATGTGGTGAGCAATTTTGTCAGAGAAGTATTTTGGTGTGGAAGTTTGTTATAGTGCAAATGCACCAACCCTTACAGAAAAAAAAATGTTTGAAAAGGCCTGGGAAAAAAAGATTATTTTTGTCTGGAAATCAGGGAAATGTCGGGGAATTTTCCATTGGAAAAAATGTAGCAACCCTGTGACACCAGCCCATCGTAACTATGCATCTGGAGCAACGAGTAGTTTGGCCCGCTGCTAGATAGCCCTACGCGTATCATTTTGTCGCTCGTTTGTCTTCCTTCCAGCAGGCCGGTGATGTCATGCCAAAGAGCCATTCTTTTCGCCACCTCCTGCTCTGCGGCCACTGCCTGCTTATGAGACACCAACCAGCGCAGAGTAGTGGCCAAATTTAGTAAAAAGGGAGACGCCGCTCGCCTTGAAGCCAGTCTTCAGTCGTCCAGCACCTGTTGCTCAGATACTGACCAGCCTGCGACCTAAGCCTTCGCTTATGCCTAGCTTTGTTTACACCCACCGCGCTAGCCGCCATGATTTCTCTGGCTTATCCTCTCTTACCTACCTTCCTTCCTTCCCTGCACCTTTGTGCCAGAAGGATTCTCCATTTCCTCTAAACCCTATCCGAGGGATCTTCTGTCACATTCTGCTTAGTGAACCTAGCACTGTGCCAGTATACACAGTTCCGTCATATACACAGCTGCCCCCTCTGGGCAACAATAGGATCCAGCGTTAGCTAGTTTCGGCATTGCGTAGTTAGCTTCCCGGCAGAGGCTCTTACTGACGTTTGGAAGTAGTACGTCATCACAGGTTATTTCCCTTATAAGGAAATAAAATGTGTTTTGCTGCAATCCTTAGTAATATGTTTCCTGTAGACTAGCACTATCCCAGTTGACTTCATTAAAGCAAAGGAATTGCAGGTGACCCTGAGAATATATTCAGTCGAACCAAAACACATTGCTGCCATCCGCACGTATGTGATACGGCCACCCATTGTATCTACGCTGTAGGTAGAAAGATAGAGCCTGCACAGGTACACTTCTCTCAGACCAGCTTGTCGGTTTGGTGCTCACCACCGCACCTTTGTGCTGGAAAACGGGTGTTCCCTAGACTAGAAAGACTTGGCCGAGACAACACCCACACAGGGACCCTTGACGGCGAGGCCTGATTTGCAACATGCACTGTACATCCACGCCAGGTGTTGGAATAAGATGTCCGCCCAGTCTACGGCCCACGCTTGGTCTGACATGCTGTAAAGATCACAAGGAACCTGCCTTACCTTGCAGACATGAAGTGTGTGTGTTTCTCCCAATGACCTTCTTCAACCGCCATGGGCTGAAAAGCACGTGAAACTGACCTTACCGTCCTCTGGGCGTCTGCATGAGCTAGTAGCTGTGATTGCTTAGCTCTACCCTAGGGAACAAGCTCAGGTACATCTGCAAGACCCCGTCGTACCAGAGGCGCCCAAGGACTTGTTTCCTGAGTCAACGTGTGTAGGCTCAGAAGTTCATCCATGGCATGCTGCCTACCTGAACCACCCAGACCAACGACCTGCTGAATTCATCGCCTTCCTTATTCCAGCTGTATTAGTATCAGTTACTTGGCCTACGGTCAAACAACACATCACACCCACACCTGCTGCACGATCACGTGCCACTAGCATGCTCACTGCTGGCCCAGCTAATAATGACGTCCGTCGCTCAGGTATACCCTTGAAGACGGGAAATACCAAACACAAGATCCAGCTTTCAGAACCTGACTTTGTGCCCTGCTGCAAAGCTACCAGGCCAGTCCTGTACAACGGGCCTGCCCCACCGTCTCACCAGGACTAAACCCCACATACGAACTCCAGCATATAAGGGTGCATCTGATGCCACATCCGTTCAAAAACCAGTCTCACTAAGTGTGAGACTTTTATCCGACCGGACATCACGCGACAAGTGTGAACAGCTTACATACATATGAGGCCACTAGTTGAACCACGTCTGTAGAAAATATCATTTTAGTACGTGCTTTCATTTTGCTTTAATTAGGAATGGTCTTTCATCGAAACAAATAGTATATTTCACTCTGCCAAAAGAGACTATTGTGTTTTGTGTTTTTGAAATAATTCCATCGTCTGCTTCTGTCCGGCAACCAAGTGGTGGAAGAAGCGAGTGATATCAGAGAGTGTTAACTGCCAGTGGCTTCCTCCGGCCCAGTCGTGAGCGGTGAATTACACATAGACTGACACCTGCGGGTCTCACAGGGCTATATGTACTGATTTATTCCTGGGTCGAAGTAGGCGAGGGGCAAGGAAGGAGATAGCTCCTCCCACTAGTTTGGCGGCTGTTATCTTCTGTGTGGAGGAATTGCTGATGCAGTGGACTTCAGCCCTTATCTTGTCCGCAGGGTGTGTGCTGCACTCCATCAGCGGGGCGTAGAACTACGTGGCCCATGGGATGGCAGGCTTGGTGTGTCTGTCCGCCATTACAATCTCACTTAGGGGGGTTTTGACATGGCACCTGGCTTGGAGTTTTATATGAACAGTACAAGCTGGACTGACATGTGTGTAATCTCGTCCAACTTTGCAAAGGAGTACCTTTTAGCGACTTGTCCAGCCTGTTCAAGTACCCCAGAGGGGTGGATGGCGTTCAGATGGGGCGAAATCGAGTGTATGTTATTGCTGTGCAGAGCGTCACACATCAAGGTGGAACATCTCCTTGTCGACATACCATGTCACTACAAAGAAGAAATTCTAATCTTATTGAAAATGCTGCAAACATTTCTTGTTACCGCGATGTGAGAATATTTTCCCGAAATTCCAAACTGCTATTTGCAAAGTTTGTGAATTACGGTCACTAATCGAAAAAAATTAAATTAATTTATATAGTAATTATTCTAAAGGGTAGTAATTGATTAATTTCAATGAAATAATTGATTACCTTACTAATCGAATCTTAGTTGTGCATCTCTATTCAGAAGTGCCAAGGAGGTCATGGAGTTAACATGCAGTGAGTACTGAGACATAGCAATTGCCATGGGTGCATCCGGCGGCCAAGCTCCATGCATGCTGCATGCATCCAACGTGTGGAAAAGTGCATTTCTATGAGGAGAGCATACTTTGAACACCTGTTATGATGTTTCAATGTTTTGTATACTGATGCTGTTTGCTGTGCTTAACGTGAAACAAAGTAATTTGATCTACTTTCATGTTGTTTTTCTTGTAAACTAAGGGCCGTACGGGAGTATTTTATACTTAGTTTTGATCATAGATTCGTGTGATGGAGTCTGTATCCATGAATTACGTAACATCTGTGTATACTATGAATGACACGACTATGACAACTAGAAATAATTATTCAAATAAAGAATACCGTTGTACTAGAAATGTTTTCCAGGCTAAAAAATTTACAGTACTTCATTCTAACCCGCACCTTGTTTTTCAAAAATATTTTGAGGAAAAAGTGCCATTAGAATTGAGTAAACACTAATAAAACACAGCTAATAACACTCCCATCACAACTCAAGTGCTGGAACTGTTTTTTTCCCCGATATGTATCTTTTTCCAATAACAGTGTTTACAACAAGGAATCCATATTTTTCAGTGTGAAGAATCTGTATCATTGATACCAGTGGCATATAGGGTATCGAGAATTGGAATTGATGCATCCGTATAAATAAAATATATGTAAACTGTCAGTTTAACAAAAATATAAAATGGTTTTGATACATTATGTATTTAAGAAACAACCTAACATGTCATACGTGGAGTGATTTTTCAAAGGTTTGATTCGAAAAGTGTGACGAAACTATGAATAGAATATACTTCAGTACCTGCTGGTGATATAATATCTCCATCACGAGGACTGCATTAGCACCAGTAGAGTTCATTCAACACGAATTAGCAGGTGCAGGTGTTAATATTTATACATTACGTTTTCAATTTTATAGTGGTTTATTACTAGACTTTCTCCCAATTTGATAGGTACTTTCAGAAAGTTATGCTTAGCTAGATGAAAATTTGCCAGCCTTGTATGCTGGAACTGAAAAGTATTCATGAAATAATTTTCTGATTTTTTCATTTAATTGTGAAAGTTGACCTTGATACACAATTTAAATTGTGTATAGTATCAGAAAAAATTTGAAATGATGAAGGGCTGTAAGTGAAATCTGCAAGCAGAGAAAGTAGGTGTCACCAGCTGTTAAGACAGTAGTTCTGAACCTAGTGGGATTAGTGATGGTCCAATGCCCTCCTACGAGGGCCACTTTTTTTTTTTTTGCGAAAATATCCCACGACAAGTTGTACTCCAAAATACGTTAGTTCAGAACCAATATGGTGTTCGGATGATTTTAACTAGCACGTGGCTTAAATGTCTGCCAGTCAATCATGGACGTTCTGCATCAGGGTGAGTTTATAATGATTGACTCAGTCGAGTATAATATGTCATCTCGCACACTCACGTGGCCAATAATCGAAGGAAATTTGCAAGTTTGAAGTAAGAAGTGGAAGTCTAGCTTGAGCCCTACCTATCACCAATATTGGTTATGTTAATAATTAGTGTATTTTCTGATATCTGCTATCTGATAACTTTACTGATACTATTGCTAATGAAGCTCTGTCTCTTTATAAATCACAATAACAAACTGGATGGACTCAATTTTACGAGTACAGTAATCCTCTGTGAGCCATGACTTCTTCGATGCCCCTCCTAATGTCCTAATGGGAGTTACTGGTGTCGTCTTAGCCTTAATCCCCTCCTACCCCGGACTGCCTGTGAAGCAAGTGTTGTTCAGTTGCTGGGCGTAGGACGGGTTGCCTTAGACAGTTCAAAAATGGCTCGTTAGCGATGAGGAGCACTAGTGGGAGCTGACCTGGTGTGTAGCTTGACGATAGCTCTAAACAATGTACCGCCTTGTCTGAAGCTAAGGGCTTCTTTGGTGGCATGGGAGGCAGTGGTGAGACGGCACGGGGGACGTGCCACATGCGTAGCTCATAGTTTAGGTTGTCTGTCATCTACCAGGCTTCCAATCAGGGCTAGTCCCTGTTGGGTAGTCTTATCCTGCCCAGTCCACGGTGAGGCATAAGGGGTCGATAGTGTATAGAGGAAGACAGTGGGTGTTCCGTAGAGGTGGGCACGACCTGAAAGGAAGAAGTGGTAGGCAGGTGGGTGTAGTTGGTAAGCCTGGCTACTGGCTTCCAGCAAGTGACGTGGCGGGTGGCACTTACTGCAGGTGTAAATAGCGGGATAGGGGTGAGTACTCTTGCTCTCATGTTAATTAGAAAGGCGGGAAGTCGCCTTAGATCCAAGCACTTACAGAAGGGTGCAACAGTCGAGTTGGCCACTGCTTCACAGAGCCAGGGCTTCTTATTGGCTAGCAAGGGATAGGTGCAGCAGCATGTTTCTGCTCCTGCAGGAGCGTCTGAGGTTCTATGAGACGAAGCAGGATATAGCAGGAAGCAGGTTGTGAAAGAAAATCTAGCTGCGAGTGATAATCCAACTTAATTGGTTTATATTTCTGTGTATTGCCGAAACAGTACTCGCACATAACCAGTCTGTACCCTGACTCCAATCATAGGATGCCAGTCAGAGCGATGCCTAGTCTTGGAAGACACGAAAGCAAGGGTACTGTACTCAGATTTGTGGCTGAACATGCATGACTAGCAGGGTAGTCATGAAATTTCAGCTGTTTCGGACAGAGTGCTGCATAGAACAGTTAGTGGTTGAAGTTGGTATGTGGCCGGGCCGAGTAACATTCTATGACAGAGCTGTGAGAGTCAGTCTCGAACTCTGGGTCTGCGGCTTCTATATATACTTGTTACGCTGTGCAAGCAGGAGCTGCTGCGGGGGGGGGGGGGGGGTAGTGGAGAGAGAGGGCGGCGGAGATGGTGTTGCAGTGTGTTTCCCCTACACAGCCTAGGTTGGAGAGGTAAGCGGAGCTGTTGCGTATAGTGGGTTGCAGGAAGCATCAGCTGGCTGGACCTGACCTAACCCTGGCTCCAAGGGTGGCCTGTGGCGTGTATGGCTTAACTTCTCTCCGTGGGCGGGGACTCTGTCTGTGGCGAGGCTAGACTGTTTAATGGCATAACTCATGGTGCATCATATTAAACTGCAGTTATTCATGCACACAATTTTTTTTCATTTCTGTATTTTTATTGGTGTCACAATCTTCTTTCCACACTTTCCATTTGAGATTAATTTAAAACAGTACGTGATAAATTCTTCTAAACAACTTTGCTTTGTAGCAAACTCAAATTAAATTTTTAAGGTTGATGATTTTTTCACCAAGAAAGTGTAACTAAAGTTTGAAAATGTGATTGTTGCGACTGTTTTAAAACCTTACTGTGTAGTTTATAATGCTGGTCCTGTCTTCCTACATTATGTGTTTACAGCCTGCATGATAATATGTGTTTGAACCTGAGATCACATCTGCTGTTGTATCAGGACACGATAGAGAGAAAAATGTATGTTAACTACAGAGTCAGTGTTCTGACTGTAATACACACTGTGTAACATTCCTTTGAGAGTATCAAATACTAGGGTTGTGTGAATATTTGGTATACAGAAATGAAAACAAAAAATAAAAATTTTCATATTTGTTTCAGTAAGAAATTTAGTTGCCAAAAGTTGTAAGGAAACAGAAATCCTTAGTTTCAATGAATATTCCCGTGTTTGATGAATGTTCATTTAGTGCATCAGCAAATTAAATGTTTGTTTGTAAATTATCTTGTTGGTTTGTGCTATTTTAAAACTAAAATATCTACATAAAATAGAAATTTTAATATTTGCAAAAGCCAGTTTGGTAAATACTCTACATCATCCTTTTATTTTTAATGGTTTTGCAACAAAAATTATCATGAATAACTTGCTTAAATGTTATGACGTTCGTTAAACTTCCGTTATTACAAGATTGTTTAATTTTCGTTTGTTTCGTGAAAGTTCATAACTTATTTTCTGTTTTTGTTTCGTTAGAAAAAATGTCACATTTGCACAACTCTATCAAACACCTTCGTGGATACTCACTCTGTCATGGTGGCAGAGTGGTTAGCCAAGCTGTTCTTGCATATAATCCTCAGTCCTGGTGTTGTGATGTAGTAGCACGTGATTGATTGGTGTAGTAAAGTTCGAAAGTTCAAATGAGAAAATAATCTTTGCACAGCTTTGAGGGAGGGGATGTACGGGAGGTCCCTCGCTGCTAGAGGGAGGGGATGTACGGAAGGTCCCTCGCTGCTAGAGGGAGGGAAACCACGTGACACTGCCAGTGCTATACATACCAACTGATATTATCACTCTTTACTACTGCGCTGTTAAATACCACGCAGTGCGACTTATGTTTTTTCGATAGGTAATATGCTCACGCGGAGCAGCTCTTACCCAACCGCACTTGACAGCTGTCACTACTGAACTAAACAACCCCACCCCATTGTGCAGTGGCAGTGGCCTCTTTAGACTTGCCCAACACATTTTTGGACTTCTGCGCTATATTTTCTCATTTGAATTTTACTTGTACATATGTTTCCTAGCAAGAGTGCTGGTTGATGGGTAGCAGGTGCTGCATGTCCTGTTTTGAGGTGGTGGTGAACAGCATGCGTCTGGAGGAGATTGACGACGAAGGTCCAGAGTTTGATCTACCCGCACTACAGTGCAACGAGGGCTGGCTCCAGGACTTCATTGCCTCCTCAGACATTCCTCTGTGAGTCCACGTTACTTTATCTTGAACATTTTTGAGAAATATTAGTTTTTGTAACAGTACATACTTGTAACATACGTCACGCAGTGGTACATCAATAATGTTAGCAGTCATTTAAAGGAAGTATGTACATAGTTCTGTATTGACGCATGATGCTCTCAGGAACAGTCTAAAGGTATGTCATGGCTAGAGCTAGCTTTTAGTGTGCATGCCCATCACACACGGGGTTAATACTGGCTGGTTGAAGGTCACTTGCCGGGAGGGTTCGGACCAGTGTACAGGGTGGGTCGAGTCGCCGGGCGGCTAGGTACAAAATAGAGTCCTGACTTGTCTACATGCCGGGTGGTGTGACTAGCGGTCACCTGTTTATGTGCGCTGGTGCTCAAACGGCTTGGATGTGTAGTTGGTTGAGCAGGCCGGTAATGGCTACTAGAAGCGCTGGCAGAGCTGGTGGATCCTCAGATGCTGCTCCGGCTGGAACCGCCGAAGGATGTCCGGACTGGGCTGGTGCTGCCCAGAACCTGTCGAACACTCCTTCCGGCAACTCGAGTAGTGTGGTGGACAGAGTGCAAACTGGCTGGCTGTCTAGCCTCCTTAGAGGTTGTATGACTAGTGGTTGGGGCTCTGCCTTTCAGTACACCGGGGTGCACCAAATGGGTGGCTGTCGAGCACGTATGTGGTTCTGACATACGAGTCCCTGAAGAGGAGCCCGCTTTCTTACACTAGTCGGTAAAATCAGTTGGTTTAAAATACCGGTCTTCTGCTTCAATCTAACGGGCGTGGCGTCATCTTGGGATCTCGTAGTCACCTAAGGAAAGGAAGTCAAGTAGGCGAGAGCATATGTTTTATTCCGGGGTGGAATAAACACTGTGGCCCGTACTACCTTGTAACTACTTTGAGCTGCCCAGAAGTATAAACTACGCGGATTCTAGGTGAAGGGGACCTGGTTATAAACTAGGAGATGGTAGATTCAACTAGGTATCTGTTAACTTTTCCCATCTACTGTGTGCCGTGTCTCGAAGAGTCGTAGGGGGCCCACTTCCTTAAGGGTTGTGGGGTGGGTGTTGCCAGGGGTAATCAGCAAGGGGGGGTTGACGACTTCTCCAAGGTCTGCAAGGGTAGATCCTGTGGAAGGTCTGGTGGATGAGGCGAGGGTGTTGAAGAGATTCTGGGTTGTCTAGGCAACGAGGAGCGGTCAGAGAGCTCTAGTGCACGAGGCAGTGAAGCGAGCGACCGGGTCTCCTACAAGAGCCGATGAACAACTGGCTATCTTTTGCCGCACACAGGTACTTATACTGGCCAGCCGGCCCTCGCCAGGGCTGCATGGTGAGGGTGGCCAGTCACTTGTTCTTGGGTGGAGCTAAGGGCTGTCTGCTGCTGGTTGGAGCGCAGGTTGCGCTGTACCTCAGTACGCTGGAATACTGTCGTAAAAGGACTGCCGACTTCTGTGGTGCATTGGTATAAAACTGGCTTGCAATGCGAGGGGCTATGGGTTCAGATTCTGGGTAAGGTAGGGACTAAGTTATCTACAGTCCTATAATTAATCTCCTACACGTAGCTGTACGTAATCATTATAATGATGACTTAGATCTTTAGACTATAATGTGTGTATATCAGCTGTATGGTATGTATTCCAGTTTAAAAAAAAATTCATAAATTAGAGGCAGACCTCAAAATTCACGCTTCAAAGTCATTTACAGGTCTATAATTAATCTCCTATGGGGTATAACTCTACATTATCATTATCATTATGATGTAGATACTTTGATTATAATGTGTATATATCGGCTATACGGTATGTCTTCAAGTTTTCTAAAAAAAAAACAATTTGAGACGCGCAGTGTTGTTGCCCTGAAGACATGTATGTTAGGACGTGCGTCCGCGGATTGCGGACAAGCTGTTGTGGACAAGGCTTAATGCAGAAAAGCGGCCTTTTTTGCATGCCACAAATGATTAGCTTTTGTTTTGTTTAATGTTCCTTTGCAAAATGCAAATCAGATGAGCGAGCGACATGTTTCACAATAATTGAGATAGTGATAGATTCCACCTGCAGTGCAAGCGTGTGTTCGACTTTAGTTTATTAGTTTTATTTGGACGTTAGCTTCCTGTCTCCTCTCTTCCTCCCAACCAGACCCTACAAGGGACAGGTGGTGTACCCATCTCCTCCAACCCGCATGACAAACAACTCGTAGTGAACACTGCCCTTGGTGGAATAAGCGCATCCTTTGCCTGGGTGGAAAATGCGGAATTTTTTAGCTATTCTTGCTTGAATACATGTGACCCCCTTCATCACACCAAGTTTCTCTTCTTCTATTTCTCTCACTTGGGTGCTGTCAAGTCCAGTGATGCAGATCAAAAATAAAATTCCAATCGGAAGGAGCTAAACGTTTCACAGCGGTAAATAAAAACACTGGCTTTTTTTTTGCTACTTTACTCGGTCACTCCCGTAATAACGCGGAAAAGCTATAATGCAGATCTGAGTTATGTCCTCCAATGGCTGCATTATATCGGGCTTTTACTTTAGGCCCTACTATATTTTTACAATAATTTACAAATTATAAAAAGCACACACATTTAACACTACGCATGATAAACAGTGGTCACCTCTGTACCATCTTGATCGGAACTGACTAAAACGTTGTGAACTGCCATGAGGTCTTCTTCAGTGGAACTATAATCAGCAACAAGTTGAAGGCAAGAGATTCAAATTCATTAATATCACCAATTACATTAGATATATAAATATGTGCCGCGGTCCCAACAAAAAGATTGAAGGTGCTTTAGTTCATTAATTTGTGTATGTGATAAACAATAATAGTGTTTTTGTGCCAAAAAAAAAGTAAAAAATATTTGTAGCAGAGCTTCACTTATTTTGTATTTGAAAACCATTACATATTCTAAACGGGGTTTACACATGTCGTATTTATTTTTACTGTAAGTACGGATAAGTTTTGCCTGCAATAAAAATCTGCGACATCTCGGTACGTAGTATATTTCTCCCCCTCATAACATTTTCACACTTATAACATACAATTTTCCATGTCCTTTGAAAACTTTTATGTCAGGGTTTCACTGTACTTGAGATGTATTTTATAGGAAAGCCAACCTCGACCTTTTATGTCAAATCTTTTACCTGAATTGCATCTCAAAAATTCGGATCCTCAAATTCTGTGGATTTGAGGGATTTGATGAATCATTTTTGTTTGTTTAATGAAATCGTTTTTCTTCCTTAAAATTAAATTAAAGCCATTCTTGTAATATGGCAACCGATAAAAATTTTTCTCTTGTCTGGGGATTCAACATACATACCAAACAAAATTAAATCATTGGTTATTTTTTGTTTGGGGTAATCATTTGTGTTGCTTTGGTTCTAATAAAATGTTTTGCATTGATAATGTATGTTGTTGCAAAACATTATTAAAAAAAATTTTACATGAGTATATATGTTAGAATGCACCATTGTTAACAGAATAGAAAAATTTAAAAAAATGTGAACAATAATTCTGTTAATGCTCACATAATAAATATTTTTTTACGATATAGATGCGATCTGTGTTAAAGTAGTTCCATACAGTATAATCTGGGTTCTAATTAGAGTATGTTTACATTTTACAGATGCCTTCAAATGTAGTATCCCAAATTTTATCCACACATTTTCGGATAATTATGAAATGGCAGTAATGAATTAATCATTTAAAAATGATGCTGCATTAATTATGCTGTACTTAACTACTTCCTAAAGTTCAGATTTAATGTATTACAGCATAAGCTATTTTGTCAGATAGGCAAACTTTTAGTTTCCTAATGTGTCGCTCAACAGCTGAAATAAGCTAGAAACGAGTTGTGGCCAAGCTTTATACAGTTGTCATCACTGCAACACCATCTCTTTGTCACTTCATCCACATGGGCTCTTTGGCGTTATTTCTATTTTTTATCACTACATATTCACCAAATAATCTTGTAGCTAATAGTGACATGTCTCAAGGAGATAAACCTATGCGTTTGACTACCCTGCCAAGGCGGGCACTTCCCATCATCAGACTTTCAAGGTCAACATTGCCTTCAATGCTGGAACGTCTGATTGAACCCAGCTTGACTCACAGTTTGGCAGTGGAGGATCAACATCCTTAATTTAGGAAGGAGTACAGTTTTAGCCCCCCCCCCCCTTTTTTTTTTTTTTCCTGCACTACTACTACAACCCGGCTCGTGGACAAACCTTTACGTTCCCTGTTAAGACAGTTTTTATTTTGTTGTCTATTCAAGTTTGGTCAATCAAAACCTATATTACAGGTTGCATGAAAGACAAAAATCTCTAACCCAGATACAAAGGTGTAGACGAGTATAATAAAATCTCCTTATCCTTATTACATACATCAATAAAGTCTGACATTTTATACTAGGTAATGAAAGTACATTATACTGAGTGTTATTTCAAATATTTCCACCACGGTCTGCATGAAATTATAGCATAGTTAGTCATTTCAGTAAGGAAAACTAATGATGGCATTTAGTGCCTTCGAAACGTGTGAACGTGACTTGTGACCATGTGACTGATGCAAAGTGCTGAGAGGAGCGTGTGGTGGGATTGTGCGTGCAGGGAGAGCCAAGAGGAAGAGGAGGGAGGAGTGGAGCGGGAAGACTCACAACAGCTGCAGGATGCTGCACAGCAAGTGGTGAATGCACTCGATGACCAGCAGTTCCAGTATTCACAGGTACCTATCTGTGCCGGACTATTTTCTTCGAGTGGTGCAAGTGTTGGGCATTATGGTCCATCTGCAACATACATCTAGGTCTCTTGTGTCCTAGGCAGAAGTTTTAAACCGAGGTTAAAATACGCTTAGCTTTTTAAAGGGTTGTGTGCGGTTATCACTTTTTTTAAAACTAAAGATAGCAAAAAAAGTTGTTTAAACAAATAAAAGATTGTGGTGTTAAAGCTTGTTCATTATGAAATTTCATTAAAAATCTCAACCTTTTGAGAGTTGAACTCTTGTACAAAAGAGGGAAATGAATCTTGTTCTATACATGAAATAAGTTTTCACCCTCCCACAAGATTCACTACCCATTATGTGTTTCTCACAAAGCAGATGCAATAAGGTGCTACAGTGGCAGTTGGGAACCCCTTAATAATTGCTGATTTAATGCATTATTATAGGTTGCTTGCTTTACCAGCCGACGTCATTATTCACTAGGTTTTCTGGGTTTGAGATGAGATGCATCGAGTGTTATTGGGAGGCATTCCAGCAATCATTGCCTCTGAAATCATCAGTTGGTACACTGCTTACAGAGTTCAGCCAGGTTTAGTTAGTGTAACGGAAATGAGCTGAATGTGTGAATGATCTTGTTTTTGCTTGTGTGCTTGGTATAACAGAAAATTTGCGACTTTTTATTTTTCCTAATTACTGCTATTATTAAAAGTAATTTTATTTGAGGTATGTAAAACAATTTTTCAGTTTAAAGGATTATGGTGATGAAATGTTAGAATTGCAAATTGTTACACTGTGTTTGCATCACACAAGTATTACATACAGCATATTACTGTAACTGTAACCCAGCTGCACAAATAATGTAAGTAATGTTTGAAAACAGTGCCACAAGATGTTTGAGGACTTTTTTTTTTACAGAAAAGTTGTATACTGCATTTACATGTTAGTTAAACTAAATATGGCATGGCTACAGTAAATATACTCAAAATAAATACCCTCAATCTTGGAGAAAAAAATAGCAGTTCAGGAATAAGGTGAATGTTATATTTGTAATGTAGGCTATTTTACCAGCCAGCAACATGTGCTGCTGCTACATTCTGGGTGGGCAATCAGAAATACGACAACTGTAACTTATCAGGTACAGTCTGATTGCAACAGACACAGAAGAAATATTTGTACACGAAAAGCCACTTGTCTCATGGCACATTAACTTCAGCTCGCCCGGTGGCTTGTGGACCAACACTCCCACTCCACCTCCCATATGGAATATCTTTTTTTTTTTTCTATTTACCATATTTACCCAAAAGGAAGACGAGGTTTTTTGACAGAAAAGGAGTAGAAAAAGTAAGGGTTGTCTGCAATTCAGGGTCGTCTTCAATTTAAAACCTAGTTACAAATACCATAAATGTGCGACACTGCTAGTTTAGTATTTA
This sequence comes from Dryococelus australis, assembly GCA_029891345.1. NCBI lineage: Eukaryota > Metazoa > Arthropoda > Insecta > Phasmatodea > Phasmatidae > Dryococelus > Dryococelus australis. Next base: position 120,280,328 of record CM057002.1, read on the forward strand.
AGTTTGTGTTACATGCACAAGATTACTAATGGCCTTTATTCATAATTTTTACTTATGTAGCAGTTAGTCCTCCAAAATTGGCTTGCCATGAGACAGAGGATTTTGGCAAATTTTCCTAAAATAATATTTTTGAGGAAAAATATTTAAACCTGAATTCAAGACTACCCCTGTGAAGTGCTAAAAAAATTATTTACTTTGAAAGTATTTTTGCAAGAATTTATGACACCCTTCAAGAAGAAATGCTATTATATGAATAATATAATACATGTGATTTACTTTTTAAGAAAAGCTGATCACAATGAAATAGGTGTCTAACCTGGCTGTATGGTAGAAGCATCTTTCTTACATTGTAAAACTATATATAGTGGCTGTTAAAAAGTCATGACTTTAGCCATTTTGCTTCCCATCAAAGCACCAGTTGGGGGGGGGGGGGGGAGAGACCCTTGTCAAATTTGACAGGTACAGTCTCAGCACTACAAAAATATGTATGACCATAGGAGACACAGTATTTAAGCATGGAAAGTCTTTGTCAAAATCCTCTGTCTCATGGCCCACCTATTTTGGAGAACTAACTGCTACCTTAGTAAAAATTATTAATAGAAGCCCGTAGTAATTTTGTGCATATAACACAAACTTAAATACTGAACTAGCAGTGTCACACATTATTTACGGTATTTGTGCCTAAGTTTTGAACTGAAGACGACCCCTTATTTTTTGTATTCCTTTTTTGTTAAAAAAAACCTTGTCATCCTTTTGGGTAAATACAGTACTCTCTCTTCCTGACTTGCCGTTCAGGGTATGGAGGGTGGGTTATGGTTCTTGATCTTCTGGGCGTACGACGTCACCGGCCGGCATGCAGTGGTTGTACTTGGATATTCTCGATGCATAGTCTCAGTGGTTCGGCCAGTGGACAGTACAAGTCTTCAGGTGTGGAGTGCCCGTCTTTGCCGTGGGTAGACAGTACAAGTTGGGCATCTCCTCAGATGAAGTACCAAATCAAACTCCGTTGACATGTGTGGCTGAGTGATGCGCACTAATGAGTAGAAGTCATTTTAATAATGATGAAAAGATGTTATGCGTCAGTGTATAATTTGACAAGTGATGTCTTGTCGAGTAAGAGACTTGTGTTCAGTGAGAGTGGTTTTGGTTCGGATGCTGTCTCAGGCGCACCCTTATATGCTAGGGTTTGTGCATGAAGTTTAGTCTTGGTGGGGTACCGGCGCTCGTTCTTAGTACAGGACTGACCTGGTAGCTTTGCGGCAGGGCATAAAATCTGGTTGTGATAGCGTTATCTTGCGTTTGAGGTTTCCTGTCTTGATGGGTATACCTGGGTGGCGGACGTAATTGTTGGATGGGCCAGCAGTGGACGCTTGGTGGAGCAGCAGGTGGAGGTGGACAGTGTTGACTGAGTAACTGGAACTAACAAAGCTGGAATCAGGTAGACGATTGCTCTAGTAGGCCATTGGTCTGACTGATCAAAGTAAGCGGTCAGCAATGGATGTACCTCTGTGTCTACTCGTACGGGTTCTGGAAACATTCTTAAAGTACCACTTGTTCGACGGGGTCCTGTAAGTGACGTAAGACTTCAGTTTGTTCCCTGGGATTGAGGTGAGCGATGTAGGAGACGAGGGCAGGGGTAAACTCATGCAGCCGCTCGGAGGTGAGTGAGGTCTGCTTGATGCTCTCCTTTAGTCCACGGCGCTTGGAGTATGTCATTGGCTCTCGAGAGCAGTGTACCTGTGAGGGGCTCTATCTTTCTATCTACAGCATATATAGAATAGATGGCCATCTGAAATATCTTTGGGTAGCAACAATGTGTTTTGGCTCAAATGAGTATATTCCTGGGGTTATCTGCATTCCCCTTTCTTTAATGGAGTCAACTGGGATGGGTGCAAGTCTTCAGGAAGTGTGTTACCCAGGATTGTAGCAAAATACACATTGTATTTCCTTATAAGGGAAATAACCTGTGATGGCTTACTGCCTCCGAACATCAGCAAGCGTCTCTGCCGGGAAGTTAACTGTCCAATTCCTTAGAGGTGACCAGTTCTGAACTAACAGGGATCGGCTAGGCTAGCATGTTGAGAACAACTATAAACTAGCTATCATTGGATCCTATTGTTGCCTTGAGAGTGCCGTGGCGTAACTGGCACAGTACTAGGTTGACTAAGCAGGATGTAACAAGAGAACCCTCAGGTAGGGCTTAAAGGAACTGGAGTTTCCTTTTGGTTCAAAGGTGCAGTGACGGAAGGAAGGAAGGTAAGCGAGGATAAGCTTGAGTATCCCTAGCGGCTAACAACTAACACCCTAGCGGTGGGTGTAACAAAGCTAGGCGTAAGAGAAGACTTGTGTCGCAGATTGATCAGTGTCTGAGCAAGAGGTGCTAGATGACTGAAGGCTGGTCAGTGTGATCCTTCCCTGGTGGCTAGCATGGTGGGAGTAAGAGAACTGTTCTCAGGCTGATCAGTGCATTGGCAGGGCATGCAGTGTGCAGCTGAAGACTGATCTGGAGTTGAGCTGCGATTCCCCTTTTATACTAAAATCGGACCGCTACTTGGCGCTGGTTGGCTGGCATTTTGTTGGCAAGGGGTGGTCCCAGAGCCGGGGGTGGCAAAAAGCATAGCTCTCTGGCATTACGTCACCAGCTGGCTGGAGAGCGAAAGGAACAAACGAAGAATCGTACTAGAGGCACTATCTAGTGGTGGATATAAGTACTCATTGCTCTAGATGCATTGTTATGGTGGGTTGATGAATGAAACAATCTACTCTGTCGATAACGTCCATCTGAAACGGTAGACAGTACAATGCCATCACGTGGCGGGATAATAACAGTAATTCAAACTTCGAGGACACAAATGCAAGGTTATGTGAAGTCTTCTCATCACCATTGTTAGAAAAAGATTCATGCGTCAAATTAAAATGACAAAAAGACGGATTATCAACTTATTATTACAAAGCAGGACAGAAAACAAAAGCAAATTAAAAGAAAAGCAACACAATGACGATAATGAAATCATCGCACAAATGAGCAAAACAGTGCGAAAAAAACAATATTAGTGGACACAGCTGAAGAGTAAAAACTAAAAAAGCACACAAAAATGAAAACGCCACAATGGAATCACAAGTTAGGAAAAAGGATTCCTTGTCATATTATAAAACCAAATAATTCAACACTGCAAAAAACATGGGAACCATAAAAATAACCAGCTAGAAGAATAGATAAACCAACACAGAGGACACAGAACAACGAAATAATGAAAACACAAAAAATAATTGGAAATGTTCACACCATTTCGGGGCCAGGAATCTTCTGTCCCCTTTTTCAAGTGAGAGAGACTGGAAGAAATATCACAGTAGAGTAGACATGGGACACAGTCCAATCACATCATCATAATAACATGATCTCACCATTGTCATTAAACATTACTGATAAAGTTATGTGCCTGTCGCCATCTCTGATGTAGCCATGATGAATCCAACTATTATCAGTGCTGTATTATCAGTGCTATTATCAGTGCTCCATGTAAAAACAAAAGAAAACTCCATGTAAGATAAAAAACAACACCTGTACTTTTCCAATTTTTATTTCAGAAAAAAATGTGCTGGTGATACCTAAGTAAATATAGTGTTAAGTGTTGCTGGTCTGCACTGCTGACTTAGGCCTGCCCCGCGTGAGCGGGTGGAAGAGAAGGACAGAGTAGTTATAAAATAGTAGGGGGGCAAGTCACTATGGGATGTTTTAGTGACAGGCAAGCAATAATCCTACCAGCGTTTTGAGTTATGAAGGCATTCTGCCGCGTTAACTCTTTGGCAGCGGCTCGCCTCTCCTGACCTTTGGCAAACAGGATTACTGTGTTTGTTAGGGAATTTGTTTGCGGTATGTTTGTGCACAGCAGTATAAAAGGAAGAGTGATGATCGTGTATGATAAACTGTCTCCCCGTGAGACTTTTGTGGCCGTATCCCGTGATGGGCCGGTTCGTGTGTGTAACCAACATCTGGTTACTTGTCCTCCGAATGTAAGGTGCCTGTGTGAACATTTTGGTCCTTTGGGTTGGATCCGGCGTGAAATTACGCCTGTTCACGACTTTCGTATGTGTAGTGGCTTTAGATTTGTATGTAACTAGTTGTTTGTGGGCACAAACAATTATAAATTATAAGAAACTATGAAATAATGTGTGTGCGTGACATCAAATCATTGTTTATGCACAACTTCTATTTTATGAAGTTTCTTTGTTCTCGTGCACCTTAAGCTAACTGATAATTGCGACGTCATAAACAAAACAAACAATTGTGACGGAGATGGATTGTGCGAGGTAATCGATTATTGTCCGCTTGGATTATTGGCGCATTGTTTAACATTTTACATGACTGACTTTCTATAGCTTATCGTGCTGTGTGATTCATGTAAATATTATTAGTGGTTTTTTTCGTGTAGAATATGGCGAGCGGACATTTAGAAGCACGATTGAAGTTCACTTCAAACCGCATAAATAGAGTTTTACCTTTAGCAGAAAGTGTTGAAGAAGACACGTCACAAGTAGAATTTTTTAAGGCATATCGTAGGGACTTAGAAAAACTGAAGATAGATTTTGAAGAGTGTCACATTTCCTTGAGTGTTAAAAATGTGACCAACGAAAAGTTTAATAGTGACCAACATGACCAGCTAATGGTTGATTTCGAAGGGGCATCTTACAAAATAATGAAGACCCATGCAAGAATCTAACAATAATGGCCTAGCGGACAATTGGGATCATCATCATCATCATGTAGTGTCAAACTGCCCAGGTTGTCACTCCCTACATTTGATGGACAAGCCACACAGTGGAAGGGTTATCATGATCTATTTACTTCATTGGTGCATAGTAATAGCTCATTAAGGCCAGTTGAGAAGTTTCATTATTTAGTAACTTCAGTCAAATGTGAACCTCTTGAGTTTAGTGGCAGGGCTTCCATTAACTGAGGACAACTATAGTCCATTCACGCTTTCTTCGGCCTTTTGGAATCAAACCTTTGAAAAATCACCCTAGGTGTAACATGTCAACCGTCAACCTGTTGTGTTCAATCACTTGTATTCCAAAATTATATAACCCTGTGAATAACATTAAAGTACTGTGTTCTTGACTTAATATCTTCTATAACTTGTAATATTCATTTAGTATTAAATGCGAGTTAATAACAGCGAGAGCAGCAACGTGTTGGCAACGGCCGATAAGAAATAGTTCACAGTTACAATATTCTTTAACCTCGTTTTTATGTATACTATTTGTAAATTAAACTTTGCCAAATGATATATTTGTATTGTTAGGTAGCACTGATGGAAACACATTTTATTGCAGTAAAAAAATCAGCGGAAATTACCCTGCGTAGGCTCGCTCTAGTGATATTGTAATTTTTTCCCCGTCCGGAAGAAAAGTTTAAGTGAAGCGGATTGCGCGCGCGTGCAGGGGGGTTGTGTGTGTGTTTTTTTTCCCCCTTTTTTTTTTTTTCAGCAACCAACGCATTTGACAGTTATGCAAGTAGACTTCACATGGCAGTGTTTATGTTTTCATGTAGCGGAAGGATACGTAAACAGTAACCAAAAGTATATATTTAGCAGGGCTTCAGAAAAGGCTTAAGTTATCGTGAATAAACTATATGCTTTAGCATATGCTACACTGACCGAAAGGTACCAAGACATACGTGTTATTTGCAAATGCTCACCAGGAGAAAATAGTTCAATTCCCAGTAATTACATCTAACTCACCACAAAAGCTATGACAACTGCTTGATACAGTTAATGAGAACCATGGAGCACTCAAAGATAATGAAGCTTCCTGGGGACGAGTGGTACTTTGTCATGTTGAATTTATACTTAGTAAACTAGATCCAGACACACGTGAGCATTTTGAATTGGCCCATGCAACAGTGAAGTTGCCAATATACGAGCAATCATCAGATTTTTTTTTAGAAATCCAGTGTAAGGCTGTGACTACTGCAACACAGTTGTCAAATGTTGTAGCAAAACCTAAGATTAACTATCGGAAGACAATAGAGTCAAAGTTAGGCCTACCACTTGCTAATTGTGTAAAAACCTCTTTAGTGGTTACACTTGTCGGAAACAGTGCATTATATGTTGTAAGGTTGATCACTTTATCTACAGATGCGCTCTATTCATAGAGAATTCTCCTGAGCAAGGACAAAGCTGGTCAAACAACATAGACTATGCTTTAATTGTCTGAAGGGCTACAAAGCTATAAACTGTTCCTCAAAATAATTATGTTTATGTTTATATTGTGGGCAGCGACATCACAGTTAGTTGCATGTATAATCTCCAATTCGAGATCAGACAAATCCACCAACACATGTGACTAGTGTTGATGAGGCAACTCAACACAGGAGGGAGAAACATCAGTGCATTCAGTGACCAGTTGTAGCTCTGCACCTATAACAGTCTTATTAGGTACAGCATTGGTAAATATTAAGGATGTGCTGGGTCAATTCCAAACTGTTAAGAGTATTGATAGACTCTGCTTCGCAGTCTTCATTTATTACGGAGGATTGTGCTGTCCGCTTGGATCTGCAGCATTGCATAACTCTGGTTTCGGTTAAAGGTCTGGGATCCGATACAAAGGCTCAGGTTGGTAGAGGAACAGTCTCTGTGTTATTAAACCATATAATACCGTATTTACTTGTGTATAGCTCACACTCGTGCATAGTGCGCACCATGATTTTTGTAACATGTTCCAGGGAAAAAAAAATTTAAAATAAAATTGCACCAAAAATTGTGGCGCCCTATTAGTAAGTATGGAACAATTATTATTTTTTACATTAATGTGTGGTGATTGTAATATGTTTGGAAAATGCTTCAATTAAATAACTTGGGTGCAAAAAGCCAAAATTAAAAAAATTCTGGAACTGTGTTTCTCCTACTACTCAACGTTTCCAGCTTTGTTTTTTCTTTTTTCTCCTTTCCTTTTAGCAGTGCCCGGCTCTCCTTTTTTTTTTGCAGTGCTAGAATGTCACACTACCCTTATCACAAAAAAGGACCCCCTCGTCCCTTCTCTCCCCTCATCCCGCTCCTTTTCCGGGAACGTGGCTCGCTAGCCACTACCGTGGAAACAAAGAGGGATGGGGTAATTATCGACCAGCAACATCTGAATATTTCAAGGGGGGGGGGGCGTAAACATGTGGCAGCTCTGATTTTGTGGCTTGACAGGATGCCATTAGTTGGTGTGGGGAGCGGGGTTTCGACCTACACATAACTGAAGGATCGCTGAGAGAGTGAGGAGGGGGGGAGAGGAGTGATATAATAGGGAGAGATGAGACAACAGACAGTCCTGCCACTTTCCTCAACACCCTCAGACAATTTATGGCTACCACTCTTCCTCTTTTTTTTCCTAATGTATAGCGTGCACCCCATAAATTTTTTCCTTTATTGTGGCAAAAAAGGGTGCGCTATACACAAGTAAATACAGTACACGTGGTCCATGTTTAAGTACTTACCCTGTTATTTTGCGAAGTGTCACATCAGGAATGCCTGCAGTCAGTCTGCCACTTGAAGTCCAGCAAAGGTTCAGCAATATGGAGCTAGCCGATCCCACCTATCACACACCAGGTGCCATTGACATGCTACTTGGAGCTGAACTACTGTATATCCTGAGGTAGTTGGTAGTGGGACTAGTGGTATTCCTTCTGCACTGCATAGCATTTTTTTTATGGATTCTCATTGGTTGTGTTACGTGTTCGGAGGTAAATTCAAACCCATTGTCTTCATTCTTTGTACACACTGAGAAATCCCATGTTGCCACTGTGAAGCGTTTTTGGGAGTTGGAGGAGCCCCCGGTTGTTCAGCATGGCCTACTTGGCTCTGTGAGTACCTGGGTAGGTGGCCAGGCTCTGTGACTACTGTAGAATCCTGATGATGTTAAGTGTGAACTAGGATGTCTTTCTCCAGTGGTATTTAGAGTCCAAAGTGTCTGTAGAAATGCCTTTGCACTAAATACCACTCGAGAAAGACATCCTAATGGGTCAATGATTGTAGCTGTGTTTCTCTTCGTTGCTGTGGTATCTGCAGGCAGGACATGGTATAAGAATCCGTCAAATTTTGAATCCCACTCCAACTCAAAAACCTTTATGATGGCAGCTCCCACTTCATAAAATGAATGATGAACCTCAGGGTGGCTTACTGGCAGGTTTTCCAAAAGTTGGGATTGCTGCTTGACCATTTCCTGAGATGAAATCCTCCAAGTTGTAGCAGAGAAATCAACTGTGATTGAAGTCAAAATGCTTACTCCAGTGATTTTCCCCCAATGACAATATCATCTACAAAAACATCACTTGGTATAACCTTAGCTGCTTCTGGGTACCGAATGCCTTCATCCAAAGTCAATTGGTGAAGTGACCTCATTGCTAAATACGGAGCTGCTGACACCTCCTATGTAACTGTATTCAGTATATACTCATGTAACAGGAAGGTCCGGTGAGCCCCTCCACAATGCGATCTGGAAGTGACTATCATCTGGGTGCACCAAAACCTGCCTGTACATTTCACTGATGTTAGTAATAAAGACCACAGGGTGAATGCAAACATTCAGTTTGGAGTTGAAGTGTGTGGGACTCCCATCAGCAACGTTAAATCAATTGCACCATCTAGAGAGGCGGCTGTCAAATGTGCTTGCTCTTACGGGGAAGTATACTACGTTCATTACAGTATGAAGAACTTTCCTACATGGAGCGTCTTGCTATAGACCAGGTGGGTGAGAAACTGCAGCTGAAGTTGTAACTAGAATTGTTTTGATACTTAAACCTTTTCCGCTGTATCGGTATCGGGCAGATACATTAGTATTAGTATTGCTTATAGACAATGAAATTGGGTTATTACAGTTGAAACTCAAACCATCGAACCCGCTTGAACCGAAAGTCAGTGTCCAACGAGCATATTCGGTGGTCCCGACCAAATTCCTATTTTAATCATGCTAAAAAAGTCAGTTTTTGCCGAACTCAAAATTTAATTTAATTCACATTGATCAAACAAAAATTTTTGTAGCATCGTCAAAAAGTAAATGCTTCGATCATTAAACTATGAAATATTAACAAAAGAGTATAACTCGACTGTACTCGTCTAGACATACAAAATTGGTATACAATAATTGCCAACATGCACAAGTAATATTAATAGAAATCACAAATAAAATATATTTTCAACACACTTTGTTTTGCTTTCGTCTCGCTGTCCTGCATTTAGTCCTGTTCATGTAATTTACCACTTCCGAAATAATCTGTTGAGTCACAATGTCACATTTAAGGCTCTGCTGCAATATATATGTCCCCTGTTCTTGGTTGTCCCTGGTCCTGTAGTCTTTTATGGAAGAATAAGAAGAATAATTTACCTGCAAAATACACGCATAATCTGTAATAGTAAACAAAAACATATTGAAGCGAATGTGGAGTGTACCAGTGCCGAGCGGGACTAATATTGTAAATAATAAATATGCGCCTTGCAGTTATGGCTTGAATTATCAAATGAAAACAAGAATTTCAGAAATACAAAAGCGGGGGGGAAATTTATTCCAGTGAAGGAATATAATTTTTTATAAAAACGCAATATCAGTTTAAAGAAAATCTGTTGAAATAACTGATAAAATACATAAATTAATATAATCAAAATCGCCTTCAAATCAACAACTCAAATACCAGCCAAGTACATGTCTCTAAACAAACAAATATAAAACAAATCGGCACAATTCATATACTGCTACTTGTTAGCAGTTTTCGAAACCTACTTGTTGGGACAGCTTTGGACATCTATTGTATCATCAAATTGTGTGCGAGTCTCGTGATGTCAGCGAGGACATCCGAGGACAGGGAACACTGCAATTATAGCAGGGCCCTTACTCGTACTTTGTAACAAAAAGTAATAAATAATAAAAATAGAAGTCTCAGACTACACATTGTGTATTTAGAGAGTACAAATTCAAAAATTAAAAATACAATACATATGTATAAGAAATATATACTGTAGAATTTTATTAGATTATCAACAAATAATTTCAGTGTTTTTGACTGGCAGCCATGTTGGTAATAACGAGCAAGAAGTAGCGGTGCCATATTTTTGAGATTTCGCAATGCGACGTTCACAACACACACAATTTTTTACTTGAATATTTTTTCATGAAAATTATGATAGCATTATGTAGAAAAATGTAACACTAATAAATATGTCCGGAAAGTTAGGAAAATGCAACACAAAATTAAGGAAACCCTATTCACTGCATTTTTATCAATAACTATTGAAGTTGTACATAAAAAAATCTTGCTGCTGTACAAGAGATAGATATCTTGCTTAGTTTGCACAGCCACCGCCATGGCGTCACAAGTACACATTGATAGACACCATTAATTTTGTGTAATGTGTTGCCATGGTTTTGCTTTCTCAAGTCACGTTACCATCTGTGGAATAGTAATTGCGCTACGTTTATTTGTAAACATTGCAACATAATACAAATTTTCTGTCACAAATGTTTTGTTGTGGAGAAATTAAGTTGGTATTGTTTATGTTTGTACAGAATTGTACCTTAAAGCTGAGTACACATGGGCCCCTTTCTTGTACAAGAAAGTGAAAATAAAGGTGAACAAGAAATTGAACACTGAAGTGCCTACTAGCTAGTATGTACGGAGTTGTGTGATCCATACACACTACATTAGCTGGTGAGCAAGAAAGTGGATGGTTGATGTCAACTATGTATGATTTGAAAGCAGTTTTTGGGGTTGTGGGGGCAGATTTGTGCATTATCAGTAGCATCTGCCATAAAATAGAATACAAGATTTAGTCCAATCAGACATATTTATAGCAATAAATATATACACATGTAGAATATCTACAATCACAGAAAAAAGAGAAATCTCTCTATTTTTTTTTAATTCATACACAGAATTATTTACGATAGTGAGACTATTAAACATTTTATTGTATTAAAAACATTAGCATATCTGCTTATTGCCAGTATCAACAAAATATGTGTTTTGTTTACATTCAATTTGTACAAGAATGATGGTGCAAATAGGATCGTCCCTATATGGCACTAGCTAGTATACAAGCTCGTGTGTGCTAGTAACTAGCATACTTGGCGGCCGTTCACACGATGCAAGTCCAGGTGTACAAGAACGTGCTTATCTTTATGTACAAGAATGATGGTGCAAATAGGATCGTCCCTATATGGTACTAGCTAGTATACAAGCTCGTGTGTGCTAGTAACTAGCATACTTGGCGGCCGTTCACACGATGCAAGTCCAGGTGTACAAGAACGTGCTTATCTTTATGTACAAGAATGATGGTGCAAATAGGATCGTTCCTATATGGCACTAGCTAGTATACAAGCTCGTGTGTGCTAGTAACTAGCATACTTGGCGGCCGTTCACATGATGCAAGTCCAGGTGTACAAGAACGTGCTTATCTTTATGTACAAGAATGATGGTGCAAATATGATCGTCCCTATATGGCACTAGCTAGTATACAAGCTTGTGTGTGCTAGTAACTAGCATACTTGGCGGCCGTTCACACGATGCAAGTCCAGGTGTACAAGAACGTGCTTATCTTTATGTACAAGAATGATGGTGCAAATAGGATCGTCCCTATATGGTACTAGCTAGTATACAAGCTCGTGTGTGCTAGTAACTAGCATACTTGGCGGCCGTTCACACGATGCAAGTCCAGGTGTACAAGAACGTGCTTATCTTTATGTACAAGAATGATGGTGCAAATAGGATCGTCCCTATATGGTACTAGCTAGTATACAAGCTCGTGTGTGCTAGTAACTAGCATACTTGGCGGCCGTTCACACGATGCAAGTCCAGGTGTACAAGAACGTGCTTATCTTTATGTACAAGAATGATGGTGCAAATAGGATCGTCCCTATATGGTACTAGCTAGTATACAAGCTCGTGTGTGCTAGTAACTAGCATACTTGGCGGCCGTTCACACGATGCAAGTCCAGGTGTACAAGAACGTGCTTATCTTTATGTACAAGAATGATGGTGCAAATAGGATCGTCCCTATATGGTACTAGCTAGTATACAAGCTCGTGTGTGCTAGTAACTAGCATACTTGGCGGCCGTTCACACGATGCAAGTCCAGGTGTACAAGAACCTGCTCACTTTCTTGTACAAGAAAGATGTCTATGTGTACTATGCTCAACAATATTTACAGTAATACAAAAATTGAGTGTGGCCTATATATGGACTATTAATTATCCCTAATTTTTTTATCAAAAACTTTTGATTCTGCATATATACACCAAAATACCTATATCATGCAAGTGGAGAATTTTCATCTCGCTGTGCTATTTGTGGCGATAATATTGGGAAAATATCTTTTAATTTTTATTATTTGTCATATTTCTGCACAATAATGGTGAGCTGGAACAACAAACAAACTGGAGGGCATTGGTGTTGGGGTATCAGTAATGGTATCGGGTAACATGGTATTGGAACAAATCTAGTTGTAACCCTAAGGTAAACTACAGCAGCATGCACTTTGACAGATGGATCGCCGAAGACATGTAGCTGCTGCACTGTGCTGTCTGTGGGAAGAATCTGTTTAGGAAGCATAGTCCTGCTTGAAGGGTAGAGTCACGAGTGTTCACGCTTAAGATTATCAGGATTCTAATGCTGAACAACCGGGGGCTCCTCCAACTCCCAAAAAACGCTTCACAGTGGCATCAAGGGATTTCTCAGTGTGTACAAAGAATGAAGACACTGGGTTTGAATTTACCTCCGAACACACAACACAACCAGGTGTCATCAACGTGCTGCTTGGAGCCGCTCAATCAACCCAACTTACGTGATGCCAATTGTGTGAAAGGTGGGGTTGGCTACCTCCATATTACTGGACTTCAAGTGACAGACTGACTGCAGGCATTCCTGATATGACCCTTTGCTTCAGTTGATAGAGCATGATCTTTGGTGGCATGGGTCTACTTGGCTTTTGTGAGTATCCTGGTAGGTGGCCATGCTCTCTGACTACTTTAGACTCTCAAGAGCTACTCGGGATCAAGTAGCAAACGTTGAGTGCGTTCACTGTGGAAGTCATAAGCTGATTTTCACCATTGTGGCATTTGTTCTGAGTTTTATTAATATTGCCAGATCTACTAGCTAGGACATTGTTAGCATTAATGCAGTACAAGTTGAGGCATTCAAGACTGAAATGTATAGCTTAAGTTGCAATGAAGAATGCTGTGTTGGAATTAGATGTTTATCACCATTTCTGTACAGTGAAGGTGTTCTGAGGGTTGGTGGATGCATCCGCCATTGTTCAGTACAATGCGATACTGAGCATCCAGTACTATTACCCAAGACCAGACATTTCACAGAGTTTGTCATAGGCCATTACCATTGTAAGTTCCTCCATACTGGGTTGAAGGCTACTCAAGTTCTTGTGATGCATCGGTTTTGGATACTATCTGCAAGGCGAGCAATCAAATCTCGCATCCGGCAGTGTATGCCGTGCTTTCGAGCAAGTCCCTCAGTGTGTCAGCCATTAATGGGAGATTTACCAGCTGTCAGGGTGTAGCAGGACAGGCCATTCACACATACAGATGTTGACTACGGTGGTCCGTTTGTCATGAAACTACATAGTTTCAGAGGTGCAAGGACACAAGGCATACCTGAGATTATTTGTGTGTCTGACAACCCAGGCAGTGCACCTGGAAATTGTTTCAGAGTTAAGAATGAGCGCATTCTTGGCTGCCTTTGATAGATTTGTATCTCGCAGTGGTCTGTGTGCACATGTATACAATGACTGTGGCACTAACTTTATTGGTGCCAGTAACCTTGGTGAACTGCAGTCTTTGATACATTCAAGAGGTACTTCTTCAGACATTGTAGATGGCATGGCTAAAAGGGCTATGACATGGCATTTCAACCCACCCTCTGCACCTCACATTGGAGGTATTTGGGAGGCTGGTATCAAGGCAGCCAAAGGTCACCTGAAGAGTGTTGTGGGTGATAATGCGCTCACCTTTGCGGAATATGCCACCTTATTTGCGCAAGTGGAAGCAGTGTTAAATTCTAGGCCATTGTGTGAATTGAGTGGTGACTCTTAATGACTTGGAAGTGCTGACACCTGGTCGCTTCTTGATCGGAAAACCCCTCCGACTGCAGCTTCCAGTGAAGATCCCACCATTGTCGCAGTCAATTGTTTTAGTCGGTGGCAGCTCGTGGAGCAGTCTACACGGCATTTTTGGAACCGCTGGAGACTAGAGTATCTCAACACCTTGCAACAGCTACGTAAATGGTCTTGCAGTTCTTCAAATGTGAAGGAAGGACAGTTGGTGGTTGTAAAGGATGACAATTTGCCTCAATTCTCAAGTGGCTTATTGGTCGAATCTCAGCCCTACATCCCGGGAAAGATGGTGTCTCCAGGGTCATCACTGTTCGCACAAAAACCGGCTCCTTGAAGTGGCCAGTTGTTAAGTTATGACCACTGCCATCTCAGTAACGTTTGCTCCTTGAGAACTGTATATATGTATATAAAATAACACATGTTGGTGGGCGGTTATGTTAGGGAATTGGTTTTTGGTATGTTGGTGCAGTGTGAAAGGTAGATGGACAATTGTGTATGATAAACTGTGTCTCTGTGATACTTTCGGCGGCCTTATCCCATGGACGGGCCGGTTTGTGTGTGTAACCAACGTCTGGTTATTGGACCTCAAAATTCAAGGTGCGTGTGTGAACAGCATTTATCTGAAGAATGCTCTGGAGTACTGACCTCGTTTTTCCAGCGTGACTCGGGGTGCCTTGAACCTTCAAGATGGTCAGGATGACTGATATGAAAGTGTGACAGGCCTCCGAGATGAGGCGTTGTAGTTTTTGTTGAATGGATGAGTGACTAAGTTCCGAGGGAGAGAAGTGACCAGCGGAAGGGAAATTCACGACTGCGAGTATCAAGCAGGTAAGAGTGCAGCTGGCAGGCTGGACAATTGGACTAGATGCGTGAGTGAAAGATATTACAAATGGTGGCAACAGATAGATTGAACATGTGTTAATGATGAGTATAAGTTAAGTGATTGTAACCAAACAGAGGCAATTACGAAGGATGTTAATTAGAGTTGAAATAGACATTAAATATACCACTCACTGTTAAATTAAAAAAAAGTAATAGTGGGCACAGGTAATTTAACGGTGTAAATAATAGCTGTGTGAATAAATTAGAAATAAAATTTAGTTCTTTTATTTTTATTAAGACCTTCATTTTTCACAAACTCAGATATACCCTGCAGGTATCCCATGTAACAATAGTATTTTATAGAGGCTGTGTTCGAATTCACGAGCTGAGGGCCCTTAACTGGTTTTGTGCCCTCAAAAAAGCATTCTGGATGTGATGTCATGTTGTTGCTGTCCAAATTCGCGGTAAGGTAACATATGCATCCTAGAATGTCCTCTTCAGTCAAGGGCATAAGTCGTTTTCCTTTCTCGAGCCCTAGATCATTTTCCAATGTGTAACTGTTTGCTTTATGTTCTGTAATCTTCATCGCGTTGTTACAGTGTGCTGGTCTGTGTTGCAGTTCATGAAGTTCATGAAGCAGGTTGGTGACGGAGATGTCTCGATTGAGGCAGGCCAGGTGGTGGAGAAGCAGCCTTTGGAAACAGACTTGGAGCGTGCGTGGTCGGAGGTGACCACACATGGCACAGAAGCTGCTGCTCCTGAGAATGGTATGAGGCAAGTCTTAGATTCTAAGAAGTAGACTGGATGTAATGTCTTGTAGTCATGGCTAACAAAATTCCAGAATGAACATTTATTTATTATCACTTCTTAGTTGGTTCTAAGTTTTGCCAACAAGTTCCGGGGGAAAAATTTTTTTTAGATAAAAGTGAACCAACTATTTGTGGCACCATGTAAATAGGTATGTAACAAATTATTCTATGGTCCATTCACGTTTTCTTCTGCCTTTTGGAATCGAACCTTTGAAAATCACCCTAGGCGTAATATGTCGACCTGTTTTTCCAATAACTCGTATTCCACCAATATTTAACACTGAGATTAACTTTAGAGTACTGTATTATTGAATAAATGAAACTTTACCTTAGTATCTTATATAACTTCTAATATTTATTTTGTATTAAACATGAATTAACAACAGCGAGAGCAGCGACGTCTTGGCAATGGCCAGTAAGAAATAGTTCACAGTTACAATATTTTCTAACCTCGTTTTATGTATACTATTTGTAAGGTAAACGTTGCCAATTGATATATTTGTATTGTTCAATAGCACTGATGGAAACACATTTCATTGCTGCGGTTAAAAATATCCGCGCAAATTCCAGTCATGTTTTTTTTTTTTTTTCGTCCGGAATAAAAATTCAATAAGTGAGGCAGTGTGTGTCGCTCTCATTATCTCTGTCTCTCTTATCTCTCTCTCGTGAAGATCGTACTATGTGTGTAGGAAAGGTATACATTTTATTTCTTATTTCAGCACATTTCATACTAATTACATCAACAATAATGATATTTGAGATTGTAATTTACAACTGAAAGAGATTTTATTGTTTAAATACGTATATGGTATTTAGATGCAACGACATATTTTATATGTGATGGCGCGACACAGCTCATTGCACAACGTTTAGAAATCCAGCAGGTTGGCAGACGTGGCCTAGCCACTCGCTTGTCCCAATATTGCGGGTGAGCCGTATTCATAGTGCCTTACGATTGCCAGTGACGTGTTTTTGAACGAAACGTTAAGTTCATACTCGTGTTTTTGAAACATCCTAGGGAAGTTACAATGTTGTGATAAATATGTGTTTCCAGGACAGGGATAATTAATATACTGTAACGAGTATTGTGATCACCACGTGTGTAAGTGTGTAGCCGCCATTTCCGTCTACGGTGGCTATGTTGTAATCGTTACGCACAGGCCAGATGTGTGTGGATTTCAAGTATGTGCAAAGTTTATACGTTCTAACCATGAGCTGATGTTATGATAAAGTTATTTATTGATATTTCACGTCTGTTTATCACAACGTTGTACCTTTGCTAGGTGTTTGAAACGTTGTGTAACAAGCTTACGTTTCTGTGATTTGAATGTCTGCTACAGTCCCAAAAATAATACTAAGCCCAACCGGATGGATTTAAATAAATAAGAAAATATACCTACAAACCAGTAAGTACCAATGCATATAAATATTAGCAGAATAAATGTTACGGTAGGCCTACGTGTTTGCATATTCACCACTATTTTTTACATTTGTCAATGCTATGTACAATAAATTAGTGACACGAGTTGCATGCTTGAATTTACTTTGTCTTTTCGTTGGACTGGTTGTCCCTTCATTTTAATTTTTATTTCAAACGCATATTAATAACTACAGGGTAAATACTACTGTTGTTTCCGCCACAGTTGTAACACACACATTCGTGGCAAAACATTAATGTGTATTATGTGTATCGTATACTTATAATGTCAACCTATAGTCCATTCCCGATTGGATGCGACTTATGAAAATCAACCTTTGAAAAAACACTCCAGGCATAACATGTCAACCTTATTTTTCAATAACATGTATTCCACAAATATATAACACTGTGGTTAACTTTATAATACTGTATTATTGAATAAATGAAACTTTACCTGAAATCTTCTCTAACTTGTAATATTTATTTCTTTTTAAATATGAATTAGCAGCGAGAGCAGCGACGTGTTGGCAACGGGCAGTAAGAAATAGTTCACAGTTAAAATGTTATTTTAACCTGGTTTTTTAGTATACTATTTGCAAATTAAACAGTGCCTATTGAAATATTTAAATATTTAGGTAGCCCTGATGGCAACATATCTCATTTTTACAGTTCAAAATAACAACGGAAAATATTGTGAGTAGGCCGTAATGGTACGGTGTTGTTTTATCGAATGAGAGCAATTTTAAAGCAACTGTGTGCTGAGCGATGCTTGGCACTCTCTCTCTGTCTTTGTCTCTTTCACACTCTGGAAGTTTCACTTTGTTAGTCGTGGTAATAATTGTGCATGTTTCCAATGGTAGCATATGTCATACTTAGCAAAATAATGATTTTTGAATTTGTAATTACAACTGAAAAGAGATTTTAATGTTTAAATACTTATTTTAATAAATTTAGATACGATGGCGGGGCAGAAACAAAGTGAAGTTGGCAGACATGGCGAGCTGTGACACGGTGTGTTGCTGTTTTACCAAACGAAGCGTAAATTATTCTTACTCCAAAAAATTCTTCAAATTACCATATCATGTTTGTAGACGTTGTGTTTATTAAACCTACCCAAGCAAGTTACGATGTTGTGATAAATCGGTGTTTCCACGGCAGTAATAAATATACTGTGACGTGTATTTCGTTAATTATTGCGTCTGTAAAATGGCGTGCCATTGCGCATCGTGGTCAATATGCTGGCCCTGTGTGTGTGTGATATCAAATATTTGATATTAACTATTTATACGTTGTAAATGTGAACGGTTTTTATGCGAAGTTATTTGTTTACATCCATGTCTCTTTATTTATTACAACGTTTTACCTTTGCCCTGGTGGGTGTTTGAAACACAAATCGTATAACGTGATTTACCACCAATCAACGAAATAACCAAGCCTAGCCCCAATAAATTTCAATAAACATAATACACAGTAAGTAGCAATACATATAAATATGAGCGGAATGAAAGTTACGGTAGTCTTATTTGTGTGCATGTTCACCGCTACATTTTAAGTTTCTATAACAAAAAATGAGCGACACGAGTTGTGTGCTTGATTTTAATGTCACGTTTTCGTTGGACTGGCTATTCCTTCGTTATTCGAACTGAGGCCGTCCTTTTAAAGAAATAACCCAAGACATATCAGTAACAAAAAGTTAACTACTACAGTTCATTACCTCGCAGTTGTAACAGTTATTAACACAATCGCGGCAAAATATTAACGCGCATTACATCTAATGTGCTATGTCGTGGAAAATAAATATGTTTGTGTAACATAACCGTAAGAACTGTCGTTAATTCAGGTATTTTTAAAACGTCAAAGCTGACCTAAGTAATGTTATAAGCCTAAACTGTGAATATTCGTATGAAATGGTATTTGAAATAGACCTGACAGAATTCTTTGAAAAGCTGTGAACAGTAAACAACACATTTGACAGGTATAAAAGTAGAAGTCACATTTCAATGTTAATTTTTAGGTGTAGCGAAAGTATACGAACACATATACACACACAATGGCATGTAAACATTGAGTTTGACAGATGCTACATGGCAATGTTTGTTTACATTGGGCGGAAGGATCGAAACAGGCCTGCAAGTAGATATTTAGCAGGGCTCCGAGAAAGTTTATTCCAATGGGGAATGGGCCATAAATGTTGTTATAGGCCTAAATTGTGAACATTCGTTGGAAATATGACAACATTCTGTGAACAGCTGTAAATAGCAATAAATGCATGTGACAGTTATAAAAGTAGAAGTCACATGACAGAGTGTATGTTTACATGTAGCGGAAGGATACGTAATGAGTAACCAAAAGTAGAAATTTAGCAGGGCTTCAGAAAAGGCTGAAGTTATCGGGAATCAACTATATCTGTACATTAATGTGTGGTAGTGATTGTGATATGTTTGGAAAATGCTTTAACTTAAATATCTCACAGCCGGTGCTAAAAGCCAAAACTAGAGATGGGTCAATACTACTTTTTATCGATACTCTATATCAGTTTCGTTACCAAAAAATTCTCACAATACTCAATATTGATACTTTTCTCTATACCAAATTAAAATTGTCATGAAGACAAAACAACTTGGCCAAGAAAATTGCTAATTTTACTAGCGTCGTTGACACACACTGAAACTATATAAAAACCCACATTACACTGAAAACAAATTGTGGATGGCTTACGTCCTTAGCCAGTGATAAACCAACGGAGTCACCTTCAATACTATAGAATCACATTTCCACAGAAAAAGCTGTAATCAAACTTTGAGGAAAATGATAGCTCAGTATACACATATTTTGCGATTTCCCAGTTTTTTATTTTATTTTGTGACTTCAACTAAATTACTGTAACGTTAAATTAATATCATAATCGTCTGATACACCTGTCATGGTCTATCCCATGGAATATGCAGTCTAGGCTACAACAGGTGTATCAGACAAATATGATAATTATTTTTGTGAATATTTAATAATGCAGTTGCATCAAATAATTATGGTATGTGTGGATGTACAATAACTACTCAATGTGCTTGCAACTCTCTATCTGCTTTTATTGTACCTGAAATATATACCATAAAAGTGATTAATGAATAATATACCATAAAAATGAATTAAATGAAAAATTTCGGTGCTGCATATAATTGTGATATTTATTGGATGTACTGTAACTACTCAAGTTGCTCACAACTCTCGACCCATTTTTATTGTACCTCAGTTATGTGCCATAAAAGTAAATGTCAAAAATCATAACTGTGGTATGTATGGGTTCCCTAAAAACACCTTGAGGTGTTCGCAGCTATGTGAATATTATGCTGTGAATAAAATATGGTATATTGTGGTACACTTGTACTTAAATTATGTTACGCGTGTTAAAAGTATTGTACATATGCCAAATAGTATGGTGCAATTTTCGGAGTTATCGTACACATGCGAAACATATGGTACGCTCGTGCCATAATTATAGCACGATAAAATGGGTGGTATAATTCGATCCTATTGGAAATTCTCATGCGACACTCGATACTATAAAGTATCGAGGGTATTGTGGTATCAAGGTTCCTATCCCTAGCCAAAACATTGCAGCATGCTGAATGATCATGGTAAACTATTGTCTTTAAAATAAAAATGTCAACTGCGGTGGGCGGCCGGCTACCTTTATTCGCCACTTCCCTTCTCCTTTGCATATGCTTTGTGTCAATCTGCAGCATATGGACTGGGGAAAAAGGGGGAGGGGAAACGTAAATTATGGAAGCTCTGCTGATGCATACAACTGCAGTGGAAGGGGAACGGGGCTGATAGCTACACAGCATATTTGATGACTGACAGCTTAAACCTTGCAGTGTAAGAAGTGAATTTCCGGCATTCATCGTTACACGTTTATTGCCCATTTATTGCATAAGCACTGTCGTAAAGCAGTTGAAACAGGGATGTGGATAAGAAAAAAAGGGGAGGGGGTGGGCATTGGCATTAGCAGCAATGTACACGGGGAGGAACTGAAGGAGATGTTGAGAGAGAAAGGAGATGATTGATGATGTAAGAGCGAGAGATGAGACAACAGACGGTTCACTACATTCCCTATACAACTCCGGAAAGTTTTGTGTATAGCAGACAACCTAGAAATTTTTTCCTTTATTTTAGGAAAATAGAACATGCTATACACTAGTAAATATGGTATAGTATACAATCTGCATTGAAATGCTATAGGTAATATATTTCTGATAACTTTTTATGTCTCATTAACATATTTTTTAAATTAATGTACAATTTTCAATTCTAGCCCAAATATCTTGTGTAAACTGTGTAAAAATATTTCAATTTAACATAGAAAATGTACGTTAACATTGATGCATGACGTCTCGGGCTGTCAGGGTCGTCATTGCGTTAAGCAGGGTTGGTTTTGTCGGGTGCTAGGCTAGGCGCATCCTCTGGCGGGAATGACTGGTTTTTCTCTTAGTCCTTGCATAGCACTGGTGCATGTCCAGTGTAGAGGACTGGCCTGGTAGCTTTACAGCAGGACACAAAATTGGGTTCTGTGAGAGTGATCTTTCGGTTTGAGTTGGCTTTCAGAGATACACCTGGGCGATGCGTAACCTCTGGCTGATGAGAGTGTGAACTTGACTAGCTCATGGTGAAAAGTTCGAAGGTTGCGACTGGCTGCTGTTAAGGTTCCAGTGGTTCTACTCCTGTATTCTATGAGTTGGGGAGACCCAAGGACTGGTCCAGTCCATTTAAGATGGCTGCGAGCAACGGATGTGTTTCTTCACTCAGAGAGATAGGGTCCTTGAAATTACCCTCTTATAAAGTTTTCCCTTATACAGGCTGGCTTTTCTTGGGGGCCTGGAGAAATGTTACAACAGTGTTCTACTGTATTAGGTTTCTGTGTGTCCTTATGGGACTTGGAGTACCACTTAGCTTGTGTTGAGTTTGATGTCTTGATGTCAGGTCAAATTTACCTGGGGACTCTTTGTTGCTGCAGTTGTTCTGTGACACTTCTGGGGTACCGCAGCTGGTGGTTGGTCACTGGAGGGTGGCTGGCCACTTCTTCAGCGGTGGCTTCCCAGGAGGAGATCTTCAGCTTAGGGAGGTGCTGAGGCAGGCTGCCTCGTACTATCTGCCGATATCCTGTTTTGGGAAGCCTTATATTCCCCCTCACTACTGATGTCTGCTCTGTAAGCTTTGGTTATCCCCTCTCTTACTCATACTGGCCTCCCACATGGGTGAACTGGGTTTGATTCCCGGCAGGGTGGCTCCTGGATTTTTGCATGTGGGAATCGTGCTGGACAACGCAGCTGGTAGGAGGGTTTTCTTCGGGGATATCTCATTTCTGCACCCTTTCATTCCGGGGCTGCTCGATACTCACTTCGCTTCACTCTCATATGCTCTGAAGACCTCAACGTTAAGAGCCACTGAAATCTCTTCACTCTTCGATTGGTCAGTCAGTTGGTTGGTCCGTCCACATCAACTTTAGCTTTCGGAAGACAGGAACAATTTTAACAAAAACCTTAATTGTTGACTGCTCCTTGGGCCACTGGACCCATGCTTGTTGACTAACCTGGAAGCTACACTTGCCTTCTACCTCACGTAACAAATATCTGCTTTGTTTCTATGAACATCATATGGCTGACACCATCCCAGCCACCGAGCGAGGTGGTGCAGTGGTTAACTTTTGGACTCACATTTGGGAACATTTGGGAGGATCTGGGTTCGAATGCTGGGATGGTTTTGCACTACCGACAATCTCCGATTCCTGCCCTGTTCCTTCTTCTCTGATCAACTTGCTCCATCTCTAAAGACCTAGCAGCTTTAACTGGTATGGTTGTTGGAGATGTTTAGTGGAGGTGCAGGGGCATGCGCTCATAGTCGCTGTGCGGGTCGGCAGATGTGTTGCAGGACTGGGAGCAGGCATTCTTCAAGTCGCTGCTGCAGGACTCAACGGAACTGCACAGCTCCCGGGACCACCTCTGGTCCGAGGAGTTCTCCCAGATCATGGACCCCTTCACGGTGAGTCTTTTCTACCTATTTTTATGGTAAAAACGTTTGCAAAAAATTAAACAAGGGAATTTGAAAGGCATTGTTGTAATTAATTTTATGTTAAGGAAAAGCCAACATCTGTTACCACACTATGCTGTTGCATTGAAATCTGTTTTAAAGATAGTTAAAGCAAGGAAAATATTTACATTTGGTACTGTAAAATTTGTAATTGCATGTCAAAATGGACAGTTCTATAGTAGTCATTAAATATATTTTATTTAAGCCGTAGACATTTAACTTCTGAGTGTGATGTAATATACACAGAGTGTTTATAACTTACATGGCAATATTGATCTAAAAAGGTGGTTAAAGGATAAAGTTACTAGGGCCTCAAAAGTGCTCACTTTACCATGAACAGCTTATATGCAGTACTAAGCTCCTTT
Organism: Dryococelus australis; assembly: GCA_029891345.1. Lineage (NCBI taxonomy): Eukaryota > Metazoa > Arthropoda > Insecta > Phasmatodea > Phasmatidae > Dryococelus > Dryococelus australis. The sequence continues at coordinate 120,303,924 of CM057002.1, forward strand.
GGCAATTTAAAAATTTTGCGCGCCAACATTTTTGCAGTACAGTAGCATTGCACTGTTCAGAATCTTCATGGTTTCTGGGAATAGATTGTTGGTGAGGAATGCTCTTAATAAAGGGTTTGGAATATTTGACAATATATGATATAATAATTAAATTTCCAACTTTTTGTTTTATATAATTTTTTGCTGTTCCTCAAAGATGGGTCTTTAAAAGAGAGATGGTCTTTATAAAAGTGGTTGCAACAGTGAGGTTCTACTGTAGTGTGCGGTGGACATTATTGTGATGATGAATGTATTCTCAGGATACTCTCTGCCCTCTCCCTCTATGTCACATTTCAGTCTGATATCACCATATGCATTCTCGGAGCTCACTATCCATACTTATCTGCTCAGTTCTGTATTTAATTTAGGCATGTGCGAGAAGCCCTTTTTTGGGTTCGAGATGAAATCGAGACAAGTTGCCTAAAAAAATTCAAGATTCGAGACGAGATTGAGAATTTTTATAACTTTATTTTCTCATGACACAATATTATTATTTTTTCTGTGAAATACATTTCCTTTCTTACTCGCATAATGTACACACGAATCCCAAGAAATAAAAAATATTACAACTATCTATGGAGTTTTTATAGTCACCAAATGGAATTATCAATACTGAAGTCCAACGATAATAAAGTTCCAGGTTTTTAAAAATTCCTAAACACACATTTTGATACATTACAGGTAGTGAAAAACAAGTCAGTCACCATGGCAAAAATGTCTGTCTTATTTGTGTTTATGGCAGTTACAATAAGAACTAAGTAATATACTATGAAAACATAGTTTAAAATACGTTGGCACATAATGGTGTGCATTTTCAGTTTTTCATACATTTGCAATAAATTGTACCATATTTGATATTCAGAAAGATTGGAGAAAAATTCAGAAATAATAGTATGGTAAAAGGTAAGTTACTTGGACAATCTTCCGTGCAGAAACACAAGCTCATCCACATGTTCAGCAAACAGGTTTCTTCATCTAATTGAAACTGTTGCCAGCACTGCTGACATGTACATCAATAAATTATAACTTCTGACTTTTAGACTTCCTTCTGAGTATAATGAGAGCTGTTCATTATCTGTGAATAAAATTTAACTAACAAACACAACAAAAATGGGAATTTTAGAGAAAGTATTACTCAATGTATTAGTATTACTGAAAATAATACATTAAAAATATTTCACCTAAACTCGTTTAAATAAAGAATATAACATGTCAAAATACTGTATATAATTGATAGTAATCCAACACTAAATGCAATCTGACCTAATACTTTCTAACCCTCGGAAAATGAAGATAATATGACACAGAATGCAAGTCAAACTTGAATGTCCCAAGCGCACTCGATCAAGTGAGAGAGCGCCGAGACATTATCGATTCTGCAGTGTGTTCACTGCGGCGGGTGGTGAAGGGGAAGCGGCGAGGGGAGGATTACCTCTCCCGCTCTACATGTTGCAGACACTTTGCGCGTGGCAAACATAGGTAGTGAAACCCTGTTAAGAAGTTTTTTTAAAAAACTGACAAATTTATGCTTATTAAGCAGGAAAAATTAGTATAAGGGTACCCGTATAGCTTCACAATGGTGTTCCATATGACACATTCAATAAGTGCAGAAAAAAATTATTTTAGGGACATAAAAAAAATATTTGATATAATGTCAGTTAATATAAGATATGTCAGTTACACGTAGTACATCATTTCAAGGCACTGTAATGTTTGGTCTGTTTACATTTAGCAGGAAGAACTTCAGAAACAGCAGCACTTGACGTAAACAACCACCCTCCTATTCATCAAATATTTATGTAACTTAAATCATCTTAACCAAAAAATCCAACACTATCTTATATTTGTTGAGTGTTGTTTGCTATAAAAAAAAACACTGAATTTGCACTTCAGTACATCTGTTAAAATTTCAATAAATGAAAGGTGGAATTCACCCCACTACAATCGTTAGTGGAAGTTGACCAAATAGTGCAACAGTGCTGAAATCTAAATGGTGTGCATTAATCTACGTCTGTGATGGCTAAAATCAACGTTGGCTAAAATGGAACTGGTAGTTTCTATTGTTTGCACAACTAGTGTAATAGCGAAGGAATGAGAGCGGGAGCGGAAGGAAGAAAGAGGCGGAAGTATGAAAAAATGAGACAGCTTGTGCCACACTGTCCGCATGTTGGTGAAGGGAGGGAGAGCAGGACAGAGAAAAAGGGGCAGCTTTTGGGGTGGATGCATCGACAGGGGGTGGGGGTGTTAGGAGCAAGAGGGCGAGAATGCTGATGATGAATAAGGCTTTGTCGGTGGAGGGAGAAAGAAAGTGAGATGAAAGAATGGAATGAGAGGGTGTGGAACGGAGCTTGGAGTAGTGTGGGCATGTCTAGATGGAAGATGGTGATAAAGGAGGGAATGTTGTAGAGGGATACAGGGCGTGGCTACAGGGTTGGCGGGCTGAAGGGAGCAGAGGGGTATGGCCATGACCTAGAGGAAGGGAGGAAGCAGTGTGTCACCTGTAGGATGGTTGCCTGCAGAGGTGGACAAAATTCCTAACATGGAAAAATTTCCCCAGAACATAAAAATTTAGGTCAAAATTTCCTCAAAAATATAAAAACATATTTTTATAACAAATCCTTTATGGTGTTGATGAACATAACACTGTAGTACATTACAATTTACAGTAAATAGTTGCACATGCACGCTTTACAATTTAGGTAATTGAGAAACGAGATATTGGCATTAAAAAAATTTCTACCCCCGAAGCATGTTTAGAAATTTGTCAACGTACAGTACATTTTAATGTTTTAACTTTAAAAAAAAAAAAAAAAAAAGAAGTAAAATAATAACAAATTAATAGCTTTTCACTCATACAATAATTTGTTCACTTATGTTTCTAAGCAAAAGTATTTTGGAAAGCTGATGAAAATGTGTGTTAAAGTCAATGTCACACTATGTAATATTTGATGCTTTAAGTAAACATGCAAAACAATAGGTAAATTCATTTCACAAATTCTTCAAAATGAGAGAATAAAAATAGCAATCAAAAAACACTTTAGTAATATATTTTTTAATCTTAAGGGCAACTTAAACAATTAATATTACAATATATTTTCCTAGGGTAATACCCTGAAGAAGGAATTCGCTTCCGATACATTTTAATAACAAATCTGGAAAAAACCATCAAAATCTTAAAATCCTGAAATAATACGTAAAACCTGCAAATCGAAATGAAACCCATAATTTAATAAAGAAACTTACCTTATAATATGTTAATAATACACAAAAACCGAACTTCAGAAAATCCCTGGGCTCCTACTACTAGCAACTTACAACGTACTTGGGCCGCATTTAACACGGGAATGGCAAGTTCTGGTGCAATGCCCCATAGGTTTAGGCGTTGCCACACGTGACGGTTCTTATCCCTGGAGCACATCCGGGTTCCAGCTGTAAATGATTATCTCTTACAGCGCCTGTCACGCCTGTCACAGTTTCTCGATTCAATTTCGAAAGTTCAAGTCTCGCACATGCCTAGTTATTAACAGTAATAGTTTTCTGAAAGTCAGTGCGAAGGGCATTGGTGTCAGTTTTTTGTATAGGGGTATTTGCAGTGGTATCGTGGTATCTGCAGTGGTATTGTGGTATCTGCAGTGGTATCTGTGGTGGTATCGTGGTATCTGCGGTGGTATCGTGATATCTGCAGTGGTATCGGGGTATCTGCAGTGGTATCGTGGTATCTGCAGTGGTATCGGGGTATTGGAGCAACTCTAAATAAAACTATTGGTAGTATGCATTGTGGTTTTATGTAGTGTAGCCCTTGGCCATATTTGTTGTTTATTATAGTGCTTACAACTAGAGTTGTTCCAATACTGTCTCTTCCAATAAAGATACAGATGTCCCGATACCACTCCCGCTATTAAAAACCTATACCAATGCCCTTCACACTGAATTCTAGAAAAAGTATTGCTGTTAATAATATATTTAAAACCTTTTTCCTTGACTCATTAAAATAAATAAATAATATCTAAAAATACTGTATATAATTTATTGTAATCGGACACAAAATGCAGGCTGACCTAAAACTTAAAAACCATCTGAAATGCAAATAATATGACACCAAATGCAAGTCAGATTTTAAATGTGCTGCGTGCACTCTCAGCTAAGAGCGTACAGAGAAGTTATCGATCGGGCAGTGTCATGGCTGTTGGTTTTGTGGGGGAGGGGGGCGGGAGGGGGGCCTCTCCACGCTGCTACCTGTTGGCGACACCTTACACACGTGCAAAATGTTTGTCTTTTAAAGTAATTAATTATATTTTACTGCAAAGTAAACTTGTAATTTTGAGACACAAGTTATGCAATTATAATTGATTTCTTCACTGTATTTAATAATTAATCATTCAAAACCACGTCCTCTGATTTTCCGTTATGACTTACACTGCACTCGGCTTGGTGTTTACCTACACATTATTAGACGGCAAAATGTGTCAAATAGCCACTTGCATAATATCAGTTTATTCAAAGATGCATGTCTATTGAAATAAATTAATATAAATCTTCCGATTTCTCCACAAGAAGTTACTGAAAATGAACACTTATAATACAAGTCGTTCAATGCTCAAACAATTTTTTGCTGACAAGTGGTAGAGTATATGCTTTTGGGCATATAATTTTATTCACGAAGATGCTGCCCTTCGAGTTAAATAAATATTAAGTGTTAAAGTCATGTTAATTTTACGCCAGATATAATGAAACACCAACCTTACCAGATAAAACAACCTTTAAACATAAAAGAAAACTTCATAATTCCTCGTTAAAATGTTTTGCAAAACATTTTCAGCTGAAACCATTTGCTTTGAAATACATGTGATGTTATGTGCAACTATTTTGAACGACTCGTGCAGTATTTACTTGAGTATAGTGCGCACTCATGTATTGTGAGCACCATGATTTTTGCAAGTTCCAGGGAAAAAATTTTTTAAAATAAAATTGCACCAAACATTTGTGGTGCCTGTTAGTAGTATGAAACAAATTTTTTTTTTTGCACTAAAGTTTGGTGATTGTGTTATGTGTTGGGAAATTACTTTAATTAAATAACTTGGGCGCAAAAAGCCAAAATTAAAAAAAATTCAGGAAAACTCCTGCGCCTACTACTCAACATTTCCAGCTTTGTTTTTCTTTTTTCTCCTTTCACCAGTGACCCGCTCTCTTTTTTTTTGCAATGCTAGATTGTTGCACTACCCTTATCTAAAAAAAAAAAAAAAAAGTCTCCTCGTCCCTTTTCCCCCTCCCCCCCTCATCGAACATAGAACATGGCTCGCTAGCCTCCGCCATGGAAACAAAGAAGGATGGTGGAATTATTGACTGGCAACCATCTGGGTGATATTACAAGGGGGTGTGGGGCGTAAACATGTGGCAGCTCTGGTTTTGTGGCATGACAGGGTGCCATTAGTTGCGGGGGGGGGAGTGGAGTTTCGCCCTAAACATAACAGAAGGGTCACTGCGAGAAAGAGAGAAGGGGGAGGAGTGATGTAAGAGCGAGAGATGAGACAACAGACAGTTCAGCCACTTCCCTCAACATTCCCGGAAAATTTATGGCTACCACTCCCCCTTCCTCTTTTTTCTCCCATGTATAGCACACACCCCAGAATTTTTTCCCATATTTTGGGAAAAAAGGGTGTGCTATTCACAAGTAAATACGAAATGTGTTCTTATTTTCCTTTTTCTTTTAATGTGCTTATTTTCCTTCTTTTTTTTTATGTGCGATGTATGCAGACAGAAATAGAAATACAGATTTTTGTGCCTAAAGAAAGTAATAACCTGACTTCATTTTCTACAACCGTTACTAAAGTTTCGGCCCAATACCATACCCGATACCAATACCTCGGGAAATGGCAAAGTATCGGCCGATACTGATACTTAGTATTGGTATCTGAACAACTCTACTCACAACACTTACAACCTGTGCAGCTAAAATATAACAGATGCAAAAAAAAATTTAAAAAAAAAAACATTTTTTAACATTGTTGTCAACATGGTAAATTAAAATACAGGAAACTTGATTTCAGTCTTCATCAACCCAAGCATGTGTTTCCTTTTTAGTCTTCACATATGATGGTGCTTGGAAATCAGGGTGTTTCCTATGCATTAGGTGTGTCAAATGTCAATATAATTATAATATTTACAATGCACGTCTACGAAAATTATCGGTAAGAGATCATTAAATAAAAGGTTAAGGAAACAACAAACGTATATGGCAGTCCGTACTGCCTAGGATGGCTAATGGCTTATCTGGCATTGCTTAGTTTGCTTGAGCAGATGGCAGATGGGGTGGAGGGGGAAGATAGGTTGCTGCTCTGCAGGTGACTTTGAACTGTATCTCAAACAAACTGTTTACATTGAACATACTGCTGTACAACACAGCATTAGTAACTATGACTCTCTGAAGGTGCCAACGCCGTGGGAATGCCTGAGACTAAGGGATAGGAGTTCCCTATACTGACGTGAAACAGCATTCCGCCCTTTGGAGAGAGCATATGGGCAACGAAATGTCGTGGCTACTGTCAAACCCTAGTATTGGAGTCCATATGCAACATGGTTGCGGCAATAGTCAGTTATGCGCAAGTCTATAGCCTCTGCTGACTTTGGGACCCACACCTCCTTGTGGTACCGCTGGGTGACACTATCGAGAGCCGGCAAACGTGGACTACCCATGGTGTCCCCTATACCAAGCTTTATAGCTGAAAGGGGTATCTGCCGCTCAGAAGAGTGCAGTAATGGCAGATAGTGACGACTCTGATTGGAAATGGGCTGGTTGGCTCCTTTGCAGTCGGATCATTGGGGCCCAAAAGTCTGGGTCTTAATGAAGGACCCAAATACTTAATGGTAATGGTCATGAGGCTTGGTGAGCTGGTCTTGCGCGCAGGATTTGGCGTGCATCTGCATCTTTGCCGATAAACCGTGCCTTGGGAAAACCCACAAGTGTCTTGAAAAGGAAGGAGTAACAAGGGGTGACCTCCGAGCTTGTGTCAAGGGTTTTCCTTGGCAACTGGTTGCGGTGGGAAAGGACTCGTGCAGACAGTGGTTGGAAGATTGCTCCGACGTGTCTATGTCTTTGATATTTGCACAATTAACATCATTGAGATAATAACACATTACCCTTGGGGTAATCAGAGCCGGCTGGTAGGCAGATTATGGACCTTATATTGCTCCACGAGGCTGAACCCAACTACTCAAGCAATAAGGATTCCATATCATTGAGACCAGTTATGGCGACCAGCTGAGGACTGGAGCAATAACAATTTTTATGTTATGTTATTTTATGTACAACACTGCATCCATGTGTATTGAGCACTGTGTGTAGGCTAGGTATGATTTCTTTCAGCACACTGCCAGTATAAAATCATAAAAATTGACGGGAAGTGAAATGAAGTGTGAGATGAGAATGTAGTAAACTACCTATGTGAAAGATGAGTGATTTCCTAGTAGATAGGCATCTCACCACCAGAAGATTTATGCACAGTATCACTGTACACAAGTAAATACAGTATCCAGTTCTGTTGCCACTTTTATTACATGTGTAATGGACAGGTGAAAAATTACTCTCACCTGTCCATACTGATTTGTACCTGTCTTGAGTAAGTGAAATAGGAGTAAAAGTGAACGCTAAGTGATATAGTCTATTTATTGTTACTTCCAATTTTACTGAAGCCCTGTTAATGGTCTACTTTTGGAAATGTCAACTACTGCAGCCCTGCCAAAGTTCTGCTTTTGGGCCACTCACTACATGTATCCTTTCATCACATGTGAACTAAGTAAACCTTATACATTGGAGAAACCAATATACTGTATATGTGTGATAGAAAAGTAATCTACAATAAATATTTTTATGCATAACAGTGACGTGTTTCCAATATGACATTCCTGATCTTTTTCATTCAACACTTTACTAAACAGTGCACTATTGCAGACTGGTCTGAGGAAAGTGCAATACGTGTTGTTATGGTGTAATGTGTGCATTGTGCTGTGTAACAGGCGTACCAGTTCCAGCGGGATAATCCAATGTCAGGGCTCGAGGATGCGCTGGCTGAGGGCAAGAAGAAGCTGGAATTAGGGGATGTGCCCAGCGCAGTGCTGTGCTTCGAGGTGGCCGTGCAGCGCGACGAGCACTGTGCAGAGGCCTGGTTCCTGCTCGGCACCTCCCAGGCAGAGAATGAGCAGGTGAGTTGGCACTGAGCTGGCTTCTTGTAGCAGCACTGCAGCAGGACACTTGTGTCCAGGGTCTGAACATGTGCCAAGCCTCTACGCACTCCTAGCCTGGACACTTGTTGCTCTGTTCAAAGGGGAATGCTAGCGGTTGGAGCCCTTAACCAAGAACTCATTCATTCGCCACACAGTTCGTAGCAGGGCTGAGGGGGGAGCTGGCTGAATGGGGGCCTGGGTTGGGGCAAAAACAGTGGTCGATCAACATGGCTTATGCCCGGTTGCACTATTAACAGTCATTTGAACATGATCTTCAGTTGGATCCTAGTTCCAATATACGAGTGTTGCACCAATGCAAAGGGTGAAGTTCTGATTGCAGATTTCCTGATCTCGGTTCAGAAATAGGATTGAGATGAAACACTGTTTGTGATTGGCTCTCATTTCATGATGATGATGATGACATGATGCAAATGTTTGAGATTGGAGACGATTAAGGAGTCTCTGTGGTCATTATTAGCTCGTAAGACTAGGATTTTTACAATATAATCTGATTGCACTGCAAAATTTTGGTTTCAGTTGTTTTGTTTGAGTGGAAGCACTTTGTACACACTTTTCTCGTTATTTTTAATATCAATATTATTAAAGATAGTGTACATAAAACAAGATGGTGGGATGAATTCCTTTTTAAGTAAAATAGTTGTAATAATTTTACTAAATTGTATTCAAGTGTGTATGTATAATGTTTTTAATTCCCAAAAAATATTTGATCGAGTGCTATCTGTTGGCGTATTTTCAAACTACATTGTCAATGACAGCTGCTGTTTCGAGAGCTAAACATTCAATGTGAGATTCACTTTGGGGTGTAGATTGTGCGGAAAGTTAGGACAGTTTCTGATATTCAGAATTATTTTTCCAGTTTTCCACCGAGTTTTCTCAGTAAGATAAGCATGAATTTTGTTCTCTCTTTACAAAACATCTTTAATTCAATAAATGCATTGGTTTTTAAGCATTTGTAATTAGTCTCAACTTATAGTTTACAACAGTAAAACAACAACCAAATTCATATTTAAATCATTTAAATAATTATGAATGTATTTTGACGTGCCAAGAGGACGTCATTCACTCGTCTAGCCCCGCCACAGCCATGGCTCTCTAAAAGAGCTGTTATGCTGTACACGCTATAGGATGCCTTCCAAGCCAGGGTGGTTTGCCTGGCTGTCGCTGCCTACTGCGCTGCAACTCGCTTTGCATCATGTTGCAGCTTACCCCTCCAGTGCCTGGCGTATGAGGGGAAGACTCTGTCGCTCTCAGTTAATCTCTTTTTCATGTCTCTCTCTCCACACACCGTAACTCCCGTGCTTGCCCTGTGAGCCAAGTATAAATAGGAGTTGCAGTCCTCAGTTCGAGGCTCTCTCTCATGCCAGTCTACTTGCCTGGTGTTAATCTACCCGAGAGCCACAAGACTTCACGCCTCACATTTGCAAAACGCCACGCTGCCCGAAGAACTACCAATTTTTTCAAGTTGCAACAGTCTTACACCGTTCAGGCGAGAGAGCTCTGCTCTGCCCGACACTGCAGCGCTACTCCTCAGCATACCGAAGCCCTCATGTTTCCAGCTACAATGTAGCTTACTCTCAGCTATCGCGAGTGCGAGCACCGCAGCCTTGGGGCTGTCCTCACCTCCCATGCTGCAACGTCTTCTGAGACATAGGTAACTGTACCAGTTAGCAACTTAGGACTGGCCCTTCAGGCCTCAGTCAGAGTACAGGCTGGTTTTTGTGTGTTTTAATTCAGCAATCGATAAAACAGGCGTAAATCGGACTAGGTTGAGTTGTCTCTACAACACTGTATTGCTACATCTTGTCCTTTCTCTTTCCAGTTTGTCACCTGTGCTAGTAAGACTCTTCTAGGGTTAGCCACGAGCAGATGCCTTGCTCCTTTTCTCTCCTATTGATAGCTGTCTCGAAGTGCAGCTTAGGGAGCTTGCTTTCCTGAGCTTCATTAGAGCAGTTGTCTCTTGGACTACCGACTTTCCAGTAAGTGTCTGGGTCAGACTGCGATGTTCCACGTGTCAGGTTTCTTCCTTGGAAACTATAGTCCAACTCCCTACAGTAATCCTGCTCTTAGTGACACCTAGGTCAGATCGTGATGTTCCGTGCTCCAGGGAGCCACGAGAGGGAACACCCTTTGCTGTCTACATTAACCTCCAACTTGGAACTTGGGTCAAATCGCGACATTCCGCACCCCAAGTCTCTGGGTTGAAGACTAGTATTACAGGCGTACCATCTCACCTGACCTCTGCATCCCATATTCCATCAGGCAGTCTCGACCCCTTACTGACCACCCATTATCAACCCAATGGGTTATCCCCAACACCTTATGCCTCATTATAGGGCTGGGCAGGGCAAAGCAAAGCTGCCAAACTAGGGGTAGCTCAGGCTGGGGTATGAAGGGACAATCAGGTATACTCCTGGAAGAAAGAGGAGGCTGCACATCAAAGGAGGTCAACCACCAGCTCAGCAAGCTCCACTTCTAACCTCCTCTGGCACGTATCATGTGCAGTATCTCTGCTGCCACCTATGCCACGGAAGAAGACACCTACCTTTGTCCGGCCAGCTAATGTTACCAGGGTAGTAAGGGCCCTTAATATCACACCAGCTTACATTCCAACCAGGGCACCCACTCGCCCAGCACTCATCTGCGCATGTTTCAAAGCCAATTCAAGTGACGACCACCGTTTCTTCATCTGGCAAGAAGGGGGGGGGGGGGGGGTACCTCGGTCGTACCCTCCAACAGCAAATCCCACTAAGGGTAAGTGACGAGGCGACAATTTCTACTAAATAAATGTTATTAACAGTGCTTTGAGACACTTTTCTAATCTTGGATTGAGATTTCGGTGGTTCAAAATGAAGTTCAGCTCTATCTTCAATCAAGTTTGGACATGATCTCAGATCGAGAGATGGATCCTAATGGTGCAGTGCAACTGGTGATTAGCAGCTGGCAGATTGCTAGAAAATGTATGTTGGCATTTGTCAATGGTAACTGTGGCAGTCTAATTGGTTTAGGATAATGTTTAGGGGGGGGACTGGTAGCAGTTGTGAATTAGCTCGGGGGATTGCAATGGAACTAGGCCAGGAAGCTTGTGTGGAACTCGATATGCTGGTCCTGGTAGGTGCTTGCCAGGAGGCGGGAGAAGTTGTGCTGCCGGATCGTAGGCGAGTGGCCACCTCTCGCAAGTGACAAGATAATACTTTATACCTGTTGGCAGTCGGCACTCTGCCCCACAGATTGTGTAGCCTGTGCTGCAGCTATTCTCTTAGCCTTTGGTTTCGGAGTTGCTGATCTCTTATTGGGTTTGTGTGTTTGAAATGGCATGCTTAATCTGTTAGGGCTAGCATATATCAAGCAAGGCTTTTACTATTAGATTATGCTGTGTTCAGGTCAGTTTGAGTGAAGCAGTCGTAGTTTGCTTTTGATACATGACTGAATTTCTAGAGAGTTCTGGGTGTGGAGTAGTTGGTTGCTGTGAAATGTTGCTACAGTAGTGAATGTTACTGGTGGGTTTCAAATGAACAGCTACAGTAAACTATGATTCTAAGTCTATTCATGGTTCCCAGGAAAAGGGTCGTTATTTGGAAGGTGTTGTTTTTGGAATAAATTTTCAATTAAATGTTTTTCATGGATCCTAAAAAAAAGGGTCTCTATTATTTCGAGAGGGTTGATATTCCAGTGATCTTAGAAATGACAGGTGACTGCCTGAGATTGAGAGTACGTCCAGTTGAACTTTAGTGGGCTGTGCAATTTAAGGTTTGTCCAGGGAGAGGAAGAGATGCTCATCAGTGAAATCTAAGATCATGATCATCACATCAAGTGAGTGAGTGAGTGAAGAGATTTGGGCGGCTCTTAACAGCAAGGTCTTCCGAGCCGATGAGGGCGTTTGAGGTGAGTATGGAGCAGCACTGGAATGAATGGACGGGGGAAACGGGGCATCGTCCGGCATGATTCCCACATGCGAAAGTCCAGTGACCCAGCCGGGGATTGAACCCAAAACGCCTTGGTGGGAGGTGAGTAAGCTAACCGCTTGACCACCGCGACTCCTAATAATAATTGTATCGAGCACTGTGTCCGAGTTGGCTGGTCACTCAAGTTTTTCTCCAGTAGGAGAGAGTCGTGTTGGTGCCCATGGCTGTACCTTTAATTCGGAGGTAGTGCTTATACTGAAATTGTTTTTTGTGTCTCGCCAGTCCTACTAGAAAATATTTGGAAGGTTTATTGTTTGGAGGTCTTTGGTTTAGATAAAATTTCTGGCATGAGTTGATAAGTTTTATTAGTCCATGAGCTGGTTTTCTGCTTCAAGTATGTGGTCTTGTTTATTAAGAATGACTATAGTGGAGTCCATTTCTGCTGGCTGTATGATTGTCTCTGTTATTGTGAAGGTCTCTGATGGTTTGGTTTAAAGTATTTGGGGTGCAGTACTGTGTATAATATTACTAACAGCACAAAATGTTAAAGCTATTGTGTTTGTTAAATTTCAATCTTAATTTCAGTTTGTTATACCTCATATAATAGAGAGTCATTAAATTTTTTCTTTAATTAGCAGACAAGTAATAAAACCAGCATATTAGTTACAAAATTCTAGCCTTCTCACTCACTTGTCTAAATAATTTGTGGGGAAATTTAATTTTTTTTCTAGTAGAACAAAATAATTTCAAGTTTTCTTAGATCTCAGAAAATAGTAATTACATTGCTTAACTGTATTACTTTGGCAGCTATGATAGTGCTTAATAATATTTATTTTAATTTCTAAGTGGGTTAAGCAAGATGGCACAGTGGTAAAACTTGACGCGTGATAGACCTAGCTGATTGGCTGCCCTTGTCTCCGGGTTACTTACTTGACACCAGTCTCTGGGAAGTTACTAGTCTCTGGGCACTGGTGCCCGACCAGCGTACAGTACCAGCCTAGTAGGCCGTCGACTTGGCACAAAGTCTTGCGGGGATAGTTTCACCCTGTGTGGTGCAGGCTGAGGTGGTGGTACAGCGGGACGGCATGTCTGTCCGGCAAGTAGTTTTACTGCAGCTGTTCCCACTACTGGAGGGTGGGGTTTGCATGCGAGGTGCTTGGATTTGTTTCTGGCCTGGATATACTAATTACAGCTGGCATGCTGGTGGACCCCTCGCCAAACAGTATTTCCTGCACTATCGGGTGGTATCCTTCCGTAACACGGATCGGTGGCTCAAACACGTCGACAGGCATGACGGTAGGTACTGGCGCAGTGAGCCGTTGTAGCAAAGCAGCCTGTTCATGCAGACTCAGTAGCCCGAACCCGCTGGGAAGGATGCGAAGCCCCTTTGAATTCTTAGAGATAGCATTCACCTTCTGAACCTTCCTCTCAACACCACCTCTATGGGTGTAAGGTAGCTGGCGCTAACCTGAGATCGGGTCTTCAGGAGGTATGCAGTTGACATGAGAGTGTCCAAGTTTGGGTGCTAATTGCTACCACCAACACTGCACCTCACTCTTGACTTTCCCTCCGGAGGTAGGGGAGACTCGAGCTGCAAAATGCTGGTTGTAGGAACTTCATGGTGTTTTCCCAATGGGGTTGGTCTCCCCTGCACCAAAGTGTAACACTCTCGGCACCACGAATGTAGTGACAAGCAGATCCCACCAGGAGCGTACCTAGTGTTGTGGCTCTACTGTTCCTCCCACCTGGGTGTAAGGAACAGGTGGCCTTTCAATATTGGTGAGGTGAGTGTCCAGTAGTCACTGGTCTCCCCAAACTCAAATAAGTTCCCCTCCTCTGCACCACTGAGTGGGAATTGGGGGGGGGGGGGGGGAGGGGACTTCAAGCTGGCAAGCCAACTTCCTGAGTACGGTATATTATCCTAGTGTTGTGGCTCTACCATTCACTTCATGGGGCAGAGATTGGGTGGCCCTCCAAGAATGTTCTGGTGTGTTGTACCGTTGATATGAGGAATGTGGCTGGAGTGTTACTCAGAAGGTCGGGTAAGATCAGTGTTTATTTACCGAGAAGGAAATAAACAAAGATGCTGGAAGTACTACCACCTAATCCACACGGGCTTGGCGGAAGGTAAACACCCTAGCGTTAACAGGGGAAGGCGCCCTGTGCAAACCTATATGAGTAGGCAGTAACTGGTGCATGTAACGTATTAATTCCTCAGTGCGAGCTCTACTCTCTGTTGTCCGTAAGGGACAGAACGTGTCTCAGTGTGTTGCTCGTGATACCGCTGGTTCCTCCTTCGGTGCAGGTTGGAGAGGATCTTCGGCCCCACGAGGAAGCGGTGGAAGTATACTGGAGAGGTGCAGGCCTCTGCACCAATTGATTGTACGGTGAGAGCCCAGGAGAGGAGTCAGGAGAGACTTGATCGAGAACTCAAGCAGAACTGACAATCTGGAGACCGGGGTGCATCTCCTTTTCTACTCCTAGGTCATCCCTTCCTTCACTGGCATAGGGCATCTGGTGAGGGGGTTAGCTGGTGCAAGCCCAATGCCTTGATCCTTGGTGCGAGCGGCATAGTGGAGAGCAGTGGGATCTATCCATCTTACTCGTGGTGGCATCCCGTGGCACCCTGCTGTACTAGCCTCAGACCTCTTGCATGGTCCCGGTGGTTCATCGGGGGAAATATATTTTATTATTGTAATGTCTATCCTGGTCCAGTAGATACAACAGTCTTGTAGGCGGCAGCGGCGGTAACTCAACTCTTTAGACAACTGCCATGGATGTAGTTGTACTGATGAGTAGCAGTCGTTTATTAATATTTATGAAAGACGTCGTGCATCAAACTTCAGACTTTCGTTCATGTGGACCTGAGTTTGAATTCCGACCCGGCCATTCTGGTCTCAGTTTTCCGTGGTTCCCCAAAATTGTGCTAGGAAAATGTTGGTATGATTCCTTACTTCAGGCCATGGCTGGATCCATCCACGTTCCGGCTTCTCAGAGCAACTTGCTCTCTCAAGGACTTTGAGCCTGACGTACCAGTTGTAAATCATGTTTTAAATGTCAGCATTGTTTTAAACAGAAAACAGATGTGTCTCTTTCGAAAATAAATTATTAATTTTATACTAGTTCAGTTTAATGATTTACCTTTTCATTTAATGCATGTAGTGGTGTCAGTATGCAAGATAAAAATATAGTAGTGTAAATTTTTTTGAAAGACAAAAGCAGTAGGGCAGTGTATTTCAAGTAACGCAGTTTGAACTTGGCTTTTTCTGGGAAGGTGAGAGACAAGCCCATCTAATGGGTACTCGAGGTGCCCAGCCAATAGCACTCGTGAACGCTGTGGCATGTAGCACACTTGTGCGTAATTACGGTATGTGAAGCACTACTGTTAGCTTTTCATTCACACCTCGCCTACTGCTACTAAGAAACCCCTGTGATTATGAGATTGTGTGGTTAACACGTTGGTGACTTGAGGATGTGTTGTCTGTTTTCAGATAAGTCTGGTGTGTTTAGTGTGTTAAACAATTATTAGTTAGCCTTCAGAATTGCAAGTGGGGCATCAAAATTTCCAGTGAAATGGAATGTTTTAACAGTTCAGATGTTCTCTTGTGGAGAGTGTGAGGGGTGTGTGTCGGTTGAAATGTTTATACAAAGGAAAATCAGAACATGTGGTGTTCTACATGCAACTAGCAGTGCTGATGTATTAAGAATGCCATACTAGTAAACTGAATGCTGAGGGATGTTTTTTTAAACAATTTACATGCAACTTTACAATCAAACCATATACACAACAAGTTAGGACACAGTATATGGATAGATGAGAATGTTGGACATCAACAACCACCACCATAACAATAAGAGAGAGATATTGACTATTAGATATTGACTGATTCAAACATGTACCTATTTAGACACAACATCCATATAAAAAACTAAGTTCAGACCGAAGGTGTTGCGTTTGTTAGTAGAAATTGAAAATGGAATCTCAGCTCTCAGTACTGATTTTAAATTACTAGAAAAATGTAATTGAATTAATATTTTGGTTTGAATTATTGAGCTTATATTGATGCGGGTTTCTATCTTCGGGATAGTGGTTAGAGCGCTGACTGCCCTTCTGAGTTCAGTAGGGGATCCTACCATGGCATGTTCGCTACTACTTTATCCTGGTGGGTTGTGGCAGGTTCACTGGGGAGCCGCTTAGTGAGAGGATACCGTCTGAGGGAGGGGAATCAAACCCCAGAGTGAGTCGAACAGTGATTGTATCGTGGCGGGGAATACAATCTTTCTCACTACAAGAGCTGCCAAAATGCGGGACGCCAGCTGTCCTGGGGGTATGTATCGAGATACAGATTAATCGAGTGTGATAGTAGGGGTTGATGATCCTGCCAGAGGGGTTGATGTTACACGCAGGGGTCGTGTGGGCAGGCGTGTGGGAGTGTAGTTTACGGGGGAAGGGACTACGCGGGGTTTTGGGAAGACCATCAATGGTAGTTGAACCTTGATTACCTTCCCAGGAACTAAGTGAATTATACACGTATTCCGTATCTCTTTTTCCTGACCTGGCTTGGGTGGCGTTATTGTTACGGTAGGCACAGGAGTCTCCGGCTGGAGGTAATTTATAAGTTCCTGATCGGGCCACGGTCAACAAGTACCCAAGTAGGCTTCTAACGGACTCGTGGTAAAGGGGAATGAGCAGAGAAATGTGTTGAGGTGTAAATTCCGGGTCCGCAGATCCATCGCTCTCTACGCCGGTTACGGCTCTGTATACCACCATTTTTACTGTGCATTTGGCCAGCCTTCTGTCCCTACTGCAGACGTTCAGTCCTGGCGATGTCTGTTATTTAACACACCCAAGGCACTGATGGAGAGATGTGCAGTCCAGAATTAAGACACCACCAAGGGTAGGTGAGGGAGCACCGGAAACCCAGGAGCAGCAGAATGTCTTTTCGGGCTCAAATAGCCTTATTCAAGCCCTGTCTCCTGTGGAGTTCGGCATGCCTCACAACTATTCCTTAGTGGGGTTTTATTGCATGTAACAAAATGTTTCACTGACAATTATTAATAAATAAATAAATGAGCAAGGAACTAATATTAAAAGTATGGTAGTCAAAGATTTCAGTTTTACAAAATATTTATTATTACGATTTTGGGATTGGAAATCCCGTTTGGATTATACAAACTAACTGAAGAGTTAATTATTTACGTAATTAATTAAGGCGAAGATGAGTCTGGAAAAAGGATAAAGCAAAATTATTCTCATTACAAATGTTACATTAATTTTACGCTCTTTACAGCGTATCCTCTCGAGGGGAATTTGTCCAGAAAGGAATACGTCGCGACGACCTGCTACCGTGGAGTCAAGGGAGTGACTGGTGTAAAGGGGGTGCAGGGGTTTGGACGCATGGTTTAGCTCTGGTGTGACATGCAGTCTTGGGTTGCAGGAAGAGTCTTCTTCAAGCTGCTGGGTAGCTTGAGCCTTCTGCAAGCTGCTGGAGAGGTTGGAGCCGTTACAGGCTGTAGGAGAGGAGAGAAAGGTCTTGGTTCGACCCAAGGAGTGCTTGCTGACCTATGCGGCAGGCGAGACCGGCGACTCTGGTGAGAGGCTTGCTCGTGCCTCCTTGAAAATCCCTGTATCAGCTATCTTCCGGGGGTGTGGGGGAAGTTAGCCTTTCGTCGCAGGGGTTGGCTTATCAAGGTTGCAGCAGCGCTGCTTAATTCTTACCTCCCTGCGCTGAGGCAATGACAAGTTTACCACCTTGGCACGAGGTGCTGCGGATGTGACGTCACGGGGCAGCAGAGGTGCTGCGATCGTGTGGTGTTGGTTGAACTTCCTTCTCAGCTATCTCGGAATAGTGGTTCATTGGGTAAAACAATCTTGACTCAAGGGGGTGTAGGCTGAGGAAGTGCACTCAACTGTCTGGAGGCAAGGAATGCTGCGTTACATTCCCTACGTTTTCGGCCATGCCTATGGTCATAAGGCATTGAGTCTCTGCGCACAGATTACTGGGTACACCCTGACATGAACAAACTAAACACAGTTTATAGTGTCAGTCTGGTTTTGGCTTGCTGACCAGGCTCTGTAAAGTCTCCACTGATCCCCCACGCTATGCAGGCTGATCAGAAACGGGGTGCTGTTTGGGTCACCAATGCCGCCACTGGATGTGCGTCCACACAGGAATTTGCGGCATGTGTCAAGCTACGAGATATTCCAGCACTAACAATACTGTGGGATAATGCAGTAACTCAAGACTGTCGCTTCTCCTTGGATGAAGGTGTTACTAGTGGTTGTGGCTCTTCTGTTCATCTCTGCCGGCACTGGTACAGTGCTGTGGCAGTTGGAAAGCAACAGATGGCCGTCCGATGGGTGTGTAAGAAAATATGACTGACCCCTGAGGGTCCCCCATAGTTAAAGTTAATTTGGTTATGTCAAATACCCGATTGTTGTCAATGGTGTATGTAGCAATCTGTATCTAGCAGGTAAACAGACAGATACTCTAAGAAATAATAGTGAAAGTTGGGAAACAAAAGTTTGTTTATTGATGGTTAAATAAACATGCGACGCGTGCTACCTCCTACCAGGCAATTGAATGCTGAAGGTTAGTACGCTGGCCAGGTGTAGGCGACCCGGTTCTAAGGGGAAAATGAGAAAATAAATTTCTAAACAAGAAAAGATATAATACTTCTAAACTGTTCTAATAAATATATCTTGAGGAGACAAAGTGAATTTAAAGCGTGTTCGCTGGTTGTTGGGTTGACTGTTCGTAGATGGTGAAGTAGCCACAGGGGGCGTACTCAAAGCTGGAGGTCCCAGCACTGAATAATGCTCTGGGATGTTGCGAAATATGAACAAGAAAGACTGCCCATGCCCGGCAGCATCCTGACTTACATAGTGGAAGCTTGTAAGCTGCTGGTGTGGCTGCGGGGAGGGCGTGACTTCCTTCTGCCATGGTTGGCGTGGGAATACTCTGGTCAGCGTTTTTGCTTCGTGCCTCGTCGGTGGCGCTCGGCCTTGCCCGAGGTCTGGGCAGCTTGTTGATTCTCAGCTGGAGGGGGGGGGGGGGGGGTGGCATGCCTTGAGGTACTCTGGGTGATGAGTCACAATCGTATTAGATTCGTTGTATAAGCAGCACGCGTCAGTAGTCTTGCTACTGTTTATGACTTGCCCCGAGCTCTTACTTGCTCGTTTATGGGGCAATGTCGTCCGTAGTGTTTGCAAGCGCACTTTACAGCAGTGTGGCATGCTTCAATAATAACCATTTATTGTATTGTGAAGTGTGTAATATCATATTTTAATGGCATTTAACTAAATGTTATCTAAAACACTCAAGTATGTGATGCTATTATATTGCTTACCCTGTAAAAAAACTCACTACATGCAACTGCGATATACAAATACTACCCATAGTGGCCAGGAGCAATACAATATGCATGTCAGTCATGTGACCCTGCCACGCCACCTCAACATAGCCGGCCTGCTCCTAAGCGAGTGCTGTGATATCACCCGCACCACAGAGCTGCCCTGCTTCCAAGCTTTACCAAGAGAGTGCAGCAAGGATGACGCTGCCTACACAGGGAGGAGCCAACCGGCCGAAGATGCCCGAACCATCCGAAGGAAGCCAAAGGAAGACACCAGTCAGTATATACGGCCGGACGAGCCCCTGGAACACCAGCCATGGCACTGGCTTCCTCTGCCTTTGCTAGGGCCCTCTGCCGCAACCTATCTGCTATCAGCGAAGCTTGCTTCAACCCTTGAAACACGCACTCCACTTGGGAATATTACACCCTGTTACCCTTCTGGAACACACTAGAGGACAGTAGGGTTTGAGTCGTTCTCACAACTACTTTATTAGTTGCTCTAGGTTTGCTCTTGCCCTAACACCTGTTCACCTGTTTGTAGCATAACTTCTGCCGGTTGCTTGGTAACTACGAAAGCCTAGTAGTTAGCATGGGTTGCCGTATTTATTTTCCCGAGAATAAATATGTTCTCGTCGACACACTGCATTCTAATTCCAAGGGTGAGTTGTACCCCTCAACCCTTTTGTAAACACTATCCACCTATGCAGTTGCAGGTGACCGGGTCTTGCCAAGCCATTGCAGATACTAGGGTAGAACTGCTGGCACCCTTACTGGGTAGTTTGTATGTTTCAGTAACACCACACGATTTGTCAGTAACCCATACTGTGGGGCCAGTGTGCGGGGGCACGTGGCGCACATGTAAGGTAGAGCCCCACACTAGGTACACTCCAGGAGGAAGCAACTGGATCATCTGAGTCAGGTAACCCACTCCATCCAACTTGTGCAATTTGCCTGTTGGAGTGCTAGGCCTAACAAGGTGTGACTCGGTAGCGTCTGGGTGGCTTGCAATGAAGTTTTAGCGCCACCCCTAGTCCGCTAACCTGCTACATCCACCGCGTGAGATTCTTTGGTTTGATCACCAGGCCTGATGAGGTGTGATATCACATCTGGGTTCTCTTAGCTATGGAGTTACTGTTACGCGCCCTTTGCTTGCTGCGACGACCCTACCTAACGTAGTGCCATTCACCCGACGAGGAGGGACTAAATGGGCAGATAAGAAAGTATCTATTGTTCCTACAGCAAACCAATTGGCGGGTAACCCATCCCAGTCGGCCGTCAACCTTTCCTCAGCTCGGGATCGTGCACAAGCCACCGGCCAACTGCATGAGCCTCACTCCTCAGTCCTCTCTAGTAACTTGCTCGAGGCACTCGGAAGATCGCCAGCACACCGCATCCTTTTGTCTGCGACTCAGACTGCCAGTAGGACTGGGCCTCTGCTGCACCGGCTGCCCGACGCCAGAACCCGCCTGTGCCACCTGGAGCCCAGCAGCCTTTGGACCAGCCACCACAAGGCGCCCTTGGATGGAGCCTGGAGAGTCGTCCGCAGCAGTCTGCCAGCGGTCAGCTACAGCGCCAGTCTACAGGAGGTAAGGCAGCATTCAGTGCCACCCATACTGCCTTAGATGCCTATATAGCTTACCGCCACCCAACCAGGCCGACTATGTACACCAGCTTCCTCCAAGCTGAGGCGCATCCACTGTAATCAGCCCGTAAGGTCACCCAGGTTTCTTGACCTGAACCCTCATAAAAAAGCCCTCCCTGGGGATTAGGTTATGCGCTAAGCTTCCTGGCCACCACGCATCACTATAATTATCAAATATGTAACACTGCTTCAAGTTGGTTTTTGCCAGTTGAGATGCAAACCCTGTATACCAGATAGACTGACGAATATCCAAATCAACTCTTGGGTAGTGCAATACATAGTTGTCTCCTGATGACTTAAGCAGTGATTGACTGCACAGTAATTACTATGTTGAATTATTTGGTGCCATTCTTGCACCATAATGTGGTTGGTGTGTTCCTCACCTGCTTGCAGTATGTTAATGTGCATGTGTTTTTACAGGACTGTGCAGCTATCCCTGCGCTGAAGAAGTGTATGGCGCTGGACCCAGACAACCTGCCCGCGCTGATGACGCTCGCCTCCAGCTACACCAACGAGGGACACCAGTTCCAGGCCTGCAATGTGCTCAAGGTGCTTGCCCCAGTGTCTCTCACCTCTATCTCCACAACTGTCTGTCATCGTGTGCTTATCACAGCTGTTCTCTTGTAGCACCTGGCTACACCACATCCATGTTCATTGAGGGCAATGCGGTAGTGTAATAGTCAGACAGCTGTCTTCCCACCGAGGCACTCAGGGTTGATTCTCTGCAGGAGTCCCATATTTTTACACGTAGGGAACATCTCAGATGTTGTTGTTGGTTGGCAGGTTGTCTCGGGGTATTCCAGCTTTCTTTGCCCTTGAATTCTACTGCTGCTCCATCTCCACTTAATTTTTCCCTGACGTGCATAGGCCACCATGGTGTGGTCATATCACTCGTCTCCTACCAAGTCGAACCGAGTTTGATTCCCAGTGGGATCGCTTCCCGATCTTTGCATGTGAGAATCATGCCGGACGATGCCATTGGTCGGCTGGTATTTTCTGGGATTTTCCGTTTACCATGCCCTTACATTCTGGGACTGCTTCATGCTCTTCTCACCCTCATTGGCTCTCAAGACCTCTAAGTTAAAAGCAGCTCAAATCTCTGCATTCCACTCCACTGAACAAACATAGTCATTGGCTTGTAGGCCACCTTTAGTAAACAGTTAATATAAGAGTAATTGGATTTAAAGTAGGAGGTACGGCAAGGTTGCCACAGGTCTGGAAAATGTGGAAATTTCAGGGCAACCCTGTATGGTAACTGTTGTTGTTCCAGACATGGCTACAGCAGAATGTCAAGTACTCGAACCTTGTGCCGGAGCACCTGCGGTCCAAGGATCACGCTAAATCTTCAGTGCTCTCTGCCTACCTCTCCAGGTAACGTATTTCTCCCCACCTTTCTTTCTGCCCTGGGCTCGCCTTTCGCTCTCTCTCTGTCTTCGTCCATGTGAGGTTTTGCAACTGCAGACCAGCATGTTCAGGTTTTCTAATTTGAAACACCTTCATGGTTCCATCTTTCAGCAAGGGAGCTTGCACACTAGGCAACCAAGTCACGTAACCAGGTCGCTGCAGCCACTGAGATAGCTTATGCAATGTAGGGGACATTATGCACTTGGTCACTGTGCCCAGCTGGTCATAGCGACCCTCGTGATCCTGAGCAGTGCACAGGGGTCCAAGGCTGTTGCGTCCTAGTTGCTGTGACATGTCACTTTGTTGTTTTCTTGTTGTTGCATCCACAGGTTGGTTGGCCTGGTTTTGTTTAGTGTGCTGGTGCACTAAAGAGCGCAGCATGCTTTATACTGGGGTACACATTATTAATTTGTAATGGTTGAAAATACTGTGCTTTACAATTTAAAGACAGTCGTGTAACAGTGTGTATGAAAAAATTAATTTTTTTAGTATTTTTATGTTACCTGTTTTTTTTTTTTTTTTTTTTTTTTTTTTTCCAACAAATAATAAATGTGATGTTATTTACAGCATTCTTTGCATGATCACACAATTTGACCCTTTTTAGGAAATGCTAGTAGCATATGTACCTAAGTAGAAAATTAATACCAAAGCCATTAATTTTAACATCTCCAAGGTTTTTTGTTAATTGTAAAATTTGATTTTAACTTTTGCATGTTTTTAATTTGTGGCTGTTTAAAAATTTGAGCTTATTTTGAAATGAATCCAGAAAATACCTTTACGATTCCCTTGTTTAATTTTACAATACTTTTCATTTTATATTATTGTATTAAGAACAATAAATGTGTGATATTAACAGGGGAGTACGCATGAACTATGAAGTCCATTTTTTTTTTTTTTTGTAATTTAAATGACAGTGCATTTGTCATGTAATTCAAGGTGAATGCTGCTTACTGCAGTTGTAAAGTACGTACTGGATTTTAGCTGTGCAACCAACAGCCTTTTATATAGTATATTATGTAGTGTGACGCGTGTCCGTGTTGCTGAGTACGTGGCACGGTCGCCGTGGCTTTATTTGTGCTAGGTCAGCACGCGTGTTTAGGGATTTTCCAAGGCCTCTTCTCTTTGTGGGGCAGGTTGTTTTTCGTGACGGAACAAATTTCTCAATAGAGCAGCTGGCTAGCCCCTTAGGGTTGTCCACCCTCTTGCTTACTATGGGTTTACGGGTTACGGTAGACGATTGGCAGGAGGTGTTGGGATTACCAGACTTACCGATGACTTCATCCGTCTGCTGGAGAATGATGGCTGGCTGTAGACGGCGATTGACAGCGCAGTCCTCAGGCTTCGGGTTGATGGCACCGTGTCGGTAGTGTTGTGCTGTGAACTTTTAAAATGAACGAGTTTGTACGAACTCGTTTACATTTCATGAACTTTTAAAGAACGTTACTCATTTTATATGCTACAAACTGAACTTTCATTAGTTCTTTTATTTCACAAACTTTATTAATTTTATGACACTTTTTAAAAATGTTCTCGTATGCTTTGTTGACATTAAGGCAATCTCTTTCTACCTTTTGAAAACATATAAACTGTAGTTACTCTTTTAGTCGCTAGTCGGCCAACAGGCATCCTCGCGTAATAATCAATTGTTCTCGAGTGTAGTTCCTTTCATATAGCACAGATGCTGTGTTTGTCCATGCTGCATCTCTGCGTGTATGGAAAAAGGGTGTGGTGTAGTAAATTAATTGTGTGCTTTAGCTTTGTAGAGAAAACAACCTGGTTGGTATGGTAAATATTGGAAAATAACGCTGTTAGTGGTGGATCTTCGTTTCAGACACTAAGTTGATTGCCTTGGGACAACTTGAAGAGGCAAAAGTACGGGTAGAAGAAATAGTGACAACTGCACATAAAGAGAGCTTGCCAGTACCTCTTGTTAAAGAAGTGGAAAAAGAGGACGACAATGACCTTTTTGATTTCGTATCTCCAAAATTGTCTGGTTCAAAAACTGGGGCACGAGAACTTGATAGATACATCTTGTTTCCATCGGCGGACATAAAGTGTTTGTACACTTTCCCAATTCGAGAAGTCTTCTTAAAATTTAATGTTGAAATACCATCCAGTGCTGCTGTGGAAAGTGTTTTCAATATAGGCTATGACATTTTCACTTGTAAGAGAGGTTGGTTATCAGACAACCATTGTTCGCATATAAATCCAAATAAATATTTGCATAATGTTTATGTTTATAACAAGTATGCATTCTTCTTCTACACTTCAGCTATATATGTCCATAATTTTTGCCAAAGAAATTTTGATGAACTATTAACTTTTTAAAGAGAACTTGAACTTTTACCCAAAACCTTAAGATTAACTGAACTTGAACTTTTACAAGTTAATTTGGCACCTAAAGAACTGAACTTTCTGTAAGTTCACATTAATTGTGAACTTGCACAACACTGCGTGTCGGCCAACATGGTACCGCAGATTCCAGTCAACTCCCTCTGAACTCCAGAACCTGGGGTTAGAGATACCGTACCTTACTTCGGTTCTGTGTAGTACACCACTCAGGATGGGATGATAGTCCTGGTGGGTACGGATATTTGGAGGGAAAGCGATAAATCATATACAGGAGACGCCGGTCTCTCCAAAAGCCTTACTAAGGCGGCGCTGTCTCGTTCCGGCTGTCTGTCCTCAGTTGGTGGAGCCAATACAGTCCGCTGCTTGGTAGCGAGGTGAGCAATCCATTGCACCTCTCTCCGGGAGCCGTGCCTTACCTTGTATGCCATAGAGTGGAAACCATCGCTGACGACCACGGGTCATGCACTGCGGACGCGAAACAGGACCCTAGAAGAGTGTACTTCCAGTAGCAGTTGGTGGCACGAGCTCTGTGCTCCAGACGGCCCCCCACCACTGGCGGGCAGACCAGAAGCGTTGATGCCATGTGGGCCACCTTCCTGCTACGACTGGTCGT
This sequence comes from Dryococelus australis, assembly GCA_029891345.1. NCBI lineage: Eukaryota > Metazoa > Arthropoda > Insecta > Phasmatodea > Phasmatidae > Dryococelus > Dryococelus australis. Next base: position 120,329,470 of record CM057002.1, read on the forward strand.
CGTATCGCAACCAAGGCCAGGCCGAAACACCTAAGCAAATAACCCCGCCAGCACTTAGGTACTCAAGCGTACTGTCTCTCCCTGGTTAGAGGAGTTTCGAATGGTTGTGGCTCTGCTGTTCTATCCCCAGAGATCTAGAACAGGTGGCCGTCGACTGTGTGTGTTTGGGACTGGTGGACTCCAGAAGGGGTCCCCAGTCATAGCTAGTTCGTATTAAAAATAACCGGTCTCGGTCGGCAGTGCACAGTTCCTATCATTCCTCGCTGGCGTATTCAAGATTACTTCAAAAATATATCCCTCGGCTAGAAGAACAAAGCTATTGTTTATTAGTATCATAATAAACACAGTGACTCGTGCTAACTCCTACCAAGTAGACGGTCAGCTGGAAGTAACCTACGCAATCCAGGTGTAGATAACCCAGTCCTAGGCTAATCGGGAGATAATACAAACTAATGGTAAATGAAAATACTATATGAAGCTAACTAGAAAAAAGGATGTCTATACGAGACAGAGAAGTTAAAGTCCACTGCTCTAGTAGCAGGGTGAGTTGAATGTCAATGCTACTGCGGAAGAAGCTTCTGGTAACTGGTAGATAATGATGTCACTGCAGCCTCTGGTCTCTGTTGCTGCAGAAGCCTCTGGTGACTGCAATGGTAGCAGCCGCTGGTGGCTGCTGAAGAATGGTGGTATCAGTGGGAGCAGCCTCTGGAGAGTTCGCAGTAGTTTGAGGCCCCAGCACTAGAAGTGGTGGAGCGAGCTCGAAGAACTGGAAGATATAACTTACGAGCCCTGCCGTGCATGGACTTACATAGTCCGAAGGACAGGCGGACTGCGTGCCAGGGAGGGAGGGGGGTGGCATGTGACGTCCCTCTGGTGCGAGGCTGGAGTTGGGGTAGCAACCTCTTGTTATCTCTCGGCTTTGTGTATATTCGGCCGCGCTCTGCTGTGCCCTGAGGCGACTGACGGCTTGTAGGCGGTCAGCACGGGGGGGAGGGGAGGGCGATGTGTCTGCTGGCTTGTGCAACCTCTGTATCCACGTGTTTGGACACCCTCCAGGATTGTGGCAGCCCGCGTCCGTGTACAGGTTGGCGTGGTTCGACTCTCACGTGGGTTGAAGTAGATATACTTGGTGTGATGAGATCAGTCGCAATCGTTATATAGTAGTTGGATAAAGCGGCATGCGTCAAGGTTTTGACAATTTTGTAAAAAGTAGTGTGGCCAAAATTTATGACTCTGCCATAGCTGTTCTGTCAATGAAGTAAACAATGTTTGTATGCAAACTCTACGAATCCAATGGCATGCACTAAAAGATTTACATCTTAAATTCTGTATTAAATCTACTTTAATATCTTGGTGACATTCGTACCTTTTTTATTTGATGTCTATTATACTCAACGTGGAAAAATGAAGGAAGGTGTACAGGCTCTGCATCTCTCTAGAGACCAGAGAAACGCAGTATTCTTAATAAGGATTTTAAGGAGGCTATATGGGTTGACATGGTTGCACCCTGGGGGTGTCTGGCCCTGGTTTTCCAGAGTGTGTAGTTGGCAACTGAGGGTTATGCTATCCCAGGGTTGCCACCAACCCTGAAGCTGAAATCCTTGTTCCTGTATATAAAAATCCTTGGAATTAAAAAAATTGCAAATTACAAAAAAAAAAAAAGTGGATATGAAAGACGTTCACATATTAAATGTAGTTGTATTGATTTGGAATTTACAAACTATGGTAATTCTTTTCTCCACTCATACTTATACTTTCATTTATACGACGACTGTATCTGCGATAATTTTCCTTCTCACCATTGTGATCAATGCCAAACGCAAAACACAGTCACAGAATTTGTATTGCATGCGTATTAATGGCAATTCACGGCATATGTTCTTTTCAATAATTGCCCTGGCCTTTGTATGTGATCTACAGCTAAGAACAGAAATTTGTACATAACTGTATACCTACGCCACTGAATAATTAAGCAAAATATTTTGGACACACGCTATTGAAGCAATGGCAAAAATGTCGAAAATATTTCGCTTAATTATTTACCTTCATTGTAAGAATCTTTCAAACAAATGCATCAGTGAAACTGACACACATCGCTGTGGGCGATAGTGTCACATGTACACAACAGCCATTTTGAATTTGAGGAAAGAGCGCTGGAAAAAAAAAAAAAAAAATATATATATATATATATAAATTTGGGTTTGGATTTGTCTAGAGCGTTAAAAATCTGTAAAAACTGATAAAATCAGTAAAAACAGCATGCCTGTGCTATTCCTTTTATGGCCTGCTCGGTGATTGGGCATTTAGAAACAGCTGCGAGTACACAGCTATGCACTGTCAGTGATGTTAAGTTCAGAGGTAAATATCAAACGAAAAATATATAATTATGATTTAGTGGATTCAGTGGGTATCCTGGAGGTGCAGGCACAACTGTAAATGTGGTTTAAAATTACATAGCAGCATGGGAGAGTACAGGTTTGACTTGGTCGATCCAGGAAGGAATCTACTGTTCCTGGGGCCAGTGCCTTGGGGTAGACCCCTGCTGGATTCCTATGAATTGATCGGCGCAGGAGCGTGCACTTCACAAGGGATTGTGCTCGGGCCTATAGCGACTAGGAAAGAGGGCCCCTAGTGGTATCACCAGCTACAGATCTCAACTGCTCCTCTGGATTCACAGTGGTCTCCACGTAAGAACCCAGCGGCTCTCGGAAAGCAACATAACCAGTTTGTAGCCTGAGAGTTGTAATGTTTTTACCTCTTTGTTCTCCTCAAGCCACAGGAGTCTCAGAGAAAGGTTCTCTCTCCCCTTGTCATATTGGCGCTAGACGAGCGGCGTTACCATCTTGCAACTAGACAGCAAACACTGACAGTAGGTGAGTGTACTGTTCAGTAGGGATTTTGGTTTGTATCTCTTTTGCGGCGATTGTGCATGCACTGAGAAGTAGATGAGTGGAGATGCACACAGAAGGCAAAGTGGGTAAGGAAGGTGAAAGCGAAAGAGAATGATTGGACCATAAAGAGGTTAAATGGTAACTATATGTTTTATTCCGTCAGTAAGAATTTACAGGACATGCATCTCTAACCTGTGCTCACTAATGTCTGATGAACGAGGTACAAAGTTTGCCACAGGGCGGCAACGAGATATTGATAGAAGTTCAGGGTGAAAAAGAGCACGGTACAACTACTGCCGGCGCAGGTGAGGCACGTGGCCAACACACTTAGCAAGCAGAAGACTCTGCGACAAGAGCTTCTGCTTACTATGTTGAGAAACAAGTTCTGACAATAGTAACATTGTACGCTAAGTATACTTGCTACTGTTGAGAACAAGCTGTACTGCAAGCATGGCGAAGATAGAGAGAGTAGCAGATGATTCTCCAGTCAGAACTGCTGGAGGGCATGCAAATGAGGGACATGGTGTGCGAGAGGTTGGTGGAGCAGGTCGCATGGAAGGGGAAGTCTCCCCTGATGTGCAGTGAGCGTGTGCGTCCGGTACCTGCCGGCCAGGGGAAGGTAAGTGCGGGTGTGGGTCCATCCACTCAGACGAGCACTGCGTCGTGCAGATTGCCGGTCTCTCAGGTGGCAAGGTGTTGACTCGCCTGTGAATAGGAATGGTGCGGAGGTGAAAAGAGAGGCTGTGGTCGGCGCTACAGTACACCAGGGACTGAGACTTATATATGTATATGACAGTGCTCGTTGCGTAGCAGAAGGGCAATAAGGAACCAATCTCTGTGAAACCAATGAGAAACCGTACACCAACCATGTGACTTTTGCTTTCTGTCGTTGCAGTGACCTTAGGGTCCCTGGGAGCATGCCCGGACGCCACACCATCAGTCAGTTGCGTCACGGCAATCATGGCGAGTGTACAGCAGAAAGTGCATTGTGTGCTATGGCATGCAGAGTTTAAATTGATTTATGCACTGCAGTGTCATTTTCGGCTTATGTACAAAGAATATCTGCCTGCAGATAAAACTATTCTTTGTTGGTATAAACAGCTTAAAGAAACTGGAAATGTGAACATTAGGAATTTATCAGGCCGACCACGCGCATAAGAAGAGAACATGGAGTGTGTGATACTGTCATGTTTACATAGCCCTAAAAAGGCTGTTGTGCAACATAGTTTGGAACTTGGTCTTCCTAAAACAACAATTCACAATTTGCTTCGTAAACGACTGAGAGTTTGTGCTTACAAAATCCAAGTGATACATGTAGTTACGGAAACAGACCGACCTTAATGAGTTGACTTTGCTGTGATGATGCTGAATACAATAGATGATGATGATGAAAGTTACCCCAAACAAATTTTTTTTTGTGATGAATACACACACATGTTTTCGGTGAAAAGTTTTTCTTGATTTTGTCAGTTCTGATTAGATTATTTTGGTATATTTTTCGTCATTTTTTTTTTTTTTTGGAAAATAATTTCGTTGATTTTAATAAAGAGCGCGTGTATTAAAAGAAATTATATACATGTATAATTAGTCACACCTGTTTAGGCGATAAATATTGGCAAATTTTGTCCTTGTTTTACTTGATTCAGGTACATTTTTCGTCATTTGTGTAAGTGATTTTGGTACTTTTCTTTATTTTCTAAAAACTAAAGCAACGTGTTTGCAATTAGTTTTAAAAATGTTTGTTGGGAAACACTGCTATTGAAAAGACTAAAAATAACATAAAATCACTTCATGTAGGTATTTGTAGTTAGTAGACCAATAATAAGCATCCTAATTCTCGTGCTTGAAAATTTGCATGCAACTACACTGTTCAGTTGTAATAAGTGAAAATAGACATTAAAATATTTTCGAACAAACATAAATTAGGCTAATTCAGCTTTACGTAAATGCCAATGTAGTCATAAATTTCATATTTTCTGCTGTGTTGTCAGTCAGTTTTTATAATCAGGTAGCAAAATAATATTCTCAGCATTATTTTTCATACTGTTTTTAAGTGAATGTGGAATGGACAGCAACATATATGCTTACAGCATTTTAAATTTTATAACCAAATATTTATTTAAAAATAAAACATAGGCTTGTAACAAAGTCGTAGCATAGCTATGTGTCTGCAATGAATTCCTTTCCTCAGCAGGTTTTAACCATTTTTCAGACAAAAATATTTGCAAAAAGAAATTACATTCCAGGATGGTCAAATACTGTTACAATCATTATTACTACATACGTCTGACATCTTTGTTTAGCATTTAGCATCACGTTTGTTTATCTGCGGTAATATTACGATATATATAGTATGTGTCACAATATTGAATACTAACTGTATGTATAGTGTATTTGCGATGTATCTCGGAAACTGCGGTATATGTAGCGATTCTCACGATACTTATCACCCAAATGTGTAGTAAGCGATTCTATTAATATATTGATTATGTGGAGAAATCTGATATTTTCATGATTATTTCATGGATTTACGAAAATTAATCAATTTCATGGAGATAAATGGATTTCGCAAAAATTTCGCCCACCGCGAAAAACATGTTTTTCTAGTGATGAAGCATGTTTCTACATAAATGCCTATGCTAATCGTGATAATTGCTCAGCAACCCAATGGAATTTTAGAGTACATTCGTGATTCTCCCAGGGTAAATGTGTGGTGTGGGCTAATGCAGGATAGTGTTGTAGGCCCATTCATATTTGCTGAGAACACGGTTACAGGTGCCATATATCTGGACCTGTTAGAACTTCATGTTTCCCCTCAAATTGATAACTTTGAAAGGGAACAGAGAACAAGTGTAATCTTTCAGCAAGATGGAGTGCCACCTCATTACTGTCTTAATGTGCAGGAAGCTCTCAATAACAGATTCCGTAGGCATTGGATTGGTAAAAATGTTTATCTTTTGTTACAGTTAGTCCAATGAATACATTCGAAACTAGGCTTTTGTATAGTTGAAGCCATTACCAACACATGGTGTTTTAATTGTCATGAACAGAAAAAATTTTCATTTGTAAACTTTTAAATGTAGTGGACAAAATGTAGAGTATTCTCTGTAGATTAACTCAAAGTAGTAAGTTTTACAATTTATTGAGCACACATTACACAACTTGATATTTATTTATAAGTTTAAATAATTTTAATGTGTTAAGTATTATTAATTTTTAATGTAAATCTGTAACATATTTCCGTTGTCCCAACCTTGTATGTTTATGATAGTTGCAACTCTGCATGGTCTTTGTTCTCATGTGTGTCCGTCCATCTGCATGAAACAGTTAAGGTTGAAGCTGACACCACTGGATATTTGCTTCACAAAGCTTTTTAAAAGTACATCAACTCTTATGGATTTGTTATGGATTTCTTATGGATTCTACTCACCTCCCACCTAGGCAAACTCGATTCCCAGTGGAGTCACATTCGGATTTTCGCATATGGGAATCGTGCAGAACATTGCTACGGGTCATTGGGTTTTCTCAAGGATCTCCTATTTTCCCCTCCCTTTCATTCCGGTGCTGCTCCACATTCACCTCGCTTCACCCTCATCGGCTCTCAAGACCTTGATGTTAAGAGCCGCCCAAATCTCGTCACTCACTTTCCATGCTACACATTTCCCACCAACACAGTAAAATGGTAGTGCCACCACTTAAAGTATGCACACGTAGCTGTGATGACATACTTGATGATGTGCTCCTTAAGACTTGTAAATTTTATTTTAAATTCAGGTTCCAATATTCAAAATAAGACAACATGAAGAAAAGTTTCTTGCAATTAGACATCTATTGATTCATGTTCTGTGGTGTTACTTTAAATTATGTGTGCTCAAGGTAATACGCATAAATAAAAGGTGATGAACCACTGATACTGCGGCAATGAAAGAATGTGTCCTCACTGTCTAGAAGACTACACACTCCCGTAGGAACGCATCAATTTGTAGATCAGTCCTTCTGTTGATGCTGTCCTGACCTTCACATTTCAACATTGTCCCTCATCCGTGAGAGAGAGAGAGATAGATAGAGCTAGAGATATATATATATCCAACCAGCCAATGACAACCAGCAAGCGAGCATCACAGTCACACTGTGACTTTTTTTTGTAACATGATTGCCTCGGTTCCTGACTGACCATTAACTTGTATACCAAACAATATGTGTTCCCTAAAGTCTATCCAGAATATAAGGCAAATGCGTAGATGTGCAGACTATCCAAAGCCATAGTGAACTCACGCAATGTTTCATTGTATTGTGTTTGTATAATTTGTATACTGATGGAATTACACGCGTGTTAGTAATTACTCAAGTACTTTAGTTCATAAATCACAAGGCAGGCAGTTTCAAAACACATTGAAGTCATACTGCTGCAATTTTCTGATATATAGGACAGTCAATGGAAACAATCTTTTGTTGGCGTTGGGTAAGAATCCAGAAAACCATGTAATAGAATCTTTACCAGGTGAACATTATCAACAGTGGCATGTTGGGAGCATGTTTCTGCATGTGGTCAGCTTGAACCCTGGCTGCGGGGGCGTGGCTCTGGGAGCGCCGGAAGGCAGCAGGTGGAGGGGGGATGGTGGGTAGCTCAGTGGAGTGATGACATGCTGTGTTCTCTGTGCCTAGTTCGTTGAGGTGTCATTTCAGAGATATGTGCACGGAGCTGCAAGGGTTGTTCCTGGAAGCTGCACGCCAGAACCCTGTCGGCACCATTGACCCGGATGTACAGAGTGGCCTGGGCGTGCTTTTCAACCTTACCAACGAGTACGACAAGGCAGCAGACTGCTTCCGTACAGCACTGCAGGTCAGGCATGACGTGAGTATCTGAGCAAGGCCTGCCTCCTCCTTCCTGTGACCATGACTGGATTTTTCTTTTACTCGTTTGCTAAGAATGTGTTACTGCATTTGTATTTACATATATTCTATCTTGTGTGGCAAAAATTTTAATTTTGCCATCTCTCTCATGTTTGTGCATTATTCTGAACAAAATTAAAAGCAGTGAAATATCTTACTGTTATAGTGAATCATGTAATATGCATATTATTCACCACATGGTTTGCTCCTTGTATGATGTGAGTAGCTTAGTGGATACATCCCATTCTTGGAGTAATTATTCAGAAGAAACAGTTTTTTTGTTTAGCTGTTAGTATAAATTGAAATGGAAAATTTTCACGAAGCAAGTTATTTAAAATGGAGGGGAGCAGAGAGCAAAAGTACATGACAAAGAGTGATTATAGTGCAATGCAGTAGTGTACATTGAAGAGAGATGAAGGAGAAAGTTTGAAAGTGTTAAACTGAAAGTAAATATTCTGATGAAATTTAGAGAGCAAGAGGGAGCCAAAGCAAGCAAGATCGAATTAGAGAAAGAAATCAAGGAAGAATATGAGAGAATAAATGAGAGAGAGTGTAGAGAGACAGAGTGAGTGTGTGCTCACATGTGTGTGGCTTGCACAAGTGTGTGTATGTGTGAGGGGGTGGGGGTCACGTGAACAAGAGTGCAACAGGGAAGGAAAGAAGTATGCAGGAGCAAGAGAGTGGTCATGCGAGAGCAAGAGTCCAGGAGCGTGTATATGATGATATATATATATATATAAAATAGATGGATGGGTCGAATGTTCGAATTTCAAACCGAACCCGAACCCAAACCCAAACGTGGGTTCGGTTCAAAATTTATTGTTATGTCAAAGATTGGTTCTAGTTCGGTTCGAAAAATTTACAGTAATTTGTGGTGTTCGGTTCGAAAATGTACTAGAAAGGAACATCCATTAATGAACTTTGAAATGAACTTAAGTATTTGCTCATGTACAGCATGCCCATTTTTTCCCAAAATAAAGGAAAACATTTCTGAGGAGTGGTAGAGTGGTAGCCCTAAATTATCGACTCCTAAACTGTCCCGAGTTGTTTAAAGGGCAGTGTAGGGGAAGAGTCTAGTGGATTGCTACCGGAGGTGTGAAGGAAAGAGGCAATGCATTTTTTTTAGAGAAGGGTAGTGTCTCACATTCTACCACTGCAAAAAAAAGGACCAGTAAACAAAAAAAGACCAGCATGCCACTGCATAAAAGAAGCAAAAAAATGAACTCCGTAGCCCACCTCACTTGTTGACATTCTTCTTTTAACGACCATAAGGTCAAAGTGACCCTAGAAAATGCCACAATATTTTGGCTTTTAGCCCCATGAGTTATTTAATTAAAATATTTTTCACACAAAAAAAAGTTTTTCCTTGAACTTGTTGCAAAAATCATGGTGTGCACTATACATGAGTAAATATGGTACTTCCTTCACAAATATGCAAGTGTGCACACACTGGTTACAGTTTAGCATCCATAATCAATTATATTTTTGAGGTGGTTGTGCGTTGGGCTGAACTATGAAGGCATATATGCGAGGATAAGACATTTTTAAGAGTTCATTTTGAGTTTAGTACAAGTTCTACGAACTATAGCATAGTTTGGTTCGGTTCAATATAAATATTCTGGGTTAAGTTCTAGTTTGGTTCGGTTCCAAAATCTGGGTCCGTCCCATCTCGTGTGCGTGCGTGTGTGCGCGCGCGCGTGTGTGTGTGTGTGTGCGTGCACACATGCATATGAGAGTGATTGAGTGAGAACTGGAAGTTGAGAGAAGTGTGAGTGATAAGAAGTAATATAGAGAAATAGTAAGAGCATGGCAGAGAGTACAAAAGAGAGTGAAATTAATTGATAGAAGATGACAGTGTGTGTCTGAATGTGCATGTGTGAGTGTGATTGAGTGAGAAAGAGCTTTGGGAAAAGAGTGAGGGAGAGTTGGAGAGAAATGGTTGGAGAAAGATGTGAATATTGTCACCTTGTTTAGTTTTCCCTCGTGTATGAAGAGCTGGCTTGGCAGAAAGAAACACGTGTGCATAAGTGTTTGTGTGCAGGACTTCCGGCTGTGGAACCGGCTGGGGGCGACGTTGGCCAACGGGAATCGCTCGGAGGAGGCGGTGGAGGCGTACCACCATGCCTTGCAGCTGTCACCTGGCTTCATCCGCGCCCGCTACAATCTTGGCATCTCCTGCATCAATCTGACTGCCTACAGGTACTGCTCAACACCTTTCTCCCCATTTTATCTTCATGGCTTTTAGTGTGTGTTCATCCAAACTGCAGGGTCTTCTCTGCTCTTAGTATCCAAGGTGTAGTGACGCACCAGCGAGGATTCCACTTCCGTTCCTCATAATGTCACCAACTGAGGTTGCCCACTGCAGTCGGGGCATTCCCTTGCTCCTGTTCATGTCCATGCTGTGTAAAGTACTAGTTTAAAACTGAGTTCCCTTTCTTACTGGAGACTAATGTCTGCCTGGTTGGCTGTCTACTAGGTATGTAGTCGGCGACACTATGTCTGGCAACGTTTCTCACAACAACAGTGGCCCTCTGGGGCAAGTTAGACTTACCACAGCTCGGTGGGTTGTTCTTCGTTGGTGGCGTTGGAAGGTTGTTCAGATTCCTTGGTTGCACTGGACGTGGTGGAGGTCAGGTTGCGGTAGACGTCTGTGTGGTATCTGTTGTTTCACTCTGTACTGGCCCAGCTACCAATCTGAGGATTCGCCCTCCTGAGCCTGGTGTCGCTGCCGCTGATTAGGGCCCGGACTACCGGGTGCATGTCGTAGCCGGTTCGTACTGGGTTAGAGTGAAACACGTAGGTTCCGACGGGCGAGTTTGGTCTCATTACATGATGGGTGGCTTGGGCCTGCCCCCTAGGAATGTCGACTCCTGGCATAACAAGGTTTGCCGCACAGACTTCCTTGGCAGCACTGAACTCTGCCTTCTTAACTGCTCTTTGAGCTCCGTGCCTACTGTGAAATGGCATAGGCTGATAGCGTACCAGATTTCCTGTAGGTGACAAGTAATCGACAATCCCTACTTGGAGTGTAAGCCGACATTGCTGGCAGTACGCTCCCCCACTGCCTAACAGTGCAAGCACCTGGAGTCGTGGGTGATAGATGGCCTTCCTTCCACTGCCGGGTGTAACCATAAATATAGGGCCTCCAATCCACCGCAGCTATCTCTGCCAGCACCTTGGCTAGGTGCTCCGGTTAGAGATACAACTTCGGTTGGCTTTTTCGCCTCTGTGGGGTGTGTCCTAGTGTTTGAGTTACCGTTCTGAACACCGAGGTAAACAGAATGGATGGCCATTGAAAGATGAGGTGTGTGTACAACTGACAGACCCCTGAAGGGGAACTTGTTCTATTCGAGGTTAAACTCTGTAGATTACTCACTACTCATCGGTCAAATACTGGTGGTAGATAGGCTATAGCACTACAACAAAGAACTTATGGATACGTTTAAGATTAGGTATTTTTTTAGATAGTAAATACCTAGGTGACTCGTACGTGCTACCAATAAGTCTGTGCTGCGGAAGTACTTAACCTACGCATTAATGGGTGAAGATGACCCGCTCGTAGGCTAATGAAGTACAAGAGAATTAATTAGCTTTACTGTCACAACTATCACTAACTGGGTTGCCTAGAAGAGGCCCTAACTTTAACTGAGAAGCCTCTACCTGCAAGGGCAGCTGAAGAACCAGGAGGTCACAACAACTAAAGGGTTAAGTCGTGTTCAGTGTCTTCAGGAAGTTGAAGCTTCTGGTGACGTCAATGCCAAGAGGTGGTAGAAGCCTCTGGTAAGTGGTGTCTGCAGCCACTGGAGAACTGGAAATTCTTGGAGAGGACTGTGAGGGCCTAGTGGTCAGTAGAGAGCTCCAGCACAAGAAGTGTTGAGGCGAGCTACTGGAGATGATAACTCCCAACCTCGGCCATGCATTTCCTTATATACTGATCCTCTGGAGTGCGCGACGTGCCCCTGTGACATCTGTCTGGAGTGCGTGGGGTGGGAGAACTACCCTCTTGCGCTCATGGTATCGCCTCGGGCACTTGGCAGCATTCAGGTATCTTGGGCGGTGTGTCAGGGGAGGCTGGCGCGTTGCACGGCCTCTTCAAATATCTTTGGTATTGTGATTCTAAAGTGCGTTTGAGTTGAACCCACTCTCTACTCATTCGTAACACGTCATGCTTGGTTTGTCCCTTCACGTGTGTAAACACTCTTAGTAGATGGAGAAGGGCAGTTTAGGGGCAGTCTGGGAAACCAAGTATCTTCCATGTTTCTGGCGAGAACACTTCTTGTTAGATATCTGGTAGTTGGTCCCTGTGGTTGGTAGTTGCACGTGGATGAGCTGTAGTCATTTATAACATAATGGTGAAAGCGGCACACGTCAGGTTGGAAGAAAGCAGTGACAGTCTTTTATGATGGCTACAAGGCGGCGTGATTGGTAAGGTAGTTTTGTCCATCTTTGATGCTCCACTACGACACACTTACCACACTCTGTAATTTGACTTGAACTGACTTTTGGCAACTTCAATACTAACAACGCCATGTGTCTGCTAATGCAAGTAGTTATCAAATGACTGTACAGTCGAACCCCGATATAACGCACATTGAAGTAACAAAAACAGCACTGTAAAGTACAGTTTTTAGGAACAATAAAAAAATCGCAAAAATTTATGAATAGAATAAAATATGCTTAATAAAATGTAATGAATTGAGGGAAAAAAAAACCTATTAAAATATATTCACTGGGCCATTGCAATAATATTGTTATGAGGTAGGGAGAGAGGGAAATAAAATTTACAATAGCAGTGATAGAAAAATGAGCCAGCACCAAAATCTAACCTGCGAAGCCTCCACTACGTGCTGTAACTTCAAAAACAGTAGGGCCAGTGCACGATACTTTGTACCCTAAATACTTGATTAAAAACAAAAGAAAAGGTTCATTTAACCCGAAAGCCCAAAAAAAAAAAAAAAAAAAGGAATAAGGAAGTGATAAGAAGGGAGGGAGGATGAGGGATTTTGCTTGCAACAAAAGATACCAAAATCATTTCATGGATCTGACCAAACTCGCTAGTAGTGAGGGTCGAGAGCTATTACAGTAAAAAGGATTAAACAAACAAATTACATACTGTACCTATTTTATTAAAGGGCGGGGAGGGTTACTTAAATTTAGTAATTAAAAGTAATATTAAAAAAATATATATATTGTTTTATTTAACAGTAAGTTTATAAAAATATAAAAAGAAAACGTATAAAAAAAACACACGCACGCGCACATACACACACACACACACAGTGCCTTTTTTTTTTAGTGGAATATTTTTATAAGAAAGTGAATTTTGTTTTCTACCTTTAACTATTCTACTAACATTTAATTATGCACAATTGCACTGCAACCTGACCCTCGGGCATTTCCTTTCTTGTGGTGTTGTTCAGGGGAGAATGCTTTTGGTATGTTAATCCTTGCCAAATGTCTTGCCCCATAAATACCCGTAAACAATTTGCCAAAAAACATGAAACACAAAATAAAATTCTTAAAATCCATTAGAAACTCTAGCAGCTATGAGTTAGAGTTGAGTGGGCTGATGTCACGTGCGCCTAGTGAGATAGACCTTGTGTGACGTATGATGTCATGAAGTGCTCCATTGTTCATCACCCTTCCTCCTTCATCCTACTCCCAAACTCTGAGCACATGGCTACCCTCCAATCACGTATGCATTGCAACAATGGTAGCCAATAACAGCGTGGGTTACAGATCTTCCCTTTGCTGCCATGAGTACCTTTCACCCTGTGACCATGACCATGCCATGTTCCTGTGTCTTTGTGCACGGAACGCAGTGTTAAGCTTTGGAATTTATGTTGATTTTTAGCTTTTCTTCTTGGATTGTAGATTAGGATTGGAATAGACTGCATTGCTTGTTAACAACCAATGTATGCTATTTTTACTTGAATACAATTGTATTTACCATTTTAGATGTCAAGTTTAATGCCTTTTATTACTAGTTTACGATTTACAGCTTTGACTTTGGATTTTAATTTCAAGATATGAGTGAAAACCAGCATCACATATAATTCTGTACAACATATTACTTTAGTAATAGTGGCATGCCAGCATTCCCAGTTTCCATTGCAACCCGCCTTTCTTCTCTCGTGCACGTGCCCCAGTTGCCCTTGAAAAGTTGGCCACGGCCTTCACGCCAACTTGCGCATGTGAGTGTATAAACAATTAGTTGTTTATTTATTTCATTTTAGGAAGAAAATTTTTCACACTGGCAAAAAATTACCTCTAGTGGCTTGTGCCACAATGTTTGTTTATGTGATGATAAGTGGAGGTGCAATGGGCTGTATATTATCGGGAAAACTATTTTTTTAAATATTTAAATTTTGTTTTGTTAATAAATCTTATGATTCTTGCATAATAAGTCATTGAGAATGGCTGTTGCACTCATTAATATTGAAGGGGCACTCATTGTTAAACATTTGTTCTCATGAGATCTCTATTGTTCTATGGTGATAAATTTTTATCCAAAAGACTCCTTCCTATTGAAATTAATTAAAAAATAACTCATACAATTTTTGTATGCAAAGACCGTCGAAAATGGATTTTGCACTCCTTAAAAGTTAAAGAGGTGCTGACGCGTGGCGTACTGGGAATAAATGCTCACAATATTGTCTTCGCAGAGGACGTCCAGGTGTTTTGGCTAGATGCCGAGCCAGGCGCTTCTATGTGTACAAGGAGGTTGTTCAGTTTTGTTTGGGTGCTAGCGCCTTCCCATTGTATAAAACTGGCCGTGTGGCTATGCGGCAGAGCACAATCGGCGGTCTCTAGGTACGCTACTGCTGGTGTCGGAGGCTGGTCGGGTTGACTCAGATGCTCTGGGACCCAACAAGGTAACAAGGACGTTGGGCTGATCTTCTCGGGTGGTATGAAGAGGTCTCTGGGCACTGGAACTTCCCATTGTATAAAACTGGCCGTGTGGCTATGCGGCAGAGCACAATCGGCGGGCTCTAGGTACGCTACTGCTGGTGTCGGAGGCTGGTCGGGTTGACTCAGATGCTCTGGGACCCAACAAGGTAACAAGGACGTTGGGCTGATCTTCTCGGGTGGTATGAAGAGGTCTCTGGGCACTGGAACTTCCCATTGTATAAAACTGGCCGTGTGGCTATGCGGCAGAGCACAATCGGCGGGCTCTAGGTACGCTACTGCTGGTGTCGGAGGCTGGTCGGGTTGACTCAGATGCTCTGGGACCCAACAAGGTAACAAGGACGTTGGGCTGATCTTCTCGGGTGGTATGAAGAGGTCTCTGGGCACTGGAACTTCCCATTGTATAAAACTGGCCGTGTGGCTATGCGGCAGAGCACAATCGGCGGGCTCTAGGTACGCTACTGCTGGTGTCGGAGGCTGGTCGGGTTGACTCAGATGCTCTGGGACCCAACAAGGTAACAAGGACGTTGGGCTGATCTTCTCGGGTGGTATGAAGAGGTCTCTGGGCACTGGAACTTCCCATTGTATAAAACTGGCCGTGTGGCTATGCGGCAGAGCACAATCGGCGGGCTCTAGGTACGCTACTGCTGGTGTCGGAGGCTGGTCGGGTTGACTCAGATGCTCTGGGACCCAACAAGGTAACAAGGACGTTGGGCTGATCTTCTCGGGTGGTATGAAGAGGTCTCTGGGCACTGGAACTTCCCATTGTATAAAACTGGCCGTGTGGCTATGCGGCAGAGCACAATCGGCGGGCTCTAGGTACGCTACTGCTGGTGTCGGAGGCTGGTCGGGTTGACTCAGATGCTCTGGGACCCAACAAGGTAACAAGGACGTTGGGCTGATCTTCTCGGGTGGTATGAAGAGGTCTCTGGGCACTGGAACTTCCCATTGTATAAAACTGGCCGTGTGGCTATGCGGCAGAGCACAATCGGCGGGCTCTAGGTACGCTACTGCTGGTGTCGGAGGCTGGTCGGGTTGACTCAGATGCTCTGGGACCCAACAAGGTAACAAGGACGTTGGGCTGATCTTCTCGGGTGGTATGAAGAGGTCTCTGGGCACTGGAACTTCCACTGGGTTTTACAGATGGCATAATGCTTGTGTCTTAGCTTGAACAGTTAAGCTAATTATGTATCTGTTTAACCTGGGAAGGTTGATATTCGTGTGTTCTACCAGATGCTGAGAGTATCTGTTTCGTTTTATCTTTCAGTCCTTTCCTCAAGGCATAGAGCATTGGGAATTGGATTTTACCCTACTACTTACTGCTGTACCACGTCTGCAGGCTCATTGTGCAGTTTTACGTGTGGCACCTCGTGTAGGCGGAGAACTGGTGGACACCCTGTTCCCAAGTCGGGCAGAGACTGCGATACACCTTGTCCAGAAACACACATGGGTGTGAGGCCCTGTCCCAGTCTTCCCAACCTAGGGGACATAAATCTCTCTTGGTGGAGACTGCTCAATAGAGGTAAGTGAACACCAAGCCGACAAGTTGTTTCCAGGACAGCCTACCTGTGTGTCCTCCTATTCGTCAATCCCGCAGGGTTAAGGGGAAGGGCGGCCAAAGCTAGTACGTGTGTGGGAAAAATAGCGTTTGACTCGTTTGAGTGAAATTCCCCAGGATCCCCTGAAAACCTGTCACGCAAGGGTGACTACGGAAGGGTGCTAAGTCTAGAGGAAAAGAACTGAAATTAAAAGGTGACCCATGTTTTATTCCGTTTAATGAAGCAAACACGTGGTGAATGCACTCTAGCTCCTGGTCAACGGCGCAAATATCAGCCGGTAAGCTACAAGTGCAAGTTATGATGTCCGGTAGAAGCGACTGACCTACACAAGGGGGAATGCAGTGTGAGATGCCGTAGCCTATGCAACAAATTCTTGCATTGTTTTTACGATACAGGCATATAGAACTATGTAATGTAATCGCTGACACATAGCAGGGTGAACTAAGCATGGACGGACAGGATTTAGCGTCGAAAAATGGTTTAAGGAAGGGTCCACTATAGATACGTTCGTAACTGCAGGAAGTTACAGGGTTTACAGGTTACATAGCGGGAGAGCTCCTGACTAACATAACCTAACCCTTTCACAAACGTAGCTTAAGCAATGTGAACGGGGCAATTGGCTTGGGCAATGGATGCTGGTACAAACGCAGAATGGATGATTCCTGAGCGATGAGTGCTAGGAATGGAGACTGTTACAATAATCGAGGCTTAAGGGGTGCAGACTGATCAGTGTCTGAGCGAGTGCTAGACAGCTGAAGACTGGTCTACAATTTGGACACTTCCCGAGAGGTGGGTGCTGGGAAAGAAGACCGGTCTCGAGACACGGGAAGTCTCTGCTTTTATACTAATTTCTGGCCGCTGCTGATTGGCTCATGCCACTAGAGTGAGAGGGTAGTCGCAGACCTGAGGAGGGGGGAGGATGCAAATGGATGGTTTGCCTCTCTGACGTCACCGGTTGACAGGAAGGGGATGCGAATAAAAGACAAGTTATGGTACTGCTAGAGCTATTTAGACCGGGGAGTAAAAGAATTCACTGTCTTAAGCATTGTTACGGTGGGCCAGTGAATAAAACAATCTGCAAGGTAGACAGTACAATAACACATATTAACAGGACAAAGTTAACTTCCAACTCCGCAACAACTGACCTAGGGATGGAGCGGAAGACGTTAAAATCTCCATTGTTGAAAAGACGACATGCGTCAGTTTGCCCCCTCTCCGCAGCGACTGAAGCTATCCATGAGATCTTGGAAAGGCATATAATATAGCACAAGTATGCACAAGTATACGTGAGTATACATACCATAACACAACCACCGCTGCTGCTACCACTTTCTTGTGCCGCTCTATGTGGCGTAGGTTAAGAACGCCCCCAAAATACAGACACAAGAAAAGAACACGTGGACCTAGTTGCGTCCAGTATGTAAACTTACCATAAAAATGAGACAGCCAAGCCGAACCTACACATATTTCCAGTATCCTTACAGTGTGACCTTAAGTATGAATAACTATATTTATTTCTTATCACATCTCAAAGAACTGATTAGTATTTTTGGAAGCAAGGTAGTAGTTTTTAAATTTATTGATAAGTTACGAGTAGTCAAATAAAAACTGTGTATCACAGATTCGTCTGAAGGTTTTAGAATGGTAATGAAAAAACATGCAAGCTAAATCAGGGCATGACAACATTAACATTTATTTGTCTCACCAACAAGAACAAATTACTCACACAAGATGACCACCATTCAAATTTCAAGACTTAACAAAAATAATCTCAAGAGTTTCCATTTTTTTTTTTTTTGTATTTTCATTTCTTTCTTTCTTTTTCTTTTTTCATTCAACTGTAAAGAGAATCCATTATCGGGAGTCCTCTGGAAAATGCAAATGTGATATCTATCTGAAGCTCGGCAGGAGCCGAGTTTAAACTTTTATTAAGCTAACATGGCGTCTAGAATTAAAACAACATTACTGAAATAAATTTCAGTATCAAAAAATTTATAATTAAAAAAAAAAATACACGAAGACTAATGTGAATGTCCAATAATCAGGCTTGTCTGACAAAAAGAGTATGATGATTTCCAGTTCTTACTCACCAAACAGATTCATGCGAGGCGAGGCTAGAAGTCAGTGCATCATGAGCTGAGGAAAATCTCAGATGTTCGAAAAAGGCATCAGGCTGGAAAATGACTCCACGCCAGGGCCAATTGGCCGCTCTCCTGCTCGGACGACTAGGTACTTATATTAACGAAGGTGGTGAAAGGAGCAGACAAAGCTTAGGCAATTTTATATACAGATTAACCCTAGGGTGTACTGGAAATAATGTCAAAATAAGCACTTGACACACCAACCTGTTAAAAGATTTGTCATTGTGAGTGCTCTTATTCGACATATCGTAGCACAGATTGTGTCAAACTACTCTAGCGTACAGCAACTGCTGTATCACTGGGGTCAAGTGCGGCCATGCACTGTATAAGATTCGTAGCACTGGGGTTATCTAACTAGCTACACTGACACTAGGGTGTAGGTCGCCGTACGTTGCCTTCTGCTTCCTGATAGGGGCGGTGGCAGGCTCCGTCTCATTTGAAAACAGCAAGAGACACTGCTTAGTGCCCCTTGGCACTGAGCATCACTAGCGTGGCGTGCAGGGGATGTGGCCACTGGAACTTCATAGACGATCGCCAGGCCACCTCTTTGTAGTGCCCCGCCGTAATGTTGGCTCTGCAGGCACGGGATGGCTGGACACACAGCTATGGCCTGCTGAGTTCTCTGTAGTCATCTCACTGCGGGTGACTGCAAGTGTCAGTAACTGACTGGTAGCGGCGCCGGGACAGCCGGGTGGAGGGCGAAACAGGTCGAGCCCCACCAGCTGATGTCATGACCACGTCAACGTTGTGGTTGCCAGCTCCCCCTCGGCTGGAGTGGGCAGTCTCCTCTGATGACGGGGCTGCAACAGGTGATCTGGGTGCTCGTTTGGGCTGCAGGCGTGGTATCTCAGGGCTGCAAACTATGTTGGTCAAGTCGTCGAAGCGGGTCCGGAACTGGGAGGTGTCTTGTCCTCCAACTGGATCCCCCTCACGTCTGTGTTGGTTCTCGTTCGTGGATCTGTTGGAACAAGTTATTGCACAGTTTACTGTTTCGCTACAAGGTCTAACTACACAAGAATTAGTAATAAAAATCCAGGCGGTACCCCCCTCGAGTTTACCCTGGTTACTATCCTGTGAGATGCTCTCTGTCACCTGATGTACTGGATATCTGAAGGTGGCAGCCTCTGCGTTGAGCGTCGACTGCGCTGCTAGGTTGGCCGCTCGATTAGAAGTGAGTGGTGGTGAGCAGGCCTGATGTAGGTGGCTGGACCTCGTGGATGCTGGCTGCTCTGTTTGCTGTCCCTGTCGAGGACTGTGGCTGCTCTGCAGGTGTTGCCATCAAAACGTCCGTCATCGCTGGCTCCTTCGCTTGAGCTGGTGATGCAGTCTTAGCTGACGCTCTGCCGGTACTGTCTGAAGTGGTTTCACTGGTGCCGGCAGTCGGTTGCAGATGCTGATAGTTGGTCTTCTGATCTGCTGGACATCTTCAGGAAATCTCCATAACTGTTGGAGTCCACTTCTCAGGGTGGTAGCTGAACTTCCTTCAAAACTCGGAGGGTGTGGACAATATATTTCTTGTGGAGAGATCTACTCTGTCGCCGTAAGGTGCCTTTATCCTAACTAGCTTGGAACAGTGGCTGTTTGCTACTTGTTTTTCTTTGTTCGCTCTGGTGGGGAGAGACGTCTGGTGCAAAGGGAAGAAGGGCTTTTGGCATGCTGGGAAGGGTACTGAAGGGAGTCAGCTGTGAGGTGAAGGAGAAGGCATATAGCACGGCGACTGTAGCAGTATGGGATCCGTACGTGGAGGTTGTGAGGTCTGTGAGGGAGTGGAATGTGTTGAGGGATTAGTTGGTATTGTGAAGGGGGTTGGAAACTTTAGGAAGGGAGTGGAAGAGGAGTTAAGTCAGGTAAGGGAGAGGTGAGAGAGCTCACCACCTGGCAGTAGTTTAATCGCGGGTGTATTATTATTGATATTATTAATAGCTTTGGGCGAGACTTGTTTACATTTCTTTGTAATGTATATTTCTATTACACGTAATAATCATCTAGAGATATTTTACACTCTATTTAAACATTGGTTATGGTGCCTCAAATATACAACAAACTTGAGATACAAAAGATCGCAAGAAATTATTTTATACACTTCAGTGGTATATACTATTTGAATTATTCCACAGAGATTTTCCTAGTGTTAAAAATTGGTTGAAACGTATAAAATCCGTTAAAACGGCAGGCCTGTTCTAACTTACATTACATAAATTTGCAATAAGTAGCCCTAACTCTTGAATGGCTCATATGTTCCCAATCAAATTTCGTAAAAATTATTTTAAACATCTCATTAAACTCCGCTTTGAGAGAAATCAGCTTAAAAATAAACACAATTGTGCTATTTTGATGTTATACATTTTCTTTTGTCATTTGAAGTTATGCACATGATTCAGAAATTAAAGTAAACCATGGTAACATCAATGTACAGTAAAACCTCTACATAGTGAACTTCTTTATAACAAAAACCTCTCTATAACAAAGTCTGTATCTGGTCCGGTCAAAACTGTATATGATACAATGCATTTTCTACTCATTATATCAAATAATTTTTCTCTCTTCGGCACATATTATATTAATTTTCCTTTTATATTGCTCCATTTTTATTTTTTTTTATTTTTTTTATTTTTTATTTTTTTTTACTGTAAAAAAAAAACCCTACATTTGTCACATACTGTATTTCAGAAATAAATAAATAAAATTATCAAAGCTATAATGTTTGTTAACTGCTGTAGAAACTGTATTGTCTTATCCTGTGTGTACTAAATTTTTTTTTTTCATAAGAGTTTACGTTACCTATTTAAATGTTAAGAATTTTGCAAGGTTTTTGTTTACATAATGTGGCTCCAAACAAAATTAGTGGCTTGTTTTTTGTTTCTGTTACAATAGTAATTTATTAATAGTGGTCATAATGTTTTACTGTATAAGTGTTCCAAAGAAAATCCTTTTAATACTTTTCTAAAATAAATAGATACAAAAGAACCAATGCTACTCAATTCCAGTGGCATTTAGATTCAAAATTAACTGCATGATAAAAAATGAAACACATTGTAAATCAGCCAAATTTTTGGTCCCTTAAGTTTTGTTATACAGAGGTTTTACTTTATTTACTTTATTTTGAGTTTATGAAAGCAGTCAGGTTATAAAACAATTTCCATATTTAATAATTTGTAGTCTATTTATTTAAACCTCTCCTTAAAAAAAAAAAAAACAGATTTGTTGAAATCAGCAAATGCTCCAGAAAGCAAGATAGCTCATCCAAAATTTCTTAAGAAATGTGTAAAAATATAGCAGTGTCATTCTGACACAATGGTAAAAAAGCTTGTGCGAATTTTGATTGTCTAGGATTTCTTAAAATGCACACAAACAATATTGTTTCTTGCTTTAATACTGACCTGCAATTCACACGTGCGTTTGTAAATCATTACTAATTTTACCAATCAAGAAATAATATTACATTTATGAAAAACCGTGCTATGATGAAACGTAAAATTAATTTAGTCGCATATTATAATTAGCATCGCTGCACGCCTAAAAAATTGAAAATACTACACAAAACGGAACTCAATAAAATAACTACTGAGATTTTTCCCTTACCTGTGGGAATACAAATTGGTTTTTTGCACGAGTTGCATGCCACACTTTTGCCTGAAACATGTTGGGTATAATAATTCCACACAATAATTGTTTTCTTTCTTTTAAACGTCTCGCGAGTGGTTTTCTCATTCCTGAATCGCTATCCATTATTATCTTTCATTCATATGCACTATTGCTCGAGGTAAAAAAATGTTCTACCCAAAACAAATATCGCCCAGCCACCACAACTTAACTTGCTCTGTGTGGCCACGTGCTGATCTAACAGAAATAAGTATGAAAAAGGAAATGTGAAAATATGTCAACATGTTTCCCAACTACACCCGGCAAAGATAATGTAGAAAAAAGTCACAAAAATTAAGATTATGTTCACCTGAAAGATTTCAATGTTCAATGTCTACAAATCAATTTCATCTTGTTAACCAGAGCGTTCAGATATGGTCATGGCTTCACAAAAAAATTAAAATGCCTACAAACATGCTGTTGCTTTTAGTATACAAATTTATTCTGGTTCATAGATATACACACAAACATACATATCTGTGCACCACCTGAGGTACTACTCCATATATATATGAGAATTCATAGCTACATGAAACAAAAATTTGATAACAAATCAAATGTTCGTTTAAGTCAATATTTTTATTTTCTTCGCGACATTCGTAACTTAAATTGTTATTGAAATGGAAATGAAAGTTGCAATTTTTCGATTTCGGTTTTGATATACTGAATATTCACAGAACCCTAAAATTTAGCTATAGTGAGCAGTTATGAATGCACAACACACAAAATGCAGCAAAGTGTTTAAGCACTATTTTTAGTCCTATCAAAATATCATAGCTTCAGAGGGTGACAGGTATGGTTGTATTACAGTATTCTGTTACTAATATTTCATTGTAACTAAGTACTTAAGTTTGAGTAAGTTTTATGATTAACTGCTGTGGTATGTTGAAAATGTTTGTGACAAGAGATATTTGCTTAGTGCTTGAGAGCTCAGGTCTTTTGTGCCAAAAATGTTGCAACAGGATGAAGATGGATCTTGGCTGGAATGCGGTGGCGAGCGGAAATGTGAACACTTTAAGGAGAATACAGCAAAGTGGCAATGTACATCACTTAGAATCAAGCCTAACTCCCAGTTGTGGGAGGCTTGAGATGGGAATGTGCTAGTAGTAAAGTGGGCAGTGTTGTGAGTTGTGCATGTTTGTGTGAACGCAGGGAGGCAGCAGAGCATCTGCTGACGGCTCTGAACCAGCAGGCGGCGGGGGTGGACATGGAAGGACGGTCTGCGTTCAGGAACATGTCGTCCACCATCTGGACCACGCTGCGGCTCGTGGTGGCTCTCCTCGACCGCAGAGACCTATACGATGCCGTCGACTCCAGGTATTTCCTCCCCACACATAGCAAACTGCTTCACGGAAGTGTCAGATCTTCTGTTCAGAGCCATGGGTACTGATGCATGACCCTTTTTATTTTTTTTTTCCAAAAATGGTGATACGAAGACTTCAGCTCCATCCTACGCTTAGCCATGCTTGTGATTACCGTTTGTCCCAACTGTAGATGAGATTGTTTTATCTATCAAGTAGATTTTTTTATTCACCGGCCCACCATAATTATGCATATAGGCAAAGAGTTTTTTACCCCCCCGCTAGAACACTTCTAGTAGGATATTTGTTTGTCTTTGCTTCCCTTATCAGTCTTTGGCATAAGTCTTCAGTCATCCGACACTCGTTGTTTGGACACTGACCAGCCTGCGCCCTTAACTCTTTTACGCTGGAGTCTACCAGCATTTGCTGCTTGGAACTGTTTGCTAGTTAAGCCCTTTTGCTATGAGTAGTCTGACCGCTCGACCTTTATGTTAGTCAGGTGTCTTTCTCCGCAGCAAACCCTGCTAACCTTTCCCCTATTCTACACGGACATGTCAGATCAAGGGAATCCTATCCTCACTGTCCTTCTTAGGACTAATCCCATGCTATCCTAGCTTAGTCGTCTTAGCAACGTGTCTGTATCTGAGTGTTATGTCAGGACACACAGGCAAGAATAAGGGAGGGAAACTGCAAAGTTTGTTCAACGTTATGCTCCCACCATAACCCTGTCAATTTTCTACCAGTCGCCTCTACCGGATTTACAGTACTTTAGCTTCCCGGCAATAGTTCGTGCCAATACAAGAGTTAGAGAATGTTATCATGTGCATTTCCTTAAAAAAGGAAATAAACATGTGCTAGCTCAACTGTTGGGTACCACAGCTCCTGTAGACTTAGCACCTTGCTCCCAATTGACTCCTCATGCAAGTGATCCGGAGAAAGGTATTCATAAGAGCCAAAACACTCCATTTTACCCGCAAGTACCTAGAACGGCTATCCTTTCTATCTACAGCATAGATAAAACAGAGGTGCCACCATAGGCACACTGGCCCTGTACCAGCTTGTTGACTCGGTTTATGCTAATCTTTCCACTGTGCATCTGTGGCAGGAAAGGCAGGTGTCCCCTGAGTTGGGAAGACTCGGTCGGGGCAACACCCACGTGTGACCCGAGATGATGCGGCCTGACTTCCAGTGCATACCGCGCATCGGTGCCAGGTACTGTAATAGAGTTGTCCACTCAGTCTACGGCCCTCGCGTGTTACTACACGTAAATTGCTATACAAGGAGCCTGCCTTCCATCTCTGGGACGAGGAGGGTAATCGTGACTCCTGATGACCTACTCTAGACGGCGGGGTCTGAAGGAGATAGTGAAGCTGACCTTACTTGCCTCTGGTAGTCTGCACAAACTATCTCCTGCTCTTGTTGCCTCCATAGCAAAACTCAACCATAGGGAAAAGGCCCAGACCTTGCTGCATCTACAGGATCCTGTGACACCGGAGGTACCGAAGGACTTGTTCGCAGACCCTGTATGCACCGGCCTGGCAGAGTACCCTTGGTGGGTAGAAGGCCACCTCAACCAGTCTGATAGACCACCCACGCCGGCCATCACATACTTGGTCCCAGCTATCCTTCGCCCAACTCCTCAGCCAATATCTCCACCCAGGCCTGCAGTACCTGCATTAACTTCATCACAACACAGGGTTGAACACAAGCCCACTGCACCCTGTCACCCAGGTATCCCTATCAAGGCAGTGCTCCCAAAACGCCAAATTGTATTAGCCGACCCCGACCAGGCCGGTTGTGTACGACAGACGAACACCAGTCCTCTGTAAGGACTAGGCCTCCTAGGAGATAGGAGCACCCGGTCTTTCATCTAGACAAAAAGGACCATGCTTCTGTGACATGTAACTACTTCACTTCCGGGTACGTCATACATCAGCTCTTTGGATTACCAAGAATTATAATATTTCACAAACTATGCACTGTTATACAGCTTAAATTGGCAAGATTCAGTCGGGTTCCAATTTTATGATGCCTCACTGTTCCTGGGAATGGCCTCATAAAATTGATGCCATCATAAAATCATAGCAGACCATTTTTGACCCCTTTCTGTCCTGCCCCACCAAAAAAAGTGAGTTTTTCATGTTAAGTAAGGTTTTAATAATCTCTGGTGCAAAAAAAAAAATAACAAGTTTTTGAATTGAAATATTTATTTATTTCAATAGGGGGAGATCTTCCGAATAAAAGTATACCCAAAATGGTACATATAATCTCCCCTTGATACACAAAAACAATTTAGAAACCAGACACTGTGTTTTTAGCGAGTGCAAATTCCATTTTAGTGGCTTCTTTTTTGGAAAAATCAAGACAGGTTTATAATCAAATTATGGTATGATTTATTTTAATTAACAGACATATTCCAAATAAAAATTATGCCCCAGAATAGTTTGAATTATTCCCCTCGTCCCAAATAAATTAAAACACCAGGCACCAAGTTACTTTTAATTGCAAGTGTGAAGTCCATTTTCATTAAATTTGTGTGAAAAAAATCAGTGGATGTTTTACAAATAGGTAAATGTTTTACAAATAGGTAAACTTACGTTTATTTTTTTTCCCTCAAAAATATGTGTTATGTTTTTTTTTAAAAAAGGTGTTATTTTTTTTTATCAAAAAGAGCTGTTATTTTTTTTTATCAAAAAGAGCTGTTATTTTCTTGCTTTGAAAATGCAGGTTTCTGCATGAGAATTGCTCCAATTTTTAATGTGCTCTTTGTAAAGACATACATAATTTGAGATATATCACTATATTCATAAAACCTGAAATTGGCAATGTTATTCCTATTGATAAGCGTGTTTTCAATGTATTGTTATTTCCGTGCAAAAATTCCTAACTCCCAGAGAAATATACAGTTATGGTTTTAATACAGACAATGGTTTATCAACAGACAGAATTGAAAACAAGTTCAGATTTTACTTAAGATTTTGTATTCTGCCTGTCACCTGGAAGAACAAACGATCACAATGCACTGGCAAGGGCATACTGTTTCATGAAAAGAATAATGTAAACAATTTATACACAACTATAAAAGCACTGTTTAAAAAAAATAATAAAAAGTATCTTGTACAAAAAAAAAAAACAGATATCTGCCTATACGTTTTTGAAATATCGAAACTTTCAACAGATTTTTTCGTTAGGCCCGCTGACAAAACTTTCGCTTCTTCAAAAGTCTCATTTTTTACCACATATATTTACAGAGAATGTGTATGATAAAAATAAAGTGTACTGGATGAATATAAGTTTAAAATACGTGATAAGTTGATTTACAAATATATTCTACGTAAGTAAATGCATATAAACACATTTTTCACTGCCGCACCACTCGTTTTGTAAAAAATAATGAATTGTTGGTTAAAAAGTGACGATAATACAATACGAATGTAAACAATGCATGAATTCCATAGATAACATGGTACTTGGTGGACATGAACACTACATTGGCATGTTTTCCTGATGAACAAACTTTTGCAAGGCTGTGAGTAGAATGTTCGCTCAAAGTGACGCATCATCACGTGCGCTCATGTTGTCTATGGTTGTAAATACACGTGATGGAAAGTAAACATGTTTTCATTTACGGTGATAAATCGAAGAAATCTACAGGCCAACTTATGCATGCATTCATATTCGAATATCCAAAAACACACTAGACATGTTTTAAGAAGCACCTATGTGACGTAAAACAATAATTCGCGAAAATACTACAGGATATTGTACAATTCGTGAATTACAACTGAAATTCTCAAAAATCACTATTTTTCTTTTTTTATGTCAAAATTCACGTTATTTTCTGCTTTATCGCATTTACTAATTTTTCAGGTCTCTACGCATGATGCATACTGATATATATATATATATATATATATATATATATATATATATATATATATATATATATATATATATATATATATATATATATATATATATATATATATATATATATATATATATATATATATATATATATTAAAAACCCCAGGCGGGGTTTTAACCCTGAACGCCTTGCTACCAAAGCCGACCAGCACGCCCCAGGCAAAAGGGCACCTACTGAAACAGCAGTCAAGACCATTTTCACCTTTGTCAGATGTCATACCACCCCCCATGTGTCATAGAAGCCTGCCAGGCAGCCCAGCGTACTACCTGAGTTCATGCAGCTGACTTAATCCCACATAGCGAGGATGCCTGCTTCCAGTCTCCCTCAAGAGATAACGGCCCTTACCGCTAAGGGAGGAGCTCCAGCACGAAGATACCAGACTGGCCAAAGGGAGCCGAAGGGTTCGAAGTTGTTTGTCCATATAGGCAAGCACACGGCTCAGAAATGTTAGTTGATTCTCAGCAACTTGCTCCACCACCTGGTGTGCTGGAGCTCTCTGCTACTACCGCCTTCCTCACGAAGGACAACCACTCTTCACATCTTACAGACCTTCAACTTCTGAAGAAGTATTCATCCCCTTTCTTTAACACTTACTACCCCTCTGTTAGTGACACCTGAGTCCCGTCTGGACAACAGCATTAGAGCAGGCTTGCCGTTTTAACGGATTTGTAACTCTAGAAACAAATAAAAAAATCCTAACTACTTTTTCTTTGTGAGTGATGTGTGTCAGTTTCACTGATACATTTGTTTGATATATTCTTACAACAGAGGTGAATAATTAAACAAAATCTTTTGGACATACACCATTGCTTCAATAGTGCGCATCCAAAATATTTTGCTTAATTATTCTCTGGCATGGGTTATCTACATAGAGTATTTCTGTTCCTGGCTGTATTATCACTTGCAAAAGCCAAGACCATTATTGAAAAGAACCTTTGCAGTTTTGCATTTGTCATTTATATCACAATGGCGAGGAAACAAAAATTATTGCAGATACGGTTGTTGTACAAACAAAAGTATAATTGTGAGTGGAGAAATGAATTATTATGGTTTGTACATTCCATACAAAAACAACTACATTAAATATGTAAACTTCCTTAATATCCAGTTTTTTCTGTAATTTGCCAATTTTTTAAATTCCAAGTATTTTACAGGATTTAAACCAATGATTCCAGGATTTTACAGGATTTTTATATACAGGAACCAGGATTTCAGCTTCAGGCTTAGTGGCAGCCCTGCATTAGAGTTAGTTATGGTCAGTTAGTATCATAGCTACCTAACCGCATGTGCTCTTGTCTAGTTTAGACCCAGGTCCCTTTCGCCTGGTATTACCGTAGTTTACTTATGTTACAGTTAATTTTAGTTAGGAGTTAGTATGGGTCACCATGTCTTTTCCTCACAGGAATGAACACATAATCTTACCTCACCTCCGAGTATTCATTTTGAGGGTGACTGTGGCTTTAATCACAAGTAGACGTCAACCCACCAAGGAAAAGCAGGAGACAGCGTTATTGATACAGTCTTTGCAGAACCTAGATTAGGACTTTGGGCTTCCTTAACATGTTACACGTATGTCTCAAACACAAACATTAGACGGCCACCCATGCTGTGGATCAGGTACGGCAAGGTACGTGGTGCATACGTATGGTAGACCCACAGCCACTAGAAGCTCAACCCACAAGGCGGCTAGTCAGCCAGCTCAGCCAATTCACTCCATCTACAGTGTTATCTTCACTGGAAGAAATGATAAGACTGGTTCTGGAAGTCTGACCCCCTTTGGACCCCATCCTCGTAGCTGTCATACATACCGGGATAACCCACCGCTCCGACCACCATGTTGAACTTCTCCAGTTGGTGTAAATAGGTCTGACTCTGGTTGGCTTGGCCCCAACTGGCATTACGCCTAGCTAGGGATCTTTATCGCCTGCTCTTCCTTGGCGTGGCAGACCTTAGTTCTTTCTTTTATGCCATCCACCCATAGGAGTGGTGCAAAGCGGAGGGCAAAATAGGCAGTTACTGTCTCTGAGCATAGCGTGAGCTGCTACCCACCGCCAAATTCCCTCTGCAGTCGAACGCCATGGGAACGACCTCAAGCTGCCTGCCAATTGAGGAGGACTCAGCTCCCTCTTTCAGCCACCCCACAAGACTGCTGGCGAGCCACATTCCTATCATCGAGAGATTTTGCCAAGGACTTCCAGCACCACTGGGAATAGCCAATCTGTGGTTCATACACAGCAGCCGTCAGCAGGTCCCCACCAGCACTGCCAGTCACAGCACCGTGCACCTTTGCACATGAACTGGGCATGAGTTCCAGCCGACACCAGCAACAACAGCGGCCGAGTCAGGAGTTATCCCGGGCCATGCCCTATTCAGGTAAACCAATGGCTGTGTGCAAACCAGTAGTACGAAGGACGGTAAAGCCCACACCAGACCATACATCTTAGTTTATATGCCAGCTGGGGTCTGGTTAGCAGTCAAGTCAGCAAGTCATAGCCTGTGTCTCTGACTGACGTACTAAAGCTTTGCCCTACCATGACGCCGCCATTAGTCACCCGACGTCACGCAGTAAAAGTTTTTGTGATGCCCAATATGGGGCCACAGCACTTTGTTAATTAGTTAATACAGCAGAACCATGCCAGCACGACCCCGAGAACCAGTTAATCTAGTTGGGAGTCAAACAGAAACCAGCCAGACTTCGGGGAGTCTGAAAACTCTCAATTGTAACTAGCTGAGATTCCAAATCAAACCTGAGCCTAACTGACCAAGGCAAAGACGCTACCGCAATGGAAGAAACCATTGACAACCCACCCGAAAGGTGTAATATACCCACATGCCCCGGAGCGGCCGTTAACTTCATCAGTTGTGTACATTGCCAAAACTGCTTCCACTACGTATGCTTGGGGTGGAATGACGAGCCCTGTTACACGGAAGGGCTGGAATACTGCTGTAATGAATATCTGACCCACCAGATTGCGTATTTTAGCTTGCTCACTTGCGTTGGGCAAGGGATAACACTGTAAGATGTATTGAATGTGCGCAAAAGTTTCATCACATATGCATAGGCTGGCCAGGCGAAATAATCACGAGACCGGGCCTAGTATGCAGGTGTGAGGTTTGCAGACGTGCGGAAGAATACAGACCAGGTAATCCCAGCACTTGCCACAGCTCGATGTCCATCTAGGGTAGTGACGAGCCCTGACTACCAGAATTTTCAGGAAGACCCCATGAAGTTCCATTTAAACAGTGGGTTGTTAAAATCCAGAAACAGATAAAAGGGAAGGCACTCTACTGGTGGAACAAATATGGAGAGTTCATTACAGAATGGGGGCAACTTTGTTCACGCCTTGCCACCCAGTTCTCGGGCAAGGAAGTATTAGCGCACTTAAGAACAGAGTTCCACAGTTGAACCCGACCAATGAGAAAGAGGCCAAAATATTCATCAGACGTAAAGTACAAATGTACAACAGGATATTTCCCGAAGGGAAGGGGGGAAGGTGTGTATGCAATGTTATGTGTATGCTGCTCCCAAAATTACGAAATCTTCTTCAACATCCCAGGCCACAATTCGTAGATGAATTAGATGAGAGGGCTCACGAGACTGAGCGGAACGTCAAGGCGCAGCAGCAAAACCAGAAGGTCGTTCAGCCGCCTTTTCCTAAGTGCTCGTTCTGTCCAGAATGGCATTTTAATTGGAACTGCCCATTCAAGCTGGTAGGCAGGCGGGCAGCGGGGGAAGGGCGAATAACAGGAGTGCCGGAACCCCGAAGCCCCGTACATAGAAGGATTAATGGACATCGGGCACTCGCCCTCTTAGACTACGCAGCTACAAGGAACTTCATGTGAAGTAATTTGCTCACCCCTGCACAACGAGCTTCACTTTGTCCACAAACCTGCTTAGTGCATATGGCACAGCACAATCAGACCCTTAAGGTTGACGGCCGAACTACTCTGACAGTGGGATATACCATCAAGTAACCCAAGCAGAGTTTGTTGTCTCACCCGATATTACGGAGGAGGTAATTTTGGGGCAACCATGGCTATGCCAAAAACATTGCACTATGGATCACTGCCAACAACGTATCTATATAGGAGACAAGCACAGGGTGACTGCAACTGGGAACGTGGCGTGGATGCGACGATTTCACCCCAATAACACCCAAAGAAATTAGTCACCAAATAGAACCAGAGTTCGCCCAACTAGATTCTGTGTGAATTACAAGGACCTAAACGACATTACGTATCCCATTGCACCACCAGCCATTAACCTAACTCATACTCTCCTGAATATAAGAGAAGCCAAAATCTTTAGTACCCTAGATATGCAGTCAGGATACTAGCAGATTTTTGTACATCCCGACAGCAGAAAATATTCTTCTTTTACTACTTTGGAGGGTGAAACCATGCAAATCAAAGTAATGCAATTCGGGCTGAAGAATACTTATGCCATCTTCCAGAGACTAATGTCTGCAGAGGTCCTCACTAGCTTCATCGATCAATTTCATTTTGCCTCTCTCGACAATATAATTGTGTACTCGAAGTCCTGGGAAGAACATTGCATCCGCCTCCAGAGTGCAAAACCAATGACCTGCCCGATGCTTTATCCCGCCAGCCGGACCTCGATGGGGATTCCAAAGAAAACGAAGAATGGGAGAGAATGACTCTCAGTTGGCCCCTCCTAGAAACCCCGAAGAACACATCTGGCTCCTCCAGCTACAACTCAGCCGACACCAGATAAGTTATCACCAGCAAAAGGATCCAGCGTCTCCTCCAGGACATGCCCCAGAGGTTGGAACTACGGATGACATCGTCTGGTCTCGAAGGGGACAACCGGGAGCTGAATGGAAGATCTGGATCCCATGCAACTCTGGGGCTGACACCATCATGATCACCCACAAGCCGGTCACCCAGACATCAAGGAAACCCTCCGTGACATAAACGAATGATACATGTGGGACGGGATAAGTTGGGACGTACGGTAGTATGTAAACAACTGTGAAGCGTGCTGTCATGGTAAGGCATACCTCATACCACAGCCAACTGCAAAACTCCATCGACCTCACACTGCCAGGATCCACTTGGCAGCTGACTTGATGGGGCCTTATCTGAAGAAGCACAAGAGGTAATAGGTACCTGCTAGTGGTAACAGATCAATTTTCCTGCCGAGTAGAATCATTTCCGCTATCCAGTCAGGAAATGCAGGATATTGTGAGAAAATTCAAGACAGAAATGTTTCCCTATTGAGGATACCCGCAGGCGATATTAAAAGACAATGGCGCCCAATTTTCCAGCCACAAGTTCCAGACTGCCTGCAACTCATGGGGAGAAGAGACATGGACAACCACCCATACGACCCACAAAACCCACTGAGCAAAGAAATCAAGAGCTCAAGAAGAGTCATCTCAGTGTGGGAGAAGACCACCGTCATTGGGACAAACACCTGCCGATATTCTCTTCACCCTCAGGAGGAGAACCAATGGAGCAATGAACACCAGCACCAGCCGCTCCTTCTGGGATGAACTCTCCGCTGGCCAGGTGACTACCAGTGTGAAAAAGTCCCCACAGAGATGCCACAACTGGAGGACGTCCAACTGGCCACCCTATCTCGGACCACGAGGGCACGCGACTCCCAAGATCAGTACATTACCAGAGGTACTCACAGCCCACCATAGGGGTAAGAAGCTTCCAGAGATGCTCGAGGCAATGATACTCTGTAGCCACCCACTCAGCAAGGCTAGAGGACAGTTCAGCGCGGATTTTGAAGCCAAATGGGAAGGACCTTATATGTTTGTGTGGCGCCAAGATAATGTATACTGGGCAGAAGACGACAGAGGACAAATCTGTAAAGCAACCTGATGGCAGATGCGACCTTGCTCAGCTGGAACCCAGAACACCGAGGGAGAGCCAGCAGCGGAAAACGAAGTGGAAGAAGAGGGGAAACGGAGGATGCCCCCCGTCCACCACCAACGCCTGCCGAATTTGGACCTTCAGCCACCCGGGAGCAAGCAGACTTCCGGGACCCCGAATCACGCTTGGGCACGGAACAGAAAAGTGTCCAACAAACAGCCATGCGAGATGATTGACTAGCACCTTGGTGTGCAATGTTCGTTAGGACATTGCCTTCGACCCCAATGGACTTTTTATGGAAGAGCATGGCAGCATGACCCCCAGCGGGTTCAAACTGTTGTGACGGAACCCTTTGGACAGGGAGCCCCGCCGAAGAGCCTCTCTCACACAGCAACCGAGACCACTACTACACTGCCTGCTGTATGGGAGTATGAGCCCAGCAGAGTCAAAGGGGCAGGTAAATCAGAGGAGTCTCTGCCTCTGACGGCAAACCTGTCGGGCATCCCTCCAGGAGGAGACACCTAGTTGCGCCTTGATGCCTGGTGGCTCCGAGCAGGTCACTACCGAGCATGATGCCAACCAGCCTAGTAGAGCAGAGGAGGCAGGGGTGCCTGAAGAGCCCCTGCCTCAGAAGGCAACCCAAGCCACGTCCACCCAGGAGTACGTGGCCACCCACCAGCAGGCCTTGATGCTGGGTGGCGGCGAGACAGACACTGCACAGCCTACTGTACAGGAGGATGAGCCCAGCCAAGCAGAGGGCCAGGGAAAGCAGGTGAGTCCCTACCTTCAATGGCGACCCAAACACCACCCCTCCAGGAGGAGGGGGCAACTAGTCGTGACAGGAGGAAGTTTGTAACATAAAGGAATGATATATGCACTGATTGAGAAGATGAGCTTGTGCTGCTAATATAAGCTACATTAACAAATTTTAATTAAATTTTTCTCTGCTACATGTAACTGTAAGTAAATGACAGTTACGTATTACATGTACATATAATAGATATTGCTAGTCTGTAAATTTAAGTATCAAATAATTTTACAACAAACAGAAAATTTTAGATGTTCGTCTGCTGAAAGAGTTTTCTACTAGTAATAAACTGAACTCTGAAATAAATCACACATATGATTTATCAATTTCTCGTTATACTGTTTTAAAATGTTTTTTATGCATATGATTGCAATTTATATTACTAAATTCAGATTTCGCAACACACATACTATGCTGCAACAAACACTTGATATGCATGGCAACAGGGCTTGGTAACGCTCGCTGAATGACTGAGCAGCCAAGAAGTTCTGTGCTGGGTATAATTCAGAACATTATATCTATCGAGACCTGAGAAACAACAGTAATTGAGGTTCAGTGGCAATCATTTAATTGGATTGTATTCAAAGTTTAATTGTACTTTGCCTTATTACCTGTACCTACTACAAAACACAAAAATGTATGTACTGCACAACACTGAAACTTAAGAATGGAAATAAAAATCTAAAGTAGGAAAAATATGTACTATAGTCAATCAGTAAAAATTAAATTATTTATTTCTTCTAACAAATCACATTCTGAATTTTTGTAAGCTACTGACCAAAGGGAATGCACATTGTCTACAAACATTGTTTGTGCCAGAAAGTAGGTGAATACCTAAAATGGGGTTATTATTATGAAGTAAAATGCTCACGCTTGATTATGTAGGGTTAAATACTACAAATTTCAGATGACTACGTTTAAATATGCATTTTTTTTTTTTTTAACCATGTGGATTGTTTACAAAAATTGAAACAGTTTAAGACCGGAATTAAAAATTTTTAAAACTAAATTGAGGTAACAGTGGAACCATACAATCTTGTTCCAGCATATAACTCTGTAGCAGAAACTAAAATGCATTAAAAAATAATCCTTTACTTGTGAAATATATTTGAGTAGGTGTAATCCTGCCATCAGAAATCACCCACTACAGATATTTAATGTTTAGTATAGTGTTGAGATTTTAGTTTAATCATTTAAACTTATTTTTTTAACACAGTAGAACCTCACTGTTGCTTCTCCTTTTATTAAAACCATCTCTCTTTAAAAACCCATTTTTGAGGGACCATTAAAAAAAATTATGTAAAAGAAGTTAGAAATTTGAGAGAAATTAGCCAATAAATAAGTTGCTATTCATTTCATTTTGCTTGTCAAACACTGTACTCCACGCAATGCATTTTCAAAAATAGATACAACACCCATTTTGATGTGTAGCTGTCAGGGTGGGTCAAAATCTGTCAAATTTTCAGAACCCTCAACTAAGAGTGCTCTGCACTAACAACCCTATTCCTGGCAAAAGTGAGGTTCTACTGTATGCCATTATATTAGTTGAAGAATTTTCAAGACCATGATTGATGACAGATTAGACACTAGGGTCCAATTGCTGGTTTTAACATATGTCCCAGATGCCCTATTTTTTATCTCTAGCTTGCTGGAAGATACTATACTGCAAACATCTTTATGATAACAGCTAAAACTATAATGTTCCTGATTCACTTTGAGTATTGTGAGATAGCAGCGCTATACCCATTGCCAAGTCTCTGCCTGTATTGTGGTTATGTTACAGTGAATCATTAGAAGGTATTACTATCAAAATATACTTTATACAGTAGTACCATGTGTTTAACTGTGTTCCAGACACCACATATTTATTCATAAATATAACATTTCAGTATGTATTTTTACTCTTTGCAATATGTTTTTTTTTTTTTTTTTTTTTAATAACCTCACTATATCTGCCATTTTATTTCCACTAACATCCATAGAGACACGTAGTTGGCCTGTCTCCTATAAAGAGCATTACCGAATACCATTATGCATTCTAAATATAGGTAAGTGGTAACTGTTTTATGTAAATACAGTAAAAAGTTACAGAATAGGGCTTCTGCACCAACAGGAATCTTTTATATGGAGGTTATTATGCGAGGAGTGTGGTGTACATTGCCATAGTTCAAGGGATTCCTGAGTGCTTCTGTTTTCTTCCCTGTGTGCATTCCACTACTGCTCCATCCCCATCTCGTCTCTCAGTTCATCTGTTATTTGCACTAACCACAATGACCAGTCTGTCCCTCCGGCAGTGCAATGAGCTACATAGCCTCCTTCGCCCATGTTGACCCCACCCAACGTAGGATCAACAATCTGCAGATTTTCATTTATTGTGTAATTATTTATTTGGTTCCAATTTATAGATATTTAACAGAGGCATTAGACAATGTTTAGTTAAATGTCTGAACATAATGTAACTGAATTGGTTTTTGTGCTTTCAGAGATTTGGTAGCCCTGAACACGGAGTTTGGCATATAACATCTTGTGGGATGGTTTTGGAATGTCGTAAGAAATTTTGTTAATGGTTGTGAGTCTATTTTTCCATGTATTTTTATTTTTTCCATGTACGGGTTGCTGTTAAATAATGGTACAATGTGATGTAAATAGGTACAGAATGTTTTATACTGTCCATTATGTACGTGTGCCTGCAGGTCTATTAAGGCAGGCACCAGTTATTGGCTGAATGTGTACCTTTTTTGGTATATTTGTACAAGTGTATGTAATGTTAAGTTATTTTTTAAGTATACAGCTTTGTTATTGCAGTGGACATGAAGTTCTCAAAGGGAGCCGTTACAAAGTTTAAGATTTAGTGTTGATGATAACATCTGGTTTATCAGTTGTTACCATACAATTTCCCATCAGATCCAGTTAAGTGATATTCTTTATATGAAAAATATCAGATCTAGTTACGTGATTTTTTTATATGAAAAATTTATGGTGTGCAATACTCTCAAAATTATATGAATTAATATGTATACTGATGTAATACCACAGAAATGTTTAATGTGTACATCATGCTGCGCTAGTATAGTTGATTCACGATAACTTCAGCCTTTTCTTAAGCCCTGCTAAATTTCTACTTTTGGTTACTAATTACGTATCCTTCCGCTACACGTAAACATAAACACTGCCATGAGACTTGTATTTTTATAACTGTCAAATGTGTTGTTGGTTGCAGTTTACAGCTGTTCAAAGGATTATGTCACATAGCAGAAACCATTTCCTACGAATGTTCACAATTTAGGCGTATAACAATATTTAGGTCAGCTTTATAACTATTTGGTACACACGGTATAGCATGTTACACATAATACACATTAATATTTTGCCACAACGGTTTTTTTTACAACTGTGGCGTAAACAACAGTGGTATTTAACCTGTTGTTATTAATATGTGTTTGGAATAAAAATTAAAACTAAGGGACAACCAGTCCAATGAAACGATGCAGTAAATCCAAGCACGCAACTCATGTCGCTTATTTATTGTACATCGACAAACGTAAAAGATAGTGGTGAACACACAAACACATACTGCAGGCCTACCGTAACATTTATTCCGCCAATATTTCCATGCATTGGTTCTTACTGCTTTGTAGGTTTATTTTCTTATTTATTTAAATCCATCCTGTTGGGTTTAGTATTATTTTTGGGACTGTGGCAGACATTTAAATGACAGAAACGTAATCTCATTGCACATCTGTGTTTCAAACACCTAGCGCGAAGGTACAACGTTGTGATAAACAGACATAAATATAAATAATTAACTTCGTCATAACATCAGTTCATGGTTGGCACATATTTGAAATCCACACACACCTAGCCTGTGTAACAATCACAACGCAGTCACTGCGCTCTTTCACACATACGCAGCAATCACAACACATTTAATTCTGCCATGGAAACACATATTTATCCCAACATTGTAACTTGTCAAGGATGTTTCAAAAACACGAGTACGAACTTGACGTTTAGTTTAGAAACACGCAATGTCATTAATCTGTTGCCACACCACTGCCATCACTGCCTACGCACAGTAATTTCCACTGATATATTTAACTGCAGTAATCAAATGTGTTTCCGCCAGTGCTACCTAACGATACAAATATATCGATTGGCAACGTTTGATTTACAAATAGTGTACATAAAAACGAGGTTAAAAGTTGAGGTGGTATGAACCCAGATTTTGGAACCGAACCGAACTAGAACTTAACTCAGAATATTTTTATTGAACCGAACCTTTAAATTTCTACACAAACCTAACTATACCATCGTTCGTCAAACTTGAACTGAACTCGAAAAATGTAGTATCTGCGCACATATGCCTTCATAGTTCAGCCCTAAATTGGTATATATTTAACAAAAAAGAAATATGTAGAACCATCTTAAAAATACAGTGAATTATGGATATTAAACAGTAATCAGTGTGTGCACACATGCATATCTGCAAACTAAGTACTCAACATCTATTACAGTAGTCCCATGGGACATTTTAGCAGTGTTGCCCACTCAAGTAACGAGAGTTTTGTTACTGGACATCTGGACTTGGCTAGGAGGTGCAAAGTGAAAACAACATATATACATACAACCTTCATAGTTCAGATCCTATTTGTTCAAGTATAAATCACAAACAAACTAATAAAACCACGTTCACAATTTCACGTCTAATTGTTTAATCATGTGGGCCTAAAATAAACAGTAAACACATATCACACACTTGCACGCACATATATACACACTCACAACCTACACAGTTCCACCACAAATAGTTCCAAAATGTGTTGGCCAAATTTTTTCTAAAGTGGAAAAAGGTACAACACAAAAATAATATTAATTTTTGGTTTCTATAGATTTGATTGATATGATAATTTATCATAACACAGAAATGTATCTTTCTAGTCGTTTTTGACGTGGTATGTGAAAACCACAAATTGAAAATGTCATTTTTCAAAAACTCAAGCAAATCACTTATTTTGTACACAATCATTTAAATAAAGCATAGCACCTAGTTTTACACACTATATATAGAGTTCAAGATTTAATGCTGTCATCACTGTTATAAAAACAATAATTAAATATGACTTGTTTGGTAAATTTTGTTGTGTTGCGTTGTTATGTGTCAACTTCTTTGAAGTGAAGTAACGTATCGTTTTTACTCATGTATAGTGCATACTATGATTTTTGCAACAAGTTCCAGGAAAACATATGTTTTTTTTACTAAAATTGACCCAACAGTTTGTGGGGTCTTGTTAGTAAGTATGTAACAAATTATTCTGCTATTTTAAATAAATTTGTGGCAATTGCGATATATTTGGAAAATATTTTAATTAAATAACTCATTGGGCTAAAAGTCAAAACACTGTGGCATTCTGTAAGGTCAGGGTAACCTTATGGTTGTTAAAAGAAGAATGTCAACAACTGAGGTGGGCGGCTGGTTTCCTTTTCCTTTTTTGCTTCTCTTGTGTAGTTCCAGTTGTTAAAAGAGAAATTAAAAGAGAAACGCCACCGGGGTTTTTTTTTCTTCTTTTTTTTCTTTTTTTTTTTCCCCAGGTAGCAATCCTCTAGGCTTCTCCATTACACTTCCCTTTAAGCATCACGGGACAGGTTAGGAGTGGATAGTTTACGACTGCTACTCTACCACTCCCACCTCCGATTTGTTTTCTTTTATTTTGGGGAAAAAAGGGCACCGCCATACACGAGTAAATACTTAAGTTTGTTTCAAAGTTTGTTAACGATGTTCCTTTCTAGCACATTTTCGAACCGAACACGAAGTTGTTTAAATTTTTCAAACCAAACTAGAACCAATCTTTGACATGGCAATAAATTTCGAACCGAACTCGAACATAACCTTAAAGTTTGGGTTTGGTTCGAAATTTGAATGTTTGACCCATCTCTAGTTAAAATATATTGTAACTGTGAACTATTTCTTACCGGCCATTGCCAACACAATGCTGCTGTCGCTGTTGTTAATTCGTATTTAATACGAAATGAATAAGTTATAGAAGAATCTAAGTAGAGTAATAATCTGTTCAAGAACACAGTACTTTTAACGTTAATAACAGGGTTATATAAATACAAGTGGTTGAACACAATAGGTTGACATGTTACGCCTAGGGTGATTTTTCAAAGGTTTGATTCCAAAAGGCCGAAGAAAGTGTAAATGGACTATAGCTCAGTTTGTAAAGTTATTCAGTTGACTGCTTGTACATTTGAAAGTAGAAATAAACAGTGATATACTGAGTGTCAAAGATCTCTATCATATTTGTTTTATTGCAGTAGAAGACAATTGAAAATTTTTATAACTGTCTTGTACAGATCCTCTTTTTACATTCCATTTGCATAATTGTGCAGATCCCTGAAATTTGCAAAATACTGTATTTTGGCGTGTATAGGCTGCACCAGAATTTTTTTAAAATAAAAATTAGGGATAATTAATGTTTCAAGTATAGGTGGCGATGAATTCTTGTATTCCTGTAAATATTGTTAAGTCATGATTCCGTACAAACTGACGCATAACACTATCTGTGCTTAGACGAAGCACATCTTACCTGAACTACTTCAGCCCATCTAAAAGTTGCATTGACCAATGGGCAATCTCCAAGCAAATACGGCAATGGAGGCAAGACATGTGCTCCAACATACGTTGACAGAGTCTCAACACAACCACTAATCACGTGCTCTTTACTTTTAACGTTTTCTATTCTCTATAAGAAGCTGTCGCGTCAACGCCCCTCCCCAAAGAAACTACCAGTTTCACTTTTCTGCTCCCGCTAAAAGAACAGCACACAATTCAAATTTTGCGCCGCTTTAGGGAAGTGAGCCACCCACCAGAAAGTTACAGCCTCCACGAGAGCATGAGGGCAAGTAGTGTCATCGCCTCGCGCCGCTCCTGATAAGGCTTCAGGGACCCATGTGTTATGACATAAGCTCCACCCCCAAGAGGAGGGGCTAATTCCCCTGCATCTCTGTGAGTGCATATGAGTGGGAAAATTTGTATAAAAGACACCCAAGCCTAGGCCTCAGGAGTGATTATGCTGCACCTCCTGGCTGTGAAGGCCAGTGGTGCTAGCATTAGATTAAGTCCCTTATCTGCGCCGGTGACCACGGTTAACCAGTGGTCGTTGATGACGCCGACAGCTCCGGAGAGCCCCACCACCAGAAGGCATCAACTTCTTCAACCGCCTCCATCCAGAGGCTTCCACAGCTTCGGCCTCCGCCAGCAGCTCTACATCATTGCCGACGACTCCCAGAGGGCATCACTGACGTCGCCCCACCCCTTCCTCAACATTCTTCCTTCCTTAACATTAACCAGGTATTGAAGGTCTCTTGTGACGTTGTCCCTTCTGAACTCCCCTTTAAGGCCCTGATCCGGCCATGTCTTTACAATTCAAGTAAAGAACCTTTTGTGAAATACACATTTAGTTCCCTTCACGATGACTCTCCCCTTAATTCAGCTAGGAAAGACCCTTACAACTTAAATTAATTATGTATTATTCTCTTCACATATTAAATATACTTGTTCTATTTTAGCCATGACGTCTTCACCTAGTGGTAACGTAACACACTTCCGCATTTATAAACAGATTGGCCAGAGACTTGGAAAACCTGTAAAATCGGGAAATATCAGGGAATTCCTTTAACCTGGATAATATGAGGGAAAAATCAAGGAAATTTAAGATGCATCATGGAATTTTATACCCACCTGAATTTTTTTCCTTTGGCATGTTACATGTTTCGCTCTGTAAGCGAATAGTGGTAATTTCTTAGCGGGAAACAACATAACACTTAGGTTTTGGATTTGTATTACTAACAGGTATTCACGGTACAAATATGCCTTTTAGGTGAAGTGAAGCTCTTTGTGATTGGTTTATTTTTCTTGTAATGGCGATTTTCACGTGACCCATAACCAATCACAAACTCGGTTGCTTGCTGCAGTAGTGTAACCAGCCAAAGAAGGCGTCGCCGATGACTGCCAACTTCGTAAACAATCGTAATTGTTGATGTACT
Organism: Dryococelus australis; assembly: GCA_029891345.1. Lineage (NCBI taxonomy): Eukaryota > Metazoa > Arthropoda > Insecta > Phasmatodea > Phasmatidae > Dryococelus > Dryococelus australis. Next base: position 120,371,432 of record CM057002.1, read on the forward strand.
CATGGAATGGAAGGAGGAAGTGTCAAATTGTTATTACGTGATAGGTGAATTGGTTTGGATGTAAATTAAGTGAAAATAACCCAGAAATGTTTCATTATCAATGGAGAACAGTTAATGGCATATATAGTTGTTTGCAACAAAAATGCATTGGTGATTGTGTGCGATCTGAAGACGCGTTGTTTTGTGAAATTTTTTTGTGCACCGATAATTTGACTTGAAGTGAGTAAATATGACCACTTTTTTACAACTTTGACTGTGTTTTAATCTGGTTTATTCATTGTTTTGTAATGCATGGTCATTAAAAAGGAATCGGCTTCATACCTACTTGCGACACCACGTAGTCGTAATTACAGTTGAAAACAGCATTATAAATTATTAAATAAAAAAGCCTAATTACTTTATTTTTTAAATAATCACGTGAAAAAATGCTGAAAGTGAAAATTCTCTGTAATTTGTATTTGCAACGTTTGTTTATCAACAAATTCGTTGTAATAAAACAAAGGTGTAACGAAATCATATAGGCCCTAACCTGCTATTTTTAACCTGTTGTTATTTACAGTTTTCTCCAAATCAGCTGATTTGAGGATTCAGGGTTTAGGTGTTGGATGGTTTCGAATGACGGCACGCGCACACAAATTTGGAAACTGCAGTCTTGGGAATAAATGTTTTTCCCCTATGCAAACTAAATTTTTCCATTTTTTGTCGCTCTTTGCAATTAACATTCTGTTAAAAATACTATATAATACAATCCCATTTTTTTTCTTTCGGATATTCAAATAGGCCTATTATATACTAATTAATTTTCTTCTGAAAAGTTATTAGGCCTACTTACTTACAAAATAACATGCCTATCCCTTCATTCTATCGTATGTTCACTTTATATGATGATGGACATTCATATTTGTTTTCAGCCAAAACTCATTATACAAAACATAAATAAACAGCAGCAGAGTCGAGTAAAATTTCCATGTGGTGTCACTTGTGTGTCCAATAAGTTCCAATGAGGAATTATGGATAGAATTGGGACTAGCCTGAGAACTGTATTTTGTAATGCGTTATAAGCGAGTTGTATCTTTTGTTTCCGAAATAGCTTCGCAGTGCCAATTTTCTAACAAAGATATTGATTTTACCAAAACCAAATACAGTAGCACAATTCTTGCCTATTTCACATTCTTTGTTAGGCCTATAGTTGATTTTAAATTTGAAAAATAAATGAGGAACTTTACACATATAATTCATGCCTTTTGTTTCTGGAAAAAAATGTGCATTCTGTACAGGTGCCTTGCAAAATGACAGCAAAGTTTCAGGATGACTGGCTTAGTGACCCTAATTTGGGTTGGCTTGATAAAGTTTATGGTGACCCAACAAAAGCAAGCCAGGTGTAAAGTGTGCAACACATTGTTTACTTTAAGCAACAAGGGCCATACTGCGGTCAAACTTCACAACGGGACAAAATCGATTCACTGCCAGTGTCTCGTAACATTCAACACTCTCTATCTAGATCTGTTCAGCCGCAGAGAAACAAATTATCAAGGATGTGCCTCACTGTAGTGTTACGGCATTTGTTATGAACGAAGAAGTGAGTCGTGCAGAAATACTGTGGTGTCTGCAGACAATTATTGCACATACAGTAGAATCCTGTTGTAGTGAGTACGGTAACTGTGAGAACACAGGTATAACGAGGTCTTTTTGAGGAACCGTCAAAAAATCGCAAAAATATTCCATGAAGTTTTACGAGTTGAAACTGTGAGGCAAGATCGTGTGAAGCAGGCTTGCAACGGGACTTGTAACTGTGTGAAGCATGTTTTTGTTATTATCTGTATTCCGTAACTCTGCTCCCTCACCCCGCAGAAATATTCCATGAGAAATTGTAATTTTACGAGTTGAAACATGTATGGCAAGATTGTGTGTAGCAGACTTGTGGCGAGACTCGTGACCATGTGAAGCGCACTTTGTTATCTATATGTCGTAACTCCACTTCTTCCCCAGACACCACGTTTCCGTAAGTACCTTGTGCCACTCTTCCCAAGTGCATTGTTCTAAAAATAGAATACCGCCCTTTCTACCTTGTCCCCATTTTTATGAACCAGTTCTGCTTTTCTGTAGTCGTTCACGAGTAAGTGATAGTGGGAAATGCTGCGTAGGCGGCAACTGATTGCAGGCAGAGTGGCTATACTTACATGGCACGGTCAGATTTTGAGCTCATTTTCACGCAATTAGTTTTCATATAAAAGGATATTTTTATGTTATGGTGGTTTGAACACAATTCAAAAGCAATTTTAGGGGAATTTTTAAGTAATAGGCCCTACTAGGGATCAAAATTGGTCTAATTCGGGAACAGCCAGGACATTCTTATAGCGAGGATCGAACCTGGAACTGTGACATCTCGCTATAACGAGATTCTACTGCATACAGTAGCAAAAGATAGTAATTTGTTAAAAGTTATGTTCCCAGACAGTGTTACAGCTAGTAAGGTGCAACCTCAAAGAAGTAAGTTTGTATATTCTATACTATTTGGTATTGCACCTCATTTCAAGAAACAGTTGCTGGAATCAATGAGCGCTTGTGAAAATATTGTAGTGGGTTTTGATGAATTGCTGAACAGAGTGAGTCAAGAAATTCAAACTGATCTGAACATACGCTTTTGGGACAAAGATAGCGATGAGGTATGTACTAGATTTTTAAATTCTGCTTTTATGTGCCGCACCAAAGCAGATAACCTTAGAACATCTTTCAAAGAAGCAGTCTCACCACTTAACATGAAGAAAATTTATCAGATTTCAATGGATGGGCCCAATGTGAATGAGAATTTTTTCAGAGATCTAAAATCAGAACTAGACATTGGTGAAAATAATCCTGTTATTTTCAAAATGGGAAGCTGTGGTTTGCACAGTATGTATGGTGCTTTTAAGGCTGGCATTGAGGCTCCTGGGTGGAATATTGTACAGTTCCTTAGGTCACTCTATAATCTTTTCAAGGATGTTCCAGCACAGCGTTCAATGTTCACAGAGTATTCAGGTTCATCAGAATTCCCGAAGACGTTTTGTGCGGTCCGTTGGTTGCAAAACGAGGATTTGTCTGCACGAGCTTCTGTTAGTATTCCACATTTAAAGAAAATCATCCATGGGGCAAAAATTGAAAAAAAAGAGCCCACATGTGTAAACTATAAAATTGTTGCAAAAGCAGTTGCAGAAACCCACTGCTTCCAGCAAAGTTGGAATTTTTTTAAGTCATTTCGCTTTGGAAACTCAGCCGTTCCTGTTGGAATATCAGAGTGATGCCCCTTGTGTACAATTCCTTCACAACTGTTATTCTGAACATTATGAAGATATTTATTAAGTAAAGTGTTTTGAACGAAGCACAAAATCTTGTGTGTGTGGACATTGACAGTAGAAGTAATCTTCCGAGTTCTTCCAATGTTGATGTAGGGTATGGTACCCGGAGGGCACTGAGAGATTTAGGTAAACTGTCCAAGGAACTGGATTGCAAGCTGTTTTATAAAGATTGTGTTATGTGCTTCAAAACATTTGTCAAGAAGCTATTGGGACACACTCTGTTGCAGTTTAACCTAACTAAAGCTGTTTCTTGTTGGGATCCCTCTGTTGCAGCGATGGCAAACATTCATAACAGTAGACTGAAGAATCTTCGCACAATCCTTGAAAACAACAACTGGATTGATGGAGCTGTTGCAGACAGAGCAGATAGAGAATTTCGAGAGTTGTGTTCACAGCCTAGTGTGGAAAAGTATCTACAGAGCTACGCCAGATTAGAAAAATGAGTTGACCACTTCTGGCAAGATGTCATTCATGAGCTTATCAACCCGAAATCTGTGGAGATAATCATGAAGATTGTCATGATACTTTCCCATGGCAATGCATTTGTTGAACGTTGTTTCTCAGTTAACAACGAGTGCCTCGTTGATAACATGAAGAATTAAACCTTGGTTGCCCAAAGAATGATCTACGACTTTATAATGGCAGCAGGTGGTGACCTATCGGAGTACAGTATTTCCAAGTCACTTTTGCTATCTTACAGAAATGCACGAGCCAGACTCACTGAAGAAACTGAGAAGCGCCAGAAAGAAGCAAAGGTGAGCAAAGAAAATGATGAAATTTGTAGATAATGTCTGGCCAAAGAAAAGTCTGATTGGAGACCAAAAAAGCTAAAATGCTAGCAGAAGTTCAGGCTATTGAGGAACAAATAAAGACCACGAAGCAGTAATAAGCACAATATCGCTTTATCAATTGTAAGTGTAAATGTATGCACACTTGGATTGTTATTTCAGAAATAATGCATATGTGATGTTTTCAAGTTAACAATTTTTTGGTGTAGTTTTGAAATATCTTTTAAATCATATATTTTGTCAATATCATATAAGTTATATGTATTTGTGAAAATTAGTTTGGAATATGCCCTATATAAAATGTTATTAATGGACTGAACAGCATAGCTACTAGATTTCTGCAGTTGTGACTATTGTGATCCACGTGTGACAAAAGTTCAAGATTCTATACGAGGTTTGAGGTAAGTGATAATTCTGTAGTAGCCAATAGTAGTGTAATATTTTTTTGCCGACCTTGTATTTCTATGTTTTGCTTTCACATTTCAATCTTAGATTTAAGTTTTTGTAATAAAAAAAAAAAGTAAAATATCAGGGAATTTTTTTTAGAAAATTTCTGAAAAACCTGGAAATATCAGGGAATTTTGAAATAGATGTTTTGTGGCCACCCTGATAAATTAATTTAATATTAAATTCCCACCGTTATTAATATTGGAACTGTGAATATGATGCCACATTTTAATGTCTCTTTATTACGTAAACACAAATTTTACCAGTGCAAGTAATTGTTTCTATTCTTTAGATCTGAATACACCCTCATTGCTGACCATAAGAGTTCTTATCTCAATTGTATTTTACTTGTGTATCACGTGAGGTAAAGCTAGCAAAAACATATTCGCCAAAAAAGGCAGTACACAGACACCTTAAGAGGCAACATCAAGGTTGGTCATCTGATCAGTTTCGGCAGAGGCCAGAGCACTAGGAATACTATTCCTTCCTTGGAATCGAGCTGAATTGGTGGCATCCTACTCTGTCTCGACGGAGAGAGAACTACCATCCACACTCGACCCTTGATGGAAACTCGTCTAGAAGTATCGCCTGTTGCAGGAACTTCCAATACTCTGTAACCCTCGCCAGGCTGGAGAACAGCCTTGTGTGGGAGAAGCAGTGGAGGTTACATGGGCAAGATGCTCTTAGAAGTACACGTTAGTCCCGTTTGTTATTTACTCGGCTTCCCCTTATGGTATTATAATTGATTAATCTGTTGCTTTTACAAACGGCCTTATGCCCCGACCACATAAAAGTGGCCAGAAATACAAATTGAAGTTCGCGTTAAGGAAACTTGAAGAGATTAATAACCCCAGATTAAATGTTTTTGAGTTGTAAATATTTTTTGAATGCCAATATCTCGTTAATAAGCAGCATCCTACATTTTTAGTCATTTTTTTTGTAAAAATATGTGGCCTATACATACCGAAATACAGTATACATAAACTGTTGAAAAGCCTTAAAAATTAAAGAGTACGCAAATTTTTCCTTTATTTAGCGAAAATGTTGTTGTCTCTGGGTGATTATTTTGAAATTGTTTTTCGTTGCATTGTTAATGTGGTACTGTGGCACTTGAAAAAATGCCTAACATGTGTATCTCTTTATATCAGACACATGTTTAACAAATACAAGAAATATGTGTTGCAGAAGTTAAACTCAATGCAATGGTATTTGTGTACAACAATTTAAATAACATTTCTGTTGCCAATTTTGATAAGAAAATTGTGAAGTCTGTAATTAGTAGCATAAAAGGTATACTGTAAATATTCAGGTGGAAAGAAGTCATACTTTCTTGGTTATCCCAAAATATGAGCTACTATTTATTGCTACCCAATCCAAAAAACTTACATTAAGGGGGGTTTTTTTTTTTGTGGGGGAAAGGGGGATAAAATGTGCTTAGTGCATATGTAATATTTTCGTGAATATATATATATATATATTTTTTTTTTACAGAAACTTGATTTTTGAAACAAGCTACTAATTATTGGTAGAATCAACTCAAAAATAATAATAATTTAGTCAGGTTTAACTGTATATTCTCAATGTTATCACTACATACATTAACATCATTTTAGTTTGCACAGTGAAACCAACAAGGAGACTCTCCTTGCTTGTTATCCAAATGCTGGCTAACAAGGAAACATGCCAGTAAATGAATTCAGTTGGCAAACAAAGTACCGTATTTATTTGCACAAAGTCCGCCATCGCATGTGATCCACACCCTTATTTTTAATTAACTAGAAAAGAATTTAAAAAAAACATCATAAAGTTTGCAACAATCTTTTACAGCAAGCGATGCAATCTTGCCCACCCCTGGAAGAGACAATAACATGACGCACTTACGAAAAGTCACCCGGTTAACTCAATCAGGTTAAAACTTTAACTCTGTGTGTTTGAAAAGTGATTGAGTTAAAGTTAACTCGCGTTCGGAAAGTCACCCATGTTAACTCGATCCTCGACTCGATCGACTCTGGGCTAACCATGCTCGACAGCAGGGTAAATTTGTTCTAGCAGACGACACACTTGAAATGGCAAGTAAATATGTTAACATTGATTGCATCAACAAAAACAAATATGTAAAATTATAATAGTTTAGTTGTTTTGACCAATCATTGTAGCCCAGATATTAAATTTTATACTCAATTGAGACTGAATACAAAGATATTGTATTATCGCAGTACTGCTTTATGTAATCTTTTTTTATGATGTTTGTTCATAACATAATTCAACAAAAAACTCTTCATAGTTGTCATCACCACCATCATCTAGCACACTATTTAATAACTGCGCTAAATATTCTCTGAATGCCCGCCATCTCAAAACCAGAGTTACTCTAAAACGTTCAAAGCAATCTGGTTAAGCGCAAGTGATTGTGTAAAACTGGTCACGTGACCAAGTTAACGGAGTTAACACCATCAGGTTAATATTTGTAAGTGCCTATGGTGGAAAGTTGCCATCGCTGTCAAGGCTTTGAGCTTGAGTGGTTTATTCTCTCTGGTTGCTTGGGGGGATCGAAGGGGGAAAGGAAAGGTCGCGGAATGAATTACATTAACGGTAAGTGCGACGGACCAGCGATCATGCAGTTTGAGAGGTGTCACTTCAGTTCTATGACAAAGTAGTAAGTTTGGCGTGAGGAATGGGAAGTATAATTCCTACACTACTCAGTTCATGTTGCGAGTCATACGCTTTGCTGATGAACATGGAAACGGGGCTGCTGGATGTGGATTGGATGTTCAAGAGGAAAGTGTGCGACAGTGGCGAAAGCTGAAGAAAGAATTGCAAACAACTTAAGCGACAAGACATGCATTCAGTGGTCCTAAGGCTGGGAAGTTCCCGGAGCTTGAAGCACAAGTTTTGAATTCCATTTGTGAGTTAAGAAACAATTCCTGCACTGTTTTGTATTAAATGATGCAAGTAAAGTCGTGGGAAACGTCCCATGAATTCTGCACATGTAGTTTAAGGCTAGTCGTGGATGGGTTACACTGTTCATGAGGTGGGAAAAACCTTTCTCTACGACTCGGAACAACCTTGAGCCAAAAGTTGCTGCAGTTTTATTAGTTTGTTACTGGGTCAAGAAAAACCATTGATTACCTTCTTTCTAAAACTGGTAATGTGGACCAATCCCAGTATTTTTTGACATGCCACAACGTACTACTGTACAATAAGTCCGAAGGGAGTATAGAGTGTTACTACCCGGCCAAACAGAAATGAGAAGTTGCTGTGTAAGGTGATGCTTTCAGTGGCAGCCGGCGGGTGGAAACTGCTGCCATATATAATTTTAAAGAGAAACACAATTCCTAAAGACATTAGTTTTCTGTCTGGTGTACACATACGTGTCCATGAGATAGACTGGATGGATGCTGTGCTGGTAAAAGACTACCTGAAAACAGTGTGAGCTCGCCGACCTGGTGCGCACCTCAAGAAATGAGCTCTGCTCATCGGGGATCATTTCCAGGCACATCTTGTGGAAGAGGTAAAACATGATCTGTGTGAAGCTAAGTTTGACGTAGCTGTTATTCCAGGAGGCCTGAAATCTGTCTTGCAGCCCGTGGAAGTGTCCACTAATAAACCTTCTAATGGCAAATGACGGTCATTAACTTACACCCGGGGGCTGACTGAAAAGACCATCATTAACTTACACCCGGGGGCTGACTGAAAAGACCATCATTAACTTACACCCGGGGCTGACTGAAAAGACCATCATTAACTCAGATTTGTAACTGGGTCAAACACAGCTAGGCACTGATCGCTGAAGCTATGTCAGTAGGCTGGTATCACCGTTGCTAAGGCGATGCTACATGGGAAGACAGTGATGAAAACACTGCTCAGTCTGATGTAGAATAGAACAGCTTTGTCAATTGCTTCTGCTACAATTTTGATTTCTTGACATTAATATAAGTTAGTGTTTTTTTTTTTTTTTTTTTTAAATTTCTTTTTGCGACCTTTTCATTCCAAATTTTGCTGTGATGTAGACTATAACAACTTTTTTTAAGTGCTACTATATACTGGCCAAGTTTTTATTCAATAAGTTAGTAATTTTTAACTTTTTTTCGAACATGTTTAATAAAATCACATTTGCTGACAGACTTCAATGTTATTTTCTATGGCGATAGGACAAGCGACATCTCAGCTGAAACTAATACAAGCCGTCTGTCATCACGTCAGGACCTTGCTCTGCTTTTGTTAAAATCCTGGGCTAGAACATATCCGACCCTCCCCTTACCCCTCTCCAAGGGTCAACAATGGTGGCTAGGTTCTTATCTCGCAGCCACAGGCAAGGTATCTTTTCCCCTTCATGCCTCTGTACCACTCACTACTATTAAACATCCGGCGGCGGCGGAGGAATTGGGAAAGGAAGAATGGGGTGGAGGTGTGAGTGGTTTCGCAGCAGATGTGCTGACTCGATGCACTGTTGCCAACTAGCTCCCAGCACATGGATGCCAGTTCTATGTGACGGGCCGGCCAGCTTTGACTGTTACTGCTGTGTGGGTTGGGATAGGACACACAGTGGCAGGAGAAGTGGCACGGCCGCCACGCGCAAGCTGTGTTCCCGGGAAAGTCACAGCAATAGTATCAACATTTTTATATTATATTATATTATTATAGCAAGTGAAAACAAAAATAAACACATTATAAACTCGTACATTTGTCTTTCATTCCATACAAAACATGATGTTCGCTTCAAAAGAAATATTATTTACTTCAGCTCATAAAGTCTCCACCCCCCTTTTTTTGGGCAAAAATCTGGTCAAATGTCTGTGGACCTTATGCGAATTAATATAGAAACAAACACAGGATTTGTTGTGAGCATACAGGGAAAGCATGTGTGTGTAACCTATTGGCAGAAAAGGTACAGCCTAGCAGCTTTTGTGCTGTCTACCAACCTTCAACCTAGCAAAACTTAACCTATGTAGGGCAGCTGAAACAGTGAGACAGAATAACTTAACTACCTGCTACGTATGTTTACTGTAAAGTAGAGTACATTGGCCTTACTACAACATACTATAGCCATAGAGTGGACACCAAAAGCCATAGTTGAGGTAAATGTGAATTTAAGGGTTCTTGGTTTTTTCTATTAACAGTATAGAAATCTTTTACAAATCTAGTTCACATGTAATTGTGTATTTTGATAGAGATGAAATTGTACATCCAATTTTCAATGAACACTCAAAGAAGTGAATATTGGAAAGAAACAAGGGATGCAAGTGACTGAAAGCAACAGTGAGTGTGAAGCTGCAGGTATGAAAAAATTTAATGTGACAGTGCACAGCCCTTCGGCTACCTATAATGTTTATATCAGAGTTGGATAAATGATAAACTAAACATGAAGTGTCCTACATCTTCCATAAGAAAATATTGGGGCCGCGGTGGTGTAGTGGTTAGAATAATCTCCTTCCACGTAGGTGAACCGGGTTTGTTTCCTGGCGGGGTCGCTCCCGGATTTTTGCATTTGGGTATTGTGCTGAATGATGATGCTGGTTGTGTGGTTTTCTTGGGGATCTCCTGTTTCCCCTGCCCTTGCATTCCAGCACTGATCCGTACTCTCCTCACTTTGTTCTTGTCAGCTCTCATGACTTTGAAGTTAAAAGCAGCCCAAATCGCCACTCTCTACAAGAAAATATTAATAGGTTTTTATTTAACAAAATTATGACCACATTTTGCATAGGAAACACTAATGATATCCGTATGAAGAGAGTGACGCGCGCTCGCTCTTGGCTATCTGGGGATAAAGGTTATGGTGCTGACCACCCTCCCTGGTACGTCGGAGGGGAGTCAAACCCCGGAGGCAGATGGAGATTGATTCCCACCCAGTGAGTTCAACCTTCCTCACTAATAGGGTTGTCAAAAGGCAGAACGTTAGCGGTCCAGGGATGTATGAATGGTAAAACGGGGTGATTAATTGATGGTGATGGTGGCGGTGGATGATCTGGCTGGGGGTATTGGAGCTATCTGCAGAGGCCTCGTCGGTCGGTGTGCGGGAATGTAGTTGGCTAGGGGATGGTTTGTACGTGGTTTGGGGACGACCTTCGGTGGGAGTCGAGCCCGGATGATTTTCCCAGATGCCAACTTTACTATATGCACGAGTTTGAGGGGTTCACCTTAGTTGGAAGTACCTTGGACTCAGCTGTACTTACTACCGGGGTAGGAATTTGTGGCCGGACGGGACGGGTGCCTTCTGGATCATATCCCTGCCAACAAGCACCCGATAAGTGGTCCAGTGGGGATTCCTGTGTGTGTGGCAAGATGGACGTGTGAGACAGGGGTTGGTAATTGGTTCCGTAAGTGAAGGTTCCACTTTACTAGGATTTACAACGTTTATCTCTGCAGTAACCTGTCAGTGTAAAGTACGTCTCTCTTGATGCCTTACGCGGTATTTAACACCACTGTGTTTAGTGTGCATTTGAGTACTGTCTTCTACCTTTCTGCAGACTTACAGTCCTGGGGGTACCACTTTGGCAGTCGTGCCCAAGGCCCCATCATATTATGTGCAGTTCGGTATATAGGACTACCTCGAGTGGCAGCTGAGGGAACACTGGAAACCCAGGAGCAGCGGCATGCCCTGTTCGAGTTAAAAAAATTTGCAAGTTCCATCTTCTGGGGAGTTCGATGTGCATCATAGCTGGTTTTCAATGGGATTTGATAGTGCACAAATTAATAATACCACTATTAATAAAACAAAATGAAACGGGATTTAGTGCTAGAATTACGGTAGGCGAGACACAATTCAATTTCACATAATATTTATTATGGCAAAATGGAAAGTCCTGGCTGACATACAGAATTGAACTAGCTAGCAAAAATATTAATAAAATAATATATATATTACGTTCTGATAACAGGTGTAGGTGAACCTGGAGATTAACTAATAATAGAAAAATGACAAAATACTAATCTACGCAATTCACAGTGTATCCTCAGCAAAGAGGAGTCATCCGGGGGACGTTAGTATTGTGATGACCTGCTACTGTGGGAGTCAAGGAAGTTGACTAGGGTAAATGGTTGGTGGTACAGGATGCCGTATTAACTCAGGAGAGGGAGGGAGGATGGATGGATGGATGGGCTTGGGGTCAGCTGGTGTGGACGAGCCTTCGCAAACTGATGGGCTAGAGTGGAAGCTACCTTCACAAGCTGCAGGGCAGGAGTCAAAGACATATTGCAGGCTGAGGAGAGGAGAGAGAGTTCTACTGCAGACTGGAGAGAGCTCACTGACCTACGCGGCCGGTGAGCCCGGCGTCTCTGCCGGAGCGTGGTTTTGGACTTCCTTATATACAGAAAAATCCCTTGATCAGCGATCTTGCAGGTTGCGGGGTAGAGTAGCCTTCCAACGCAGGGGTAGGTTTATCAAGGTAGCAGCGGCGCCACTCCTTTCTTATCTTTCCGCTTGGAGGCGACGACAAATTAAAATGCCTCTTCCTGAGGCTGGCGGAATACGACGTCACAAGGTCGCGGTGATGCTGCCATCTCTTGGGTTTGCTGTAACTTCTTCCACGGCTAAATATTAAGGTAGTGGTTTGTCAAAAATATTTAATTTATTCATAGGCATGCGGGATTCCAGGAGGGCTGTACATTTCATTGTTAAGCGTGTCAATTACTTTTACGTATTCAGCTGTCCCACGTGTGGAGTCTCCTTGCTTGATACATGAAATTACTTTGCCATTCTTACTGACTTGCCCCGAGCTCTGGTTGCTTGTAAATGGGGCAAAGTCGCCTGTAATGCCATATCTGCGCTGCGCAGCATGTTGGCATGCGTTAATCGGCCACCCCTTGAAGCGACAAAGACCCATCTCTGACGAATCCACTATTGCATCACGCGTGGGAGGAAATTTCCTCAATTGCATGTGCTTTGTTTGCATCTCTAGCATGCACCTCTTTTGTGCGCATGCAGCTAGTCTCGGAGTTCAGTGTGCCCTTCTCTGGGTCACGCAGCATCTGGTTACTATCAGAGGCTAACAGTCATTTCCCCTTCTTCCTCTTCACCTCTCGACCTCTGTTGGTTGCGTAGCGGCCAGATTTCGGTGCATGATGCCATCTGCTTCTCAGCGCTGCCTTTCCGTTGCTTTCCTCTTGCAGTCAAAGAGGAAAGTTTGGAGAAGAATGTGCGGGAACAAGTCATTTTTGTTTCGAACCTAGACTTTCCTAGTTTGAGGGCAGTTCACATACCAGCAAAAATTTTAAAAAAAAATCTTAAACAGCGGGTTGTACAATAAGTATCTTGCATAAAATATTCTAAGCTTATTATGTTTTTACTTCTGTCCTCGAGAAATAAAAAGTGTACCTAACGGATGCAAAATTGTTTAGCCCACTTGCAGAGGATTAATGGCGGGGAAGGGTTACTGTTGCCCGTAAGGGAGGAGTTTAACTGGTCTCTTATTCCAGCCAACGCTGTCGCACAGTAACCAATTCACGTTGACACCATCGGGTGAGACACGAGACTAACGATGACACAAGTTACTTACGGTAGGTAGGCACCAGTGGTGCTCCCAGACACCGCACTTCGAGACTCAAGGTTCTCAAGGATGCCGTGGGTTTTGTATGTGCGTCTCACCCGAGCGTCTTCACAAAGTTCTGATCAATAATAAAAATTTTATCACTGAAAAATTGGCGGGAGTTGGCTGTACTGACGCTACAAGTTTGTGCCAGAAAGATGGATTAATTAGTGAAACTCGTACGTGTCTAGCTAATTCCGTTGGGTTCTTCCCCCAGCTCGAAATTACTCTAGCGCACTCCTAGATGAATTACTTTCTCCGGGGTGTTGAAAACACCGCCCCCACAAGGAAAGAGGTTTACCGCCGATAGAATGGGCTGTCGATTTTACCTGGAGACAGGACACAAAGAATTACAAGATGAACCTTGAACACGTGTGATTATTTTACGTGACTAGTGCGGACTCGTCGGGACGCGCCCTGTCAGCACGTGATGAGTGTGGTGACGGTCTTTACACATAGCCGGCTAGGACGGAAATAATGTCACCATACAAATTACGCAAATAATAATGATAAAATATGGGACACGACATGAATAAGCACAATAAAGACGCAGGTGCATGAAAGTATGTTTAGGTGGCATGGATGCCGCTGGATACAATGCGTAGAGGATCACGTGGTGTAGGTGCAATTGCAGTAGTTTTCTGTGAAAACCAAATAATTACCGGACACCCAGCTGGAAAAGTTTCTGTCACTCCACAGTTGCCCAGTCATAGTTGTTCACAGTCAATGGTGCAAAATAGCATATAAAACGACAGTTACGGAACAGCAGTTTGGCAGCTGTAAACTGCAGTATTAAAGTTGGACAACTGTAACTCTATAGTTTACAACTATTACAGTAATATTAGTGCTGCTGACTGTGTAAGTGCAGTTGGGTTACTGTAGTCTTACACTTGTTGCACAGTTGACTTCAGTAGGTCAGTTATGTATCTGTCGTTTTTCAACCAACAGTTGCCTTGTGTGACTGCAAGTCTTCAGTCAGGAGCTTCAGAATTGTAGTTAAACAACTGTCCTTTCAGTCAATAGCCATAAAATTGTTGTTACCTGTGGCCACACAGTTAACGGTTCCGATAATAAAGTTAGGTAATAGTAATTCCATAGTTAACAGCCACGATCTTGCAGTTATATGACTGTGAAAGTGAAGTTGCCAACTCTGGAATTGCGCATAACTGCAAAAGGGCAGTCACTTTTATGAAATAACTACAAAAAGGCAGTCATTATTTGCAAAAGTAACTGTGAGTTGCCTGTTACAGTTCCAGCAGGGCAAAGTGGTATCAGTGTGGGGAAAATTATTCCCTTCCTGATTAAAGCATACAAAAGCTGTGAGCACATCTGGTGGCGGGAAAATCAACATGTGCAAACGACCGCGTGGTCATACATACAAAAGCATCAATTATGAAAAATACATGGAACCCTGAATAAAACAATACATATTACCCTGAGATTAATTATAGCGCACGTGATATTACAAAAATATACCCTTAAAGCGCATGGATGGTGCAGATGTGGACTTAGCGATATCTGGCTGCATGGTCATGGGTGATGTGGCCGTAACACAATTAAACATGAAAAATACCCTGAAATACATACCTAGAAATATAGCCCATAATATTGCACGCAGCAATTGAGCAGAAATAATAAATGAAAAGCCTTTAGTGAAAGCAGATGGTGCCTGATTTACAAGTTGCGTGGACCACGTGGTCTCTCCAACATTTTCTCCTCCTCTCGTTTAAGTTCCATAAAACCACAAGGGCTGCAAATTATTAAGTTAAGCGAAAGCATAATGCTGGGGAATGTCTGGCAAAACGTACGCAAGGCAAAGGTTAACCGGTATACTTAAAGTGCTACGGAAATCTAACTCGGTGCAATAGGTTGAAGTGCGTACGTGACGTCTTACCTCGCCAGCTCTCCTCGACGGACTGCCCAGAGGCAGGGGCCGTGCAGACCTACCATGGCTGCCTACGGGGTTCACACAAGCGGAAGTGCTATGCACACCGAGTAAAACTTTTATTATTAAAAATAAATGGTACATAAATAATTCAAGTACATAATCACTCTTAAGTTTTTAAATTGTGAATTTTCTGTGTTCGTTGATTGTTCTATATGGAGGCGCTTACGCCGGAATAATAACATCCTTGTTCTTCCCGCAGCGCACTTTTTGAATTTGAACCAAGCATAGTGCAACATTTTAGAACTCTTGGACCATGAATAAAATAGAAAGACATGGTTTACACTTCCAAATAAATATCCCAGTATGGGAAAGTCCTGGTTATGGCCTATTTGCGCACGTGCTTACCCACGTATCACGTGGGTGGTGAGCGCCGTCATGGTCTTAATGCTGCTGGCTGTTAGCCGGCGTCAACGTGTACAAAAAAGTGCGAGCTTTAAGAAAAGAATTCTTACACATCCTACACTATTCCAGGGAGCTTTCCTACATGAAAAGAAGATAGATCATAAGAGGTATCATCAAAATAACTCACACATTATAACACAAGACACTCAAAGAATAATTTATGGCATACGAGAGAGAAAAAAAATTTCTTAAAATTAGTTTGCAGCAATTTTCTTCATAGGCACTCTTATTCTAGGTTACATGTGTTCATCATTTTTTAAAATAGGGTTAACATAAGTTACTACTTCTTATGAGCTAGGTTACACATTTCCCTTACTTTTTACAGGCTACACATTAGTTAATATAAGTGAAGTAGTCTTATATTCTAGGTTACATTTTCCTTGAATTACAGGATATGATTAGTGAATACATGAGCCCTTACTCAGCTACTCACTATCTAGGGTGTAAGCACGTATTTACTCTTGGGATCTACGCTTACAGTAGGTGTTACGTAATGTGGGTAGGCGCCTGCCTCCTCGCATAGTTACATAAAAGTGTGAGCTTGGAGATGGTGTTACATAATACTTTTACAACTGGCCTCAATTACTACACAGGGAGTTTCACTAGAGTGAAAATTTTTTCTTCGTGCTTGTTGGGGTGAGATACTTCTCAAGCAAAACACTAAGTGGATTAAACACAAAAAAACACACCTTTTTGGTAATCTACGTTACACACATGGGAGGAGGTTTTGTTTACCTCAATTAACTAGACCGAAACTACAAACATTTGTAATTGTCCTCGTTTTGAGGTTATGTTTTAGGGTTACAAAAAATAAAATATACTTACATTCTAGTACTTATGCCTAACAGGTACAAGGCGTGAGTTTACTCTCTACTAAACATTACTTGGTATGCGTAACTATCACAACAATTCTTCGCACTTAGGGCAGCCTTACTGGCTGGGGGATGAGAATAGACTCCTCGTGACTGTAGCATATGGGGTTTCTGACTCGTGCAGAGCAGATAAATACATTAACAGTAGTGATTGTGGTACACATTACATATGCGGAGTAGATCTCTCTGGATTAACATAATTCTTACGAGACAGAAATAACTAACTCATATATGCTACAGTTAAACACTTTCTCTCTCTTATGCTAAAATCTAGAGATTATAGGGGTTTCCTCCTAAGAAAAATTACTAGGCCTACATTTATACTTTCTGGATTATATCAGTGTCAATACTAATTTCAATACCTAGAAAATGTCTTAGAGGGTTGTGTTTCTGTTACATGGGGTTTCACCTTAGTGAAAAATTAAATTACGTTAGTTGACATAACAAGAAATACACAAAAGGGGGTTTTACAATGCATGCAACCTCTACATAAAATGCACTTTGTAATTATCTGAGATTACACAAGCTTTCAGGGTTAGCGACAATTTGCACTACTGACATTTCAACACTTCGAAAAATTTTAAATTTTTAGAAGGTTGGGAATTTCTTCGGAGGTGGTAATGGCATGCTCACAGTGAGCTCTCGCCTCATGCTCTTACTCAATCTACAGGGGGTTCGTTAAACAATGTCACCCAGTCACATTGCAAGGAGTGGTGAGGGTTACATTGTGGTTATGTTCACGGGCCTACTGATAGTCTTCAATTACACAATCACAATTACTAACAGTGCACACAGAATTCAGTGGTGTTACTTTAAATGTGTATTACAAATTTTTGAAAAATGGCAGCAACCAAAAATTTTAATTTAAATGCTTACGTTACGTGAGCATTTTGGGGGTGATGCCATCCGCTACGCTCTAGCCCATTTGCCTGCAGTTGCCGACAGCCGCTGCAGCTACCAACACTCTACGAGGTTCTTGTGCGCACCGGTTGGAGAGTGCATCGCAGAGTTCGAACCGTGAAGACTTCATTTACGAGTGCGGCTTCAGGGGCCGAAGAGAGTGCTCATGACGTGAGCAGGATAGTGCAAGTGTTGAGCAAGCCACGTGCACCCACGCACATGTGTCTTAGAAAGGAGATGATTAAGATTTGGGCCTAAGTGTAATCAAGCTTAATTAAGAAATGCTCAGGGATGCCCGTTCACGAAACAGCCAATCAAGGAGCCCTATAATATTTTGATGTCCCTGCGAGCCTTAAATTACAGTGTTTTGTATTTTTCATTAATTATTAATTTCTTGTGGAAATAAGGAAAATATCACATACTTTTCTTAGAGGCCTTAGTTATTCAGTAAAGACTAAACACGATATCTTGCCAAAGCGCCGGCTTTGCAGCAGATAGACGCCAGGGAGTGACGCATGAATTTTTATGGGGGGGAGGGGGGAGGTAGATATAGGAGGGGCACACAACTGACGCCACATGCGTCTTTCGTGTAATCGGTATTCCTACACTGTGAACTAATCACATTGATTTTCAACTTTTAAAATCTAATCAAATTAACATCTTGTGTGGAAGAAAAGACAAGCCTAAAATGTAGCATCCAAGTTCATCAATATGACAAATGTTCTTAGAATACCAGAACTTTTCTATGCAGCGTCGGTAAACTTCTCCTTGAAACAGAACAATTACACTCAACATCCATACGTTTTGTATGGTGAATACTTCCTTAAAACAGTGTGTAGCGACGAGACTTTCAATTCTTTACTGCCTCAAAAGAAACATCATGCGACCAAAGTTTCTCTCACTAGAAAAAAAATACACATCCCGAAACATTTAATTATTGTATTTATTTTAAAGATGCCTTGAAAAAAGTATAAAATGAGTTCATTTCAGATAGGTGAACTTACTGTATAGAAGGCATTACGTGAATAAGGGATTCGTTGTTTATAATTCTTGTGATAGCCAGTAAAATTCACCCATCTAAACAATTATTACAATAAGTAGATTACGCGAAAGAAAAAACATTAGTGAAGCTAAAAATCCTGGCTCAATATTACTTGTTCAAAATAGTAGTTATGACTTCGGCTTACAGGTCAGTCATAGAAACAGTTTAACTCTTCTATCTATCCACTGAGTTTAAATTGGCCCTCTATATTAACAAACCACTTCATCTTGTATTTTAACACTGATTCGCAGATATTTGGTATACATTAGCGATATCTACCCATGTGCAGAGGTGCCTAGATCAAAAGGTACCATTCTTACGTGCTGTTGCGGGCGATGGCGTTGGCTCCAGGCATTCGCACTAAAAATCTAGATAAATCCACAGGATTTTATTATAAATTGTCGCCCTTGCACAACTACATACTTATTTAGTTCTGCCAAGTTATCCTACCCCTGCCTTAGGATGATGGGGCCCCAATAAAATAGCAGTGTGCTGGAGTCCATGTATCTCCATGATGGTGGCAGAGCTCCTCTTTTGTACGTGGTTCACACCCCCAAGCTATTGCCTTTTCGGAAACAAACGTAAACATCACGTCTGCTGACATCATGCCAAGAGATCTGTTATACTGATCCACTTACACCAGACCTTATCAATCCAAGTCGATAATAGTTCATAGAGTACTCTTGTTCACTTTATCTGGTTACAATTGATGCATGACTTTGAGCACAGATTACGTTAATGCCAAAAAATATAATATCAGAACGTATGTAAAAATTACAACTGTAAACAAGTAATTAAAATTATTTTGATAGGTGATCAAAATTATGTTAAAGTTACTACTTATTAAACTCGGCGGTGGTATTATCGTGAGATTCACAAAAATATAAATAAACAATTGGTAGAACATGTAAACCACATATGTAAACAAAAACAAAGGTTAGGGTAAATTTACTTCATAATCTATTCCATTATAACCCGGGGCAGTTGCAGCTGATCGATGAACATCAACCACAGCACATGCACAAACAATTGAGGAAGTTCTTTGGTCTCATAAACTAGCTCTGAAAACATATCCAGGGCTTCGCAATCATCACCGTTCCGCTGACCGACTAATTGTCACCTCAACGATGGTTCCAGTGGGATAGCTATGCCAACGATGCCTTCGGCGAAATGAAGCCACATTTCAGGTCGTGTCTGACCTTGGCAAGGTACGGCCCAAGCAAGAAACTCTATTTACAGACTGTTAATAGCCAGGAAGGACTTGT
Source organism: Dryococelus australis (assembly GCA_029891345.1). Taxonomy (NCBI): domain Eukaryota; kingdom Metazoa; phylum Arthropoda; class Insecta; order Phasmatodea; family Phasmatidae; genus Dryococelus; species Dryococelus australis. Next base: position 120,390,956 of record CM057002.1, read on the forward strand.
TGTGGTCCTGCATCAGTGCGACGATGACAGCGATGGTCATATGGTTGATTTCGCCAGTGCAAAGTTGGGTCAGACCGAGTGCAGGTTTGACGTTTGTAAGCGTGAGTGTCTGACTGTAGTTTGGGCCATGAAGAAGTACCAGGTATACATCGAATACCAGAGGTTTATATTCTGCACAGATTACCGCTGCCACATCTGGTTTCACGATATAAGAGAAGCTGGCAGACTAGCTGTCAAGGTCTCCCAACACCAACATCGTCGTCCACAACGATACAGATTGGGAAGAGACCCTACCACCTGTCACACAGGGGCCCTTGCACGAGGCAAGTCTCCAACAGATAAACATAGTAAACAACGATGTGCTAGGGTGTCCCTTGTATCGCAAGGTAGAGCGAGCACAGCAGGGTTGCACATTTGTGCAAGAGCAGAAAGTGTAGTGTGCAAATCAGACTGTAGTGTATTAGTGTGTCTTAGATGGCAGGTTAGAAACATGTTCCCACACGGACTAGCAAAAGTGGAGTTAGTTTTGTACCATCCGAAACCCGACGAAAATTGTTAGAACATGCACATCCCAGTAATGCAGCTGGACACCTGGGAACATACCAAACAGTGCGAAAAGTGAAAGAACCTTTCTTTTGGCCCTACCTCACTAGACAGGCACAGCAATATGTGCAACAATACACTATGAGAAATAAATTTAAAACATTGAGAACAGATGACACATAACAAAAATATCGCCTACCTAACAATCCATTTGAGTCGGTCTACCTCGACCTTATGGAACCCTACCCCAGGTCCATTAGGGCTAAGCACTTCATAGTGGTCATCATTGATAACATTTCCAGGTGAGTAGAAGCTTGCCAACAAGCAGTGCATGGACGTCAAACATTGCAAGAGTACTGCAAGGCGACTTCTTCCAGAGGTGGGAGTACCCGAATTATTTGCTAACTGACAATGGGCCGCAGTTCACCAGGAAGAAGTGGTAGGAAATGTGCACCAGATGGGCGGTAAGGCATTTGAAGATGGCGGTGTACCAACCCTGCGAGAACCCCAGGAGTGTTGCAACAAAGACTTGAAGACTTAACTGCGGATTCGTGTGGGGGAGCTGCACACAACATAGGCCGAACACCTACATGCTGCCTTCTTCACCCTCCATCGGCGCATCAACGCCGCCACCGACAATACACCAGCCGATGTGCTGCTGGGCCACAATCTCACCCTGCCAGGTGAATCCAATTGCCTGCATGTGAGGCAGGATAGCAACCCAGTCAGCAGCGATGCCCGATGAAAGCTGCACCAGCAAAAGCACAGAGAACTGCTCAAACATTAGAGGCAGTATCCTGCAAACTGGCTACCCATCACCACCTGGCCACCATCCGAACTGCATGTAGGGCAGATGGTGTAACTCTGTTCACACCTGCAATCCACCACGTGCAAGAAGTGGGCCTGGCAGCATAATGGAGTGGGCCTAATGAGGTAATTAAGACAGTCAGACCAACCACCTACATAGTCTGGTTTGGCTGAAAAGCAATAGGTCACAAAAAGGATGACATCCGAATATCGCTGGATGATATTGCCTACAAAGTCATGCTGAGTGCCTTGAGGCTCCCCCATGATGGCGAACCAGCTGTCAACCTCCTCCATGTAGCCACACAGAAGGAAGGTGCATCCGTACCTCCTTCGGAGGGGTCACTGCCAGGGACCAATGAGTCATCGACACCAGTGTCCACCAGAGGTCGTTACATTGTCCCTCCAGTCATCGCCCCAACACCAGCAGCACCCCTGGACTCACAACATATTGCAGCAGGAGTAGCCCTACTGGCTCAATATGATGGCGATGATGCTGTCGAGATTCCCGGGGGTGGGGGTGAAGCAGAGGAATATGAGTCAGCACCTCCCCCAGGAAAGCCATCAACTAGGGCAGAAGGCCCGATGTCTGCCGGAGCACTGATGTTCTGCAGGTCATGTCTGATGGCTAGCCTAGGTATCACAGACTGTGCGGCACCTACTAGTTCTGCAACTTGACCAACAGCACTCCTGGGGGTGACCCTGCCTGCAGATGCCACAACGCCTGACGTCGTGACACCACCACCAGTAGGGGGGCCCGCAAACTGCAGGCCAAAAGCACGATCATCGCCGCCAGCCAGGGAACACTGCTAAGTGACCAACACACCTCGGTCACTGTCTGGCCGGGGCACTCCCAGCAGCAATGGGGCCGGCTGTGCAACAGCAGCAGGAGTAAGATCACAAGCACCTATAGTGACAGCTGCAGCAAAGGTAGTGAGTTGGCTAACTTGTCCTGCCCTCGCCGCTCACATCGAAGGCCAATGCCGTCATGGGTGTACCACAGTATCGCGCACTGAAAAAGGCCGCCCACAACAACAACAACAGCGCCAGCCGTTCCAGCGGTGTGTGGGCCAGCCAAGATGTCTGTACCCCATATGACCGAGGCATCAGAGTACGAGGAGATGCCCCTGCTGTGCCTAATGGTGCATGGCAACAACCAGCCTCGCGTGAGGTTGTTTCACATGTGCCAGCATCTGTGTCCCCCAGACTGTTTGCCCACCATACACCTCTAAAAACACCGCATCAGGCACCAGTACTCTACAGCATTTTGCATTCCAGTGCCACCAGTGTAATATTGCGGCGAATGTAGGGAAGTGCAGAGTAGTGCAACAAAGTGCAACAAGTGCGAACTAAGGTGCACAATAAGGGCTTAATGGCTCATGCCTTGAACCCCTCAACAAGAGAATTACGAAAGATGCCCCTACAACTTTTCAAAAATGTTTGTTTGGTTTATTGTACATTTTATTGCAAAGTGTAAGTGTTTCGTATCAGATGTTCATCGCCATTTCATATTCATATTTGTGCAAGGGTTTTGTGTTTTGCAAGTTAAAAGAAAGTGTGCACAGGAGATAGTTATTTTCTACCTGCCACGTCATCCGGCCAACCCAGTAGTGTGCGGTCTACGAAGGAATCAGTTGCTTACATGAACTCGCAGTGGTTGGTCTGTGTCCGTATGTCGCACTCCGGGCTGCCTTCAACGTTTTGCATCACCAGTATTTAGTATATGAATAGTGTAATCGTAACAGAACCTCATTCATTTAGCCACCCAGAAACACCACCCTATATGTCCCCAGTGCTTGCATCGCCTGGGGAAACATAAATGTGCAAGTAAGTGTTCACCAGCCTCGTGCCATTTTTGCAGAATAGCCTAACTGGGGTTGCCATGCCTAGGATGTAATTGTAGTGTTTTCTGCAAGGTAAATATAACCCTGGCAAGAACCACATGTATTATTTCCACACAGCACTTTTGGGCATGTCACGACACGGGACCCTTGAAACATGCCAAATTTCTCAATACCTTTTACTCATTACCATTGTGAGCATAATTCTCTCAGTAATTCCATATCAGGTGTGTGAGGCAGCCCCTTTAATTTGCACTCCATTTAGTAACAAGGCAAGTATAAAAGCTGAGGGGTATCAAATCAACAAAGGGAAGTTACGTCTGGACGCATGGTCCACAGAACCCCGAGAACATCAAGATTCTCTATCTCCAACAATAACATTGACACAACCACCTATGGTGTCTGGTGCCTAGTCAGTTTACATTATACTAACAGAATTTCCTAACCCCAACCGCATTGACTCTCAAAAGTCTTTTTACATAAAGCCATGAAACCACATGAAACTGGGATGTTGAGGTTTTAAGGAGCAGTAAAGTCTGGAGTGAGGAAAAATTGTGGTAAAACGTTCGGTATCTCGGGCTGCCAGGTATTATCCAGACAATCATGCTGTCAAGATCTGGTAGAGCTGACTCTCCATCTCAGGATGTGCAGCCGACGACAAAAGGCGGCAATCCTTCAACGTGCCTGTTTCTGTGGTGGTTCTTGCACATTATGAACTGTTGTGTGTCCTCTCATATCCTTTTGTTCTTGGCACAATCGCATTACCACGGAATCACGACGCCATTGCGTTCCAGCAGTATCATGCTGTATATGATGTCCTCGACTGTCTAATTCAACAACGGTATAAGCACAGCACAGAACTCGGGTCTTGCAATCTTTGCGATCACTTCTAGAATTTCTTTTTCCGGCCATTGCAGATGTATCTGGTGAATGAGATGTGTCTTGCCAGTGATGAAAGCTGTCAGAAGTTCGTTAGGTTGTTGTACCTCCAAGGTAAGGTGGTTCTGCGCCATTAATGAGCTGAACTCTCTTCTCAAACGACTTTGAAAAGTGGGGTGGAATTCTTGCCACAGAAGTCCATAGTGGTTTAGAGGATGCCACCAGGACCGTGTGTCTCCTTGAAGCTGCACACCGATTCAGCTAGCCCATTCCTTCTGACTGACACCGTATCTGGTAAGCCTATTTGTGCAGTCTTCCAGAAAGTCAGTGGGGTCCGACGACATTTCCGCAAAAGTGGGCAAAATCTGAAAACTGCTGGGCATCTTTGCATATGTCTGTCCTGACAGTGATGCATGGTGGGTGGGCTCGGTGGTTTTTCCTTCCTTCGTCGGCTCTGTTATTGTTCTCGGTGCTGATGCTGTTCCTTAAAATTTATGTCCCATGTAAGGTGTCACTGATTGTATTGTTGGGTATGATGTGGTTAAGGGTGGGAAAATTATGGGAACATGGGCATAGTGTACATTGTGGGTAATGGTGGAAAATAAGTATTAATAGGTAGGTATGGTTAAGTAGTTGCATTAGGGCGAGGTTGTGGCAATGCTGCTGACACAAGCGGCTGACATATTCCTCTGCTCACCACATGCATATTGTTTACGTGTTGGTGTTGCACCCTCTCCTGTGTCTCCGCTGCATTTGCAAGGTATTCCTCTCCCATGACCTGTGCTGTAACTCCTTTTTTCTCCTCCTCTCTGCTTGCTGTTTCCTGTCCTACTTGCCAATTAAAACACAGTAATACTCTCTCGTTCATGCTTGCCTGCATGTGACTTGTTAACAGCAAATCTTGCACTTCCTGCTCAGCTGTTGTTTGATGTCACTGTTGTGACATATAAGGTATGTTAATTTTAACACACTTGCTGTAGCCCGTTCCTTCTCATTGAGGCATTCTCTGTGGTAACTAGCTCTGCATTTCTGATAATGAAGAACAATCACTGCTTGCCCATCACAAATTAGATTGTCATAGTACCACAGTAAGTTGTATTTAGGAGATACTGACTCTGTCTTAACTGTCTGTTGTTGTACTGTTCTTACAGCCCAATTGTTGTGCAGCACCACTATTTCCACGGCACGTGGTTGATCGCGGTTATTCGCGATGTGGTTGATTTAATCCAAATTCTGATGATGATGCAATGGCAGCATTGCATGTCCCACTCGAATTTGTCAAGTAAGTCCCGTGGAAGGGGCTTCAAACACTACAAGCACAGTGGCGCGGGTGCTCGAGCAGACACGTGGTTTGCCATTGTTGGTCAACACGAACATGTGCATGGTGCAGAAGAAGGTAGAGATGCACATCACGGTGCAGGTATTTCCATGGAATGGCAGGTCCGCTCGTCATGGCATGGCATGAGGTCAACAACTAGTGGCACTCAGCTGACCACCAGCATGCAGCGTAACTCTTCTTCGTTCCACCTTCCCGTCGTTTCTTCTTCTCCTCCTTCGTCACACGTTGCGGCTGGCAGTGGGGGAGGGGTGGCGTGGCATGCACCCCCCTTTCCTCTGTCCATTGCCCCATATGGTGGCATCAGCTGTGATGTCACGCTGACTGCACCAAGATGGCCATCTTCCTGCCCTCTCCCTCCGCTTTCGCCCCAATGACTGCTAGTCAGCTCCTTTCATATGCATTTCCTGCTGCTCCATGTGGCTCACTCTCTGGTGTTTTGTGGGCGTCCAGAAAGCGTCTCGATGCTGTAGTTGGTCTCCACTGACTCTCCTTACTGTGGGTATGCAGATAAACATGGTTAGGATGACTTGAGATGTTCGGAGATTGGACAGAAAATTTTTGAAAGGTTGGTCGAATTTCTAGACATATGTTTTTGTGCGGGAAAATTTCGGCCACAGGGAAGGGCGACAATTTCACGGCATGAAATGGAGTGAAAATAGGTTACTTGAGGTTTGATGGGCGGTTAACTTTTCAGGCGAGGAGAGGTTATGGAAAATTACCTGGCATGAATGTTGTAGATGCGGTAGAGCTGATGAGCTTTGATGTTCTCGGGGTACTGCGGGCCGATCACCTGGACCAATATTCCCGCAATGCTCTGTAGTTCACCTGGTTGTAAGCCCGATTCATGAGTTGTTTGATAAATGAGGGGCTCTGCGGCAGGCAGTGCATTCGCCATATGGTATTGCAAATTAGTTGATATTGAATTGGTTAGAACTCCCTATGATGTGGATTGTTCGGGCCAACTACACGCCCATTTATAATAACACTTTACATGTTGCAGCAGACATTAATAAAACATTACCTTTGAAAACTGATATGATAACACTTGAAATAAAAAGACAGGATTGAAGGTCCTGTGCCCTGAAATGCCTTGCAATGTCAAATTAAAAAGTATTCGGGAGTTCCATGTATCACTCGTAATTGACAGAGAATTTACACATCTCTCAAGGTGATAACTTGACTCTTGTGCTCGCTACAAACCCATGGCTAAGGTAAAACTGTTACATAAACACTCGGTTACACTGGTATTACAGTGTGCTGATATTTAAAATACTCCGCAGGCAATTCTACTCCTGGGGAGGCTAGGGGTGGTATCCTGGGTGTTTAAATAAATGAAAGAGGTTTCAGAATAATTATGCTATTGCAGAGAAGTTGCCGGTAAAACTGATGATGTCACTCAGGTGCAGGAAACTTGCAGAACACAGTCGTACGGACCAACCCTTCTCGATGCTCGGTCGGCCTGACAAATGTACTAGGATAACGACGAGCACATGTCAATAATCTTTTAGGATCTTCATCAAAATTATTTTTATATTTGTAAAGGAAAGTATGCTCATTAGTTATATCGGTAATTTGTTTTTTTTCTAAGAATAAAATTAAAATTAAGAAGAAACATACTGTAGAGGCTTAGATAATAGTTTTTTTGTTTACTTTTCTGGCAAAAAGTTATATTTATTTGTTGATATACGCCCAAACGCGCAAACTGCGAATGTACAGTAAATATGCCCGGACTACTGACGAATAAACGGAAACGGTAGTAAAAATATTATCGCCTGAACTAGATACAGCTTGCCATAAGGTTGTGATGTGACTGCCCTCTCAGAACTATGATTTGCTTTCCCGGCAGCCAAATTTATAGAAATTAAATATGCTAAAGGTGCTCACTGTTAATTGAGCATGTTTGAAATTACACTTCAGAAAATTTTAACGGGAATACTGACTGCAACTTGGTAACGACGAAGAAAAGTAGTTCCATGTCTTCACTTTGAATTAGAAGAAACAGGAAAAATTTGTGTAGATTAAATGATGTGTTTTGCTGTTTTTTTTTAATGCATAAAAGTAAAAGAATAAACAAATTTGTAATGTATTTACTTTATTTAATAATTCCATTGTTTCACTTGGCCAGCGTATTTATAACGTGAACAGGCGCATTGTAATGTTAATTTTACATATGGCGGAAGAACACACAATGTGAATACAAACAGATCTTAAGATTTCAAAAGTTTTCAGTTTACCATGAAAAACCTCAATAGTAATATAATTTTACATGTAATATAAGCAAATGGATTGAAATGAATAATATATCTGTCCCTTTAGGAAGCAGCGAGGGAAATCCCTAAATAGACAATTTTTAAATACTTAATTTTTTTCTCTATGAGTTTATTCAATATGATAAAAGTAAAATGTTTTTGCTCTAGATAATTGTTTTTTATATTTCCTAGAAAAATGCTGTATTGCAAGAATATATATTTGCGGAGATATGCATATAAGTGCGAGCACTGATTATGCAAAGAGTACTTCACTACAGAGTACCCGTATGCACAAGAGTGGGAATTCAACTTTTCAGAAATTATAATTGTGAATATGTCGTGGGAAACTGTATATCAAAAATAAAATTCTACATAAGTCATAATAATTTTGTGGACTTATAAGACTTTAGGTACGAAAGAAATATAGTTACATCTGATCATTTTTTTCAAATAAAATTTCAAGTATTATCTTCATATTACCATTGAACTCAAAAAAAGTAATTTTTAATGCTTATTTTTCTCGATCTAGTGGAAAAGAGAGTCGAACTTGAGTATTACTTTGTTGAGCTCCTTCAGATCTTTTTAAAATACAGAGACTGCTTCGAGAGCTGTATCTATGCTGGCATAAAACCTGGGAGATGCTTACATGAACATAGCTGAGTACGGACAGCCAATACAGGTTCTGCCTTGTGTCCTAGTGTGGGAGAGAGTTTTGGTTATAGTAGCTGGTGCATGCAACCTCTACCACCTACTTATTCACGTATTGACAACTAGCGGGGTCAACCTAGTTTCATATGTACGCCAGTGGCTACATCGGTGTCCCATACAAGTACTGACCATGGCAAACGCTGTTGAACCAGGGCGACCAGAAGAACGCAAGGTTATCAATGCAGTATGTCCGTCAGATACTGCCAATGCGTGGTATGTGTGACGACTTTAATGTGATTATTATTTCACTTAACTGAGTAGAGCTGTTGACGATACCACACATACAGTTGGAAACAACGATATCTGCTGTTTATTTTACTAAATCTCGGCGTGGTGTCGCTCTAGATATGGAAGTTGAATGGGAACTAATGTGATCAGACTTCATTTAGCCTAACTTGAATAAGATGTACCACAGAAAATACACTTGCGAATTGGATTTACTTACTTGCTAAATGAGTCGACCTTTATGAAAAATTAGAAAAATTCTATGCTGTTAATTTACCATATTCTGGACAGCATACTGAGTTGAGAGTGAGTCTCCAGATATCAGACAACAAGGACTATAATTTGTTCCTGAATTGACTTCAAAGGCGTCAACCTTTGGCACCATGCCAAGAAGACTAACTTTCTTGGCTCAAAAAAGTTAACATTACATAAAACGTGGAAAACATGAGAGAAAATCAATTGCAGGTAGTAATGTATCCGCGATTTCTGAGCCATACTTTTCCAACTTATATGGTCAACAAAAATGCATAAAAATTGTAGAAGTTTAGTTCTGGGGAGTAATGGAACGGGGCGAGAAAAAAAGAGCGAGGATTTTACTATTACTTAATATGTTTTTTTTTTTTTAACAAAATGTCAGGCTTTTATACACATTTGTTAACAACAAATATCTGGACCAGAACCCAAGGATATATTCCTTCTTAGGTTGTATTATATTTTCTATCACATTTTCTATAACCAATTCTCACAAAGTTTGTACATGAAGTTCAGAATGGCTGTGAATAGGAGAACTGATAATATTTTCAAAAAATACATATTAAAGTAAAAATCTTATTTGGTTATTTATACCCAATAATTTCGTGACCCTGAAAAGTATCAATTTTCATGAAGTTAATATGATAATTTATTTTATAACACACGCCGGATGCTGCCACTGGTAGACGGGCTTTCTCGGGGATCTCCCTTTTCCCCACCATTTTATTCCAGCGCTGCTCCATTCCCACCTCTTAAATCCACGCTGTTAAGATCCACCCAAATTTATTCACTGACTCATTCACTCTTTTATAACACAACTGAAAATGTATCAAATTGACAAGTGCATCATTTCTGTCCCTTAGCAATTGATAGACTTGCAGTATATTGTTGTATATGCGAGAGTGTATACTATGTAGGATATTGGCCTTCGGAAGCTCCCTAAAGGTTGCTATTAATTTCATAGGGGAATGTTGAAGGTGGACATTGTTGAGTAACCTGTGTAATACCCTTGATATGTGTTTATATCACTGTGTACTGTTTATAGTATGAAGTAAATTTTCAAATATTCGCCTCTCTGAACCACCCTTTTTAATAATCATACCATTTGATAGAATTACACATTAAATGTATGAAAAATACATTTATTCAATTACGTCATGGCAATGATTAACGAGACATTCCAAAATACATTACTGTTTAAGGGTTAAAGATCAATTCAACATAGCCAAGAATTTTCATATTCCCTGTAGTACCAGTTAACTTCCTGTACATCCAAATCTGATCACCGACTTCAAACTTGGTATTCTTACGGGGATAAAAGAACAGGATCGCCAAATGTACTGATAATAGCAGTTTGATCACTTGTACCTTCATTAACAGGAAATGTCTCCCAGCAAATAATGTCTTGAGAATAAATCTCATCTATATTCTCTGGAGCAGTTTCCTTTGCATTACCAACTTTTTTGAAGAAACAAAATTCCAAAAATCACTTCCACTTTAGCAGTAATACCTTGCAAGCCAAATCAAAACATGAAGGACAACAGAATGTAACTCTCTTCTGCATCAATAACATTAACTCTCCATTAACTATCATCCTTATTAACGTCCTTCTCAATTTGATGAATATTACGATAAACCTTCTTTGGGTAATACCCCGCTGATTACAATAATTGAGTGCAACAGTAAGTTTTATCTAACTTCAGTATTTAACTCCTGTTCCATTTCAAACATGTGAATGCTTGTGAGGGGGGGAGGGGGACACATTTTCATGAATCCTCCAACTTGATGGCATGATGTGTAATTGTGTGTGTCTGTGTAAATGTGTATATATATATATATATGTGTTAGTCTGTATACCATGTGGGACGTTGCCCTACAGAAGCTCCCTAAAGGTTTCTATTAATTTCATAAGGGAATGTTGAAGGGTGCACATTGTTGAGTAACCAGTGTAGTATCATTGGCATGTGTTTATATCACTGAGTACTTTTAATGGCTCATGCCCTCTAAAAAATTACAATATTCTTCGATATATATGCATATCAACTCAACTCTATTCCAGGTCCCCCATAATTGAAGATATTCTAGGTCTCCTTGTTTCCTTTTCTCGTCACTTACTTTTTCTGATGATTCTACAAGAATCCTCGCCATCTATCCACAAAAATATCATTCTCACACTGCAACACTGATGAAGGGCTAGTTACCATAACTGATTCTTTTAATTGAATTATGTTTCTATTTTTTAATAATTTTCTTTTTCTCCTATCTGTAATATTAGCACCTATACTTATTCCATCAACTTTCAATGGCTGTGACATAGATGACTGTCTTTCACTTTAAGAGCAACCTTCCAGAATAGTCTTCTTTGTCAGCGTATGTATGACCCTATTCAACGAGACAAATTAAAATATTAATAGTTCTTTGTGCTTTAAGTGCTCTGCTAGCCACTTCCAGATAGGACTCAGTTGTACTCCCAGCAATTTAATCTCCTCATAGTGAAACTTTCCTCCTCACGACTTTAAACAAATAAAGGCTAGTGTTCATTGTATATTTTCTAATATTCTTGACTAGTTGACCAATCAAATGTTTATCAAAGTTTTTCAGAAACGAATTAATATTGTTAGGAAATTCCCACTATTGTTAGATTTCGTTTTTTTTGTCCGAATTTGACCTTTGATAATTCTAAAAATGCTAACTGAGCCTAGGAATTAATTTAAAATATATGTTTATTTTTTAATAATTTGACCAAAAGAAGCAATACTAGACATTAGTAGCTTCACCAAACATCTCGACTCAGTATTTTCTAATATTTCCCCGAAGACAGTTTTCTTTTAAAATATGCCATGTGTAGTAGTAATGTGAAGTGTTTTTGCAGTGCTGAAATGTTGGATTTTATACAAATCGCACCTTTTTTTTAAAACCAATTGTAATGTGTTTATGTATTTTAAACTTGTAAGTGGAAAAACCATAGATGTTGTAGTGATTACAAGACAAACATCTCATAGAGAAATAACAGTATTTAGAAAGGTTGGGACCACTATTTTTATGAATTTTTAAAGGTGTTCACATCATAGGAAGAAATATAACATTACACCCATGAAAACAAGAGGAATCCATAGACTTTGGTGTTATGGTGGCTGCAAAAACCAGTAGCGCATGTTCACAGATTGGTTGGCTACGAAATGCGTCTGTTCCACACGTGAGTGGCGGCCTCAAACACAATTCTAGGCTAAATGCTTGAATTCAAATTCACGAAGGAGGATAAAAACTCCTTCCCAAACACAACTTTAACCAAAGACATGATGGCAAATACCAAACGGAAAAGTACTCCAGGAGGTATCCAATCATTCATCCCTGAAAACAGCGATGCAACTGGGCCAACATATTCTGAAGAGCTCAGAACATCATATAAGGAAGAATCGGAGCTTTCTAGAACTTCCAGGATCAAACCCAAGAAAAAACACCTTCTGGGAACACAGAACATCAACACACTACGCAAAATTGGTAAACTGAAGCATCTAACTGACACACTCAATGGACTAAACATACCCATACTAGCACTACAAGAAACACGATACTCAGACGAAGGCGCTATTGAATCCAAAGGATACAGAATTTACAAAGGTAAACCGGCAGTCAGAAACTCCAAAAAACATGACGATGTTAGGGACAGCATTCATGGCTAAGCAAAATCTAGCAGAATCCATAACAAATTTCTCATCACCATCAGAATGGATACCATTCCTCTCCTTTAAATAAGGGAATAAAGACTACACCATCATCAAAGTACATGCACCAATTAACCAAGATAATCGAAAGAACCTATGAAAAGTAGAAGATTTCTGGGAACTATGGGAAAATGAGATTTCCAAAATACCACCTTACATTAAAATTATAGTAGGAGATTCTAATGCGCAAATCGGAACAGAGAGAACATTTAAAACGATAGTGGGGAATTACATAGCACGTAACAGAACAAATAGAAATGGAGAAAGTTTAATTGACTTGTGCAAACAATTTAACCTAAAACTAATGTCAAATTTTTTTAGAAAACTCCCAAGAAAGAAGAAAACGTGGAGATAACAAAAAACAAGTCAAGGCGAATATAAAATAGACCACGTAGCAATAAATGTGCAAAATTATAAGGAAATTATGAATGTTAGATGGGAGAAGGGGACTCAACATAGACTCATATCACTACCTAACAAAAATCAAGACAAAATTCCAACCAAACAAACCAAAACAAAGACTGAAAAGAAACCAGAGTATCGACACGAAATTTCTATCACAAAATCAGGAAGAATTCACGAAGAGAATAAGCACGCGAAAAATGGACAATTGGGAAGAAATAAGAGAAACACTGATGGAAACAGTAAAAAAGTTAGGGCGACCACCAAGAAGATGAAAAAATTAATGTTGGAATGAGATCTGTGATGTAGTGATAGACAAGAGACTAATAGCATGGCAATTGTGGAACACCACTAAGAAAGGAAAGGATTGGGAGAAATTCTTAGAAGAAGGAAAGAGAAGGTCCAAAATTATCAGAACTGAGAAAAGGAAATATGACAGAAGCAGGCTTGGATAAAATAGACAGGCTTTCAAGATAAGTAACACCAGACATCCAAAGAAGAACTATCAGAATATCGGCCACCCAGTCTACACTTAAATAACAAAGATGGAGTATTGGTAATGAGCAACAGAGAAAACTGCCAACTTCTAGCTGAATATTTTGAGAAATTACTAAACAGCTAAGTACTAACAGAAAGGTTAGAATTTCGAGAACGACAACAAGAAAATCCACCATCAGAATCATCAACACTAAAAGAAATAGAAAACATAATTAACTCACTAAAGAACAATAAGGCACTAGGAGAAGACGGGATAATAGCAGAAATGTGGAAATTTGGAGGAGAATGGGCAGCAGAGAAAATACATAAAGTAATTCCAGGGAATTTGGTCATCAGGAAAATACCAGATGATTGGAAACAAGCACTAATTCACCCACTCCACAAAAAAAGGAGACAAAACTGACGTAAATAACTAGAGGGGTATTTCCTTACTATCAATGACAAATAAGATACTATATAAAACAGAGTAGAACAACAAACAGGCCACCATATAGGAGAATATCAAGCAGGATTTCGGAAAGGAAGATCATGCGCAGAACAGATCTTCAACTTGAAAACGACAATAAGGGCCAGAACACTCCAGAATAAGAACACTGTAGTCACCTTCATTGACTTTAATAAAGCATATGACTCAATAGACAGACAAACAGTATTTTAACATTAAACGAGTTAGGAATACACCAAAATACCAGAATACTAATAGAACAGACACTCACAGATACTACATCCAAAATAAAATTCTTAAGGAAAATGTCCGAAGCATTCAAAATCAAAACAAGAGTTCGACAAGGGGACGGACTCTCACATATTCTCTTCAACCTTGCACTAGAAGACATCATGAAGACATGGGAAACGGCCTTGGAAGAAAAAAGAGTAAAATGAGTCAGTATAGGACAAGGAAAAGGAATATTTGAGGTGTAATGTCTAGCATTTGCCGATGACGTAGCATTAATATCACAAAACAGAGTAGACACACAAATCATGGTGGAAACATTATACGAAAAAAAAAAAAAAAAAAAAAAACAGGTCTGGAAATCTTTTACAAAAAGACAGAATATATAGAATACAGTCACACCTTGGAAAGATACATGAAAACAGAACATGGAAAAATAAAGAGTGTCGATATATTTAAATATATATGAGAATGGATCCAACCAAATGGACTGGACAACACGCAAACAAAGAAAGGGTCAGAAAACTGGAATTTGAATACAGAATAACACAAAGCCACTACAATAACAAAGCAATATCCATCCAAGCCAAAATTAGACACTATAATACAGTCATCCAACCAGAAGCAACATATGGATCAGAATGCCTGCCGATGAATAAAAAAGGAGAACTGTGAGTACTGGAAGTAAGAGAGAGGAAAATCCTGAGAAAAATTTTGGGACCACTCAAAAACACAGACAACACCTTGATCAAGAGGAAAAGTGAAGACCTATAACGAAATACAGAAAAAATTACAGACATAATGAGAAAAAGAAGACTGAAATTTTGTGGACACCTAAAAAGAATGAATGAGAATAGATTTACCAAGAAAATATTCAACTACATCTCAAAATTTAAATGCACAACAGGATGGATGGTAGAGACCAGGAAAGATGCAGAAAAAATTGGGATAACGGAAGAATTGTTCAACAACAAGAGAACATGAGGCGACTGATCGACAACGCAAGATTTCCAGAGAACTGACCGAAACCAAGAGCCAAGAGAGTGTGGACTGAAGAATAGAGACGAACATTTGTAGAAAACAATGAGGAAGTTCTGGGAAGGAAGAAAGAAGAAGACGCGCCAGAAGTTATTGATTATATATATATATATATATATATATATATATATATATATATATATATATATATATATATATATATATATATATATATATATATATATATATAACCAATAACTGGATGATGCAGACAAACCTTTCCAACTACAGAAAAAGTGCAAGTTTACGAAATCCAGCCTGTGGTGTACATGGTGATGAAGTTTTTAGACAGGGCAATCTGAAGAATTATGAACCTCTTGCAAGCTAAATAATTACATAAGATTTCTCAAATGTAATTTATTGACTATAAAGTTGTTCACACAATCGATTGTTTTGTTGGTATAAAGAATCAAGATGACAATGTAATTTAAATATACATTTGTCAACCGGATTGAACAGTAGCCTTCATTAGCTTCATATCTTAAACTGTAATCTGTTCCAGCTGTAGAAGAGAGAATTTTTCTCTGAAGGGATTATAAATGTAGTTTGTTACATTTTCATGAATGTTGATTACTGCTTGACGTTTAGTTGCCACATATACATCGACCGACATCATCCGTAGCGCTTCATAAATTGTTGCCTCACTCACACAAATATACTGCTCACTAGACGACCTCCGTAAAAGCCGCCCAGAACTTTCCACTCCACAGAATTTCTTTGTTGTCACCACCATGGTGGCCTTGTGGATAAAAATCCTTCTGGAGATCAGCATATCTCGCCCTCGGTGCGCTACTGACCCAGCGTGCACTCGTATGATAATATTCGCATATTTACCATATCAGCATGTAAGCGGATGGGTTATGTGCTATTTGTAAAGTTTTATTTTCATACATCCAAGGTACTGTTACTATGTAAGCTCACGGAATAGTAAAATACTTAGGGAAGTTGCCAAATGTGTATATAAACAATGCTTTACATTCCTATGTGCAGCAGCCTGATGTATAGTATTATTCCAGTAGAATATATTCACTGTAGAAATTGTTTTGTACTTTTACAAGGAAAAGCCTTTGAAACCCAGTTGCCAAGAAAATCCTTTGTATAGTTACAAAAAGATATCTTGTAAAATCTACTAGACATATATCGGCAATATAACAAATTAATAGGCATATATCATGACTTGCATAATTTAAACGTGGACATAGAAATATTTTTATTTACAAACAAATACTATAATTTAATAACAGATAATAAAGTACATTTATTTCAAAATATACTTTATGACAAAAGTTACACCTTGCCTATAAGGGGACAAGAATACACGTGACATGCACTATCATCCCACACCCTAAAAAACAGAATCAATTTAGTTTATGTAGCTTGCAATTACTTTTGCACTGAATGATACAGTAAATATCTACAAAGTATCTGTGAAGTTATTCGGTTGAGAAGAGCAAATTTATTTCATTTTAAGTGTTTTGTGTAGGCCTACAAATGAAACGTCAACTGTTAATGGGTAACAGCATCATGTATTTTTTTAATTGACATCATTTTAATATGATTATTTGAGTAGTTTTATGTGTAATACGCAATTAAATCTTAGAATGTGTTTCTTCTTGCATGTAACTATTCTTTACGTCACCCATAGTTTTTGCACAAACAGCCATATAGTGTTTTACATTATTAATTGTCCGTCATCTTGCTTAATCTCGTGGATACGTGTCAGTATAGTACAAATATTTCTTGAGGTCTGTTGCAAACATTGCTCTTGTAGTCATACAAACAAGTAATTTCACAAGATAATTTTATGCTCTGTTACAATTCTTTGTACAACTACAAACAACTTCTCAGTAACAATATATATATATATTTACAATGAGGTCAATATCACTTCCACTCCAGTTTCAGAAGCTTACGAGGATATTTTTTTACAATGTGCAATGTTCTGTGCGCAGGTGTGCGAAGGCGATTTTGTGGCGGTAGATGTCACTAACGCCATGAGCGGTACAGGTATCACCATCCACTGGCACGGCATCTACCAGAGAGGGACACCATACTCAGATGGCGTACCTCAGGTGACACAGTGTCCAATCGTCGAGACCAACATATACCGCTACTACTTCTATGCCAACCCCGGCACATACTTCTGGCACGCACATGCAGGTAAGCTGCTGCACTGTTGCTAGAGACCTGAACATTTCAAGAGTTTAGTCATCCATAGGCTGGACTATACTGTATTACACCGATGGTCCATTACATAGTGACCATACCTACCCAGGAACATTTTTCATATAGAGGGTTAACCATGACGACCTGGCAGCATGGTATATACAGGGCAGGTCCACAGGCTCACTGTTAGTAATATCTGTGGCCTCAGAATAGGAACAATGGCAGATTTATCCGGATTAGACAGAGGTCAGGTTGTGATGATTCGGTGTCTTGGTACCAACATCTCTGAAACGGTCAGTCTTGTTGGTTACTCTCATACCACTGTCATGGGTATGTATCAAAAGTGGTTTAACGATGGGGAAACGACATGTTGTCTATCCTTGTGTCGACCACAGTTTATTGATGCCAGAGGACAGCGGATACTATCGCGCATTGTCCGGAGCAACTGTAGGTTCACTGTTCGAGATTTCGCACAGAAGTACAACAGTGATGACCAGGACTATGTTTCACAGCTCATGGTTAATCGAATACCACTGCACAGAGAACTGCGTAGTCGAAGACCCATTCATACACCCATGCTGACTACATGTCATTTGTCATTGACAGCAGCACACGGAGTGGGCACAATGTCATCGACACTGGATAGTGGATGATTATAAAATGGTCACCTCGTCCGATTAATTTCAATTCATGGTTCATCACATAGACGGCCAGCATGTGTATTCCTATTACCACCAGAGCATGTGGCGCCTGGTTGCTCTGTTGCACTGAGACAGGCCAGAGGAGGAGTGATGATCTGGGCGATGTTTTAATGGTAAACATCGAGGCTCAATATTCCGGCACACCAATCTCTGACAGACGTCCGAAATTTGGACATTATTGCTGACCACGTTCATCCTTTTATGTCAACAGTGTTCCCTGCTGGCAACGACCACTTATAACAGGACCATGTGACATGCCACACTGTCAGAATTGTGAAGGACAGGATCGAGGAATATGACAGTGAATTTGCATTCATTCCCTGTCCTCAAAAGACTAGATATGATCTGAACCAAACATTCGTGGTTCGACTTGGAGAAGCAGGTTCGTGCTACATCACTACCACTCTGCACTGTAAGCCAACTGGCGGAACTGCTGTTGTATCAGATACATCCAAATATCTTCTCCCACCTCCTTTAATCAGTGATCGATGGCTAAATCGTGTCCTGTAATGTATTAGGGGTGGTCATAATGCAATAACTGATCAGTTTATGTGCACTTATGCAAACATAAATTGCTCATCGACAGCCTGCTGTCACACTGGAAGACTGCAAATTGGCTTACGTTATACCACATGTTTATTATTGGCTCTAAGTTATCTGATGGGCGTTAAATTATGCATGACCTAATGCCTATATCAGCATAAAAGTACAAGTTTCTTTGATATCTTGCTTGTCTCGAAATTAATCTGTGAATTTTTTTATATGTAACGATAGCCTGTTCCATGAACAAGTGTACTTTTCTGACAGTTCTAAAGTAGTCCTTCGTACTGTTGTTTCTGATGCAAAAAAAAATGGTTTTGAAATTCTAGGCATGTTGACAGTAGATAGATTATGGGAGCTCTAGCGCAGGAATCTGGGGCTGTGACTTGGGACTTAGGACCATACGACGACTGCCATTTTGGATTGCACCATCGCCAATACATCGCCATCTTGTACCACCATTTTGGATTATACCATATTAGATTACCTTGATATTTTTGGTGTTCACCATCTTGTTTCTGATTCCTGATGATGTTTTGACATTGACCTTTTCACCTACTGACCTCCATTTGAAAGCACTTTCAACCTAATGACATACTTTTGGATGCACCCATGACCTATTCGAATGCACTTCTGACCTACAGACTATTTTTAAACCAGCATGGCTTAGATTCCATTTTTGCACGTCCGGTGACCTAAATTTTGCACATGCACTTCTGGTTGCTGTTTTTGCACTTCTGGTGCACTGAACTTACGGTTCGTTGCTCGACGAATGCAATTCTTGCAGATATCAATTTTTGGAATACCAGTTTGATTCTTCGACGATATAATTGTTTATTTTTAGATTACCGAGCTTGAATCTCAGATAAGAAAAAAAAAAATTATTTAATTTATTTTAGAATTTTGCAAAAAATTATTTTTAGGTTGGATTCCTGGTGGAGGTACTAAGTGTAAGGGTATTATAGGAGTACCTGGTTCGAATCTCGGACAGGGAATTTAATATTACTTTATTTTTGAATTTAATAAAGTATTATTTTTGAGTTGTATTCCTGGTGGAGGTATTTAATGTGATGTTATTTTTGAATACTGGGAACGAATATCAAGACAGGGCACTTAACGTTATTAAATTTTTGAATTTAACCAAATTTCGTTTCAGTTATATTCCTGGTGGAGATACTTAATGTAATGCTATTTTTGGAATACCGGATTCGAATTTTGGAAAGGGCACTTATTATTTTATTTTTGAATTTAAAAAAATTACTTTTAATTTGGATTACTGGTAAAGGTAATTAATGTAATGTTATTTTTGGAATACTGGCTTCGAATCTCGGACAGGGCACTAAATATAATCTTATTTTAGAATTTAATAGAAATTTATTTTTGAGTTGGATTCCTTCTGGGAGTAATTAATGTAATGTTATTTTCGGATTACCGGGTTCGATTCCCAGGAGAGTCAGTTAATATTTTTACAAAAATATTCTGTAAAATACATTTAATTGCGCAATTACAAGAGATAAGGGTGTTGGAGGGAGAAATTTACTTACTTACACCTGTAGTTTCCGTAGATGTTACTTGATCGACGTGCGCCGCTCGACTGATGCTCAACAACTGTTGCATTCGCTGGTCTCGACTCCTTGGTGTGGAGAGGAGAGACAATGCTCTTGTATTGCAAAATCACACTTGCATTGATTATGACGTAATCGGATAGTGACGTAATAAATGTATAGCTGTGTAATCATAATAGCCTACACATATAATTACTGTGTTAGACTTCTGGGACAGGGCATTTAATATAATTTTGGGAACTTTTGGAAATACCAGACTTCAATTCGAGAGCAATACATATATTTTATTTTGGAACTTGGGATTTGGTTTTTGTCTTGGAATTTCTGGGAAATGCAGATGCGTAATCACACACAGTTTTACAAAGAAGGAAGAGAGTTCTTTTCCGAGAAAAACGGGAATGGCATTGAATTATGCAATCACACATATAGATCGTCGGAGAGAAAGTGAGATGTCGTACAGTCACACGTGTTGACGTCTGGATAGCTAGGCAGCAACTGTCGTCTTGACATATCAGCCAACATTTCACAACAGAAAAAACTTGGAGGGGGTAATGCACCTTCACACACACTTTCACCTAAACCCTGCAGGCTTACCTGTCATCTCAGCTGTCATGCGTCATGGCTTGGAGAGCCGACAGAACAGGAGCTCTGACGAACATTGAGTGGATTGGTATGGAGATCGAGGCCCGGTCAGTAAATAAAACTTGCGTATTTGTTGTAATATAATTGATTTCACTCTTAAAACTTACAGAAAACATTATGTCTACTAATGTGTCTATGGATTCTTATATTCAAGAGAGATTTGTATATATGATGACATCAAAAACATCGATTATGCAAAATATGATTTATAAATTCATGCTCTGTCATTCTACAATGTCCAAGTGTTGGAAGCTTTCTAATGGACTCATCCATTGCTGCTAAACCGATGAGATGTGTTCGTTTTTAGAGTAAAAAAACGCGAAATGTTCTTGCATTGTGCTATTAGTGCCGTCTTCGTTTCCCGAACAGGATTACGTTTTGAAAATTGTTAATATTTTTTTTTTAATTCAGAGCACTTAAGAAATTCCAGGAAGGGCACTTGCATTTATTTACACAATTACGCACGCAGACACTTTGGAGGGAAAGCAATATGTTACACAATCACATGTGTCAATGCTTCGGCAAATTCAGAGCGACTCACATGTTAACCCATCATAAGATACAACACATCTGTCCTGATGTGGAGGAAGGTAATGCACTTATACACATACTCCATACCCATCCACACCAATACACACAAAGGTACACATAAACACAAATACATGCACACATATACATACCCATGCATACACACACAAACACACACACCCTTTCACCTATCAGAACTACCAGAGGCATCAGAACACCGTAGGATGGAGAACCAAGAGGATGGGAACACTTGACGACAGGTAAGTAGATTGATACTGAATTCGAACCCTCTTCAAGATACAAACTTATTATTTGCACAATTAGACTATCTACTCATTATGTCCATATGAAAACCAGCTCTCGACTTACACTTTTGATATATACCGAGGGTATTTGTTTCTAATCTGCATTAGAATACCGTCATTTGTTTTTCTCGCATTAATTCGGCCAATTACGTGCATGCGACCCATTTAATCACTTTTGTTCAAACCATTGTTTTCTCATTGGTTATTCACTATATAAATTCATCTCATTGGCTAATTAATACAATAATGTTTCTCATTGGTAAATTACCCACTTTCCTTCAACTGTCAGCAAACCTCCAAAACCTGCATTCGACTGCCATGTTGGATTCCAAAAGTATTGTAGATTAAAGAAAATATTTTCAATTAGATTAATTTTTAGCACACTCGTACTTGCCTAATCATACATAACGAAGTATAAATGAATATTTACTGAATATTCACTAGCACATGTACGCACTTGCATAGCCATAACCATAATTACCATCATATACATACGCACATATGCACATGAATAAGTAGAAAATGCTCATTACACATCTGCCATCAACTACACAAATACACGGGTATGCACATAAATGATTATCAAGTACACATAAGATGCCGAAAGAGACTAAATCTACTTACACGACACCTAGCAAACGACTGAAAATCGTTCACGTGTATGAAACCCTATTTGTTTCTCACTGCATTTGACTACCATCTTCGATTGTCTTAGCATATAAAAGGATGTGAATTAAGTTTAAAATATTAACTTAGAGCTTAAGAAATGTCAACATTGACTTGCAACCATCCCGTGATGCAAATTATCTACATCACCACCTGGGACCTACTGTAGACAAGGTTCGAACTCGAATACACAACACGCGATACAGAGACGTACATGAAGAAGAGAAAGATTTGTTCACCGCAGCCTTCATGTAACACAGCGCAATGACTTCGCGCGACAGATGATAACAAGCATGCCCCGAGGCTATCTATTGAGAGTGCACGTGACACTTTCCCTGTCAGTGACACACTAAAACACCATGAAGCATGGTTACCAAAGTAACAAAACATTTTCTGGTAATACCGTGGTTGGTAACCTTGCCGATTATTCTTCTACCACCTGCGACTTTTGTACATGCCTCTGTGCTGCATTTGTTCTTGTCACGATGTGTCCTGGAATTGTTCTTTCTGGATAGTTAGTTTAACTACCTCCTCCTTAAGTATGACAACTTCAGTATGGAACCTTTCCAATTACACGTTGCCCAAAATATGCGCTACCGCCTCACTATAGCGATAAAGCCCTAATACCACTCGCGTCAAGTTCCATATCATATGTTCGATCGTGTCATTTTCAAGACCTATAAGTTTATCGGTGATGGACAGAAGCAATGACTTCCATACTATACTAATGAATTCCACATCACTCATGTACGGATTATACTTGTGTCTATAATATGCGAGGGTTTCTAAATGCAGCTGGGCGCTTTCGCCTAGCTGTCGCCTCTTTGTATATAGAAGCTGCTTGTTCTTCTCGATTTCTGCTGTTGGGGTAAACGTGTTACGGAGTTTGTCCTCAGTATCCTTCCATGTAAGCTCCAGACCGTGGCTTTCTACCAAACTCTCTATGGCGTACTTCGATGTTCCCTTAACATGGATTTTAATAAGGGGGCATTTTTCCTGATCGTCCCAGCCGTTCACGTCACGGCGGGAAACTGTTCTAAAAAGTCTGTGACCTTTTCTGTGGCTTCACCGCAGAATGTTGGTAGCTTCTCCGTTTGATTAACTACTATATGAATGTTTTCCATTCCGGTCGCCTGTCCTCGTTACCTATGCACTATAGCAGGTACTTCGTACTGATTCTCGTCAACTGGTGCCGCTGGTGTACACTCCTTAGGTATTAGATACTCCTCCGCGCCGAGCAGTGTATCACTATCCTTCTGATCTACTAACCCGTTCTCTGGACTATTACTAAACGAGAATTCTGACCCAACACTCTGGTCTGCGTCTGTTGTTTGTGGCCATGAAATGCTAGCTCCCGCTAGCCACAGTCTAATTAACTCCTCGAGCTCAGATGTGTCTAATAATGCCTTCTTTATAAACTTCTTGACCGACGCTGATTTACTCATCATGTCCATATACACACTACAGTCGTCGTGTGGCTAAACTATGTATGGCTAAATTGTTGTGTACAACTTCCCTGTCATAAACCGTTATCGCCTCGCTGACCTCCGTCTGCATGTATCACTGCACTATTCTGCAAGCACACTACGTAACTAATTGATATGCCTAGGAAAACTACAAGCAGTTCCAAACGTTTCCGCCCAGTGGATCCGTTGGACATGCACTATACTACAGTAAGAAACTAATATTCTACTACCACCACTGCTACTACAGTTACAAACAATGAGTGCAAGATGAGCCTTATACATCGTGCTGCGTTCGCAAGTTCCTACCGCGACCCTGACTTTCCTTACGCGGCCTTGACGTCGCTTTTACAACTGCTACGGTAGTTCTCTTTCTCTCTCTACTCATCTACTACAAACTGCAAGCTCCGTGATACAACAATTGTGTAAAATAAATTCGCTTGAGTCTAAAATGACTTAAAAACTAATGCTACACGCGATGTCAGTATCTGTTCCGTCTTCCTACAAAATGCAGTTTCAACTCAACTCACACGAAGCTAAACAAACGTGGCACTGCACAATTTACTTCAGCTGATAGTCTTACTCACTCCTACAATGGTGAAGAGACCATGGTACCTCCACCATTTGCTGTGGTGCCTAGCCTATATTTATATATATCCTTGCACAACCACTCTGCACACCCTGGTTTGAGGCCCCCAACTATGTACCAGGACCAAATATATTAACTCTTCTAAATCACTACCACCAATTACTTTATCAGTGCTATTTTTACTACAAAACAACTCTGTTCTCAACTACAATTATGAATTACACTGATACACTACATTTACTTTACTTATATCCTTCCACCCTAAGTTTGCATACATATATAATCTACTGTCTTTCTTAATGTTTACTGTTATTAACGTTTAAATACTCCCTGAGTCAACTGTTTCTTTATGTATTTGTCACTTTTCCCGGATCGTATCGCACCCTGCTCGCCCTTGCACTCTACTCATGATCACCTACTACTGACAGCCTCGGGCAACCAAAGCTCCTTTGTTGGCTCATGTAGTGGAGGATGTGGTAAATAAGGACGGCTTGCCCAAGACTGGTCTCCACCTAGCTCCTTGATCACCTCGGCACTGGCTCCTCCCGACTCTGCTCCAGCCTTGGTAGTCTCGCTGATCGGGGATCACTGGCCGATCAACCTCTGACATGCACCAGGTTACGAATCTCTCGAGAGTGTCCAGGAAGAAGGGGGGTGGGGTGGTTTCGGCCATATTAGCGACCGTGGCCTGCCGGTCAGCTCATCGTCAGCACCTAACCCGTTGTCTCCTGGACACTCTCTCTCCTGCGGGGCGTCGCCCTCGACCACAGACAGGCATCAACCTCGTGGGCAGCTCTCCTCTCACTTGGGCCTCGCAACACTATAAATTATTTTTGCAAACTGAATTTCACGAGACTGTCTGCCTCCTAAGAGTTCGCAAATTCTATTCACCTGTATCTATAAATATTCGTTTGCTTACAGCCCTACTTGCTACATAATTATTTTGAAAAGAATATATAAAAATAGTTAAATGTAAGCTTCAACATTCAGACTCCGACTGAAAATTACTAAATTATTTTAATACAGTACATTGCTTGTCTTTAAACAAACTAAAAATAATGCTCTAAAATATAGCGTCAAAAAGCCATCCATGCAAAAATTATATTCGCATAATGAAAAATTAAAATATTTATATAAACGAAGGAGGGATATCGCAAATTTTGTCCGTCCGAGAAATAAAATTTTTAGATGTTACCAGATGTCATGGGAAAATGTGACATTTACAAAACGCATTAAAAATACACCTTACTGAATTTTAAAAGGTTATTTTTCCACATTTTTTAAATGACAAATAAAAATAAATTCCAATAATTCTAATTATTTATACATATATCGCATAATAGATGACTGATTGGCAAGGTCAGCCAGCTGAGTTCCTCACGGTCATTTACACTCAGCCCCTTCCCCCAGCATGGCACCTGCTGATGACGTCACTGCACTCTTGGCCTGTAACAGCTGACTCGTAGATCTGTTGACGCATGTGTGAAAGCATGCTTGCGTGGTTACAAGGCTAGGCGACATCATTTTTGTACACAAAAATCCAATTGAAAATAGTTATATATTAAGGAGAAATATTGATTTAGAATATATATAGATTGAATTGATTTTTAAAGTACTAACATTCGAATATGTTTTACAAAGTCCTACCTTTTATGTGCTTTACAATAATTTTTTATATGCCTTCTTCTGTATGGAAAATATATATACACAGATGATTTGTTCACTCTAGCAGGAAATGACAGAACAATGTAGATGGTGGAGTGGAGCAAATGTGACTAATAGAATAAGTATGAGTAATCAGTGGAGCAAATATGACTTATCAAACGAATGAGATAGACAAGAGAGAAAGGAAACAGAGATAGAGATGGAATGAGAGAAAGAGAGAGAGACACAAGAGAAGGAGAGAAAGATATGGAATGAGAGAAAGGGAGAGAAAGAGAGACTTGAGAAAAGAAGAGAAAGAGATGAAATGAGAGAAATAGGTGGAATGAGCGGGACAATAGAGAGAAAGAGAGAGACAAGAGAGAAAAAGAGAGAGACAAGCGAGAAAGAGAGATACTGCATGGAATTATAGAGCATGAAAAAACAGTCAGAAAGGTGGAATGGCATAACGATGGTATGTGCCTTGAAAAGACAAGTCCGGTGATATTTAGCACTTATTACTCACGCCATTAAAATTTTTAATTATAAAAATATATTAATAATTAACTTAAAAAAAAATTAAATGATTTAATTTTTTGGCTCCTCATTATGTGGCTGTTTCGGGTATCTTGCCCACATTGAGAAGATACGTCGCCCACAATGAAGAGAAAGCACTTTTTAGAGGAAAAAAGGGAAATTGTTAGGGAAAAACTGGAAAATTTTTAGGAAAAAAATGAAATTTCAAGGCATTTTTGGGCTAAACTATACGATGTTATGTGAAAATGAGCGATTCTTGGGGGGAAAACGGAAAAATCCGACATGGCGGTCGGTGTTCTTGGCACCTCGCGCATCTCCTTGATCCCTGTGTGCCCGTATCGGCATTTCCTATCTACTGCTGTACGTATTTTAACATGATCACTTAGGACGGGATCACAATGGCTTCACTTGTCACGTGACATGTAACGAGCAACATGTTCACGTAACCCGGCTACAACTTGACTAATGTGTTCCAACCAGACCCATTACGATCATTTCATGTTACGTGATATGTGACTCAGCACCACATGATCTCTCTGGTCAATCACAATACGGATGTTACGTTATCTTTGCTTTTCATGTGCTTGTTTTCGTCTATGCAATTTTTGCTCATATTTCTAATTAATGTACCTCATATAATTTTCTCCTGGGATTGAGGACGAAAGTGTAAAAAAGTTAGTCTAAAATTATTTATTTATTGTGTGAAAATTTAGGGAGCTTTATAATGCCGCAGTTTATAAATTATGTATCTCAGAGGTATAAAATAGTATGCATGAAATAGGGGAGAGTGGGGTATTATGGGGTACTTAGTATGAATTGCTTAAAATTATTGTTTTAATATTGCTGTATATATCTAAAATCATCAGCACGTGTAGATTTCAATATCAGTTGAATTCTGGAGCTAGTATCATGTCTTCTGAATTATTTTTACTGCAGTAATAACTTCTTGTTTGAATGTATGGACACTACCCTGTTTTAATCAACTAGTTGGGTAAAATGGGGTAGAGCAATCATATTTTTGTATCTATTAGATAGGTGTGTTATATATAATTTTGAACAACATAACTTATGATAAATGTTATTTTAATAAATACACTGACCAATACAAAGCTGAAAACTTAAATCAAAGAAACTATACTTCTTACATATGCCTCTATCTATACCGTAAAATTTCGCAAAAGCATTGGTTTACAGAAAATCACAGTGTATGTAAAAAAATTCTTTATATAGCCCAACACTTTACACGAGCAACTCATAAATTGTTTAGCTCCAAAGCCAGAAGAATTAGTTTTATATCAAAAATTACAATTCACGCTTTAAATGCTTAATGCGAATCTGCAATACTGCGCACATTTCTCAATTTTGGTTTTAAAATAATTAATAAAAAATAACTGATATTTTAACTTTTTTTTTCACATAGGCCTTCCATGAAACATGTAACAACATCAAACTTTAGGGCTTTCTTGAGTAAAACTAACAATACTTAAACATCATTAACACAACACTGAGATTTTCGAGGAAGTGGTTAGTCTAGAAGAATAATCTAATTATGTATCCTAAAATATAGCATATAGGGTTATGTGACCTAGTGTCAGAACACAAAGTAAGGCCAGGGCCTATTTTCCAAACTGGCAGAAATCACATTCAAATGGCCCACGGTCATCTGTATCTACACCAGCACATTCTTCATGGCTCCAAGAAAGACATTTTAAGCACTGCACTTAACCTTCGGCTGATTTCGAAGCGGAGAACTTTTCAGCACAATAGCTGGAAAAACATCGTCGTCATCATCAGCAGACACACGTAAAGTTAATGTTGGTACGGATTTTTCGATGTCTTCTTTCTTCTTACGCTTTGTAGAACTATCTTGAGATTTAGACTCATATTTAAGTTTCCTTTTTGAAGATTTTGAGGAAGCTGACTGGTTCATAATTAGTTCGTTCTTATATAGCGAGTCCGTCAGTACAGCTGTCATGCCATATTGCCATCGTCTTTCTTCTGCAGGAGTTTCATTTCTGTTGCCATGGGGAAATTTGCATCACTGTAGTAGGTGGGATTGTGAAGCTGCTGTTAGGTGGAGCATTTCGATTGTTCTTATCAGGTAGACCTAAATCCGTTTCATTTGGCGAAGATACCAAACCAGATGTCCCTGGAGTATCATCGACACTGACATTTCCACTGGGTTCTGAAGGTCTGGCGTAAGCTCGGTCAGTTGTTGAAGATGACACTGGAATATCACCAACACTGGCATTTCCATGGGGCTCTAAACGCCTGGAGTAAGCTCGGTCAGTTGTTGAAGATGACACTGGAATATCACCGACACCTGACATTTCCACTGGGTTCTGAAGGCCTAGAGTAAGCTCGGTCAGTTGTTGCAGCTGGTTGAAACATCCAGTCTGGGAAGACATCATCAAGGGGGAATATTGCAATTCTTCTGGAACCATTGACAGCGGATTCCACAGAAGCAGCCTTCATAAATGCATCGCCATAGAGTTTACAAACCTGGTTAATTGTAATGGGACATCCAGGATGTGAACGAACCCATTTCCTTGCTTCTTCACTATAATACTGCATCAGTGGGGACTTGAAGGAAACATCTAAGGGCTGCAACATGTGTGCTTGGGGGGGTGGGGGAGCGGGCAATAGGATGACATGGTTGTTATAAGCCATTTCAATTAGTTCCAGGTTCTTGGTATCAGTAGCATGCCCGTCAAGTAGCAGTGGAACTGGGTCAGACACTGATGGCTCTTTGAACGCAATGAAACGCTGAAACCACTTGAACAGATCTTTCTCCATCCTCAAACTTGGATGGAACTCAGCTGTGCTTTCTGGGGGAGCGTCATCTAATAGCTCTGGCTTTGCTCGCACCCTTGGGAATATGAACATACTTGGCATGTAAGTTCCAGTTGCATTCATACAAATTACTGCAGTTACCAGTGTTCCCCGTTCGGCTGAAACCAAGGCACCTACTTGTCGTTTTCCATGCAGTGCAAGGACTTTAAATTGTTTTGTAAGAAGTGTAGTAATCCCCGTCTCGTCGACATTGTACACTCTCCCTGCAGTAAAATTATATTTATCATACTGCAAAGTCAGTAGATCAAAAAACAATTTCACAGATACCCGATTAAATCCTATTGCACGCCGTATTGATGTTGCTTCAGGTTTTCTCAGCTTAATCTCTGGATGCCTTTGCAGAAAAGCATACAAACAATCTTTACCAGCCATTTTTGAGTTCCTGTTAAAGTTATTGGTAATATTGTTCTTATCCGCTAGCTCTAAAACAATAGCGCGCAGTTCAGTCAAAGGAAGACCAAACAATCGGCTTTCCATTTCCACTATATCATCAACAAGTTCTTTCTCTTGAGCTGTTGTGAACACAGGCAACTTTCTCATTCCTGTAAACAACAAATACGTCCCACAACTGTGTGTAACATTGCTCAGTATATTAAGTCACTGCAATTTTTATAAATGTTTATGCTTAGTCAAAAATTTTAAAAGCATTAGCCCCCATTTTCCCCCATGCTTTACAGTTATTAATACCTCCCAATGCAGCGTAATTAACATTTTGAAGGTATAAATTTACAGCACTGTCGCCCTAGCCAACAATACCTACTACCCTTGTTAATAGCGAACAATGTTATGCACGAGGAAATGAAAAAATCTATAAAAATGCAGTGATATTTATTTTTCAATTTAATTTGTGTTTAATTTCATCGTTCCTGTTTTACCAGCATCGATTAATGAGCCTGAAGTTCGAGCCTTTTTAACTCTAGCTCCAAGTGTTGTTTGTGGGACACATTATGCCTTCGCAGCCTTCAGATATCCCATCGTACCTCCTATGACTTCACTGGCCGCCATTTTCATGATTTCCACTGGCCAGGACGGTCTCTTAGTCTTTCTGGTATAATTTATACCCATCTTTATACCTATTAAAACATAAACGAAAACTTTTCAGTAAAAATAATGAAAATTCATAAAAATAGCTATGTTTATGAAATATATTTACACTCTCTACAGGCACAGTACGTTAATATTTATAGCGCAAATTACATTATTTATTGCAAAATTTAAAAAAAATTAACTTTTGATAAATTTGAATTACACTGTAATTCCATGTTAACTTTTAAAGTTCCCAAATTTGGGTTACTGAAACAAGACTTTCGGGTTACAGTATAAATGTACTGTAACTTTGTATATCCCCTAAATATGCATAAGTAACAGTATAAAATTTTTTAATTCATTTGCAAAGTTGCCAGAAAAGATGGGTAAAGTAGAGTACTAATTGGATAGAACAGGGTATTGACTCATTTTACTCTGTACCCTGCTTTACCCTACGCGTAGTTCTCCAGCAAACACGCCAACCAATATAATGCTTCAATTGATTACCATTCACCATAAAATATATCTGCAACCACTAATTAGAAATCCAACAACAAATAAACGCTAAACAAATTATTGAAACTTCAAAAAATTGTAATTTCCATTTTTACGCATGAAAGATATCTGCGCGACACTCTAGTGGCGACATACACAGGAGTAACATGCCGAGCGTATACACAGATAGCAGCACGTGTACGAGAAATAGCTGTGATACCACGTTCTACCTACTACCCTACGTTCTACCTACTACCCTGTGTCACCCAACTCTCCCCATCACAATGGTTACAGTTTACTTTGCAATTATTGTAGCCCTATTAAATACACTATAGGATTGTGTATTTGAACATATTTTACTAAATTATTTTGAATTTTCTCTGGAGATGAAAGTTTATTACATAGATCTATTCCATGTTCTCAAAAAATGGGTTTACATCTCCCAGACACATTTCGTTCTTGAGGTTATGATGATGTCGTAGTTGTTTTCAAAGTTTGTATAATAAATTTTGAACGTCATACTTTTGAAACTGTTTACGACACATCAATATTAAAATGCAAATACGCCAGTGTATAAAGAGTTTTGAGTGTTTTCAATCTGAAAAGCAACAATACATATCCCCTACATTTTTATTCACGTCAACGTGTTGCTCGTTACATTTTACGTGAAACGTGAAGTTATGGCAACCCCGGCCTAACTGGCATGTGCCCAGTAAAATAATGTGATAACGACACAGGTAAGGAGAAGTCACATGTTTTAAAGTTCTGTTAACAGCATCAGGTAAATATTCGTGATCAATCAAATTACTTCGCTTGCTTTATATTTTTTCCTAGTAAGTGAACGAATTAAAGAATTTTTTTTATAAATATTTACTTCCCTAACAATTTCACAGTTTTGCTTGGCCGACGTATGGATAAAGTGACAAGCCTCAAGTGCATTTAAATTATACATGTTGTGCAATTAGATCATAAGCCGGGTTTTCAAAAACGCTAAGTTTATAGTGAACTGCATTTGCATAATAAACACTTTTTTTTTTTTTTTTGTAAACTGTGACATTTACTCACATACATGGTGTTCCACGAAGGTAACAGCCATATAACGTTTGCAGGTTAATCATTTCCAATACTACAACTTCGTAACTAAAAAATTGATTGTACTGAGTATGCTATTTGTACTGAGTATATTTTGTATTTGCTGTTTCAAATTAATAATTGTAATTTATTTCAGCCAGTGGAAACAGGCCAGTAGCCTGCCAGGTGTGTGTAATTTGACACTTTTTTTCGAGTATCTGAGCATCCACAAAATGCTCTATATTGGAAAAACTCGTATACACAGCAGCTTACCTTCTATTATATTTTAGTACTTTTATAAGTTAATTTTTAATACTATTTTAAAATTATTAGTTTTATATTTTAACACCTTTGTGTTATATTTTACTCGGTATTCACAAAATCCCTTTAAGTTTTCACGTGCCAACATAATGCTATTTTAAAGGCTGTTTCTCAGCTTTCCAGCGATATTATATTTTAAAGTGTGATCATAGTATTAGTTTTTACTCTATTTTGTCGATTATATTTAAATTAAACCACCTCCATCAACAAACAGAAATGCAGTGCTAAACACACCTTAAGTCCTCTAGTAATCATAGTTGGCCCCCATGTTCCAATTTACCAAAGCTATAATCACCAAATTCATAATGTACACAACACGCCCGTCACCAAACAGGACCACAAGATCAAACAATATTTAAGCCCTCTTATAGTCATACTTGGTCACTATTTACCATCCACCAAAGCTATAATCACAAATTTCATACTATACATAACCACCCCGACAATAAACAGAACCACAGGATTAAACCCACTTTAAGCCTTCTTATAAGCATAGTTGGCTACCATTTCCCAGGGTGGATTGGTACTGAGTTCATTACCCGGACAACACATAAAAAAAATGGTTTACTATGTTTTCCTCAAACTCGAGCTCTGACGACCGGCGGACGAATGGACACTAGGTTCGATTCCATGACAAGATCTTTCAAATCTGTATTAATGTTTCCTAACCCTCTAGCTATAACAACTGATATGCAGAATTGTACTGTGTTTGAATCCTGGAAAAGGCACACAAAAAATCTATATTGTTTCCTAACTCTCGGACTATGAAGACGAAGGTACTGATTAGTACTGAATTAGTTTCCTGCGTTTACATTTATAATCTTCTTTAATTGCTTCATAACTTGCAATATCTGACGACCAATGGGTGGATTGATACAATGTTGGTTTCTCATGTAAGATAATTACATTCTATTTGCGCAATGAGACTAATTACACATCATCGCCTAAAGAAAATCATCTCTTGACTGAGACCATTAGCGTACAAAAATATATTATTCATTTCTAACGATATTTTTCCATTTGATGTTTAGTCGGCAAACCTCCATCGCCTGCGTTTGACTGCAATATTTGATGGACTTCGCATGCACTCCACTGATTTCTCATATTCGTTCAAATGTTTAATCGGCGAACCTCCATTTAGTCATATGTGTTCGACTGTTAATTCGGTAAGCCTTCACCCACGCCAATGTTAGCCTCTTTGATTATTTGTCGCAAGAACTCCACCACCATATTGGATGGATTTACCATATAAAAAGACGGAAATAATTTAAAAAATATTCAGTCCAACAGGGGACTCCGCTGCATCACATCCAACCGGTGACATCTTCACCAACAGCACCAGCCGCAAACCAAAACCGGCTAAATAGCCACATCATCATTTTCAGTGAAAAAAATACCTGTTGGCCAGGCAGACAGCGCGAGCTTTGTGTAGCAGACCTGCCCAGGTAACAACTTTCACCTGACCTGCACAGTCGCCATGGAAATAACTACATCTTCAGCACTGAAAGCTGGAAACTACACTATCAATGGTAGGAAAATGTTTGATCCAAAGCAAAACTATTGATGTGTGTGCGGCCGGGCTTCCAGACTGTAGAATATTATTTGAACGATCCTTTGGTAACACGTGTTGAGCAATGTGCAAATTATGTACATGTTTACTTCTCATGATACACAATAGCCATGCCAGAATCTATAAAGCCTGAAATTATGGAAGACTCTAATAATAGCTCCATACCACGAAGGTATTGATAATCTTTTTTCTGTGAAATTAAAATTTACAAATAATATGTTTCTTTTTGTATTAATCAGTAGGTTGTGAACAAATGGAAATGAAGTCTAAGTTACTGTGATGTCATATTAATTAAAAAAAAAAGAATTATCATTTCAATAAAACATTTTCTGCAAATGTTAGGTTGGTCGAGTGGTCTAAAATGTTGGATTTAAGCTCTGGTATCCTGTAAGGAAGCATGGGTTCAAGTCCCACACCTGAAAAATATTTTTCAGGCACATATTGAAACAGTTGAGATAATCAGTTTTACTGTCACAGACATAACACATTTGAAGAGATGTTGAAAGATGTATTAATTCTCGAGTTTTTGCTTTCCAGGTTATTCAAGGTTATGGGGTTAAGGTGAGGGATCAAAGGTTACAGGTCGTAGTTCAATTGCTAATGGGTACTGGCTTTCAACATGGTGGATAAGTGATGTACACCAAGATGGCAGTCACCTACCAAGACGGATGTCGCCTACCCTTATGGTTGACTGGGTATAGGTGAGAGGTTTGAGGCTTACCAAATTATTTGTTAGGTGTGGGAAGGTGGGTGAAACCTCGGAAAAGTACATTTTTAATAACATTTTTGTATAATTTTTAATAATAAATTTTTGGCTATATTTAATATTTTTGTAATTTTTTCGGGACGTTTTGGAATTTTTTGGGTTTTTAGTGTTAGAGGTCAATGGTCCTGAGTCCAACTCTTCTGTCAAGAAGTCATTGATCCACCTCGCCGGAGTCACGAATCCACATTTCCTGCTCCAGGAAAAATTGGAAATTTATGGGATCCTCTTCTTTCAAATGTAAAAAACAGAAATTTTCAGAAAAAAAGAGAAATTTGTAGGGAAAAAGAAAAATGTTTAGGTTGTATTAGTCGATTTTGAATTAAAAAGTAACATTTCGATCGATAAAGGGAAAAATATGAAGGATAGGTGATTTAATAACATGGCTGCTTCCAGCTCTTGTGCTCCTATACCCAATCCCCTTTCCTCAGATTCGTCTTTTCCTTATTACTCCCTACATATCTGGGGGATAAATTTCCCAGAATAATTCTTGCCTAAATCAGTCAAGGTGAAATTCTTCCATAAAACCAAATCCCCAACTTTAAAAATAATGCAGTGTGTGTGATATAATTTGCTTCGCCACAACAAGCCTGTGGTAAACTTTTTCCGACAGGCGGTCTGGTCAATGTTGCTAAGTGGAGAGGGAATATGTGGGATCTTCCATATACATAAGAGAGGATGGGTTAAACAACTGCGAAAGAATGGAAGTAAGGACGAAATCTAGTCGAGTCATTAAGGGTGCTATTGAAACCTACACTAATGAAGTCCAGATCCTGATCCCACTGAGAATGATATTGATTATAAGAATTTGTCAAGCATGCCTTCAAATTCTTGGTGAACCTTTCTACGTGATTCCTTATAGGATCATAAGGTCTCAGAAAGTAGAGTTTATGTACGTTATAAATGCAGCTAAACTGAGGTTTCGCCATAAATCGAAACCTATGCTAGTCATTCAAGTTTCGCATCGAATCTTAGGTTTCGAACTCGGGATAAACAGGGAAAATTGGGTTTTGTTTGTCACTATCTGTATGTGTATACTGTCAGCCGAAACCTCAGTTTTGGAAACCCAACTTTCCAAACTAACCTTTTATTGAAGTGTTCATACCGTCATACAAATCTCCATTTTATAATCTTGTTTGTGTTGTTTTATGACGGAAATCACTGGTATCAAAAAAATGAAAAAAATTTAACTTTTGTTTCTGTGACATGAAAATGATACACATTTGACAAAAATGTGTAAATAATACAAAAAAATTGAGACAATTTGTCTCATATGAGTGAAAAGCTACCACCCGGCCCTGTATAACTATGCTGGCCTGACATTCGGTTAGCCTGCCACCTACACCAGTTACCTGCCTGCCTGCCTGCCACTATGCAGCTTGGAAAAATATTCTGCTTAAAAATGGTTTTACCTAACACACCAGATTATAAAGACTAATTAAATACGATTGTGCCTTACCTGAGTCCCGTGTCCTAATGTGAAACTGGAACCAGCACGTGAAGTTACCGGACATGTACAAAATTTATGCTGTGCAAATATACACGCTGGCGACCACCACGGGATCTCACAATACATTGGGATGGCGACGTTTGTGTTTCGCCTGTCTACCTCATAGATGTGCCAACATTGTGTGCCAGACATCCACCAGCTTCAAAGCTTTACTTCAAAGTTGTATTTTTAATGAGAGCGCTGTAAAGATGTAAATTATGGAAAAAATTTATATCTTCTAGCAACTTCCATGGGGAACTGGAATGTGATAAACTAATTTAATTTGAAACAATATACCCCCTGTTGTTGTTGGGTGTCACTCCCCTAAAATTTTTTGTATATAATCCCCTGCAGTTCTGGCTTATGGGCGAGATGAATGCAGGGTTTCCTGAACTTTACTAAGTTAAATTAACGGTATAAAGGTAGATGTTGGATCCTTCAGACTAAAGTGCTTGCAGAGGACATGTTGGTCCAGGAAAGAAGAACTTGTAAAAATATTTCGTAGTAATTGGAGATGCTTCATCGTATGCATGAAAATTGCATTTTAAGATCATGATAGTTAACTAGGCAAAAGTTATACCACATACATACATATATATATATATATACATACACACACATATATATATGTATGTATATATGTATATATATATATATATATATATATATATATATATATATATATATATATATATATATATATATATATATATATATATATATATATATATATAACTTCATTGAATAAAGTCAAAACAAAAATTAAAATGACTTATCAGTGCATGAAATTTCTAAATGTTTGTTTTGGTAATGAAATATGATTGCAGAGATAGTTTGGAAGTTTGAAATATTTCCTTTACATGAATCCAGTATTAAAAGATACCGTACTCAGATTTTAAAGAAAAAAAAAATAAAAGTATTTTACTGTACTCAGAATCTTGAGCAGTTTAGGTACTCGTGTTTATATCGAAAGAAATTTTAGAGGACTATTTTATGAGAAAGTGGTAATAATATTAGTCTGGTGTTGAAAAGGAAATTGTATCCAAGATAGTAGGAGTGTAGTAGTATTGCTATCTTTTTTTATACATGTTATATTTTTCGAATTGCTTGTAGATTTTGAAGTTTTGTCATTATACTGAAGATTTTCGAAGAGCTTTTGCTGGTTGACTTTTTTTCTGATTTACATTGGTTATCCATTTATACTGCATAAAAATAATTTATGGTTTGCTCCGGATGTTGTTAATGGTATGATAAATAGTGGCTAAACTGTGTGTTGTCCTGGGCGAAGGATAGAGCGAGGGATTTCAAGTTGTGTAGAGTGGCATATATTTCTTGATAAAACATAACTTTAAAATGTTTTCTCTGGCCATGCTGAGTAGCACACATGTCTTCCCACAATTACTCGGACATGCTATAATACTATACACAGTGTTCAGCAGAAATTTTCCCATGGCACAATTCACACACAGTTATGCATGGCAGTTATGCTAACCAGCAGTGTAGTAGCCTGTGGAATTACCTTAATTGCACTGAAACATGTTCGCTAAACAAGTACTTAAGGTAGGGTTAAGTGAGTATATAAATCAGTGTACTGTCGAGTAAAGTTAGTAAACTTTAATGTGGCATATGAGAAAGGTCAAAAGTGCCTTGCGAAATCATTAATTTGTTAATAAATAACCTTCCTTTAAAGCTTGCATTCCTGGCTACAAATAGTGTGGGCTGGGAACTAGGTTGTTGTTGAGATTAAAATGTGTAGTCGTTCCTATTGATTGACTAGATAGGGCATGTCGGGAACACAAAATTGCTTATGCTACCAGTAGTGAGCTAGAGGATCGACTTAAAGCTGATGCAATTCTCGCCGAAAAAGCACAGATGGTAGGTATTTCGCCTGCAATGAAACTTGGTGAACATCTAGCCACTGGGGGGTGTGTCCAAGATCATGCGCACTAAAGTCAGGCATGAAATGGGGTTAAAATTTGGAAAGAAGAAGAAGAAGAAGGCACATCGCAGACGTCAAGTTAAGCATGGTGGGATATTTCCTTTTCTCCTGCCAGAAATCGGGCTCTTAGGAAGTTTGATCGGCAGATTCACTGGCATCGCGCATGCAGTCAACACAGCAAAGAGTGAGAATCAATGGCTTAAGGAGACAATCAGTCACAATAGATGGATGGATCAGCAGGAGAAGGATGCACTCTTAAGAATGTCCACACATCATGTCATAAGAAGACCTGAAGTACGCTGAGAGCCTTACTCAACACTCTGATTATGGAAATCGATATCAGCATGTACATTAGGAAACTGAAACTGACCCACTTTCAAGGTGTCTTTATGCATAATGAGCTGCAATACCGGCCATGATATGCAAAGAATGGCGTAATCAACTTAGATACTAGCTATTGACATGGAACTTACTAGGTGGCACACCGGAAGCACAGAGATAAAGTTCTTTATTCAACAGTTATGGGAACTAAAGACCACCGCCCGAACTGAAAACATACATGGAATGTGCTATAGTATATTGCAATCATGAAACAGAGCATCAATCACTGGAATGGAACTGTGACCAAAAATGTTTGAGATCCCTTTGTAAAACTTAATGAGTGTACATCGCATGTATGTATCAGTCCTGTCGCTGACTTTGATCTTGTCAGGTACAACTTTGGAATTGCATTCTATGCATTTTCCACCTATGAAATTAGAGGTGTGTGGAAAATTGCACTTATAGATTTTCAAACATATTTCTCCATACTGAATATTCACGAACACAATTGCATGTTATGATACCTCAAGATGAACTGGAAGATAGGGGAGGTGCATATTCCGACTGGGTCATATGAAATAGAGGATATAGATGATTATTTGAATCAAGAACTGGGACCTGATGTAGCAGTGAAAAGGCGTGGCGACTTGAGTACATTGCACAGCAAAATTTCCAGTACCATTCAAATCAATCTCACACGAAATGATACAGTGGCAGCTGTGCTTGGGTTCCTGAATGATGTTCGAAGCCAAAAAGCTGCATAAATCAACTTTGCCGGTAAAAATCATAAGAGTAAATTGTAACTAAGCTATCAGATTGTATCTCAATGGCGAACCAAGCCAAATGATACATGAATTCTCGGCAAATGTGCCACCAGGGTTTAATCAGATGTACATGCCAAAGACACCCATTTACATTCTGGTCATCACAGAGAGTGTACAAGAGGTACTTGTCTCGATTGTCAACCAAGAAAATCTTTAATTAATTTCCAAGGTGAATAAATAACTATGCATCTGTGCCTACACAAAGATAGGACTGAAATTTAAGCACAGGAAAGTAATAAAAGCAGTTTACTATACTAAACTGGAAGTCAGTATGACACAGGCATCCCCATCCACTGCGCTAACAACTGCAAATGTAAGTTTTCTGCACTTCATCGGATTGAGAGTGTGGTATTATGGGTGCATGAATTATAAATGTGACAGAGCTGGCGGGTTTTGAAGAAGTGATCACCAAGGCAGAAGTCCATTTCTACGCACTCTTTTGGCCAGGCCCATATGTCCTCTCCTCGGAGCTGAGAATACCAGTGCAAATCCAAGATGTATACACAGTGCAGTGTAATTCCTATTTGAGGTTTCGGGGGGATGATTTAAAAGGCCAGAAGTGCCATATCTGCAACAAATATGATTGTGAGAAACTGAATTTTACACATGATAAGTCGAATTGTGTATGAGCTTAATGGGGGAAAAGCAGACTTGGCACGGGATGTGTGTATCACAGCAACTTTAAAAATTACCTGTCTTTAACACACAACCAACTTCCAGCAGCTAAAATGGCAGGATATGGTCTCGAAAAAGACTATAGAGTGCCAGTTTATGAAAATTGAAAATTCAAAGTTTGTATCCAGCTGACAATGGTGTTTGGCACTACAGACGATTACAAGCATGTGATTGTTAATTCTATGCAAGAGGTGGTAATTCTTATGGCAAACATGCAAGACAATGCCTTGCTAGATATAGATACGGCAGCTGTACTGGAAATCATGATGCTGATTATCCGTTCAAGCGAATGGTTGCTCCCACACATCCAAGTAAAGATGATGGAACAAGTGAAATTTTAGAAAAATGCAGAGAAAGGAAGGAATATCGATGTGACATTTAGATATTGGAGTCTCGATACTTGCCGGAACATTCCACTAGCCCTTAGCATGAACTGGAACA
Organism: Dryococelus australis; assembly: GCA_029891345.1. Taxonomy (NCBI): domain Eukaryota; kingdom Metazoa; phylum Arthropoda; class Insecta; order Phasmatodea; family Phasmatidae; genus Dryococelus; species Dryococelus australis. The sequence goes on from CM057002.1 coordinate 120,431,263, forward strand.
TAAAAACAAATTTTCTGAGTGAGAAGTTGCAATATATAATCCATTCCAAATTCGACCAAACTAGTATATGGAATGTTAAAGTCCACCAAATTTGGAGAGTTGTCCCTATATTGGCCTAAATATTGACTGTGAACTGTGTGTACATGATGGCATACAAAAAGTTTGCTGACTTTCAGTGAGTTTACTATATCCAAATGCAGGTTCCAAAACTAGCACTGACATACTTCATGAACATGGCCCCTCTGCTTATTTTCGATGTCAGGTAGCCTGATGGCAGAATATAGAATGGTATGGTGCATTGTAAAATCAAATTTGGCTGCTGCAGATTATTTCTTTGTCAAAACACAGGCCCAGCCCCCATAATTCACAACCATCAGGTAACATTTAATGTTTGTGATCGTATAGTTCTGATATTGTCATAAATAGCCTAACACCACCACTCAGCCACCACAATGTTTGCAAACATCCAGGGCTGTATGTCACAGTGCCGATTTATAATTAAACATGTCTCTGTAGCATACCAGAATGGTAGAACAACCTGCATCTTCCTTATTGCTGCCTTTCTACTGAGACACATGCAACAAAAACATTTGGGTGACAAATAAGTGGTTGGAGCAACACCATCGTGGTCTTAATTAATTGGAGCAATGGTAATGTTGAACATGAAAAGATACATGAACTACTCACCTCCATGCAGACAGACAGTGTAGTCTCTGTCACTGGACCCACACAAAAGCGATGATTAGACATTCATTGTAACACAGAGGTTTGTTAAATACACACCATTATACTGTCCTTCATTATGTTTACTGAGGGCTTGGTATGCACATAACCAAGAGTGTAAGGAGTTTAGTAATGGCAGGAAGTTTTTCTTCCATGAACGCACTACTCCCACGATCCTGGGCCCTGTACTCAGGGGTGGGGAGCAATGAAGGTGAGAGTACTCAGTACACGAGTGAAGGTCAAGAAGACTGCCTTGGAGGTGAAAACACACTACCAAGTTATCAGTGGTGGTAAACATGTTTACTTCACTGTGGTCCTTGACTCAGTAGTGGGAGATAATAAATATAATGAAGACTCTCTCTAAGTACATTGGAGGTGAAAACACACTACCAAGGGTATGAGTGGCAGTAACCATATTTACACCACTGTGGTTCTGGATCCAGTGGTGGGGGGCCATGAGAGTCGTACAGAGTACCTATGATTACAAAATCTTGGTACACAGGAAAAAAGTAGGTACAAGCTAAGGTCATGAACATGACTGACAGGCTCAACACTTCTAAGTATGATTGTATTAAGTAACACTACTGACCAGTTCAGCATCAATAATCATGATTACACTACTAAGGTCACGAGATCATACAACAATTAGGGCAGATCACAGACCATGGATGTGTTATTCATGAAATTTAATGTCAATGTCCAGCACAAGGCATTTGATGACCTGAAAATCAGTAAAGAGTATGTAGCAATGAATTTTAGGTGGGCCAAGAATACATATGGGAAGTGTGTGTGACCTGTTTGCTAGACTCTGAAATCAGAGTGCAGTTGCTGTCCTGCTATGTGAAGCTCATTAGTTATAGCATCATGATAATGCTAAATGGCAGTACTAAAAAGGTCCAAATATCTTATGACGGCATAAAAAACCAATATCGAAAAGTAAAACCATGCATGTTCTAGAGTTTTACTGAATGCAACCACTGGCTCTCTCTCACCATGAATACTGCATTTAATCTGTGTTGGATGCAAACAAGTACTGCAGTGTCACGATCGGCTACAGACAAGTTCACTTCAAACCACCACCTGGAGGGCCAGAACAAGTGGAAAGTTCTACTTGGCTCGAGCACTGGGTGAGAATATATGAAGGGGAATGTCTAGTTCTCTCTATCTAACACCCTGCAGTATTTTCGCCTGTCCAGTCTACTATCTGTGTCTGAACACCAAGCTGCCTTGCACCACATCTGCTTTGCTAGAGCACACAAATTATGAGTCATATATGTCAAGTAAGGCTACAGTGGTCGATGGCATATGAACTGACCAATACTGTCGGAATTACCCTCTGGACTGAGACTTGCACAGGCGAACAGCATACGACTATCACAAAGCGAGGTGCAATGTCACTAATAGCAATGTGTTTGCTGCTCACCTGTGAAGTGTTTCTCACTGTTAAGTATGTATAAGAAGCAATGACCATCGCACCTGCATTCTGTGCCAGTACGGAGAAAATATCATGAGCTTCGACCTGCAGTCATTAGCAATTCATCTTCCATCAACTCAGCTTCCATGAACTGCTGCCACCATGGGTTTCGATATATGAGAGTTTTTCCAGCTCCGGCCAGAAGACACAAACTTCTATGACTGCTTCTATGTGGGCTACAAGCAAGTTATCTTCAAACCCGAGCTGGAGTACGAGCAAGTACAAGTGTGTGATGGCTCAAATCATATGTGGGCCTATCAGGACACCTGGGACAACTTTCATAGTGAGGTGCGGCCAAGCAACAAGTATGACAGATGTGCTGTCATTAATTTGAGGTCCAACAGTTAAATGCTGCCAAATGGACATATCCTCAAGGTACATACAAGCTTTGAAGATATTAGTGAACAGCAGTGCTCGGACAGGCAAGTCGATTTTGCCCTCTGTGATGAACTTAGCAGCAAGACATGGCAGTGGTGTGAGGAATGTACTGGCCATATACACACCACAATGATGAGAGACAGCAAGGGTATCTGCCCTGTTATGCCAGAGTTTATTGCATTTATAAGTAAGTAAAAAAAATTACATAATGTGCCCAGTATGGATGCCGAAGCTGCTGCGAGGGCCAAGGGCAAAGTGAGCTGCCACAGTCGGTGTAAGTGCTGGGAAACTGTTTGTGACCTTGTTGCATGTCGCCTACTTCTAGTGAATGGACTTCTGAGAGAAGGATGTAACATACAAAATTGAACTATAAAAGCCCTATGAGTCCAGACTGCCATCTTCTGTGATCCAGCTCCATGCATCAGTCTACCATTCATGCCGACATCACACTATTCCAGCATTGAGCGGGCCGGAGTTGTGTCACCTACGATGTCATGGAGAAGAATGAGCGAAGTAGCACTGCAATGGCTCTGAACATTGGCTGTTGGCACACCAGCCAACGATGTTCGAACACAGTCAAGATCTGGTGAGCTGTTCGCTTCTGGGGAGGTGTGTAGTGTGCAGCCTCCAGCCCAACACAACATTGCTGTGTGACTTCAACTAAGTGGGAGCCCATACTGTCCTCTTTGATGCCTCTGCTGTTGCTGGGTTTACCAACAAGGGGCAGGTGATGCCGACAATCGATGAGGGAGACCTGCCTTCGGTAGAAGGAGTGACCTGGGACACCCAGCTGCCAGTGATATCTCTACTCAAAGAAAATGATGTCACCAGCCAGACACCCAGGCAGCTGGATGTTGCCTTGCAGAGATGCAAGCAGCCAAGCCAGATAATGCTGGGGTTAGCAGAGATGTTGAATAACATTTCCAGCCAGATGCTTCTACATAAACAGAAGCCAGCTGTCAAGCACATGAAGAGAAAGATAACAAAGGATGCAACAAGACATACAGTTACCCAATTGATGGCCGAACATCCTGCAGCAGCACTGCCAGATGTCTGGCTCCTCTCCCTGGACAAGAGTAAAACAATACTTCGAAGTCTACTCGAGGCTCTGTTAACATATATGTAATTTGTTCAGTGCTATAATAATATATTTTTTATGTGTGAAGAGACTGTGGTTCATAAACATGTATTTGTTGAAAATAAAAGTGTATGACTATTCCATTGTGAGTTCTTATGCAACTGACTATTGTGTAAGACCTCAAAAGAATAATATTACCCCGAATCTTATTCTAGTTGTGTGTGAAACTTCATATCAGCCTACAATTCACAAGTATTTTTTGTTAAATTTCATACTTTAAGTATACGACAGTAAATATATCTGGAGTGACATAATAAGAGAACAAGTGATATAATTTTATGTACCTGGATCAATACATGTCTGGTGTGAAAAAAAATCACAAATTTATTATTTGTTTTCAGTGTCTAATTCCCGACAAAAAAGTACAACTACCTGCGTGATGAGTATCTAATTATGTTTGTTACATTACTGTAAAGCATGTTCACGATAAAATTAGCACTTTTGTAAGCCCTGCTTAAGATATACTTGTATGCATGTTTTATATTCTTCTGCGTTATGAAAAATTATTGTTGCCATGGGCATCATCATATGTCAGTCAAGTTAAACTGCGAAAGCAAAAATGAATAAGTTAATTCATTATAAATGGTTGCCTACCACATTTTTTATTTGCCTTTAAGATATGGAACTACTTTCCCTCCATCACTAGACACTCAAAGCACCTGTTAAAATAATATACGCAGGCATGAGCTGGGAATTTTTTTTTTCTAAGGTTGATTTCAAAAGTTCTATTTTTACTGTGAACTGCCTTTAGTGACAAGCACAAACATATATCCTTGTTACCTGTTGTTCTGTAGTAAATTTAATTTCGCACACTTAATATGGCAGTGGTGAGTATGTGCATGAGTGAATGAAGAGATTTGGGGAGCGTCTCTTAACATCGGGGTCTTGAGATGGTGAGTGTGAAGTGAAGTGAGTATTTAGCAGAGCCAGAGTGAAAGGGAAGAGGAGATGGGAGATCACAGAGAATACCTACTGCACATTGGCATCATCTAGCATGATTCCCACATGCAAGAATCTAGGAGTGAACCGGCCGGGGAAGGAACCTAGTTTGTCTTGGTGAGAGGCAAGTGTTGTAACTATTTGGCCAGTATAGCCCCTGAGTACATGGATGTGTGTGGAGGAAATACCAAAAGGAAAATTAGTGATTTTAATTTAGCTCTCTACTTATTTCACCTAGAGTATATGTGTATGTGTGGAGGAAGTACCAAGAGAGAATATATGAAGTTTTCATTCCCACAAAAAATATTTCTGGAGAGCTTAAGGTACGACCTCAGTGGTACAGGAATAGGGTAGTGCGAACTACTGTCTCAGTACAGAGCAGGGCTCATACATCGCATGCCTCAGTGAAAGTATCGTCAAGGTCGCCCAGCTGCCGCATGTCAAGGCTAATCTGCTGCTGTGTGGTGAGATTGGCCACATGTTCAGTGGTCTTACATATCCAGTATTCAGGTCGCCTGGCTGTCATGGGTACACGGTCATACTTGTCAAGTACGTCTTACATGTATCAAGGCAGCTCGGCGAAAGTGGGAGGAGGCTGGTGGGCTGTGTGTGGGTGGTAAAAAGAAACATATATATACCGTATCATCCGCCATTCTATTCATTCTCATGCCAACTTCTGGCTTGTGCAGATCGGTGAGCTCTGACGCCCATCATTCTCTTCAGATGCCACACCGACTACATCAGCTGTCACTGCTCAAGTGTATTGGTGAGTGAATGAATTGTTTTTTTTTTTCGCTTGCTCTCTCGCATGGTCAGTGCGCATGGGCAGGCACCTACCTGCCTGCTCCCTCGCCAACTATGAGAGAGTGTAAGCCCTTCATTATCATACCATTATGGCCACACCTAATTTGTTTGACGCTAATATTTTGATGCTTCTACTACTACAATCTAATGTGTGTATAGACTTTCCATGGTAATCATTTGGAATAATTGACAACAAATGTTTTTTTTACTTTAACTTTCAATTATGGGGGAATCTACACACACTATAAAAAAAAAAGGTGGTTAAAGTGTTAAAAAGGGCTGAAATAAAAAAGTAACTAGGGCTTCAAAAGTGCTCACTTTACCTTGTGCCCCCTCTGCTATTCGCGTCTGTTTGTATTCTACCTACTATTTTGCAGTCTGACTGCACATTATTAGTTGCAGACACATATTTTTCCACCTTGCAATGTACACTGTGAGCAGAACAGCTGTTCTGTAGGTTTTAATCATTTCAGTATGAAATTAAGGCATGTATAGGCTCTTTATGGTAAGGTTTTGAAAGCCATTTCATTTTTGGAGTAATGGCAAATAAGTACATATAAGTAAATATATATTTTATATGTAAATATATATACATATATATGCTGTATTTATGAAAATATTTTGGGTGGTTAAAGAAAAAAGGAACTAGGGTCTCACTTTTACAGTAAACAGTATATTTCTCAGGTGTGCAGGCATGCATTCGCGGCCAGACATGCATCTGGCAGCACTATAATCACCAACCAGCCCCCAGGAGCTTGGCAGTCGAGAGTGAACAACTACATGGACATAATTAGCTGCCCACAGCTTACTACAAGAATTTCTACTAATTACCAACACTCGAGACCCATTTCATTTGTGTGTGTTGAAAAATTGCTTCAGAATGTGTGCTGAGAGAACTCACTCTTTTTTAACTTACATTTTTTAGGCAGTGGTGCAGACAAGCACCTAATGAAGAGGTCTGAATGAGGCATTGAATGAAAAGTGTTTGGGAGAGAATGCTGCTACTGGGTTTACCCTCCCTTCCCCATGTAACAAATACTTCCTTTTGTTATCAGGATACCTGTAAGCGCTGAGTAATTGTGAACTAACTTTTTAAGCTCCATTGTATGCAGTGAAGCATGCCTGAGGATGAGTGGTGAATGGATCGTTACTTGAATAAAAAGAGTTTGGGAGAGAATTTTGTCAATGGAGTTTACTCTACCTTCCCCTCATAACAAATATTACCTTTTGTTATCAGGATATCTGTAAGCTGTGAGTGATTGTGAACTAAGTTTTTAATATACATTTGTAGGCAGTGGAGCATGCCTGAGACTTAGATGTGAATGGATCATTCATTGAATGAATAATGTTTGGAAGAGAATGCTGTCATGGAACTTACCCTACTTTCCCCTTGCAATGAGTATTTCCTTTTACTATCAACACCTGGTTTTTTCCCTCAGTGTGGTGCTCACAAGTGAAACAGGGATGCAGTAATGATGGACTGTAATTGTGGGTTGAGGGAATGGGAATGCTCCGAGACAATCCTATTTGCACTAATATAACTGAATGTTAGATTTTTTATGGTCCAACCCTGAGCATGCTTAGACCAATGTTTCCTTTTTGCTATCACCACCTGCTATTTGGTATATTTATGGTCTCTCCCTATACATGAGTTTCAACTTAGAACATTATTTACTTTTACTACCATCACCTGCCATCTGTTTTTTTCTCTTGGCACAGTACTAGCTGGAAAAGAAGGGACAGAGTAATAATAGACTGTACTCATGTGGATGGAATAGAAGTTCTCCAAGAAAACCCTGTTTGCACAAAAATACTAAATGTTAGATTTTTATGATCCCTCCCTATATATAAACGAGCGCTTAGACTAAGCCAATTATTCCGTAGAGGAATCCTCCTTCACGTCATCATCATGCAGTGTTAAACAGAGCTCCATCACCCCCATGTTGAGTCAGAGCAAAGAGGAAGAAAAATGTTTTTGAAATTTTTGTGCCTCCAATATGACTTCTTCTGGCTCATCATTCTCGTTCACTTCTTCGTCTCACTCACCATCTACATCTTCTTGTTCATTATTGCTCACCCCCACTAATATGTCTACTGCAGCAGCTTCCATAGCACGGCCCATGCTTCAGTGTAGATTCCTCAAAAAAAGGTTTTGGCTATTTTCAAGAATGAACTTCGCCATGAATATAACCATGCCTTCAATCCTTTCAGGAAGTCACAGCACATTTGTGAGTGGTGCAGGGAGACATCTGCTTGCATTGATAAACTCACTATTCACTGTGAGATATGCACAATGCTGATCAAGCCAGCTGTATATTCTCATTGCAAGTAATTCAATTAGGTTTCTGGGTTCACTGCTAATGTTCGAAAACATGAGCTAGACTGTTGGATTTACCCAAACTCTGAGTCACTGGATTGTGGTAACTGTGTATGGCAGTTTACTTGTAAGGATAAACTGTGTGCTCACGGCAGGAAGTGTACAACATCAGTCCCGCCACCTGCTAAATGTGCTAGCATGACACCCGAGCCTTCACCATTTGTACTAGTGCACGTGATTGCTTCTACAGAACACTGGATGCATCCCCTGTCATTGCCAGAGTCTGTGGAGCCAAAGAATATGAATTTGTGGAGGTAGAGAGCACATTTAGAGGCATGTTGAAGAGACACATCTCAGAAAATTCATTCAGTGATGCCGTCGACATTTGCAGCTACCTGGAGCATATGAAGGCCAATATCAACTGCCAACTGGACTAGGAGATAGCAGATCAGGGCTTCATAAAATTTACATTTTCTGGAGTTTGCTTAAAGCGAGATCGAGCTGCATGAGCAAGAGATGGGCCAGTATGCCTTCAAGGCAAAGAATGTTCTGGTCTTCAATTTAGCCAAGGTGGAAGATGCAGGGATGAACACCATCTTGAAGACCATCTTGAAGATACCTCCAGAAGAGGATTGCAATGGCAAAGTGAGCAGCTGGGCCTTGGTAACTGTGAATAGGCTACAGCTGTGCATAAAAAAAACAGGACCCACTACAAAAGTCATCCTACATTGCTCTGCCTGCTCCAATCATTACTAGGAAGGCTATCATCAATCCAACAGCGATCAGTAGTGCTTCAAGTAGGTGATTCTGATGTGCTTCATAGAGGGGGAGAATCATGACTGCATCAACTAATAGTACTTCGACTTGGCGACTAGGTTTGTCTTATCTGGTTCCTCCCCCTTCTAAGCAGATCCCATGCTTCGAGAGGAAGGATCCAGGGTTAGTGTGAATATCTACGCTCATGGGGAAGACAATATCATAATCCTGTTAAAGGTGTCGAAGGAAGAATGGGCGACCCACTTTGAAATCTTCCTTCTGATTAGAGAATATTTTAATTTGAATTATTGTTACAAAATTGACTTTTCCCACCTCGAATGCTTGCAGGTGACTGCTCATGATGAGGGTGTTATATTTTGCAAGATATGTCTGTTGGCATATGATGACCAGCCATGGGTGTCAGGGCTAAACAGTGCTGAAACTCTGGCTGAGCACATGAGGTACTCTACTGACCAGGATTCTTTCTGGGCCAACATGCTGTCTATGGAGAAGATCGGCTATCCTCCTGTGCTCAGATTCCAGATCTAACAGAACAGCGACATGGCACCCCTAGTCATATATGCTGATTTAGAAGCACCATTGGCACCAGTGCAGACATGCCAGCCAAACTCATCGATGCCATACACCTATGGGTACCAGCATTATGTGCCCTATAGCTATACAGTTTACATCAAAGTGGGCAAAAATCTCATATTGCCCACAAAGATCACTAGTCTCTCCTACAAAGTGAAACTCTATACTGGGAAGGATGCAGCAAAACACTTCATCGATAAGATTATTAGGATTGGTACTCTAGTGAAGGGAATGTATAGCAAGTCCAAGCTGATGCATCCATTTAACACAAGTGAATATGCTGGCTATATTTCGGCAGACACCTGCTACCTTTGTTTCGGCCACTTCACTGTAGAAAACTTCAAGGTCTGAGACCATGACCACTTCACCAGTGTGTTTATTGGGGCTGCATGTAACTCCTGCAACATTCTCCAATGACATTCCAAGCATCTGCACATCCTCTTCCACAATTTGGCATATGATTCGAATTTTATCATCACTCAGCTTGATTATGAGAAAGAGGACATATATAACATCCCGGAGACCAAGAAGAAGAAAATCACATTTTCTAAAAGTTTTGGCGACAATTTCACTATCCAGTTAATTGACACCTATCACTCCATGTCTGTCAGCCTTGCAACGCTCGCCTAGGACCTACCAAACAGCGAGATTCGGACCACTGAGATGTCCTTCAGGGATCCCCAGCAGTGCGAGTTGGTCACTCATAAAGGAGTGTTCCCTTGTGAATATTTGTCAGATTGTTAGATGCAGCACACTGCGCATCTACTCGGAGCTGTACCTCAAAATTAACATGATCCTTTTATTTGATGTCTTCGAGAACTTTCGGGAACCTTGTCTATCAATTTATGGACAAGACTGTGTCCAGTATATTAGTACCCCTAGGTTCTCATTCGATACCATCTTAAGAAAGACAGGTGTGGAGCTGGAACTTATAGTGTACTATGATGCAAATCTGTTTATCGAGGCTACTATCTGGGTAGGGGTGCCCTATTGCATCACACATCACATGTGGCTAATAACAAGGACTTGATTACACATATGATGCCTCCAGTATGTCAATGCGAATAAATTTGTATGGATGGGCAATGTCCCTGCCACTGCCATTCGCCAGGGCCATGGTGGCTGAGCGATTAACTTGCTCACCTGCCACCATGGCAAACCAGGTACTATCCTCAGCCAGGTCGCTATATTTTAACAAGTGGGAATCATGCCAGACTATACCATTGGTCGGCAGGTTTTCTTGGGGATCTCCTGTTCACCACCCCTTCATTCTGGCACTATTCTATATTCACTTCAATCACCCTTATTGGATCTCAAGACTTCACTGTTAAGAGCTACCCGAATCTCTTCACTCACTCACAGCCATATGGCAGTTTTGAATGTACCAGCATGGATAATGATGTGATGTCCATGCTGGACGATGACCCAATTGGTTATGTTCTGGAGGTTTATGTGGATCACCCTGCTACACTCCATGAAGAACGTCGAGACCTACCCTTCCTGCCATTCAGTGAGTGTCCTTTGGGGTCCAAACAGTCCAAGATTATGACAATTCTTGAGGGGAAGACACATTACATTGGACACGACACCCTAAAGTAGGTATATACTCATGAGCTTATGCTGAAGGCTGTGCACGGTGTCTTGAGGTTCCATCAGAAGGTGTGACTGAAGCCCTACATTGAGTTGAACACTGCCAAATGCCAGGCTGCCACAAACACCTTCGAGCAGGAATTCTTCAAGCTGATGAACAATGCAATGTATGGCAAGCTGGTGGAGAACAAATGCAAACATCAGTGGCTGGAGCTTGTCTGCAAGGAGCTGCAGGCTATGCAGCTCATCACAAAGCCAGTTTTCTGCTATCGAACAATATACAGTTACTCACTATCCCTCATTAAGCTCAACCACAAGAGCATATTTTCAACAAGCTGATTTACACTGGCTTTGCCATATTGGATCTGTCCAAGACCCACATGTACAACTTCTATTACGACTTCATGCAGGCACGGAATGGTTCATGACGTGAGATTTGTATACATGGATACCTATTCCTTTCTCATAGCCATATCAACCTCCAATTTCTAGTGACCTTGCCTCAGAACCAGCAGTAATATCCGAATTCGGCACTAACGGATAACCTCCCACTCATCTCTGCTACTTACCCAACAATGCCAAGATCATGAGCAAGTTTAAGGATGAGTGTGGGGGGAATCACATAATACAGTTTTGTCAGGCTGAGGGCATAGCTCTAAGCTTGATATGTGTAGTGATAAGGTCATGAAGCAGTCCAAGGGGTCAAGAAGAGCATCATCCAATGCATCATCATCATCATAGACTACAGGTGTGCTCTTCTGGACCACCAACTCATGAAAGTGTAGATCCATACCATTAGGTCGCACTACTATGACATCTACTCAGAATGCATCAATGAGCTTGCACAGTCGTGAATGGATGACAAGTATCGGATCCAGGACAACGGCATCGATACTATCACCTATGGCTACAATGAGATCTAGACACACATCTAGACAGGAACGTAACATCATATATGTGTCTGTCCACAGGAGGGCACTGGGTCGGGATGAATAATAGGAGGCAATTCCTCACCTTGGGATTGAAAGCTGAAGTGCTTCCTTTCCCCTCTCCTACATCGAACGTCCTGTCTGTGTATAGATTTACTCCCAGCATACAGGAGCATCAAGCAGGTGTTGTGTATGAATCCTTCCAAGTATGATGCATTCTTCTGCATCCAGTTCCAGTATACCGTAGTGCATGTAAGAGTCATATTAATCTTTCCAAGTGTGTTGGTTGCCTGGACGGCACACTGTAGCACATTCAAGGGCTGTATAATATCTTTGTCACACGTGCCACCAGTGTGCTTGTGTCTACGTTGTGAGCATTTTTCAGCATGCTTGAGATCATGCTACAGACCAGTCAGGTGTGCTGGCCGGCCATACATTATGGCACCAAGTGTACAACCGGTTTTATCCCCACTCCAGTTCTTCATTTCCTCCATTGAACCACACATGAATCATCTTCAACGTGCCTGGTATACTACATTTTGTGGCTTGGTTCTGGCATACAAGAGCTTATATGGGAGATACAGGTATCCTGTAAAATATGCCAGCTGGTTGTGTGCTGAAGAACGTGTAAGGAGCAGACCTAATCCCGCACAGGCGTACACCAGTGTCCTGGTTCAGGTTTCCTTTCATGTGCATGTAGTAGTTGAAAAATATATCTACTATGGGTGCTGTTGCTACTTTTTAAGCTGATTACCCTAGTAACATATTGGTGCCTATTGGAAGAGATTGTCAACATTTCTCTTGCTGAGGGTATATTTTTAGCACTCGTGGTGATTGTACTGTTTCACATTCACTTACTACATACACACACTATCTGCTAATAACTTCATACTACTTACATCCTTCTACAAATCCAATATTTTATTTACATAACCAATATCTGATGATAACCATACTGCTACTTAGCTGCAAGGGGATTTTGTGTATATGTTGTGTGTCTGACCTAGGGAACTCTGTCTTTTTACCCTCCCTGGGGGAGCACAATGCTTATCCTATTGGGGTAACATAAATGTGGAAATTAGTATATGTATCGCTTAACATTGAAGCATGTCTGGTTAGATGTATCGAAACTGCATTTCTTATTTTCTTAGCGCTATACCCCCTCCTTTCTTCCTCTACCTATCCACCTGTACTCTTCTCTATGCTGTCTTCTTTCTTGTTGTTAAATCCTCATTTCTTAATTTTTTTAGCATGGGTCATTTTATTTTTCGGCGTTGTAATATCGCCGGTTACATTTGCCACCATCACTGCTAGCAGTTTCTGCCTTCTAGGTACAAATTTGTTGGCAATGGCATTTGGCTTATTGAATTACTGATCACAAGCTTGGAAGCTGTCCACATGGCATGTCACAGTGTCGTGTGTGTGGTAAGATGGAGTTAAACACCCCACAGATGGGTAGGTGGGTTGGTAGTTATTTTGTCACGGGGCTGCTGCTGCGTGAGTTGGGTGACAGAGTGTATGCCGGCAAGGAGGGCGTGGGCAATAACACTTGTAGCAGAGCCCATTGGAGAAATACAGGTATCAGTTTTAGCTACGAAGGGATTCGTTGTGGGGAGCTGGGCGACAGAGATTTTTGGGTATTCATCATGAGAACCTAGGCACCATGTTGATAGTCAGTTAGGGCAGGAGACTCGCAGAGAGAGACATTTGGTAGGTTGGAAGCTTCCAGAAGTTTTCACTAGTCGCTAAAGTGGTCGATGTGCTGTCTATCATGACCACCACAGACTTACTGGTCACCAAAATGGCTACTGGAGGTGTACTGACTGCCAACATGGCCACTGTAAGATGACTCTTCATCTCCTTCCTCCAGAGTGGCACAAGGATTCGTCATGGGGACATGGGGAGATTCGTCGCAGGAACCCAGCCAGCGAGGGCATTATTTAACTGGTCAGTAGGAAAGGGTTGATTCGTCGTAGGGACTCAGGCGAAATATTTTGCTAGTAGAGAGAGAAAGATTTCTAGTATAGAGATTCGTCATGGGAACTCGGGCTGCGTGAACAGACTTGTGGAAGGGGTATATATAAAAAGGCGCACATTCCATCTGTGGCTCTTCTTAGCCACATGCCATTCCAGGGCTTTTTTAGTTGTTATGTCCAGTTTGCAGTTTCATTGGCACCAGCATCTTTGGACTGGTTACCCCCCCACCCTAATTCATTAGATTTCTAGCCCTAAGAACCCAAATGCCAAATTTACCTGCTCAGAAATTTTCTCCAGCCACCTGCGTTTGGCTCTTGTTGACTAGCGCATTTCCCCAACAGAGCGAATGTATAACCCATTACCAGCCCGAGTCCATACCTCAATCTGACTTCTGAGCACTGAAGGGTAAAGAGTTGTCAGGACACAGGGGCCCTATTTTCAGTTTGTGCCTCCCTCCTCATCTAAACTAAAGAAACCTTTGCAGGGAAAACTAGGTCAGCCCCTGATCCTCCTTCCTTTTCATCTTGCTTTTTCCACCTCAATGGGCAAATACCCCAACCCAAGATGGTCCATTTCCATAGTTTGAATTTTTTCACATTGAGACACTGCTTTTGGGAATCACTGACAGTAAAGGAGTCTACTGGCCCACCACCTGACACTTTTGTCATGATTGCCCATGATGACAATTTTTCAGGGAGGCAAATACCCACTCTAGTAACACATGGCATAGGGAACACCCCGGAGTGTCCCATGTTTTCTGAACTCATACATTGAGATCACCCAGTGGTACCACAAGGAGGTGTGGGTTCCCTTGAGCTGGTAGAGTCTATGACTTGTGCACAACCAGCTCTTTCTGCAGCTTATATTCCTGCTTGCCATATGACACTAGGGATGACAGTACCCCAACACAATTCTTCGTCAGCAGTACTCACCACACTTCTAGAGTGTTACCCTCTGGCAGAGAAGGGAAGCATCTTCCGCGAGGGTGTACATAGTCGAAGTAATCCACACCACATCTAGTAACAAGTACAGTGGCACCTCGGAGCAGTTCCCCATGTATTTCTCCCTGACCTCAGAGACCTCAGACCTTCGCGTACCTTACAGGCATCAGAGCTTGGGACACTGCCTTCAAGACCCCACCCTAAACTTGAACTGGTCCTCCTAGGTCGAGAAACAGATACGGAATTATTTGAATAATCTCAACCAGGTTTGTGTAACACAGCCAAACTATGTATAGTTACACAGCCAATTAATGCCTGGTACTGATAAGGGATCCGAGTACATATCCCTACACCACAAGGATGGAGGACAGCCTCGGGACCCCGAATACCCTTCCATAGTTTAGGTATCCTCACCAAGCATAGCTTCACAGCCACTATGGACATGCCTTACGGCCAATTAAGGTCTGGTTGCTCTGTCACCTGGAGGATGCCAGAACATCTGTGTAGATTAAAAGTACGCCCATCTTTAGGAGGGAGCAGTCTTACAGAATGGTAGAGCAGGATGGAAGCTTCCAGACCTTTTGACTAGTCCCCAAAATGTTATATTCCCTTACTAACATGGCCACTGCCAGCTAACTGGTCGCCAAAATGGCTACTGGAGGCATACTGGTCACCAACATGACCACAAGAGGGTGACACCACATCTCTTGACTCCAGGGTGGCATGGGGGATTCACTGCGGGGACCTGGGTCATTCGTCATGGGGAACAAGCCAGTGAGGGCGCCATTTTGCTGGTCAGTAGAGTATTGGAATTCGTCGTGGGACAAGGGCGACATATTTTGCTGAGAGATTTCTGATACTGGGATTTATCGTGGGGATTCACACTGCGGGAACATACATGTCGAGGGGCAGTGTTCCGAATGCTAGAGCAGGAAGTAGTAACATTCGGTAGTGTAGAAGCTTCCTGACATTTTGACTAGTCTGGCTAACAAAATGGCCCCAATCGACATACTGGTTTTCAAGATGGTCACAGGTGGATTACTGACTGCCAAAATGATTGCCAGCTAACAACTGCCAAAATGGATGCTGGTTTACTGGCTGTCAAAATGGTCACCGGTTCCCAGCTCCACATACCCAATCCCCTGCGCCAGAACCGGCTAACTCTTAACTACTTATATTGAAATATATATTTGTCTGAAACTAAATCGTGGACGATAAATATTATTGTCCTTTGTTCATTTTGAACATATCTGGATATTTAATGTCATTAACATATATAGGTAAAGTTTCCGACTGTTTCATTATGATATATTACCAACTTTATATTATTTAGAAATGTGTATACAACAATAACATTTACATTAAAGCTGTCTAATGCATCTTCTTATTCCCTGTGACATGTTGCACATTACCAATGATGATTATAATTCAGTTTGGTAAAAATTATGTTTTAAATTATTTTAGTAATGAAAATAAAATAACATATAATACACATCCAAATAAATGATGAGCATATTTAAATAATTTTGCATTAAATTTCTTAGTGAAAAATATATTACATGAAGGTTTAAAATAGATAAATATGTTTTCATGCTGCAAGAATATTATTATCATTACACAATGGTTACAGTTGTTTGTAACAATACATACAGGACTATTTGATCAGGTTACATTTGAAGGAAAAGCAGACAGATACTAATACTCGCAGTCAGTCAGAATAGGCGGTGTGAATGACCCGCATCTCGGGAAACCCAGTGGGACAGGAGGAAAATCTTCTTTGTCACCAACTTTAAATATTATTTCCATGCCGATAATGATGTGGTATGCGAAGTGGCAGTGGAGGATCCAGTAGCCTTAAACACACCACAATTTACACTCGCTGTTTTAAAGTGATTGCAATTAAATTCTACAGGGTAATATTTCTTGCACTCGTTAAATCAATCTCACAACACTATCTTAACACTACCCCATTTCCATAACAAAATTTTCAAGAACTCTTACACTGAGCATTTGTTACCCTATACTTCTTTGAACAGCTATATTCTCTAGTCCTATCTATAGGCTACCTCCTAATTTCATACTATATCTGTCTTACACATCTTGCACAAATTTTGAATGTAGATAGCATTGTGTTAAAGCTGCTTAAACTTGCTATTTATTTCAAGCATAATTCCTTACAAGCACATACTTAGTGATAGCAAGCTAGCAAATAGCTTAAATTATACGTGTAGCATGCTACTACAATCTAGCAGCAAATGCAATGAACCAAATTCGCTTCAAGCTTGATACATAGACACTAGTTAGACTGATGAAAGCTTACCGTCTTACACACCACATGCTTGATTGATTATTACAGGCTTATCATAAAAATCCAATCGTGGGCAATACGAAATAGCAGTCAGCAAGAGAAGTACATGCATATAATTCTGGCAGAAAATTGCACCTAGCATATGATGCACCATTGCCCCGATGCACATGCAGTTTGCTCATGTATATGCACATTGCACATGTACATGAAACTGCATATGTTTTTATAATTAATGCCATATGCACCTGCACATGAAATTCTAGTGCAAATGCACTTCCGGCTGGTAAGTGAAATAATTGTTTTTTGAATAGTATTAGTTTATGTTTTGATAAAGTAAGAATTAGGGTATTTTCGGTTATATTCTCGCAGAGGAGATTTAATATTAATTACATATTTTGATGGGGTAGTGGTATAATCACATGTGGGCAGAAGGAGAGAGGTATTGCACAATCACACGTCTTCACTCGCCAACTGCCTGAGCGAGACTGATGTCCTGCATCTATGTGTGCTTGGTCACAATGAAGGGTTAGGGTGGAGGAGGAAATCCAGTCACTCACACTTACTGCCTCGGCTGGTGTTGCCTTGGTGACAGTTTCAAGTTGTCTGACGAGGATGAATGCAGATTGTTTGAGTATGATGTAATCGCTTTTGTGTATCCGCGGCTTTGCTGGTCTGACTGGCGGGCTGTCTGAGTTGCGCTGGGACGTGCAGGGCATCCTGACCTCTGGGCTATGTGTTCTTTGCGGTCTGGTGAGGGAAACTTCCTCAGCCCACAGAGAGATACAAATGCTGCAACCGTCTGGGTGGTATAAGGGCCCTCACAAGGGCCCGAGCACACCCACGCTCTGAGCTTCGGCAATGATTAGAAATGGCGGCTTTTGTGTATCCACAAGTACACACTTACCATGCACATACCTAGAAAGTACACCCTTACGAAGTATACACTTACGAAGTACGCACTTGTGTGGAATGTTCACTTAATGACCACAAGAGCTGCAGATTGGTTCTCCAACTGTTTACTAGGCAGCGCTAGTGTCGATTGATGTTAGCATCGGCTGCTAGGAGTGCTGGTGTCGGCTGAGGCTAAGGGAGATGTTCCATATGTATTATGCAAATGTGTAATATATTAATATATTATAGAAAGTTGTAGAGTATATAAGCTGAGAACTGTCGGACCTTGGGTTGGCAGACAGATGCACTTGCCGATGGAGCAACAAGACATGAATACCAGCACAGGTCTAAATGATATATATACATATATATGTTCACATGTTATTGGACATGTATATTCAAGGAAAATTCAATTATGACATCGCAGATTATTCAAACCATGATTTTATAAATTCATGTTCTGTCATTCCCATACTGGTTTATATAAAAATATAAATGTATTAGTAAATATACCAAGTGTTATATATTGTCGGACTTAAGTTTGCAATACAAATGCTAAAGTAAGCGTATAAATATTTTTGACGCCCAATTTGTTGTAGTAAGCATAAGAGCTATTTTTTTGTTTTTATTTTAAATTATTAATGAAACCAATCCGACCATCAGATACAGCACAGCAGTTACCTTAGCACAAATCATGTTTTAATAAGTATGTCTACATTCAACCATCACAAACTTATAAGCTTAGTTGACCATCTTTTCCGAACCTTTTAAGTTATAATCACCAAATTCGATCTATAGGTATTGCTTATAATGTAGATCAATTTATTTCTCAGAATGCCCTAACTACACTTATAAAAATAGTTGGTTGTAATTTTCGAATCATTTCAGATATAGCCATCAAATTCATAATGTACACATCACCCCTATCAACAAACAGAACTTCAGGATGAAACGTACCTTAAGCTCCGTAGTAAGCATATTTGGCCCCCATTTCCCACCTACCAAAGCTTTAATCACCAAATTCAAAACATACACATCACCCCCAAAAACAAACAGAACCCCAGTGTCAAACTCACCTTAAACCCTCTTATAAGCATAGTTGGTTACCATTTCCCAGGGTGGATTGTTACTGAGTTCATTGCCACACAGATCATTAAAAAAAATGTTTACAGTGTTTTTTCAACCTCGATCTCTGACAACCAGTGGATGGATTGTCACAGATTTCGATTCCAGGCAAGAATATAAAATATATATTAATTTCTTTAACTCTGGACTATGGCGACCAATAGACATATTGGTACTGAGATCGTTTCCCTCACTACACATATATAAACTTTATTAATCGCTCCCTAAATCGTGGTCTCTGATGACCACTGGCTAGGTTGATATAAGGTTCTTTTCACATGAAGGATTCTTAAATTTTATTTTTACAATCAGACTAATTACATGCCATCACCCTACGAAAACCAATTGTAGATTAAGTTTATATTTGCATATACTTAAATGGAAATTGTCCCCACCAATGTTTTCCCATGGAGTGTTAAGTCCATCACCTGCATTCGACTGCCATATTGGTTGGACTTAGCATAAGCTCCACTGATTTCTTACTTTCATTTCACTATTTAGTCGGCAAACCTCCATTTACTCACAGATGTTCGACTGTTTAGTTGGGAAGCCTCCACCCACGACATTGTTATCGAGTTGGTTATTAGTAGGGTGAGCTCCACCACATTATTGAATCGAAATACCATACAAAAAGGAAGAAAATATTTAAAAAATATTCAGTTGAACGGAGGACACCGTCGCATCAAAGGCATCTTGTGACGTTATCACCAGCACCAGCCGGAAACCAAATCTCACTACTAAGTCAAGGTATCCTTTGAAGCGAAGAAAAAACTGTCACCCAGGCAGACAGCGTAAACTTTGTGTAGCAGGCCTACCCGAGTGACAACTTTCACCTGGCCTGTACAGCTGCTGTGGGCAGTATGAGCCTTATGTAGCAGGCCTCACTCGAATTACGCATCCACCATAGAAAGAACTACATCAACACCGAATGTTTAAACTACACTACCAATGGTAGGAAATGTGTGATCCAGAGCAAAACTATTGGTTGGTGTGCACCCGGGATTTCACAATGTGGAATTTTGCACGTACATTCCCCTTCTAACATGTGTTGAGCAATGTGGAGATGATGTATATATTTACTTCTCATTGGACACAATAGCCCTGGTAGAATTATATAAAGCCTGGATTTGTGAAAGACAGTTATAACATCGAATGTGCCTTTGTAGACCATATATGCTTAGATTTCCATGCACAGTAAAATAAATGGAAATTCAAACCTTAACTGAAGTGAACTAGACATATAATACTGACTCCCAATGCGACCATTTAATGTCGAGGACAATAATGAGAAGTTCCTTGACACAAAATACAAACTGTTTAAAGTTGCATTCAAAGTGCCACTACAATATGCTGAAATATGTACCGGGGACCTGCATAGCGATGTAAACTACCATGATCTATCCTGGACTGATCTGCAACCTAGGGTGTGTGTGTGAACATACTCTGGCCTATTTACAGACTTAAATTACTAAGTGAAGCCAAATTTTCACCATCATGCATCCTGACAAAACAGATGGGACTCTATACAAAATGTAAGCAGTGATGCTCGTAAATTACAAATATCTGTGAACCATGAAACCAGAAATATATAGTCTGGACTCTTCCTGCTACAGTTATGCTACTAGGGAACACCCCTCCAGTCACTACATCAGCAGCAGGCCTATCCTTAGTGTACACCCTGTTTATCCACACAGAAGATGTTGTTCTCTTCAAAACATGAATAGACCCGGATATGTTGATTTCATGTGTACAAAAATATTGTAAAAACAAGTTGTAACTAAAGTCACAATTGTTTTATTTATTGTAAAAACATGAATAAATGCAAATATTAAAAAATGAGGTATTTTTTAAAAGTAGTTATATACCATATGAACATTCAAAAGTGGTACATACTTACAAGGGTTATGCATAGAAAGTTTAACTCGTGAGTGATAGTAAAAGCTTACATACTAATATAAATTTAAAAGACCTATAAACACCAAATAATCACCTCACTTCTCATGTTGATCGACACCGAACACAAGCTTTATTACATAACCACACACATAAATACATATCCACTTGCATAACTACACATTAGGCATTCGCCCATTCCGTACGTAAGGCAACCAACTTGCGAATTATCTGAGAGTACATGTATATTTCCCCAAAGCAATGTAATGGATTCCTATCATATGTACACTGATATCACAACGAGCAAGTCCTAACGAGACATAACAAGTCCAGAACCCATTTATTTTATAGTAAGCCTAGGAAGATTGTGTTGTGAATGACTGACACTTTTTCGCATGCATCGGAAGAATGATATGATTAATTAATATCGGCATAGGTTAACATTCTGCTTTATAAATTACCTGAACCATATTTTGAGAAACCTTAACAAAATATTTTCTCGATGATATTAGGCTATGAGACACGATATAGACTTACGTCGGGTGGCTTTCCCACTCTCTTCATCACATATCAATAGTAAAATATATGTATTTGCCTAACAATGAATGATTACCTAAAGAAAGTATTTACACACAAGTAATATGTAAGAATCGATTCAAGAACCATACAGGGTAGGTAGATATGTTAAATTGCATATCAAGCAAATAACAGAGAGTAATAATGTTATGAATATACACACATAAGTAGTATGTATAATGAGACATAGACCTGATGAAAGACAAAGAACGTAGTTGGAAGATAACTGTAGCAATGAATATTTAATCCTTGCTTTATATGCCGTCTAGGATACTTAGAATTTTATTCACATATTGAATTATATGAATTATTGCAATTTATGTACTCAATACCTAGTGTGATTAATTTCACCCCAAGTACACACCCTATTCGAACCAAGTTTTACTTCCGATTAACATATGTTTGATATTATGCATACCACGTAATTATCAAATGCACTACGCAACAGACACTTATACAATATAACTTTATATTACCTATCTCTTTTTGTCTACACCTCCCATGTCCCATTCATCGTCTCTTTTCCAAGCTATCACAGGTTTTTAAACTACCTAATCCCACTCAACCTCCCTACAACAATCTGCCTTCTTCTCTCAATTCGAGAACAACTGACTTGCAGAAAGTGGAAAAGATACAGGAGTATGCTTTGACTGGGAAAACTACACACACACTATCTTCATGTTAACGATATAATAATCCTATCTACATATGTAATTAAACCAACTGCAATAAAAATATTTCCCAAAAAAATGTTTAACTTATTATATAATAATATTTAAAACCTACATTATATTTAATTTAAAAAAAAAAAAACACGTTCCCCCAGTCAAATCAAAATTAAAATTATATTCTATGTTAAAAAGTAAATAAATTATAATGTCACCCTAATTCCCCTAAATATACAATCTGACAAGGAGTTTAGCACTTCCCAACGAAGCTAACTACGATGTAAAAACATGCTTCAACTCCCAACAATACTAAGTATTGTACTGGACGAGTTATCGCTTCAACAAAGTTAAAACATGTGTAGCATCATATTTCTACATCAACCCTAACAAAGTTATTTACATTTATAGTATAACATTCGTTGAATTAAATCCAGACAAAGGCGAATATTCATATACCTTTTTTTTCATATTGAATGTCAATATTAATTATTTATCATATATATAACATCCTGGTCAATATATAGATTAGTATAAAATACAAGAGAGAGATCACGCGCACACCTCTCACAAACGTCCCGAGACAATAGATCTCTCTAATGGTAGATGCGAGTATATTCACACAACTTTCGAAGGAGATGAGGGCAAAGGCAACACTATTTCCAACACTACGGGGTGCATGTCGATGACAAAACATTTGTTCACCACCAGCCGATTAGATCACACTCACCTAATGCACCAGCCCCCAAGTGTATCCTTACAACAGTTGCAATCTGAAACTGTATCCATCTCTACGGATCATATCTAACAAACTATCGCAATGCAACAAAACACGCTTAGATTTTGTCGAAAACACACAAACAGAATGAAGTAAATACCTAATATTTCATACCTGAGTCATATATTACCTGAAAGCAAAAAAAATATATATATTGCTTTTGCACTCTTATATCTATACAGAATATAAATGCGGGTTAAAAAAAAGCATCATACTTATCACAGTTTAACACCTTGTATGTTGGGATGAACAAATAATGACTACTTTCATGTCGATGTGAATGAGAACTTTTACTAAAAGCATTTCAATAATAGCAACATTGTTTGCGTAATGCTACTAGCGAATCTCCAACATCCCCTGGTGTTGATGATGGCAAGTCTTAGATAGATGCTTCCATCTTCATATTTAAAAAGCATACACTGTTAGTAAATGATTCCACTCGTGACCATTTGCCTTCCATCACAACCAAAGAAATAACCAGTGACAATATTATTACAGGATGAATGCTAACATACTGTTATCAAAACAGAACAATTAGTTTATATGATCCATTTCAACTATCTCAGTATAGGTCTACTGAATATGAATATGTAAAAACAATATTCTGAATGCAGTATTATACGAAAGATAATACACCCGCTCATTATCTAACATGAGAAGTAGTCCTCCGAACACCCATTCTTCTTTAAACTTGTACATCTTCCAATTCTGGGGGCACCTTTTCTTTCGCTGCTGCTGCTGCTGTTCGTTTCCGTTGTATCTTAAAGCAGCTGCTGGGATGAGATGTGTCTGTAATGGTAACACGTCTTTGAAAACACTCTACACATGGGAGATAACCAAGAATATCTTTGTCCTGTTACAGGTAAACAGGTAAATGTTTGTAGACACACGATATTTCATGTCATACATACATCAAAAGGAATTCTTTAGGTAGATATGCAAGTTCAATTCATTGTCGAGTGCTGCTAGTGATTTAAGCTTTCCATATGACACAATAGCTGATAAAATTTTGTAGCCACTTAGATTCCATGAAATAATTTTTCACTGAACAATCGCGTCAAGAGAAAGATGTTTTGAATGATTTGTAGAGGAAATACACACACTATTTTTATATGTCTACAAATGTCATACTTAAGTCTTAAAACACTTGAAATCATTCGGTGAAAGTGAGCTCTTACTGCAATGACAGACAAACTACGAGTGAACCAGAGAGAGCTCATGCATCTATATAGCATTATTTTCTACCCGCTCCAACACTTACCAGTCTCCTGAAAGTTCCTCGAGCGTGTTGTGTCTGTGAAAGTAAGACTGGCTATCTCTACGTTTTCAACATAGTCTAAAAAATTATTTGTCAGGTGTGGGACTCAAACCCATTCTTTCTTAAAGGGAACCAGAGCTTAAATCCGGCGACTTAGACCGCCTGAACGACCTGAAAATTGCAGAAAATGTTTTATTATAATGAAAAGTGTTATCCTTACAATACGATGATGTCATGGGTTAATGTCATATGATCTTAACCTTTATTACCATATGCTCACAATCTACCGTATAAAACAAAAGAAGAAAAAAACAAAATTCTTAGAAAATTTTAAATTTACAGAAAAAATCATTAAGACCTTTTCAGTATGGAGCACTCTGAGAAAACCCATCTACACGTTTATCCAGAAGAGAACAAACTATATGTATATTTCTATCTTATAAATATCCCTTTTTTATATACTGTTACAAATATTATCTTTTATATATATTTCCTATCTTATAAATACTATCACATATGTTTATATCCCTATCTTGTATATAAATTCCTATCTTATATACCATGTTTTCTTTTGGTAAATGTGTAGTTGGGGTTTCTCAGAGTGCTCCATACCTCAAAGGCTTATGATTTTTTCCTGCAAATTCAAATTTTCTAAAAATTATGTTACTTTTTGTTTTAGACAGTACAATGTGAACAGATGGTAAGAAAGGTTAAGATGTTATGACGCCATCCAAGGTTAAGGAAAAAGCCTTTCATTATAATATAATACTTTCTGTAATTTTCAGGTTGGTCGAGCAGTCTAAGATGCTGGTTTGAAGTTCTGATTCCCTGTAAGGATGCGAGGGTTCGAGTTACACATCTGACAAATATTTTTCAGATATATATTGAGACAGTTGAGATGACTAGTCTTAGTGTCACGGACATATCACATTCGAGGAGATGTGAAAATGTAATTCGGGAAACTAACAGGTGTTGGAGTGGGCGGAAAGCGATGTTATTTATATGTATGAGTCCTCTCGGTTTCATTCGCAGTTCGTCGGTCGTTGAAGTTAGAGCTCTCTTTCTCCGATTGAGTTCAGTGGTTTGAGACTTTACTATATCATTTTTAGACATACAAAACACAGTGCATTTGTGTATGTGTCTGCTATAAATCATCCAAAATGTCTTTCTCATGATGTGAGGGCTCAGTGAAAAATTATAGCATGTTGTTCAAGCAGCCATAGCATTTTACCAGCTATTATGTCATATGGAAAACTTAAATCACTAGCAGCACTCGATATAGAAACTGAACTCGCAAACCTACCTAAAGAATTCATTTTGATGTATGCACGACATGAAATATCATGTGACTTAAAACATCTACCTTTTTATCTGCAACAGGACAAAGAGATTCTCTGCTGTCTGTTTTCAAGGACGTGTTACCATAAAAGACACACTGCCTCCCGGAAGCTGGTGTAAATCACAATAGGAATGAACAGCCGCAGCAAAGGAAAAGGTGCCTCCAACATTGGAAGATGTATAAGTGTAAATAAGAATATTTGTTTGATGGGACTTCTTGGGTTAGATGACAAGCGGAACGATTATCTTTCGTATAACACTGCATTAAGAAAATTGCTTTTACATGTTCACACTAAGTAGACTTATACTGAGATAGTTGAAACGGATAACATAAATTCATTGCTTTGTTATGAAAAGAGTATGTTAGTGTACATCCTGTAATTATATTTTCACTTCATCGGTGGTTGTGATGGAAGGCAGAACGACACAAGTGGAACTACCTAGTAAAGGTGTAAGCTTTTGTAATATGAAGATGGAAGATTCTGTCTAAGAATTGCCATTATCAATACCAATGGATGTTGGGGATCCGCTGGAAGTATTACACAATCAATGTTGCAATTGTAGAAATACTTTTAGTGAAAGTTGTCATGTACGTTGAAATTAAAGAAGTCATTGTTTGTTCACCCCAGCATACAAGGGGTTCCTCTGTGAAAAGTACGATGTTCTTTTTACTAGCATCATAACCTGTATGAACATAAGAACAAGTGCAAAGGCGATGTGTGTCGTTCATCGCAAAGAGAGTGAAATATTGCTGCAAGACATTCATGAATAGCTCTAAAATCAGATGACACAAAATTAGTAACTTTATATTCAGCACAGCATACAAGGTGTGATTCGTGTGATATTTGTGATGTGTATGCGAGAAGGGTTAACTTGACTGCCCACAACTTTAATTGTTCGACAAAAATAGTCACCATAAATATTTTTTGTTGAATGGGGAATATGTTTGAGTGTACGTAAGTAATATTATGTATTTTTGACAAGTTGTGAAATAAAGTTAAAGTGTATGTATGGCTATTCTTTTTATTCATTTTATCATCAAATATACCTTTCTTTTCTTTTTGATAGTTGTATGCAATGACCTGATATATAAACAAAGTAATTATTTTCCAGTTAAGAGTCATCTGAGAAGAAAGGAAGAAAATCCACTATTTGTATTGTGTGATAATTGGTAAACAAGAAAAATTAATTATAAGTGTTTTCCTCCTGCTTACTTGTGAATGTTTTTAATATGTATATATAAAGATAATGGCACACACACACACCAGTAGTTTTTCTCTAGATCATACTTTTTCCTACATTTGATGGTGTAATTTACAGCTTTTCCTGTTGACGATTTAGTTTTTCCGTGGAGGCTGCGAAGATCAGCTGAATGTTGTTACAAGGCGAGGCCTGTTACACAAAGCTCCCGCTGCCTGCATAGCTGCGAAGATCAGGTGAACGTTTTCACATGGGTAGGACTGCTATATGAAGCTTGCGCTCTCTGCCTGGATGGTGGGTCTTTCTCCGCTACAAATGACACCTTGGATATGTAGCTAGGTTCTGTTTCCGGCTGGTGCTGGTGATGAAATCACAGGTTGGCTGTGATACAGCAGTGTCTCCTGTTGGACTGAATTTTTTTTTATATTCCCCTCCTTTTTCTATGGTATGTCCACCCAATGTGGTGATGCAGCTCACGCAACTAATAAGCCAATGGGATGACATTGGTGTGGGCAGAGGCTTGCTGACTAAACGGTCGAAAACGTCTGAGTAAATTGAGGTTTGCCGACTAAACATTCGAACGAAGGTGAAAAATCAGTGTAGCGCAAGTTAGTTTAATATGGTAGTAGAATGCAGCTTATGGATGTTTGCTGACTAATCATCCAATGCTAAAGGCTTAGTCGAGAGCTGGTTTTCATAGTGTGATGATGTGTAATAAGTCTCATTGCACAAATAAAATTTAAGTATCCTACATGGGATAAGAACATAGTATAATTCCAGCCAGTGGTCTTCAGAGCCCGAAAGTCAGGACGCGATTAAAAAAGATTATAAATGTATGGTGCGGGAAATGAACTCGGTACCAAATCCATCTATTGGTCGTCATAGTATGAGAGTTACAAAACAATTAATAAAGATTTTAATTGTCTTGTCAGGGATTCCAGCACAGCATTATTCTGCACATCAGTCATTTGAGATCGAGGCCTAGGAAACAAATAATATGGATCTTATATTTCTTGTCTCCTGGAAACTAACTCTTGTCAATCTGCTCACCTGTCATCAGAATCGAGGATTAGGAAAACATAATAAACAATTTTTTTATGCTCTGTCCAAGCAATGAACTCAGTACCAATCCACCCTGCGAAATAGTAGCCTACTATTCTTAAAAGAACTTGTAATGTGGGATTGGTACTGTGGTTATGTTTGTTGTCAAGGTTGTTATATATATTATGAAATTTATGATTATAGCTTTGGTGAATTGGTAATGGTGACCAAGTATGCTTATAAGAGGGCTTAAGATTTGTTTAAACTTTGCAGTTCTGTTTGTGGTCAGGGGTGATGTGTATAATGAAATTTGTGGAGTATAGCTTTGGTAAATAGTAAATGGTGGCTAACTATGTTATTATAAGGCTTAAGGTGTGTTTGGCCATGTGGTTCTGTATGTTGATCAGGGTGATGTATGTGTTACAAATTGATGGCTATATCTGTATTGGTAACATAAATTTCAACCATGTTTATAAGTGCGCTACGGCATACTAAAAAACATCACTTTGATCCATGTTATAAGTAGTGCCTATAGTTTGAATAAGGTGACTAACTTAAACTGTGCTGAAATGATGTTAAACAATGCTTATAAGTTCATGGGGGTTGAACATATAACTACTACACTTAAAACATGATCCATGTTAAGGTGCCACTGCATTGTACTTAAAGTTCAAACTAGTTACATAATTAATTAAAAATAAAAACAGAAAAGGTAGCTCCTATATTTACTATATTCAATATGGCATCGAAATGTGCAACTAATCAAAGTACACAATGTTACTGTAGATATTTATTTGAAAACCTATGTCCGTCAATATATACCACTTGGAATATTTAAAATACCAAAAAAAGGAAATGACAGAGCATGAATTTATAACATTTTATTTTCCGTAATCGATGTTTGTGATGTCATGAATGAATTCTCTTTGAAAATATGGGTTCATGGACATATTGCTTGATATAATTACATACAAAGTCAAATAAAATTATCTTAATTTAAACACAAATTCTTAACTATAAAAAAATTATGATTATTCATAAACTATGCTTGTGACGACATAATCGATTTCTCCTTGTAAATACGAGTTCATATATAGGTGAATCTTTTTATATATTCAACATTTATTCATGTGCTGGTACTCATGTGTTGGTTCAGTTGCCAAAGTTACCTGTCTACCAACCCAGGGTCCGGCAGTTTGCCGCTCATCACTTCCAAAGCTTTTTATAATGTATTAAACCATATCACTTTTGCATACTACACATGGAACATCGCCCTTATCCTCAGTCGACACCAGAGCTCCTAGCAACCGATTATAACATCAAGTGACACTAGCACAGCCTAGTAAACATTTGGGGAACCAATCTGACACTCTTGTGACCATTAAGTGAACCTTCCATCAAATGCATACTTGGAAAGTGTATACTTGGTAAGTGTGTACTTGCTAGGTATGAGCTTGGTAAGTGCGTACTTGCTGATACAAAAGAACGATTACATCATACTCAATCCATCTGTATTCATCCTCGTCAATCAACTTGAAGCAGTCGCCAAGGCAACACCAGCCGAGGCAGCAAGTGTGAGTGACTGAATTTTCCGCTCCAGCCAACCTCTTCATTATGACCAAGCACATGTAGGTGCAGACATCAGTCTCGCTCAGGCAGTCGGCGAGTGAAGATGTGTGATTGTGCAACACCTCTCTCCTTCTGCCCACATGTGATTATGCAATTCCACCATCAAACAAATTATTATTTAATATTAAATGTCCTCTCTGGGGTTCAAAATAGATATACCCAAATCCTACTCTAACCAAACTTAAATTAATATTATTTAAAACAATTAATTAATTACACTCACCAGCAGCCAGTGCAATTGCACCAGAAGTGCGTGTGCAGGTGCATAAGCAATTCATTACATAAAAAATACATGCAGGTGCAAGGTGCATCTGCATGTGCAACTGCATGGCCATCGGTGCAATGGTGCATGTGCAATTTATCGCCGGAATTATACGCATCTACTCCAGAGCTGTTCACGGGAGCATAATGTATGTTTACATCCTAGTTTCTGTCAAAGTAAACTAAATCATAAGTAAAAAACATTCTAATACTTGCCAAAATTAAAGCAAGTTGTTACCACAAATTTTATTTCAGTAATAACCAGTCAATGCTACAGATTTCACTATTATTTTGCTTGGCTTTATTTGAACAGCACTGATATTTAAGAAATGTTTATAGTTTTCTTTGAAATAATTTATTTTGATAATTTATAAGAATTGCCTATTCATTAATGCATCATAATTTCGGAAAATATATATTTTTAAATATGTACTGACTAATTAAAAATATTCTTCAGTGTTTGGCAATTGCATAAAGGTTACAGATTATGTACTCCCAGACGCAGTGTTCAACATCCAATTACAGATTTGTAACACTAAATTGTTAGTCATTTGGGGAAAAAATTGTTACAGCCACGTCAACTTTGTAAAACATACTGTATTAAACTTCAAATTGAAGCTTGAAGATTCATTCACATTACACCATTTTTTATTTAAAACTTTTATAATTGAAGAATTTGCTATTAGCAATTGAATAAGAGATGAGAGCCATTTTGAGTAAATGACACTATTATAGTTCGTCAAATAGAATAGTTCCCAGCATCCCATGACTAAGATGTCATCCGACCTTACACAAACTGTCTAAGTAACAGCCATGCAGGGAAGAAAAGAGATCACAGCACATTTGATAGTGGTCAGAGGTGTGCCGCACTCTATCTCCAAAGTCATGCAGGCAATGGGATTTCCTCGGGGCATTGTGCCAAGAGTGAACCTCGAGTTCACGAAGTCGAGTTAAACCTCAGCCACCATGGACAACTGCTGTAGCGTACATCAAATTCCATAAAAATGAGAATACGCCAAACTTTGGACTTCCTCAGTGTATTAACTGGAGAACACGGTACATACTCTATCTACTTGTGCTGGACTGATGAACACTCCCAGTGTATTAACTGGAGAGCACGGTACACGCTCTATCTACTTGTGCTGGACTGATGAACACTCCCAGTGTATTAACTGGAGAACACGGTACACGCTCTATCTACTTGTGCTGGACTGATGAACACTCCCAGTGTATTAACTGGAGAACACGGTACACGCTCTATCTACTTGTGCTGGACTGATGAACACTCCCAGTGTATTAACTGGAGAACACGGTACACACTCTATCTACTTGTGCTGGACTGATGAACATTGGTATTTTGGTTTTTATTGTGTGTATATTTTCCAATGACATGTAAATTATGTGCTCATTGTGGTTGCAAATTTATGTAACTTAAATATGCATCTAAATCATCCGATTGTTTCTCAGTATTACTATGTACTATTCTAATAATTTAGAAATAGAATCTATGCAAACTGCTGATTTTACCAGTTTACATTATGTTAAACTTTTAATCATTCCTGAAACAGATTAAAGAAAACATTAGTTTCTTTATTGTGCTTTGTCAGAATGATGTAATTTCTTTCAGCGGTAGCAAAGCAATATATAGTTCCCTAAAGCTATAGTTTTTGATCAAGTAGTCACGAAATGAAAACATAGTAATTTTTTAGTGTAACAGAGTAAAAGTCCTACATTCTAGTTAATTATGAATGTACATATTTATTTTACAATCCCCCAAATATCCTAAAGTTAATCAGATTATATATATATTTTTTAATTATTCAGAAAGGGCTATACAAATGTCGTGGAAATATATTGTTGATTTTATATAGAAAACAAATATATAAAATAAATCAATTTTGACACCAAAGCTAACTAAAATATTTCTGGAATTGTCGCCTTTACTCCAATGAGCGTGTGCATGACTGCAAGAATGCTAAGTCATTCAATGATAATAATTATATTTGTATTGTTAATAGTAGATCTTTATTAAGATCTGCAACGTTTACAGTTCTGCCCTGAAAGAAATTTCCAAACACTGTACAGTTGTAAATGAGTGTGCCTATATCTTTAGAAAAATGAGATTTATCTAGTAACCATCATAAAAATCTGGCATGTGTTTAAAATTGGATTGAAAATATCACACCTCATATACTACTTTTGCAAGATTTCCACTGGAATTAGAGTTTTTGTTTACAAATTCTTCACTCAAAAATGCATTGAACCTATTTTGCGAGGTTTAAGTTCGCTAACAAAATCGTTTCTGATTTAACAAAACTTAGAACGCTATTAAGATATTTTACTGCAGATAAGATATTAAAGACATCAGAATGTAAGCAAACGCCAAATTCATTTAATTATACATTGTAACATAAATACATAGACAAACAGAAAAAAAAACGTAATAGATCCGAAAAAAGACCCATTAAATAAATAAATACATAACTCAGACTCCGATCCTGAAATATACATAATAAATGTAATTTCTAAAGCATGTGTTGCAGCGTGGACAATTTTTAAGTTCAAGCATGATAGCTGCAAAAGAAAACTTGCATCCTCAAATGCTTAGCTCCTTTATGCATGTAATAAAGAGCACAAGCAGTTTAATGGAGAAAATATGATCTGTCCCAATAAGACGTGGCCAATTTATGCGAAGATGATATTGAAGCCTATGCATTGTTTTTTTAACACATCACCAAGAAAATAGAGATGGTGTTTGAAATATAAGCTAATGGCATATGTTCGTCAACAGCAGGCAGGGATTTATGATGATTCTAAGGGATTTCTGTAAGAAAATCTGAAGGCAACGAGAATCATGAGTATATAAAAGTAAAGACTGAAGTGTATTGTCAAATCTTGGAAATTTTTATTTCATATTCAAGCATATTTTACAATTTTAGTGACACAGTTTAATTTCATGTTGTACAACATATAGATATGTTTTCTTCTGTGTACAGATAAGGCTTACACAGTTTGCTTCACATGCTGTCAATATGTCAATAATTTCATTATTTTGCGCCATAACTTGTTCACTACTTTGAAGTTAGCATCAAACCAGCACCGCTAGATAGTGAGCACATCGTATCGTATTCAGGGGTTGTCGTTGGCCACCTCGATTGGTAACAATAGATAGGACACAGCGCAGCATATCCATCGCCAATTCAATGAGCAGGTATTCCATCCAGTACAACTCCTTGCAATAGGGTACAGAATAAGTCACCCTACAAAGGCACCGCCAATCACCGAACATCATAATACTCAGTGATTAACGTTAGCTTAGGGACACCGCCACTGGGCCATCAACACATGGGGAAAGGCCGCCTGGACGGATAAGTCGAGGTTCACATTGGTATACGGCAAGTGCATGGTACAAATATGTCACTAAGTACATGAAGCGATGGATCCCTTGTGTAAGCAGGATACAGTTCAGACCCGTGTTGTTGTGGTATCATCATACGGGGACTGTTTATGTGGGATGAAATGGGTAACTTGTACAAGTGCCATCGTCACTCACTGGGGAACGATAAAGAATCTTTCTGGAGGGTCAGGTGCACACAGTTCTGCACCTACAGCATCCAGCAGGAGACCTGTATCTACAGCAAAGAAATGCACTGTGCCTACCATTCCCGAATTGTGACAAAAAGGATGGTTGAATATCCACGGGTTTGAGATTGCCAGTCTAACACTCTCGGTCACCTTGACCTCAACCTTAGCCAAAACATCTGGAATGATGAGTGTGTGTCAGCAAAACTGCTAAGATAATATCACCAAAAACAATGTTGTTTTTTTCCACGGATTTTCAGTGCTTTTCGCATGTTTAGACCTGTTTGGTCAATCCTTAAAATATTGTGAAAATTGGCAAAGAAAAGCCCTAAAAACACTTTTTTCGGGTTTTTCTGCGTTTTCCACACACTGTATTTCATTTCGACTTCAAAAACTGTTTTCAGTTTATGAAGCTAAAAATCAAGCAAATTTAAGCCAAAGACAAGTAAATTTTTTGAAGGGATTTTTTTTTCATGTCTTCTAGAAGCGTCTTTTTGTACACATTGTCTAGAATCAGAGTTCTGAAATTCATTGAAAAAACATGAAATTCAATTAAAAAACATGGTTAACGTTCATAACACACGTTCAATGACCCCTTCAACAACAATTGATATCATGTTCAACGTCCGGTTATCAACCATATATATGCTTTCAACATCCAATCAATTGTGGTTTATATCATGTTCAATGTTCATAACACACGTTCAACATCCATTCATCAGACGTTTATATAATTTCAATGCCCGTTCAATGGTCGTTTATATCACGTTCCACATTCATAACACACACTCAATGTCCGTTCATCACCCATTTATACCATTTCAAAGCCCGTTCAGCAGTTATTTTTATCACATTCAATGTTCATAACACACGATCAAAGTCCGTTCAATGTTACATTCAACGTTACGTTCACATTGATAATATTTTGGAAACTAAAGTTGTTTAAAATATTCGTTTTAATAATACAGATCTTTGAATCCATATAATGTAGATATAGAAGGTACTAATATATAAGAAAATATAATTATGCATAAATATTGAAAATTTCGTTAATATCCCCACGGTAGTGTATCTCTAACATCGTCACCATATATTTACCATAGTTAAACTTTAACTCCTTTGTCAAAGCCTTGTTTACCAGGTTTTTTTAAATTTCTTATCCCTTGTAATCATGTTGTTTTTTATAATCACTTTGTCCTTGTACTAAACCCACCATCGAATCCATGTTCAGCTTCAAAGCATTTTCATGGTTTAGGGTGAATACTTTGATTTTGGTAACCTGTTTGCCCTTGAACATTAAGGTGCGTATACACGCACGGACTGAACCGTTGCTGCGACAGCTCGTTAACCGTTCGTGGGTTCTCTGTCCCGCTGCGAACCTCTCCCCAACCATATAGATAAGCTAGGTTCGCAAGTAAATGGCGTACTCATTGTTCAGTTCATTCCAAGCTTAGGCTTTGGTCACAATGCCTTCTCACGAAGAAAATTTAGCTATGGTCGTAGTTAGTGGTGTGGCTTTATTAATGACTCACATGTTAAAACACAAAGGAATGAAGAGATAAACTCGATGTTGGTGGTACACAGAGCTGTTTAAAAAACGGGCCGGCTCGGAACTGATGCTGGACATGAGATCGCAATCCATTCCATTCGTGCAGTACAAAAATCTCACGAGAATGTCGCCTACAGATTTCGAGAATATGCTGAGCAGAATAGGATCAAAAATTGCAAAACTGACAACATACTGCCGCTCTCCCATCTCTGCGCAAGACAGGCAATTGTTATTTTTATTAAGTATTTTATTAAGTAGACATATTTTTAATTACGTGATTGCACATTAGATTTAAAACACAATTGCAGGTTAGCTGTAACACTTCCGTACCTCCTCACCAAGGAAGGTTCGTATACAAGCCTGAAATATTTGTTCAGGATGTATAAGCAGTCTATCAGACGAATAATACCAGATGTCTGCGCTGCGCTTGTCCAAGAATTGGAAGGATGTATAAAGGTAATATTAAGTTATTGCTTCAAAATTTATTTCTCTATAAAGTGAATATGTGTACTAATTTCACATTTTTAATAGGGTAACGCCAAACATTATGTAAGTAGTACATTATGAATTGGAAGGATTTTCAAAGTCAGTGCACACTGTTGTAAATAAACAATATAATTATTTGCCTCCACACACGAAATTATAGAGAACATGATTTCACTACCTACTTATTATATTTAAAATATAACATTGCAGTTCATAATTTCAGGATTATTACATACGTTTGTGCAAAAATATTGCACTATAATATCGCACATGAATAATTGTTGTCAACAACACTGGTTTGGCATTTCAAATGTAATCGTGCAAATCTTCAGAAGACGCGTAATCCTGCGAATGTTGTGAGGGAGATGGTAGGGATCTTGCAGCCAGCGTGTTTTCAGATTGTAGAGTTGAAGGGCATGTCGGGGCTTGACTAAATGAACTATAACACGCCAGCGGTGACAGCGGCTGTTGACCATGATGCAAATGATTAAAACTGGGTTGTGAAAAACGTGTTGAATCAAATACTGTAGGTGAATGATGTGGCACAATGTTGTTTATGTCTGCAGAATATGGATGTTGGTAGCCGAAACGAAAATTCCCAGCAGGCCGTTCGTAGCAACCTGTATCAGCTTTCATTAGGATGTCAAACACAGCATGTTCAATCGCTTTCCTACATTCGGGAAAATAATCTTTAACTTTTGCTGTTACGAACATAAGGAGGGATGTTATCTCGTCGTTTTCTGGTTGAGGCGTAGTCAATTGTGAAGGTTTCGGGATGCACTGTTTCCTGTAACTCTTCTTCATCTTCATGGATACCTCCAACAGTTGTCTCCTGAAACGTAGTCATGCATCATTAAATAATTAATTCAATAACTTCCAAATACTGTATGTAAAGTAAATTTTTCCACATTGCAATAATGAAATGTAAATGTTTGTTTGTTTTATCTTATTTAGCACAATGCTTTAAAGTTCAATTGTTTCATTAGAACATAACCCCTACTGAATAGCTATCGGAAACAATACTGATAGTTGATTGGGTAGCTTAATGCTTGACGGTAAAAAATATAACTTCAAATGAAATATTTTGTTCATAACAACTTGATATCGCAAACAGGTCTGTTAAAAGTGAAAACTTACACAGAGAGCTTATATACTATCCATTTAATGGAATTATACAGAACATAAAAACGTAAAATACGTGCTCTTTGCAGTCACAACTATATACATAAATATTATGGCTCCGCAAGTTACTCTTCAGTTTAATTATTTGCGTGTTTATCAAATGATGATTTATTTTATGCAGCATTATACAGTTTTCAGCTTCCCAAGACTCCCCTTGCTTGGAAGGAAATATCCAAGACATTAGAAATTAACTGGCATTTGCCTCACTGTGTTGGCGCCCTCGACGGGAAGCACATTTGTATGCAGGCACCGAGACATTCTGGAAGTGATTTCTACAACTACAAATCTAACTTTAGTATTGTGCTATTAGCACCAGTGGACAGTAATTACAGTTTTTTATTCGTGGTCGTGGGATGCCAAGGACGGTTATCAGATGGCAGCATTTCTAAAAACTGTAAGCTATATAATATGCTTTCCAAAGACATGTTGGGTTTGCCTTTACCAGAAGAACTTCCTCGACGTGACATACAAATCCCTTATTTTTTTTGTTGCTGACAGTGCGTTTCCTCTATGCGAAAATATTATGAAGCCATACCCTGGCGATCATGCCTCAGGATTATTCAAGACAATTTTCAACTATCGCTTGAGTAGAGCCCGTCTAGTTGTAGAGAGCACTTTTGGTATTCTTAATGTAGTATTTAGGGTTTTAAGAAAACCTATGCTTTTGGAGCCCCCTAAAGCAGAATTGACTGTCATGATCATAATTCTTCTGCATAATTATTTATTTGTGGAACCATTCACCTACTTTGTACATGCAGCACGATTCCCTAGATCATTAGGGAAACGGTGTTCTAATTGAAGGGTCGTGGAGAAGCGAAGTAAACACAGCCTCCATGATACCTGTAAGAAAAATTCCCAGAAGAATGCCTTCTGTGTATAACAAAATAAGTAACGAAATAGCAGATTACTGTATGAAAGAAGGGGCTTTATCGTAGCAAAACACATACGTCTGAATGCATTTTAACTTGCATACTGTGTCCAGTCTCTTACTCAGGGCATCCCTGTCCTCCA